>CM076580.1:713809269-714492530 GCA_034641835.2 Pinus albicaulis | reverse complement strand
TATATATATGAATGAAGAGAAATGGACACAAGCATTACCTCTTTCCAAGGACACCTCACCAATACCAATTAATACGAATATGAATGAAAAATAATTCCATGCACATTGCCAATGTTGTCCAATAAAAAAGAATACCATGCACATTACAAATGAACCACCATGATGAATGCGCACATGCTAGTCTAGTAATAAAGAAAGGTCACACATTGAAGAATGATATGACACCCTTGGTCAAGTACATAGCTCGTTTTCCTACACTTAATTTCAAGAAAGGTTTTATGACTAATAAAATTAAGTTGTACTAAATTTGATGGTAAAGAAATTTAACTCCTAATAAATCAAAACAATTAAATAACATTCGAATTAAAATCATTTAAATTAAACATTTAACATTGCAATTTACTACTTTATAACAATCTCCACCTAGTTTGTGGAAAATGACATTAATCCAAGAAATCAATTTTAACTTTGTGTTATAATATTTTTCAATTTTTAAAATATAATTTATTTTATATTTTATTGATAAATTTGTACTAATGCATTATAAATTAATTCTAATTAGTATTCAATTGTTAATTAATAACTATAATATAAATTCAATGTTCATTTATTATTATGAAACTTTCCTAAATTTTAACATAATTTACTTAAAAAATGACTAGAAATTGAGGTTACATTTAAACTTTATATTCCATAAATAAACAAAAATTCTAAAATCATATTATAACCAAAATAATATATATATATATATATATATATATATATATATATAAACATCCATAGACCCACATTTTTTACTTTTTCTTTAATGAAAAAAACTTAAATTAATGGAATTATTTTTCAAGAAGTATTTAGGTTTCGACAGTTACAAACCACCGTGATTGAGAGAAATATTTTTTTACTTAATAAAAAACATTCAGCTTGATGAGGGCAGTGATCCTTACCGGGATTAGGTTGGCAAATTGAGTGGTTGGAATTCCAATTCCATGGCGTTGTTGTCTCTAAGATTTTGGGACGACTAACTATTATATGTAAATGAATAGAACACTATCCCAGAGGTTCAGTCCATTATTTGGCCACCTTTTAGCGTTCGAGAGGCATTTAATCTTGTATGTAGTTGCTCTGGTGAAAGACAACAACTATTGTGAGACATTCCTTGCAGCGACCATTATGCGGAAAAAAAAGAAGAGTGAAGTGTTACTGTTAATGGTGAACAGTCACAGTCACCAACTCAGAATCCTGGCCTTTCTATTTAAAAAAGAGAAGTTCAAGAAGGGTTTATCGACTATCAAGATAAGTAACTATGCATTTTTCTTTGGAGAAAGAAACTTATGAATGGTTTTTCTCTTTAAAAAAATAGTAGTCTTCTTTTGAATTTTTTACTCATTTTCTGGAAAGTAAATAAAAGATTTCATATGAATTGTTATACAAAAAATAACCATGTTTGTTCTTAGAGATATACTTGGTAAAAGACATGTTTGTTCTTAGAGATATACTATGGTAAAAGACTATGCTAGTTTTTTGGAAAGTAATAAAGATTGCTATTATGTTAATCTTTTAGAAAGATATACCATGTTAAAAGACATAATCAGTGTATATCTTGGAAAGATTGGTATTATGTCAATCTTTTAGAAAGATAATGTTATTAGAGATATACCATGGTAAAAGGAAAACTTATCGTGTTCGTTTTTTTGAAAAGAATCCACGTTGTCTCTTCTTGAAAAGGCTGCTATTATGTTATTCTTTGCTATAATCTCAATATTTTACACGAAAATAATAGTTAAGAATGGTAGAATTATAAGAAGGTTTTTCTAAAAAGAATCCATGTTGTCTTTTCTCCAAAAGATCTCTATTATGTTAAAGATTGCTATTATGTTAATCTTTTACATGAAAATAGTATTTCATGATGATAGAATTTTAAGAAGGGAATATGTGTTGTCTACATTAAAGGAAGAGCTATCTCTCTTGCATGCACAAAGAAGGAGCTTTATCCCTCTTGCATGCACAAATAATAGTCATTATGTTATAGAGGTATGTTCTTTGCATGGATAAAAGAAATATTGAGCTATCTTAATATTTAGGTTATGATATCAAAACTATTATGTTAGTTTATGTTAGTTCTTTTGGAATAAGATCATGTATATTCATGCAATATTTGTATTAGATTTCATTGGAAAGAATATACATTTATATGTGGAAAATGATAGCATGTGTTTTATCCTACAATGGAAAAGATTCTTTGGGAAAGAATATAAATTACATGTACAAAAGCTAAAGTAATGTTTTGGTTTCCTTGAAATATATATATACGGGTAATGTTGGTATGACATTTGGAGAATAAGGCATGTATTCTTATGCTTTATTCCATTAGTTTTATGGAAAGAAACCATGTCTTTGCATGCCTATTATGTTATATTTCCTCGAAAAGGAAACATGTGTTTGCATGCTCTATTGTGTTAAATATTCTTTTGAGAAATTCTTTTAGAAAACTTTATGCATTGTATGCTTTGGAACAACATTCATCATGTTAGCTTTAGCACCAAAAGCAATAGTTGAAGGGTTGGTTCTTTTTCTAAAGTTTAAGTAACACGAATGCACCTTGTATCATTTTCCATTGAAGGAATTCTTGGACAGTGGCAGTGAATTGTCTTGTACGAATGTGAGCGTGTGTGAGAAGTGTCATAATAATGTGGGATTATTTGACATGAATTTATAATTACTTGCTTACACTAAGGTAGAGATGTTAGAAGAAAGCATGGTGTGATATTGTATTCACAACTCATGTATGCACATGATTAAGTGTTAAAGGATCACTTAAAGATTTTTTATTTATTGGTTAAGGCTTTATCTAATCATGCTATAAAAGCTTGTTGATGACACCAATGACAGGAAATGATGGTGACTTATGAGAAGGAAATATTATGCTTAACATGGTGGCAGGTAAATGAATATGGTTCATGCAGATGAGTGTGAGCTACAGGATGAACCAATGTACGATGGTCCATTGTAGGTAAATTATTATGGTTCATGCAGATGAGTGTGAGCGATGACCCAATGTACGATGGTCCATTGTAGGTACATCCATGCCACCAAGATATGAAGATATGAAGATTAGTGGGTAAATGCTATCATATTTATTGTAATGGCTTTAAGCTAGATATTTGTATATTTCCTTGTAAGATTTATAAACGATGGTTAAGGGATGGTCTCCATTATAAGCAATTGAGTGAGGGCTGAATACTTTCACGAGCGTTTAATAATAAAATTAAACGTTTGCTAGTTTTCACCCTACGGGGTTTCCATGGTATATTGGTGTTCAATGATGTGATTGATTATTGTGTCAAATGGATGATGTTGATTCATTTCTTGTTTTGATGTTTATAAAGTCAAGTATGCGATGACTACAAGAATAATGAAATGAATGGAAGGTTACATCACACAGTTTTATGTTAATGTACTACAATAGAGGTTGTTAATGGTTAAACAACTTACTATTCTTATTATAAGGTTACACTATGAACTGGTGAACATTCTATGTAATGATGAGTAAGGAATATTTAATAGTGCACGGGTAAATTCTATAAAATTTTTTAACTCCTGGCATTTCCATGTGAAGTTATATATATATATATATATATATATATATATATAATGTTAAAAATTAAAATATAAAACAAAATTAAGTTATATTAGTAATATTTAAATTATCAATTTAATTAATTAATTTTATGTCTGGGGAGAAGTTGTAAATTGAGAGATTATTCATAATTGTATTTATATTAAATGGTTTTTAATTAAATTATTGTAAATTTTAATAGAGAAAAAATGTTGTAAAGTTATGTTATGTGACTTTATGTAAGTATTTTGACTCAAATTACATAACAATAAAATTAAAATTAAAATATAATTTAAAAAAAATATAAAAATAAAATAAAATAAATCTCTTTTCACTTTAAAAAAGGTTTGCTCTATGCAATAATTGTTGTCTTATTATGTTATGTATACGGAAAGAATTTCTACTAATTTATATTATGGATCACAGAAGCTTAGATTCCAAAAAAAACATTTTCCTGTCAAATAAAATAAAATAAATAATACAATTAATAATTATATTTATTAATAAAAATAATCCCATTATAAACATTTTTAATTGATTTTGCACTCTTTTAACAGTGAGATTTTTTTAACTTCATGTTTCCTTTAGCTTTTCTTTAATTCCATATATTATCATTTATAGCAATAAATTTCATTCAAATTATAATTATAAAGGTCATTGAAATAAATCATTTAATTGAAAAAAAACACATATTTGAAATAATTCATGTTAATAGGAATTATGTGTTATTTTGTTATGTGTGAGACCAAATATAATAAAATAAAATAAAGTGAGAGGTCTAAAATTATGTTTGAGTGTAATAATAATAATTCGTGTTTATAGCTTGCACATGGTTTTGGATCCATAATTTTGGTTGCACATGGTATTGTGCCTCTAGTATTTTCTGTGTAGATTATATAAAGATAGGGTCACTCTCATAAAATAAATAGAGAGCGAAATGTAGGGGACATTGGAGTGGAGGTAAAGTTTGAAGTATATGGTTTTTCTCATTTGAGTTTTCCACATAAAATTTGTGTTGTCTTAATAAATTATTATTGATCAAAGTTGATAACATTTCTAAACATGGTTCCAATGTCTATTAATGTATAATTGTTTCATGTTCGTGTGATTAAATCAATTCAAATTTCTTTTCTTAATTCAGAGAAACAAAAGACAATAATCATCTAGGGAATTTGGAAAATTTGACATTTGTTTCTAGATATACTTAGCCATCATGCTTTGTATCGATAAATTAAGAACTATACACATTATGACCACTAAAAGATGAATCAAAACTTTTTTTATAGCCAAATGTAAAGGCTCTTTCTTTGTTCATGTGCCCTACAAAGATGCAACTTGCGCACAATGCACAAATTGCTAGCTAGAAACCCATGCACACACTCAAAATGTCCAAAAAACATAAATAAAGAAGAAATGTACAAATTTTGAGTGGAGATCACATAAGCCATACAAATGTATAGCCCATCTCATTTCCCAACTATTGGAACCACTTCTTAAGCATGTAAGTAAGAGACCAATGATTGGAGGAAGGTGTATTTCACCCTAAAGTTGAAAATATAGTCCAATCTTCGTTAGTTTCAATCCCTTGGCCCTAATACTTGTCTTGGGATAATTTTTAGATTTTTAATAAATTTGACGTATTATCCTCTAAAGTTTGTTGAGCCACTCAATTTCTCTATGACTCTATGAGTTGAGATTTGAGTTCTTGTCACATGAGATGGAATATGATTAAAAATTAAGGCTATATAAACCTAGAAGTGTAAGTAGTTGCATCAACAAGTTTAGCTATATAGTCTTTTTGTCAACTTTTCAACAACATTAATATAAATCTCTCTTTGCATACCCGACATCATTAATTTTATTACTTGTGAAAATTATAATGAATATTGAACAACAATATTTTCATAATTTGTTAACTCATCAAAATACAAATTATTAAATAAAATATATTTTTCCAATCATTTTGGATCATAAAAACATAATATTAAAATATGAATTAATAAATAAAAAACTATCTCAATAAAAAAATCATCATCCTTAATATATTATACTAGGTTTACATAAATTTATATATAATAATAATTTATTATTATTATTATTATTATTTTTTAACAAATATTAAAATATCAATAAATAAATATCTTTACTAAATTTAAAATATAAAGTACCATAAATATTATCGTATAACTATAACTTAATTCTTAAAAAAGAAAGTGTTGCCTTGTAAATTTAACTTTAAATGAAGAGTAGGATATACATATTTTTATCGAGCATCTAATAATTTACAAAACTAACACTTAATGGCTTCGATTTTAATTGTGATTTTATAGAATTTATATTCGTAAGGAAATATTCAACGTGCAGAATGGAAAATCAGAATGGGCCTTTTATTTTTCAATATTTGTATTAATATTATAATGAAAAGGAGAAATTACATTGTTCGATTCGAGTTGCAAAACATCCAATATTTATATTGATACTATAATAAAAAAAAGAGAAATTACATTGCTAGATAGGAGTTGCAAAAAAACCCAAAACTTTAATACATACCTTTGTTTTTCATCAACATTATGTTTCGGATTATTTTCCATGCAAGTCTGGTGTTCGAATCCCAGGTACGTTTCGTTTGAGTCTGAGTGGGTGCTTGGAACAACGAACTGCTCCCTTTAAAAGTTGAAAGTTACAGATTCTCCTTCCGTTGATTGTAGTAGAAATTATCTTTCTCCTTCCACATGCGCGCTAATTGGGCTATAAATATGACACGATATACCACATACACGAACATAACAAAAATTGCAGATACCAGAGGTAATACATAAAAAAAAATGGAAATTGAAAATTTTCCGTGTGTATCCAATAGGATGACATTAATGTATAGAATATTTTTCAACAATCCAATTCATCCAACTCATATATTGTATCCTTTCATATTGAAAATCAAAATCACGTGTGTCACCTGTGATGGATGGTATATGATTAGAACGCTGCAGCATTTAGATAGATAGCCATCAATATCAAAAATAAATAATGGGTACTGTCACGGATTTTTAGGATGTATTAAATAAACTATAACTTTATAAATATTGTTCCCTTATAAAAATAAGCTATGACAGGGGAGGGACACCCGTTGTTCTGCGCCCTCCCTTCCACGTCACCTTTTACCATGCAGCAGTTTACGTGGACTGTATGACACTATGGAGTTTGATCTGTCCATTGATTTTTGGCATTTCCCAATGTCATTTTCGATGCTATTTAGGGTTTGGTCTAGGTTATTTTTTGGAGGCGGTATTATGCCCTCGCTTATGTTGCTTGGGCCTGATGTGCGCGTTCTGCTGCCTCAAATCTTGTGATAGCGGCCTTTTGCTCATGCGTTACTAGCCTCGAAACAGGGCGGGATTTACCGTGCCCAGGGTTGTTGCGTGCCGTTTATCCCTTGGGGGAGTGTTCCAAATTGCTCTTGGCGCATGGTAAATCCCCCCCTGTTTAGTGCTTTATGTTTTTTTGTGCAGGTTTCTCCATATCTAACCCTACGACAGGCTTGTTTGCAGGTCACTGTGCGATGTGCAATTTATAGTTGGTTTCTGTGGTGTGCTGGGGTTTTTGGAGCGTATGCAGTTACTTTGGCGGGCTAGCATGGAGGAAGTCGAGGAGAGTTAGAAGGTAAGACTCTATCCTACCAGCTTATCTTCTGAATGTGTTTTTAAACACATTTTTCTGAATGTGTTTTTAAACACATTTACCTTGATGGATTACTGTTCCTCTGTCGAGCTTGTTGGCTGTGTTTTTAAACACTTTCAGCCGATGGGTTTTGTGTAAAATTGATTGGTTTTGTCTTTGGGCTTGCTTGTTATTTTGTTTCTCTTGGGTTGTCTTTAGGCTTGTTTTTTTAGCTTGTTTAGAATGCGAGTTATTCTGCGTAAGTTCTGGCCATAATTGTTAATTGAAGGTTGTCTGGAAATTACAAATTTATAGGGGCTTTATTTGTGCAATTTAACATTAATAAGTTCAACTGCAAACTCAATTGTTTGTGAAGAGTACAATTTTGTGTGGGAAATAGATTGGGAGAACAATAGATGCATATCAAATTGTAACTGTTTATTGTGTTGTTTTGTGTATTTTGAATTTAATTGGTAAATCTGAATCACCATCTGCGGTAAATTGAAATTTTGAAGCATTTTAAGTGGTTTTGGTGTGTAACTACCTTCGACATGTGTTTTTAAACACATTTACCTTGATGGATTACTATTAATTTGTTGAGCTTGTTGCCTATGTTTTGGAACACTTTCAGCTTATGGGTTTTGTGTAAATTTGGTTGTTTTTGGGCTTTCTTGTTAGCTTGTTTCTCTTGGGCTGTCTTTGGGATTTCTTGTTAGCTTGTTTAGAATGTGGGTTATTGTGTGTAAATTCTAGCCATAATTGTTAATTGAAGGATGTTTTATTTTGTGTTAATTGCTAATTGTTAATTGAAGGCTGTATGACAATTACATATTTATAGGGATTTTATTTGTGTTATTTGTGCAATTTAACATTAATAGGTTCAACTGCGAACTTAATTGTCTGTGAAGAGTAGAGTTTTGTGGGGGAAATAGGTTGGGAGAATTTCAAATTTGAACAATTAACATTTGATTCTATCTATTGACTTTAGATAACTGAAATGCTCTAGGTGAGAAGTCAATGTAATACCATCTGTTGATTTTTTATTTTTAGATTTTATTTTATTAGCATTTGTTTTTTGCACATATACTTTTTTGGAATCTAATTTGTTTGTTATGACATTGACTTTACGTCATCATTCATTGATGATTTTGCTAATAGATATTTTGAATTGTGTTTTCCTTTTATATTCCATTATCACGGGAAGGTCCTATGTACTCTCTTCACGTTTTGACTATTGGTAGTTTTCATCATGTTTAACTGTACTAGGTTGTGAATGATTTTCCTATACACATTCTTAGTAACACAAGTGATTCAAATTTAAAAATATGATTCATATTTGTGAAATGCTTTTGGTGTTTTTCATCAATGTGATACTAGATGGTAGCATGATGGGCCTGATATCTTATGGGTCAATTTTTTATGTAGAGTTGTGCACATGTATGTAATGGGTCTGAGTGCTTTGTAGATGCAGTGAAACTGGTTTTTTCAATGTTTTATATAAGTTTGGAGATTGAAGTTGTTGGGATGGGGACCATTTACATAGGCTACGATTTTATTGTTTTCATTTGTTGATTGGGAACCTATTTCACAATTTCAATGTCTTAGATTAGCTTGGGGATTGAAGTTGTTGGGATGGGGACCATGTAGATATACTAAGATATCATTGTTTTCATTATTCACTATTGTGGAGATTTTGATTGCTTATGAGTCAAATTTTTATGTAGAGTTGTGCACATGTATGTAATGGGCCAGAATGATTTGTAGATGTAGTGAAACTAGTTTTTTCAATGTCTTATATTAGCTTGGGGATTGAAGTTGTTGGGATGGGGACCATGTACATAGACTAAGATTTTATTGTTTTCATTTGTTGATTGGAAACCTATTTCATAATTTCAATGTCTTAGATTGGATTGGGAATTGAAGTCGTTTGGATGGGGACCATGTAGATAGACTAAGATATTATTGTTTTCATTTGTTGATTTGGAACTTATTTCACTATCCCTATTTCACATCCACCTGAGAATTCTGAAGTGATGACATAGCTAAGAATACTCAGAGGTCTCCTTGATTAGAGGCCCTAGAAATGGAATTTAAATCCATCTTTATGACGTGTTAAAAGAATGGGTTGTAGATTTGTTGTTTCATTGCAACCTTTCTGTTGATTGAGCATACCAAGTGTATTAGATGGCTACTTTAAAGCCTTGTTTTTCGGCAGTATGTTCTTGTTTTATTCTCTCAAATTGTAAGTCTCTTTATGTTTGTCAACTTTTCTTACCTGTCTGTTCAATGCCAACAATAGAGTTTCTACGTAAGAAGAAAAATGAGCTTCAATCCATAAGACTAGTTGTTTTGTGATTGACCATTCTTGTTTTCCCATATAAAGAAAAATAAATATTTCATATTCTAATTTGTATGTTGCTTTCAACAAAAAAATGGAGGATAAATATTTTGTATTCTTTTTTTTTTATATTTCCTTGAAAATTGTACTTTACATCAAGGAAGATTGACAAACATAATCCACAGAATAGTTGGCTGACAAGAACTAATACATCTATGGCTCATCATCGGAAGAGACCCTTCATCTATCTTACTCTTGAAAGAGAAGGCAAGTAATAATCTAAGCTTATTTTGTTTTAATGGTGTCATTGATGATTGGGATTAGGCCTATGCAAGTGAGCAAGTTAGAAATGGGTTACACTGTCAATTTGTTAACTCCCAAGGAATATAAGATTGATTTTTGTAGCAATTAGAAATTGTTTGATACATGCTAATTAAAAATTATGATATACTCGATGTGGAAAGTGTTATGCTCTTTTAAATAAGCAATTATAACTTCAATAAATTAACAAAGTGGTGGTCATCACATTCCTATTGGGATCATGTTTTGGAAATAAGGACACGAAAAATTTTGTGTTTTAGGAATTTTTTGAACTCCCAAGGAATATAATATATATTTTTGTAGCAATTAGAAACTGTTTGATACATACTAATCTCGTGAGGCAAACCAAAAGGATGCTTCCCAACAACCATGGATGCTATCTTTATCAAACCTATTACATCCTTACCAAAATCACATTGCGATGTGGTTACAAAAATTAAGTCATCCCACCTCTATGCTTGATGGCTTCCATTTCTTGCATTTCCTAAAATTGTTGAGTTGACTGTTTGACCCAAGTATGGTGGACTACCCAAGATTGGATTATTAGGATGTGCCTGATTGTTGCCATATGCTTGACTCCAATTTTCTCCTTGTAGCCATGGAGGGATTGAGTAGCCAAAGTGTCCACTTATGTTACTAACCCCAACACTGAGTGCAAGTGTCATATAAACACAGTTAAGATTTAAAACAACACTGGTAAGGGTATAAAAGGTGGGCATAACCCCTGGCTGATAGTGGGGGACTTGGATGTTAATCAGGTCTTGGTATGATGGTGTATGCTCTGCAATGTGGTCTAGCGTGTTGGACATCATCCTATTTGCCTCAAACTGGCTTGGACCATGGTCTTCCCTGATTGTTACCCCTCCTTTTTCTAACACTTTTTGAACCTTTCTTCTCTCTCTCTCTCTCGCCTTCCCAATTTATTTTGATGTTCCTTATCTTCCCTTGATTTTTGACTTCCCAACCTTTCCTTTGCTTGAGATTTTTCCATTGCAATCCTTGCAACTCTCTTTTCCTTGGCTAATTCCTACTTTCTCTTTTTAGATTCCTAAACTTCATTCTTTTTAAATTCAGACTCAGACATTAAATTCATATAACCTTCATATGTGAGAAATTGTGAACTCCTCCCCAATCAAACACAATCTAATGTTGGGTTCCTTGATGAGGCCTTCACTCTCTCTACTGGTAGCTTTAGGAATGCACCAAGTATTCTCTGCTTTGTTGTCCCATGCTCCTCAGGACCTGGCACTTAGATTTCAACCTCCGAGACTACTGATTGGCCCTCATTGTTGTCTTCTTCAGGTACTTCATGCCGAATAGACTCCTCTTCTAGTGATCCATTGTCCACAAAATAATGAACAAGTTCGGTGTTCAACTTTGATGGTTGTGAAGGCATGTCCATGATTTTCTCATTGGTGGTAGACATATTATTTCCAGTGATATTCATCACAACCTCTTCCAACCATGATGGCACACTTACTTGGGTTGGCATGCTCAATTGCTCATTTTTTAATGTTGTTGCATTTGGATTCCCTTGATCAAATGCCTGACATGGAATATCACATGCATAAGTGGCAGGTGGTTCAGTGGGCATGACAACCTCAATGATATTGATAGTTGGTTCATGACCGAATTGTGTCTCACTGACATGTTCATCATCATCACCATAGAAGTGACCTTTAGAAAGGGACATTACACCTTCAACAACGGATACATCTTCTTGGGCACCAACATGGTCTTGTAAGTTCTCTGATTCTTGACCTTCCACATCAAATTCTTGGCTACAACAAGTATCATGCATAAGAGCATGAACATTAAGTGGCCATATAATTGTCCTCCTAAATCTAACCTTGATATTAGAAGGTGCGAGAGCCATTTTAAATGCTTTAATTGCAAGCTCAGCTAGCTCAAACCTCTTTACTTCCACCTATGGATTCCTTGCCATCCACAAAGCTCGCTCAACCCTGAAATATTTCTTGAAAGACCCAATATGCTGACATCAAGGGGTTGTAATCTATGATTGGTATGAGTTGACAATGTTAACATGTCAATTCCCAAATTATTGGCCTCCTCAATTGTCTGCACAACCATGTGATTTCCATGGCCATCTAAAATCAGTAGGTGTCTGTTTTCAGGCAAGACACCACCTGGTACAGATGCAACAATGTGGCAAATCCAATTCAGGAATAGTTCCTTTGTCATCCATGCATGTGGATGTGCAACCATGCATGCACCTGGTTCACAATTTTGTATATAGCTTTTTAGTTGAGTTTTACCTTTAAATAGATAAAATCCTAGTATTGATGAACCAATTGCATTAACACAACAAATAATAGTGATCCACTCCCTGCTCTTAGGAAATATATTAGGCACATTTCTACTCCCTCTATTGGAAATTACTTGCATTCCAAAATTCCTTCCTTCCTCTAAGCCTGTTTCATCACAATTCCATATATGGTCTGGGGCACATGAGTGTTTATCATATGCAACATAAAGAGTGTTATATAACTTGGACATAATTGCAGGGCAGAGATTTGAAGCCCTATCTCTTTCAAGGCCCTTGACTGTATATAACACAAGTTTTGGATGCCTCTTTTTAAACTCACTCCACCATGATTTACTAGGAAAACCATATTTGAAGGGGTTTGGCCTCCCTTTTGGGCTACTGTGGATTTAATTTGTAAAGCTCTAACCCATGTCCCAATTGGGACATCTATTTACACCACTCAACCACCTTGTCCTCCTTCTCTTCAGTCATAATTGTAGCATGCTCTCTACGCTTTGTATTAGTCAATCCATTTATCCAATAACATATGTTAGAGGCAAAAATACCATATTTTTTTGCAGATGCACAGATTGAATATCCCTTAAACTCGATGTCATCAATTGCAACGAGCATGTATTTCTTTGTCCAACCTCTGATGGCACTTGATTTTCTTTTTTGAACTTGCACCATGCACTACGGTTGAAGGTGGCTCTGTGGTTGATGGTGGGATAACATGATTTTCTACCACAAATTCATTTTCAATGACATTGCTGGGAGCATTGGGAGAATTCACATCACCCCCCCCATCCTCATATGATGAACTTCTCCGCAGCTGGACCCCCCTCCTCCCTCACCTCCTCCTGTTCCTTGTCCGATTTGCAATAGAAACTCTTGGCATGGCTGTAACAACCCGCATATTTACCATGAAATTATGATTTAATTTTTTTTTGTTGATTTTTCTTAGTAGTTCACCAATCATTGATGAACTGGAATTACATATACATAGCTCTTGCAAATAAGTATATAATTAATAATACCATGTCAAAATTGTATTAGAGTACAACATGAGTAAGAAAATTGATAAGTATTACAGTACAACTGTATTTATGTATGAATTCTAATATCAGCGTGAGAAATATAAGTAATACCTATTGAATGTTAAAAACATGGAATCTTCTGTTGTTTGTTGTGAACTCTTGCATTTGTGTAGGCAACTTGGTATTTTACTCAACAGAGTTCAGGTTGCATCTAAGTGTATACTATGTTATCAACAAAGATTTTATCCTAATGCTAAAACTAAACCTAGTAATCCATTCATATCAATGAATAATTTTGTGAATTAATTGAGATTGTAGTGGAACACACCTGGTTTACCTGAACAATTGAATTTGGATTAAATTGTTACTATTGAATGATTTGCACTATATTGTATGATTGTTTGCATTGTTCAAAGAGAAGGATTGTTTATTGAAGGTTACATGTATGCTGGAGTAGTTATTTCAATTTTGAACAGAAAGAAATTTTGTATTTTGAACAAAAGGAAACTTTGTTGAAAACCCTAGTAGACTAACAAAAACATTGGGAAAAAATTCCCCCAGAACCTTACAGACTAGTTCTATTTTTAGTGGGAAACCTGAACTTTGAATTGTGTAAGAGACAAGTGTAACCCTCATCTGATTTGTGATTGGAATTTTACAAGTGTAACCCTCATATTATTTGTGATTGGAATTTGACAAGTGTGAGCTTTAAATATGTTGAAGCCTTGATTTACTCTGCTAAAAAAATAATTAGAATTTGAATTCTTATGTTGTAAATGGAATTATATGAGTGTTTGCATGAGCCATGTTTTACTCATGGTAGGTCAACCCCTATTTTATACTTGTTGGCACAATTTTAGAGAGTTTTAAAGAGAGGTTGAGCCATGTGTGTGGCTGCAGGAACAATGGAAAATTGCAAGGTCGGTTTACTAGCTATCTGTTCACTCAAATAACAATAGTTAAGAATGTGGTGTAGCAGTTTTTAACCAACCTAAAAAGGATTGTTACCAAACAAAAATTAATTATGAGTTAAACCGCTAATGATTGATGGGTGCAGGGTGAGAATGTGTTGTTTTGTGGCAGTTATCAACAATTGTATCTTCATTTAGCTACCTTCCATCTATTCCTCGACTAAACTTTGCTTAGAAACATGTATTGGTTAGAAACAAGTCTTAGAAACATAAGATGAAAGTTTTTTAATTGAGTAGCTGCCAACTTTCTTGTTTTTCCATTCATCCTTTTTTTCATTGCTGCCTCCACTTTGCGCAATGCCTATTATGCAATGAGTTTTGTATTTATGTTCATGATGCAAATAATATTTTGACCGATACATTGATAGGGTTTGAAAACGTTTTCTTATTACATCTCTTCGAATTCAGTGGTTGAATAATATTTCTTTTTTGTAGCAGTGTGGGGACCTAAGTTCATTTACTTCGATTTATTCACTTAAAGTACATTTCCATATTCTTTTCATTTTTCACAATTTAGCTGTTGTGAAGTGGTATATCTCATATTATTAAATTTTAAAGATTTCTTGTGTCCTTGGTTGCTTGTATTCATATGAAGGACAACTACTTCGTGTGATGATCACTTCTACTAACCCCACAAATTATCTAAGTGTGGACAATGGATAAACACTAGGGGAACCCACTATGACTGGAGAAACATCAGTCTGAACAAATGAGTAATTAGCAATGACCTTGGCTAATTACTCATAGTTGTTTCTTAGGTTTGTACAAAGTAAATCTTAGCGATAACAATATTCCAATTCCCTGCTTCCTAATTTATGGATGAGTGCAATCTGTGCCCATCTATGTATCTATCTATGGAATTATGATCTCTGTCTTCACTGTCAACACTTTAAATTTGTACAATATTTCTAGCTTTCTCTTGCATGGTTGTGGGATTTACTTGATTGATTTGTCTAGGCTATGAGGATAGAAGCCATAGGAAACTTTAGGAAATGAGGCACTGGCCATAGAGAGGTTTCAAACTTCTAAAAATCCTTGGAAAAACCTGAAAGTACGAGAATATAAGCAAGTTCATATCTAATACATGATTTTCTATTGCATCTCAAATGTCTAATTCCTTGTAGTTATGCTAGACTTGCAATCTTGTAGTTATCTCATCTTAATTTGATAGTCTAATAATTAAAAGACAATTTCTAATAAGCATATACAAGTGATAAATAAACATAGACATTGGTATCATTATTCATTTAAAAATAACTTTAATTTAACCTTGTTTCTCAACTAAAATAATGATAAAGTACTCAATATAATAACATTATTCAACAAAACCTGTATGTATCCAACAAGCAATGAACAGAATGAATGTAACACTATGCACACACTCTATTTGTATGTGTCCAATAGTTGATGAATAAAATGAATGTAACATTGTCTAGACACTTTGATTGTATGTGGACGCTCTGATTGTATGTATGAAACAACTGATGAGTTAAATGAATGTTTTA
The DNA here is from genome assembly GCA_034641835.2 of Pinus albicaulis. Taxonomy (NCBI): domain Eukaryota; kingdom Viridiplantae; phylum Streptophyta; class Pinopsida; order Pinales; family Pinaceae; genus Pinus; species Pinus albicaulis. The sequence continues at coordinate 714,476,819 of CM076580.1, read as the reverse complement.
AATGAAAATCAGTAAGGGTTGATGTTTTATAGTTTTATGATCTATAATTTGATTGGTAGGGAATATTGGCATGTATTTCCATCTCCCAAATTCAAATGTGTGTTCTGGATTGATTTTTACATGATCCAATGGCTGATAAACTTTCATGGTTGATCCTTGTGCTTTCCTATATTTAATTCCTGAATTGAAAGGGTTAATGTGTTTAACACTTGAATTGAAAGGATTGGTGTCATTTATTGCATCCTCTGAACTAATCCTTGAATTGAATGGTGCCCTTTATTATCTACAATAGGTTGAATGGTTAAACACACATGTAGATATGGCTGACACACATTTCACCCATTTTGTGCAGGTATTACCCAACAATGGGATGTGTTGCTCCAATGGAAAATCAATGGGTGATCGTTTTATGGGATAGGTGTACTCTTGGATAGAAAGAAATGTAATGTTTTGTAGTGCATTTTGAATAAATTGGTAATTCAGAGCTAGAGGTAGTTAAGAAAATATGTCTTTTCAACTTGTAATGTTAAGGCTTTGTGTTTGACAGTTGTTGGTCCAATCAATATATGGGCCCATTTTGGACATATTTATATAGCTTATATAAATTAATATAAACTATTTATGTGCATATTTTTGATAATTTATGATGTTTTTTTATGGATTTGTGAGACTAGTACTATAACTAGTACTCATTCTTGCATAACAATAGAAGCTTCTCCCCTAATCCCATATTAACAAAACACTCAATATCACTATACGAAAAGCTAAAAAAAAAACAAAACAAAAAATGATGAGCGATAGGAACCACGACAAAATAAAATGTAAATCATCAATGGCAAAGTCACAAAGCCCAAGATGGCAAGATCGATCTCGAGATGAAAATAAAAGAGTCTTAATTATCTCAATAAATACCCATATGACCAACTACCAAATCAATGGCACAACGATCACCAATGTGGTCACTAGAAAATGCCGTAGTCTAACTAGACTGCTTTTATGCCTGAAAAACATGGAAATTCTGGTAAGAATTTAAGAAAATCCGGCAGAGATTTTTGTAAATCCGGTTTATAGCTATCAAACTTCAATATTTTGGGTGCCCTAGAGGTTTTTTATGGTGTTGAATCCATTTCCACCATCAAAACATGATTCAAGCATTGTTACTACAAGATTTCTTAAAAAAATTTTGCCCGGATTCTGGCCACTTCTGGTCGTCCAGGGAATTCCTCCGCCTCCATAAACAAATCCCTAAAAAGTAAAGGGAAGCCAATTCAAAATGAAAGAAAATACAGAGCCGAGAATATGCTTCCATCCCAAAGTCAATCACCGTGTGACCCAAATGTGCATAAAAAACATCACCGGATCTTTAACACTTCCTTCATCCATATATAAATATCATTAGTTTAATGTGGAAACATGAGAATCATAAATATAAATATACTGATAACAACGAAAATAAACTTATATAATATGTTAATGTTACAAATTTAAACATGATTATGTTAATTTTAAAAACTTATAACAAAAAAAATAAATTTGTATTTTATGGGAAAAAAATATTGTAAATAAACAAAAATATAAATAAAGAGGAAGTATGGTAAATAAATTAAAGCTCTTTTTATACTTACTCTAGAAGTATAGTAAATGAATAAAAATATAAATAAACTAGAGGTATGGTAAACAAATAAAATCTATTTTTATATTTACTCCATAAACCTCTTTATATTTAAAAAACTTAAAAAAAAAGTTTTATTTAGGTGAAGCCTATAAGTCGAATACCATGGGACAAATGATTATTGATACCATGAGCCAAATACCATATTTATAAAATAGGTATGGTAAATAAATAAATATAGAAGAGATATAAAGAAGTATGGTAAATAAATATAAATATATCAAATAGGATTAGAAAGAAGCATCTAACCAAGCCTATGGGCCAAATACCATGGTAAATAAAAGAGATATGGTAAATAAATAAAAATATAAATAAACAAAAGGTATGGTAAATAAATAAAACGTCTCTTGAAACACAGGCTTTATTTAGGTGAAGCATATGTGCCAAATACCATGGGCCAAATTATTATTAATACCATGCAAAAAAAAAAAAAAAACATTATTAACACTAATTTTATATTAAAAGATTATTATTATTATTATTGTTAGATCTAATATTCATATATATTAATATATTATAATATTAATATTATTAAATTTAATAACTTTGGATTAATACACTATTAAATTTGTTATATTATAATATATATTAATATATCATGATATATATTAACTTTAGATATATATGGCAGGGAAGAACAAAGACAGAGTGATAGAGGTGGAGAGATACAAGGAGTGAGAAGGGAGAGATGGAGATGAATTGAAGGAAATATGAGAAGAAGAATGAAGAGAGAGAGAGGGAGAGGAGTGTTAGAGGTAGAGAAGGGTAAGAGAGAGAAAGAGGGAGATACAAAGATGGAGTGGGTGAGGGAGATAGTGAGAGGATTGGAGAGAGAGAGAGGGAGGTAGGAGGGAAAGGGAGAGAGAGGAAGGATGAGAGAGAGGACTTGAGAGAGGGAGGGATAGAGAGATGGAGTTGGAGGGGGAGAGAGGGAGGGAAGAATAAATACATAGAGAGAGAGAAGTGGAGAGAGAGAGGAAGTGACAAGGGATAGATGGAGAGAGAGTTTGTATGTTTTGGGGTGAGATAAAGAGACACAAAAGGAGAGATGGAAATAAGGGGAGAGAGAAGGAAAGAGAAGGATAGAGGGAGGGATATAATAACATAGTTGGGGAGATAGATAGAGAGGATTGGAGGGTAGAGAGAGAGATATTGGGGAAGAGAGAGGGAGGTAGGGGAGAAAGGGAAAGAGAGGAAGGATGAGAGAGGACTCGAGAGAGAAGAGGAGAGTGATGGGGGAAGAGAGAGGGAGGTAAGAGAGAAAGGGAGAGAGAGGAAATATGAGAGAACGGACTTGAGATAGAGGAAGAGAGAGGAAGGGAGAGAGGAGGAGATAGGGATGGATAAAGAGATGGAGTTGGAGGGGGATAGAGGGAGGGAATAAGAAAGAGAGTGAGAAGTGGAGAGAGAGGAGTGACAAGGGAGATATGGAGATAGAGTGTATATGTTTGGGGGTGATATAAAGAGACACAAAAGGAGTGATGGAGAGGAGGGGGGAGAGAAGGAGAGAGGGAGGGATATAGTAACAGAGTTGGAGAGAGAGAGAGAGAGGTTGGAGAGAAAGGGAGAGAGAGGAAGGAAGAGAGAGCATGTGAGAGAGTGGAGAGAGGGAGGGAAAGAGATATTGATTTTAGTGTAGATGGTGATTTATAATCCTATTTGATTGCTTGCACTAGATGCATTGATTTCAATGTATATGTTGATTTATAATTATATTTGCTTGCTTGCATTAGATGCATTGATTTCAATGTATATGATTTATATTATTGTTTTATTGCTTGCACTAAATGCATTGATATAAGTGTAGATGGTGATTTCTAACCCTATTGATTGCTTGCACTAAATTCATTGATTTCAGTGTAGATGGTGATTTCTAATCCTACTTTATTGCTTGCACCAAATGCATTTATTTGAATGTAGATGTTGGTTTCTAATATTATTTGATTGCTTGCATTAGATGCATTGATTTCAGAGTAGAAGTTGTTTTCTAATTTTATTTGATTGCTTTCATTAGATGCATTTATTTCAGTCTAGATGTTGATTTCTGATTTGATGTAATTGGATGTATGATGGTACATTATTTTAAAAATGATTGGAATAACAGTGTGCATTGATTTCAATGTAAGCACAAAAATTTATTGAAAATGTACATTGGTTGTGTTATAGTAATTAAACCTATAAAAATTGGAGAGAAAGAGATGTAGAAATTTGAATAACTGATATGTTATCCACCGAGATTCTCTTGATGACACACTATTTTATCTTCATGCACAATACAGAATCTCTTCTACCATTGATCATCACATGCGGAAATAAAATCAATTGCATGCACACATTAAAACCATAAAAATTCACACATATGAACACGGTATGTAATGGGAAAGCTTAAAGCTGAAAACCCCCAACTATCTGTATATTATATATGTCATAGAGATCATGTAACAATCATTATACAAAGCTCCTCACAAGCTCTCATTATAATCTCCAATTGCTACACACTAATCAAGCTAGATCTAGCAAAACACATGCTCTAATCTCTGTCACTTGATAGCCTGCCTCTACTGCGCAATCCCTGCTGAAGAATGCCTCTTGATGAGTTCGAATTACCCCAGCCTTTCTCACGCAGTCTTTATAGGCATCTCTACTAAGTGTTGGATGCAAACCATGCATCACTTATAGTCACAACTGATAGTCACACTTTCCATTTCACCTATCTTTGCACTGGTCTCCACTGAAACTGTCCATGCACTGAAGTTAACTGATGTATTCTTTAGTTGATTAATGAGTTTATAATTAGTGAATTAATTAATAATTAATTCACACCACTCTCACTAATTGTATCAATCAGTTAAACTAGATACAAATAACTCAACTATGTTTAGATTAGTTAAACTGAACACAACTCCATTAACTCCTCAATCAACTCCACCAAACTCTGTCACATGAGTTCTAACTGAAGTATCCATGCAATAGATCCACTTAACCCTCAGGAATAGCGTAATTCCTTCTGTCAGCTCCTGTGTCACATCTGTGCACTTAACTGAAGTGCTCCAAGAGAATAAGATAATGTTTATAGTCCAAATATTATTAAGAGCTAATAATATTCGACATATCTATTTTTAGATTGGCAATCTAAAAATAGATTCCGCCCAATTTGTCTAAAAATAGAAATCCATCTATTTTTCCAACTTGAACAACCATCCACAAATAGCATCCTGCAGCTCATAGAATATGATCGACATGTCTAAAAATAGACATAGTCTAAAAATAGACTTTGCGACAAAAATCACCTGTGTGGCCCCCACCTAGTTTTGGTGATTACTTTCCAACTAGGATCAAGAATGATGTTTCAAGATGTCTCCTTCATTGTTTCTTGTTGCAATCTTCAACAAGAGAGACAAGGTATCATGTTTACTACAACAACTCGAGCTAAATATTTAAATGGTTTATAATTTCAACTTTCCTTTTCATATCAATATGAAAAGATGACAAAACTAAAAAGGGTGACAATAAGAATAGTAGAAGAAAATAGTTTGATATTGATCACAATGAAGACTATTTTTAATTGACTACATTCTTATTATTCACATTTTCATCATTCAACACTATTATTGTCACTTTGCATTCACAATTTTTATTTCATCATTTTTCATCATTAAAGTTAAATTTGGGTGAATGTATGAAGGTGGGTTACACTTTCATGAGAAACACACCCAAAAAATTTCACATTCCCACAAGTTTGGCCGAACCACTACACGAAAAAACCACATTGGTGAGGGTCATGCTTGTGACGGACCTTTAAGGTCCGTCACCAATGTCACATATGGTGACGTTCCTTAAAAAACCGTCACTATAAGTGTATATAGTGATGGTCCTTTATGGTCCGTCACCAAAAACATTTTCAATGAAACTTTTGGTGAGGGTCGTTAAAGGCCCATCACTAATTCTCTCTTTGGTGACACTTCTAGTGACGAACTTTTAATGACCCTCACCAATGCTCTTTTTGTTACTTTTGGTGACGGTCAAAAAATGTCCGTCATCATTGATAATTAAAAAACCGTCACTGTAAGTGTATATAGTGATGGTCCTTTATGGTCCGTCACCAAAGACATTTTCAATGACACTTTTGGTGAGGGTCATTAAAGTCTCATCACTAATTCTCTCTTGGATGAAACTTCTAGTGACGAACTTTTAATGACCCTCACCAATGCTCTTTTTGTTACTTTTGGTGACGGTCAAAAAATGTTTGTCATCATTGATCATTCCAATGAGATTTTGATGACACTATGTGCCTGTTAATATAGTTTTTGTCAAAAGATAACGATTTAATGCCATTATTGTGGAGTATTTTTTATAATATGTCCAAGGCCATAGTGGTTAGGGTCAGTCAATTTTTTAAGAAGTAATTAGTGTGTATTATTTCCCTCAAGTAATGACTAGTCGAATAGAGATTTCCTATGAGTCAACACATGATTCATATCTATTATGTTTATTATCTAGAAAATCCCCTTTAGATAAAGTTCCACTATTGTGTGTAGGAAATATATTATTTAATACATAATCAAGCTCTGACAATTCTATTAATGAGAAAGGCCCATCAGTCCTCAACAATCTGGGCACACCTTAAATTAATTCTTTGGCACACACTAACATTTCTTAGCACCCCACATGTCTTGGAACATCTTGTGACGACACTGGTGCACAAGCACATGGTGGCATGCACTAGCACAACATGGAACTCTCCTAGCATGTGTTGGCATGCTGCATATAGTCCCTAGCATGCCCTGGAACACCTTGGTTGAATGCATTCACATACATTAGCACTTGGCACACAATGCCACTTGACATGTATTGGGACCTATTATTAGTGTGCCTAGCATGCCCCTTTTCAAAAAGATAAAGTCCTGACTTATTAACCCTCTTATTGGTTCTTCCTTTTGTTGCCTTGACACATATTGACATACCTTGGCACCCTGCACCACATCCTTAGCACCTAGCATGTATTGGCATATCTTGGCACTATTAATTGGCACATGATATAATTAGCACACCGTGGAACTCCCAAGCACACTTTGGGAATTCTTGACATGCCTTGATATTCCCTAGCATGCCTTACCAATGCTTAGCATACCTTGTCACTCCCTCCTTGGCATGACAACTAACACTCATTAACACTAGTCTCTGGCAATACATGTTCCTCATATTCATTAACTTCCATGAATTTTTACCTAGTGCTCCCTTAATGTTTTTTCCTAGTACTCCTTAACACTCATCAACATGCATTATCACTCTGTAGCACACCTTAGCACTTTTCAACATTCCCTTTCACTTCATAACATGCATTACACTCCCTCACACATATTGGCGCTTGGCACATGTTGGTGCTTGGAAAGTATTAGCATGTATGGAATAGTTGAGATGCCTTTGGTATGATTTGGCATGGTTTAATATTAAATTTACTTGTGATGATCAATTGTTGGAAAGTAGATGAGAAACAACAAAGGAATGCTTGGCACTTAGAATGCACTAAGACTTTTCACTTGGCACCTATTGCTGCCTACTGTTGGTGTGCCTAGAATGCCCCTCTTGGAAAAGGTAAATTGATGACTTATTAACCCTCTTATGTGTTCATTTCTTTCTAGTTTAACTTTTTCCTCCATTTTGTTGTCTTGACAGTCCCTGACACGCGTTGACACACCCTTGCACATCTTGGCATGCCTTATCACTTGGCACATCTTAGAATGTTTGACATGTATTCCCAATATCTGGCACATCAAGGGGGTGGAGAGAGATGTAGTCCTAAAGTAGGTCGAGTACGAGGGCCGAGTAAGGGTTGCTAAAGGGAGGTTATGATCATCCTCCAAGAGCAAGATCATCATGTGAGGGTTCAGAAGTATGTTGCATACATTAATGGTCGGTTTGCGCTAGGAAGTAGGATGGAATATTGTCGATTCTCTTCTAGCAGATCGAGCTTAAGAGAGGTTTCTCATGAGAATCTGGGCATGTGATTTCAATGGTGTCTTTTTTTGAACGCCACATCAAATTCTGAAATGTTGAAATTTGCAACAAGAAACAGTGAGAATGGAAACCAGAAAGGACAAAAAAAATGGCACCCACACTGGTGAGGAATTTTGATGCACTAGGAACGAGGAATGTGGGGCATCTAATTTATTTTTCCCCTAAATAGATTTGACAATAAATTGTAATTTCATCTCATAACAACTTGTGTCAGTTAATTAAGTCATGATGACCGATTTAGCTCAAGGAATTCGAGTTGAGGGTCTAAGATGAGGCATCTAGAGGATTCTAATATTTTTGGGGTCCAATTGAAGTTGATGCATTAGTGGGGTGCAAGTGTAATTAACTCAATTAAATGAGTTAAAATCAGTTTAACCAGTTCTAATTGAGTGATGACCTAGTGAGAGGTCCAGTGAATTAAATTAGATTTAATTCACAATGAGTGATCAATCAGATAACTGATAGTTCGCTATTAATAGTTGCATGTATGTCAATTTCGAGGAATACCCAGTTGAGATAGAGGTTAAAGGGAACATAACTATCATTTTTATTCAGAGAAAATTTCCAATGTGAAATTATAAAGTCATTGGGATGCCATGATGGATTGCACAATCAAGGAAGATTGATTTTCATATTTAATAAGGAGTTACTTCCCTAGGAATTGCATGAGCAAGGCAGGCTGAAGTAAGGATGAGAATTGGATAAGTACTAGACCGAGTTTGCCTAGATCAATGGGAGAAAATTGACAGAGTGTTGGAGAATCTCGTGAGAGATTAACCATTGTATTGTTTCATGATTCCTTGACATTATACACAATAGAGATAGAGGGGTTTTGAGTAGTTGCTTTCCCCAAATACATCATGTTGTTGTGCGATTGATAATTTATGTCTCTTACTTATATGTGATTATGCGATCTTGTTTTGTTTCCAAAAATTGTAGTAAGGATTCAGTATCTTGTTTTAGTAGATTACAAGATTAGATTGAATCTCGTTGGTTAGATTTTCTACATGGTATTAGAGAAGGAATTTTTTTGGCGGCCAGTTTGCAGAGAATATTTGAAGATTTTGGTGTAAATTTAAAAAAAAAAATAGAATATTTGGATTCCTTGCGAAAATCTACCCAAATGGAAAAAAAAATCGGTCGAATCAGAGCTCGGATGAGGGAGATATCATTGATTTAAAATCAAATCTTTTTTAGAAACTTTTTGTAATGTCAGGACAATTACACTATGCACGAGTCAAGAACCTATATGCACTTGAGGTACTAGATGCATGCAAAGCTTTGAGGATAAAGGCAGAAGTTATAGACTTGGTGGTTTAGAGGGAACATACATTACCTCTCAACATGCATCCTCATGAGAAGCAGTCTTAGAAGGTTGTGGAGTAGCTGCCACAATTGGAGAAGTAGAGAGGATACCGAGTGGAAGCGTCCACTCAAGCAGAGACCTCCATGAGGGGGGAATTTTGAGCCAGGTGGGAAGAGGGAGCAGCCATACCTCGAGGTGTAAGGTGGGGTGATTTGTAGACATAATCCCGAGATAAGAAATTTGGGCAAGGTCCATTGAGATGGCGTGTCTCATGGATCGAACTTGGCTATGAGGAGCCCACAGTACAACAGTAGTAGGAAGGATCAGTTAGATTGAGGTAGTCAGATGTTAGAAAGATACAAATCAGAGTGAAAGATGTCAAATACTGGAGCAGAAATCAGAGTTAGCAATAGTTCAAAGGGCACGGATGCAGATGTTAGCAGCAGCACAGAGAATCCAATACTAGATAGGTGCAGTAGCTAGCAGCAGTCAGAAGACTCTGATGACAGATGCATTATACTGATTCAGTTGTTCGGAGGCTATTCAGTTTCAAGATTTGTAGGTTCAAACAACACTAGAGAAGTGTAGCATGCAGAAAATTCCAAAGGTACCGGATGGGGATAGATTGAATTCATTTCTTGTTGAGAGGGAGTGTTGAAATTTGCAACAAGAAATAGTGAAATTGGAAACTCGAAAGGACAAAAGAAAATGCACCCACACTGATGAAGAATTTTAATGTACCAGGAGTGAGGAATGTGAGGCGTCTAATTTATTTTTCCCTTAAATAAATTGGACAATAAATTGTAATTTCATCTCATAACAACTTGTGTCAGTTAACCAAGTCATGATGATTGAGTTAGCTCAAGAAATTCAATTTAAGGTGATTGAGGTGGATATTGGTGGCCACCCACCTATTCCACTTGGGCCCCCGCCATTGTCTCTTTCAGTTTTTCAGTTTCCTTATTTATAGCACAATTTACTATTTTTGTCAATTTTTCGGGGCCTAAACTTTCGGAGCCATTTTGAGGCCCTAAACGACATTTTTTGGGCATGAAAGGTTTAGCTATTTCATAGAAATCGCATTAGCAGTTGTATTCCTCGGAGAGATCTTTCTAACGAGGTATCATGTGCGTCAAATGAAGATCATATGACCAAGTTACGACCTCGGGAAGTTGGCTGCCCAACTAACCCCAACGGGGCCATAAACCCTTGGTGTTACATCTCCTCAGGTTAGGGTTTTGGTTGTTTAGGGTTTTCTCTTATTTTAAATAATAAAAAGGCCCTTGATCCTTATTGTAACGCAGTTTAGAGGAACATAACTATCAGTTGTATTTATAGAAAATTTCCCATGTGAAATTATAAAGTCATTAGGATGCCATGATGGATTGCGCAATCAAGGAAGGTTGATTTTCCTAATTAATATGGAGATATTTCCATAGGAATTGCGTGAGCAAGGCAGGCTGAAGGAAGGCTGAGAATTGGCTAAGTACTAGACCGATTTTTCCTAGATTAGCAGGAGACAATTGGCAGAGTGCTGGAGAATATCAAGAGAGATTAAGCATTGTATTGTTTCATGATTCCTTGACTTAATAAAAAATAGAGATAGAGGGTTTTGAGCAGTTGCTTCCCCAGATACATCTTGTGTTGTGCGATTAATAACTTGTTTCTCTTACTTATATGTGATTCATGTGCGATCGTGTTTTGTTTCCACAAATTGTAGGAAGGATTCAGTATCTTGTTTTTGTACATTACAAGATCAGATTGAATCCCGTTGGTTATATTTTCTACATGAAATAGAAGAGAGGGTTGATACCATCTTGCCTTGTGGTGGTTAGTAGGCCACAAGGTCTGTGATAAAGACCAACATAAATGGAGGAGGGCTTGCACTGTAATTTAGAGCCATAACAGAAGTCGACGCAGGCGTAATATTGACTGAGTTAACCCTAGTTTGAGGGTTGACATTGAAATCTGAAGTTCATGTCAAGATTCAGTCAAAGAAATGCCCATAATCTATGGATCCATATGAGCTAGGTCAAGTCCCTTATGGAGGAAAGAGTCGTGTTTTTTCTAAGGGTGGATATGGTTTTTTCTACGACAATTAGAAGTACATAAGTATAATGCCCTAGTTAGGACAGTTTCCTAGCATGTTTAGTTCATAAGGTATGCCCTTAAGGTTGTGACAAATTTGTGTAGAAGAAGACGGGTTATGACCCTTAGAGCGAGGTTTATTTCTGCAATATAGACTGCAAATCTGGAAGATGGTTTGCAAATTCAGTATGTGTGGAGACAACAGATCCAAAGGAGGGTGGAACCTGAGCAGAAGATTAAGCATGCAGAAGAAATGTGCCATATGAATAATGGATTGATATGCAGAGGACTTGGTTTTGGTGGACTGTCCATAGAGTTTTAGACAGAGATCTGAAGCAACCTATAAAAAAGTATTCACTGGATTGTTAGTGGTTGATCTGTGACCCTAGTTCAGTCATCAACAAATTGTTAGAAGGATGATAATAGGAGTAGTTCATATTTGTTCATAGATTTGACAACAAAGATCAAATTATCGATACACAAGAACAATGATTTTTAGAGGACTCAAACCATTGTTAAGTGGCAGATTAGAAGAGCCCTGGATGAAGACAATATTGTGGGCCCTAGATCAGTAAAAATAATTTACTATGGTTGGGCAGATTGATGGTAGTCCAAGTACAGTTGGAGGGTTGTTAGGTGACTGTCACAGAAGAGCCCTAACTCTTGTTCTTGTGAAGGACAACAAGATTGGTAGAAGGGCAGGTGTGTGTTCCTTAGATCACCTATAACTCACTCACACTTCCTATCACAATCTCTTAATTGTTCATTTCAATACATTATTTTCACCTGGTGCTCCCTTGTGTGTCCCTAGGACTACCTAACACTTCCTAGCATGTGTTGGCACACCATGGCACCTGGCACATCTTGGCCACATGCCACTCTAGCACACTAGCATGAATTAACGCTACCTAGCATACGATGTCACTCCCTCCTTAGCATACCTGGAACTCACTGACACTCCATGTCACACACTCTTATTCATTCATTTCCATGCATTTTTATGTAATGCTCCCTTGTGTTTCCATGGAACTCGCTAACACTCAACACACATTGCCACTTGGCACATCTTGGTATGCTTCCCTAGCACTCTATAATGCCTTGGAAATATCTAACATATCTTTTCAGTCCCTCCTTAACAAACTTGGAACTCCATATAATTCCCTATAACTCCCTGGCACATATTGGCTCTTGGCACTTAGTGGCACTTAAAAACTATTGGCATGTGTTTGGATGCCTTGGAATTCCTTAGCATGGTTTAAGATAAAATTTATTTGAGATCAATTATTCACAATTAAGAGAGAAGTAATAGAGGATGATTTGGCACTTAAGACAAGCTAAAATATGGCCCTTGGCATGTATTGGCACTAGTGTTGGTATGTCTAGCATTCCCCTCTTGAAAAGGTAAGGTCTTGAATTATTAACCCTCATATGTGTTCACTTCTTTTCATTTCAACTTGGTATTCCCTTTTGTCGCCTGAAACTCCTTGACACACGTTCGCATACCCTAACACATGGCACATTTCGTCATGCCTTAACACATGGCATGTCTTGGCATGCCTGGCATTCATTGACACTACCTAGCACATATTAGCACACCCTGGAACTTGTTTAAATTCCATAGAATTCCCTAGCATGCCTTGTCACTCCCCCCTTGGCACGCTTGACACTCGCTGACACCCCCAACACACCCTCTTATTCATTCATTTCCATTCATTTTCAGTCGATGATTTATGTTTGATGAGGTGCATGTCTAGAAAGAGTTCCTTTAGGAGAATAAAAAAATGAATGCACCATTACAGACATAATTAATTGCGAGATTCTACTTGAATGACATTAGGAAACTACACAAGATATTTTAAGAATGACATTTTTAGGGTTTTTTGCTATGGTGTGGGAATGGTAAGAAGTGAGTGGTAAATATGGTGTGTGAATTCTTAGAATACCTTCTCACTATTCCCTCCTTGGCATGACAACTAGCACTCATTTCCACTCCCTCACACACCCTCATATTCATTCACTTCCATGCATTTTGACCTAGTGCTCCCTTGTGTTGTCCTAGTACTACCTAACACTCCTCACCATGCATTGGCACTCTCTACTTAGGACTTTTCGACATGCTCTGCCACTTCATAGCATGCATAACACTCCCTGACACACATTGGCACTTGGAACATGTTAGCGCTTGGAAATTCTTGGCATGTCTGACATGCATTGAGATGAATTGGTATTCTTTGGCGTGGTTTAATATTAAATTTATTTGAGATCAATTATTGGAAAGTAGATGAGAAGCAATAAAGAAATATCTGTAACGCAGAATGCACTAACACTTGGTACTTGGCACCTATTCACACTTAGTGTTGGTGTGCCTAGCATGTCCCTCATGGAAAAGGTAAATTGATGACTTATTAACCCTCTTATGTGTTCATCTCCTTGTAGTTTAACTTGTTTCTCCGTTTGTTTCCTTGATCGTTCCCGACACCCATTGTCACACCCTTGCACATATTGGCATGTATTAACACTTGGAACATCTTAACATGTTTGACATGCCTTCGCACTATCTATCACATATTAGCATTCTCAAGCACGCCTTGGAACTCATGCCCTCACAACTAGCCTTACTTGGGAACCTTACATTCCCTAGAACACCTTGGCACTCCCTAGCTGGCATACCCTCATAGATAGCCTTACTTTTTTTGCAACTTGGGAACCCAACCAAGTCATTAGCAAAAAAATGTTGTGCCCAACCCAAAGTCTCCCTTTATCTGAAATTAATTTGTCTACACATTATCATAACCACATGCTTCCCTCTTGCAAGTATCATTCTGAACTTCTACTAAAACACTTCATCTTGGCACCTGGAACATATTGGCCGCATGCCACTCTGGCACACTAGCATGACTTAGCACTTCCTAGAAAACAATGTCACTCCCTCCTTAACACACCTAGAACTCACTGACACTCCCTATGTAATGTTCCTAATTTTTAGCTCCATCTAAAGGGAACATTATAGTTGGCACATTTTATTTTGTTTAATAAAATGGGTAAGGAGACCCCTTAACCCCCTTGTGATGAAGAAATAACCCTCCTTGTGTGAAAGGATGACAAATAAGTAGCTGAAATAAACACCTAAGGGTGTGAACATGATGAGGATCACCTTGAGTTGGCCATCTTTGACCAAGTCAACAATGCTGCCTTAGAGGGGTGGCTTGCCTTAGAAGCCAACACAGTTTTTGGAGGGAAAGCATTCAAAAGTGAATGGAAACCCTAATTGTGGGACCTATGGTGAGAGAGAGTTCATTTTCTTCATAAAAGAGAAGATGACAGCTCATTTATTCAGTTTTTGATTCAGAAATTTCGTAGGGCTTGCTGAAGCTTGCACATCCGGGTTGTTTAGCAGGATTGCAGTGCTCTTGAGCACTGGGGGTGTTCCCGGTCGGGAATCCCCACCTTATCCATGGAGTAGCTATTGGAAGAGCATTGTGCTTCATTTTCCTCATTCCAGCATTTGGGCCAAGCTCACTCCTTCAGTTGCAGCGTTAGTTCTGTAGCAGAACAATGTTGTGTTGTTGGGGTAGCAGCAAAGGAACTCTTAGAGCCTTCCTTGGCTTGCTTTTTCAGTGGAGGGATGATATTTCTTTTGGAGGAGCAACAGAAAAGAATCTTGGGCTGTATTTCAGATCAGTGGCATCAGGCCACACTTTCACCATCTCTCACAGCACAGTCCATGAGAGAAACTGTGTTATTTCATGGAGGCAGTGTTGAGGGAGATCCTTGTGCTCATCAGGAGGAGTGCTTTTGAGTGAAGGGGATCAACCCCTTTTCCCTTGAGGGAATTATCAGAGGAGGGCATCATCATTTCAGATCAGCCACATCCTCATGTTCATTTTGTTCCAGTTGCAGTGACATTGTGTTTGTCACTTTGTATTTTATCCAGCATTTCTAGCAATCTCCCTGAGATTGGCTAGAAATTCCATATTGAGCCCATTTTCCACTCTGGGGCTATTTTCTTTGTATCTTTCAGCCACATTTCCATTTTATACATGTTCAGCAATTTCTTCACTCTTAGAGACTGCACAGTCATGGTCTTCCGACATTCTATGTAGTTGCAGCAACTCCGACATTTCATTGTCTATTCATTGGAGTATGGTTCTAGAGGTTTGAGAGGCTTGTCCCCTAAATTATTTCTTGTATATTAATGCTGAAATCATAATATAATGTTGGTTGTACTATTTCCCTCTTTTGATATATTCAGAATTGCAGAGTTTCAAATTCGTGTTTGCATATTGCTGTAGCTCTCTCTCTGAGCTGTTTTATGATGTACATAGGATGGGGAGGTATGTTTAACCCTCCTAGAACTATTTTTTTCAGCTCTCTTTCTGCATTTAGACTCAATATTACATGTATAAGAGGATCCCAGCACTATACAACGTTTTATTTGCATGTAATTCCGTATACAACGTTTCCACTGGAGGATATGCAGTAATTCCCGGCTTGGGGTTATTAACCTTCGACAATGTTCTATGGAAAGAGTCTGTACAGGGCCAGGTAGCCTCTGGAGCTCATCCTTCTTTATGAATGTGACATATCCAGAAAATGCCCCTACAGTCAATCTCTAGGTTAGTACAGTTTTTGATTGTTAATATTCCTGAAAAAGGAATATTATTTGCAGGGTTCATGAGCAGTTCCTGAAAAAGGAACATTACACCCTGTAACACACTCTTATTCATTCATTTCCATGCATTTTTACATATTTCTCCCTTGTGTTTCCATGGAACTCGCTAACACTCAACACACATTGGCACTTGGAACATCTTGGTATGCTTCCCTAACACTCTAACATGCCTTGGAACTATCTAGCATATCTTGTCACTCCCTCCTTAGAAAACCTGGAACTCCATAGCATGCCTTATAAATCCTTGGCACGTATTAGCTCTTGGCACTTGGTGGCACTTCACAATTATTGGCATGTGTCTGGATGCCCTGGAATGCATTGGCATGGTTTAAGATAAAATATTTGAGATCAATAATCACAATTAAGAGAGAAGTAATAAAGGATGATTTGGTACTTAAGACACACTAGAACTTGGCCCTTGGCATGTATTGGTACCAATGTTGGTATTCTTAGCATGCCCCTCTTGAAAAGGTAAGGTCCTAAATTATTAACCCTCATATGTGTTCATTTATTTTCATTTTAACTTGGTGTTCCCTTTTGTCGTCTGGCACTCCTTGACACGTGTTCACATACACCTGGCACATCTTGTCATGCTTTAACACATGGAATGTCTTGGCATGCATTGGCATGCCTTGGCACTCTCTGGCACATGTTAGCACACCATGAAACTTATTAACATGCCATAGCATTCCCCAACATGCCTTGTCACTTCCCCCTTAGCACGCCTAACACTCGCTGACACTCCCCGACACACCCTCTTATTCATTCATTTCCATTCATTTTGAATCGATGATTTATGTTTGATGGGGTGCATTTATATAAAGAGTTTCTTTGAGAGAATAAAAAAATTATCGCACCATTACTGACCTAAGTAATTGCGATATTCTACTTGAATGACATTAGGAAAATACACGAGATTTTAAGAATGGCATTTTTAGAGTTGTTTTAATGGTGTGAGAATGGTAAGAAGTGAGTGGTCAATATTGTGATTTTCTTTCTCATTAAAGTTCTTATCCTTATGAGAGACTCATATTGATAAAATGACACCCTTGTCATGCTTACATTCCAACTCTTAATATTCTCAAAATAAAGGCCAACTTGCACAGTGAGGGAAGGCATGTTGGTCTATGGTGTGATGAGTGACTGGGTGAGAGTGTTAATGTACCATGAGAGGGACTAAACTATTTACTTTGTGTCCTTTATGGACGACATGATGTAGGTGTGTCATGGAACCACAGGGCCACTGGAAAGATTGTGTAAGATATAGCCCAACATAATCAATGTCTTTAGAGAAATCTGTGGAGAGGGATCAAAATAAATTATATTGGTGAGTCCACCAAAATCTATTTACTAGAGAGTAACAACATGGTGATCAATGCCACACACAGAGTCTTTTGAGCTAGGCATTTGTTTTCTAAAAAATTGTTTGGAGTGTCACTAAATTGGTGGAATTCTCAAATTCATGACGTTGTAAATTATGTAGGTACATTGTTGCTTTTGTTATAGATGCTAAGGTTTGCAAGGAGAATATAGGGTTTGTAGGTCTTAGGGGAAAAGAAGCATCAATTTATAGCTCTTTGATATACTAAAGAGTATGGATTATATGATTACTTGATATGGATTATATGACATTGAATCCACCTTGAGATGGACAATGGCCACCCATTTTCTTCTTTAAGCATGGCCACTCATTCTAGACTGGACAATGGCCACCCATTTTCTTCTTTAAGCATGGCCACTCATTCTAGACTGGACAATGGCCACCCATTTTCTTCTTTAAGCATGGCCACTCATTCTAGACTGGACAATGGCCACCCATTTTCTTCTTTAAGCATGAAACTTCAAATGCATCATGAATTAGACTTCTCTCTAGCAGATTCAAGGTGAAAGCATCTTAGATAATCTTCTTATGAATTTGATATAATCCATAGAACTTTGGTGCCAATTTATTCTTTCACTAAAAGAATCCATTGAGTTTGTTAAGGTCAATTTTGAGGAAGCATAAAATGTATTTTTCTAGGGGTTAAGCCATGTGTTGGATTCATATGTCCTAGAGGTTCGTACATGATAAATAGGCTATGAATATATAAGAGGCATCTAGTAAAGCATGGAATGAGGGAAGCTTTCTGGTAGTCCTGGCATTTAAGCATAAAATTGATATTAAATTGAGTATAAAAGAGTCCTCTAATGAAGTGTGTATTGAGAATTAGTCAATGGAAGGTGTTGGAGTTTCATTCCTAGCCTAGATAGTTCTAAAAAATAAAATGTTTTTACATTTAATAAAGATTGTAGATTTGTACAACTTGGTTTGAACATGATTTGTAGTTTGCTTACACAGGTGGCATTTTATAACATGAAAAATAAATGTTTCATTCAAAAGATTCATTGCTACCATAACCATTTCATCCCCCAAAATTAGGGTTTCCTCTCTCCTTTTCCTCAACACAATACAATCTCAAACCTTCATTCTAATAAAGAAAAACAAATAGTGTGTATATTCTTAGTCTCTAGCTCTCCCTCTCGCTCGCTCGCTCCCTCCCTTTCTTTCCTTCTCCCTACCTCCCTCTTCATATCTCCCTCCACTTCTCCCTCTCTACCCTCGATGGAAAAACCAAAATCCAAACCCAAATAATTGGATACCCAAATATTTATGGCTTTCCATCCAACTACTAAACCCCCCAACCTTCCATTAGCATCCAAGGAAATGAAACTCCACCCCTTTAGTAGAGATTCTAGACAATTGACAATATAAACACCATCTCTTGACAATTGTCACCAACGACTTGGAGGATGTTTTGCAGAGAGGAGTTGCACCGCCTAGCTTTTCCTCGCCGCCCAAAACCTCCAATCCAGAATCCTTTTCTAACCTAATATGTCCTTGCCTCTAGATGGATAGTCCTACGTAGAAAATGGAAGCTCATAGTTTTTAGCAATGTGCCCATACTTATGGCCCTGCCTACACCTAAAAGGTGTTCCTTCATAATCCAATGTTTGAATACAGTTCACCCCAATCCCGATATCCATTCCTTCTATAAGGCCTTCTCTGAGGTCCATATTAACCAAAATATGGGTGTATGTCTAAATCCCCATATCTAAATATGTAGATTCACGGGCTAAATAAGATCCCAATGAGTTACATATATCTTTGAAAATTAGGGTGTCCCAATAGTTAGGAGGGAGACTTGGAAGATGAACCTAGATTGGAGCCATATCTAGTCTCTCCTACTTTGCATCGAAGAGGGGCATCTAGAAATTGATAAAGATAGGAGATGAATCAATTTTCTAAACCATTTGTTGTACCTTCTAGGTGTCTGCTACATCTTTGAAGCACAAATGAATCCAACCTCAGGCTAACAACAACACCTTTGGAGGACATTTGAAAATAAGCAAGATTTCCTTTTTAGCCCACACTTTTAGGGTTGAGGACCTGAATTTTCAACCCCTTACTTGCCCCACTAAGGATTTTTGGGACATTTCCTCAGTCTTTTGAATGGTGATGTTGACTCCCAAAACTAGATAAAGGAGGACCATGTTCTTCTCCTTGACACTACAGTGGACTTTCCTCTTCCTTGCTTTCTCAGACTCCTTTTGAATCGTAACTCCTTATTCATAAGAGTGTTTCTCCCTGAAAACCCCAAGACCATTCATGATGTTAGTTTGACCTTCTTCCTTCGCCGAGACAAGGCTCTCCTTCACTAGTTCGCCGAAGGAGGGCGAGGTTGATGGCACTTGAGATGAAGGATATATGAGAAAACAATCTGGAGAGGCTTTTGAGAGTGGCAAACCCCCACTATGTTCAAAAAATTCTGAAAACCCTAAGGAAGCAGTAACACATTGTATGTCTTCGTCTAATATATGGGACAATAGGGAAACTAAAATTAGAGCCAATGACCCCAAGAAGAGTTCTTTAGCCCCTGACAAATGTCCTAAAGCGCTGGGTAGCCAAAACTAAAGGACTTGAATAGTGCATGGCTAAAGCAGGGGTTAGGGCCTTCGAACCGCTAGATAGTTGCCTATTGAATTCTTAACTTTTCTTTCTAAAGATATGGTAGATCCAGAAACCATGGTATGGTGACCTTCTAAGTTGACTTTGAAATGTGAATGGATGAAATCCTTGTGACTAGACCAACTTTGTTGAAAACCCCCCTCCTCTAGTTCATAATCCACCAAATCCTCCTCCTCCATGTGGGTCCAATAGTAAGAAATTGACATCTCATCTAAAAAGAATATTTGACGAGTAGTTGTGTGTCTTCAAAGGGTTTATCATGGTGACCATCTCTGTACAAAATATATATCATGTGATAAAAACTCATGGTTACCATTTAATCTTATTTTTCATTTTAACAAGGATACGAGAGCCTGTCATTGTCCAGAGCTTGTTCACTCTTTGTCAAATCTACACCCTACTCTAGCCTGAAACTCCATGACCCTTTCTCTGCTTGCAATTTTTCTGTGGGCCTCTAGGGTTCTCCAATGTTGAATTATTCTCCTATGGTAAAGATGTTGTAATGTCCTCTTTAACATTTTAGGTCCGTCAAAATAAAATAAAAATTAAAAACATAAAATTAATAATTAAACCAATCTAGATCTATCTTAACTCTAAATCTACCAAGGGCCGAGAAAGAGGAATCAAATCTATTAAAGTGCAAACCTCTTTAGATTTGATCCATCTAGACACTTATAGATTCGAAATTAAGATGAAACTAGATTAATCATATACAATGAAAAAAATAAAAAACATAAAAAGATAAAGTAATTCACAAACTCAACATAGTTTCCAACTTTCTTTTGAAAAATATTAAATAATATTTACAATATTTGAATAAATTCTAAGAAATTAAAATATTATATATATATATATATATATATATATATATATATATATAATATGAAAGTTTTCGACCCTTCCCATTAAAATGCTTTGACTCGTAGGAAAATCATTTTCCCACTCCATTTAAATTTTAAGAGGGTATCGTCATGGAGGATTGGCGGGCAAACAATCCCACTCTCGATATTGGCTACACCCTGCTGCAAGACAAAATGCAAACACTGTAATTCGAATCACATGCCTTATCACGCTGCTTTCCTCAAATCATTTCTACTACAAATCTTTCATTCCTCTACTATATTCGAACTCTAATTCATCCTTCAATCACGTGGAATGTTCGCCGAACATTTTCCTAGGAATTATCACAACGTTCAAGAGGCCGAAAAGCTTTGAACATGCTGTTGAGATTAAGCTGGAGACAGAGGTTCCATGGCAAGTCTTT
Source organism: Pinus albicaulis (assembly GCA_034641835.2). Lineage (NCBI taxonomy): Eukaryota > Viridiplantae > Streptophyta > Pinopsida > Pinales > Pinaceae > Pinus > Pinus albicaulis. The sequence continues at coordinate 714,455,793 of CM076580.1, read as the reverse complement.
GACTCTCCCTTAGAATGTGGAGCGGAGAAATATTTGCAGAGGAAAGCTACAGCCCTTGCGAATCGATCTTGCAACTTATATTGGCAGATTTCAGGTATTCAGATACCCTAATATTTAAGATAATCATATATCTAAGAAGTGCATTTTATGCAAAAATAAGAAGCCCAAACTAAGTTTTTCTGTTAATGGCAATCTCGGATGTTGTTCACAAGATTCAGCAAGAGGTGTTAATTGATAAATCTGCTCTGAAATTCAAGAAAGGTCATGGATAACCCAATTTAGAATCAATGCTGGTCACCTTTGGAGGAAATCTGGATGTCAAAGAAAGGAAAAGGTATTTTAGTTATTCTGAAGCAATGGAATTGCCCTGCTGTTTTTTCAATCACCCAGCAGAGGAACATAGTTATTCTGAAAATATTAGATATCCCATTAAATATTATTCCATTAAATGTTGCTATAAACTATATATATTGACTACCGATGGATTGATCCACCAGACGCAGGTTTGCAATTAGCCATGCCAAAGGAATCAATTTTTCCATAAACCACTGTTGCTGGTGCGGGTGGCTTTGGCCTCAGCTCTTCGTCATCTCCCGGCTGTCGATCTATCTGTTTGTCTATGTGGAAGGTGGGATGGTTCGTAAAAGGTATATCCTTTCAGCAATCCGTCTGCCTCTGTCGATGGTGGGTTCCTGCCTATCATGGAGAAACTCCCTTAAATGGCATTCTTACTAAAGATCTAGTCCACCAAAATGGAGGTTTGAAATTAAATAACCTATAACACTCTGTTTACCTGTTTGATAAAGGATACGACCACATTTTTGTTGTAAATAAACCTAATCTGATTCCGTAGGCATTAGCAGATTTTGCAATAAAAATTACCCCACAAACCTGCCTGTGATGGATTGCAATCTCTCAACTTCCAGAAATTTTTTTGCCTTAATTTTAGTGGAGACATTGAAACCCTGTACCGGGATGATCGAAAAAGACGAGTCGGGATAGTAGAGTAGGGGGGCTGAAAATCTTCATGTCACCAGGATTTTCACCAGTTCAAATTTGGTTCCCGGGAGGATTTCAATATCTCTGTACCCATATCTCATGTACCCTATGTTGATGATGTGTTCGTCCTTTATGATGTTACAGTATATTTTTTTTGAGAAATTATTATTTATGATGGTGTGTTCATCCTTTATGATGATGATGTGTTCATCCTTTATGTTGATGATGTGATATGGGTTATGATGTTACAGGATATTCTGGCTCAGAAAGAGGTGATGCAGTAAGCAACATGGTGTACGAAGCAAGTCAAAGACTCAAATATCCTGTCCATGGTTGTGCAGGAGTAATTAATATCTTCGAAAAACAGTGGGTCGTGGCAGAGTTGCAATTCCAATTGGATTCCACCCAAGAACATCTTGTTAACATTAGTATGCAACATGCTAATCTGTTAAACCTGGTTACAAAATATCATGAAACTTTGGTGCCACAATTTTACGACGCCTTACTGCAGGAGAGTGAAGAAACTTGCACAGTCCTAAATGTTTTAGATGATGGCATTGATCCTATGCAGGTATGGTTGCCAGTCTAGGCATAAACACAAGAAATCTTATGATGTTTTTCACTGTTCCTTCTTTTATTCTACCTTGTTAGTGTGTCATGTAGTTAAAACCTATACGTCTTCCCTTCAATATAATTATATTTCATGTATCGCTTTAAATCTATGAAAATATTTATTGCAAAACATGAAATGAATTGCATATTCAGTCTACCCCTTACAATTTTAAGAAGGTTCAATAGAAACACTGAGTTTCTACTCCATTTTTTATAAAAAAATCCAAAGCGAAGAGTAACAACTACTGGTCGATAGGTAACTGTGGCATCCAATGGCAGACTTCAAACCTTTGGGAGGTCGCATAAGAAGCATAATTTCTCTACTTCTATTCACCAAACACATAATTTCTCTACTGAATAAGCAGCATAATAGAAATAGAGATAAAGAGTTAGTCACACACAATTACACAATATTTTTCTAGGGAACCCAACAGGGAAAAGCCTCTACTTTGCTGTGGAATTTTATTAACAGAAATTTTAGAAATTGATCTCTTTACAGGTCAACACTACTTCACTGGAGAACAAGCTTGTTCTCATTGCTAACACTTATATCAGTATTATTTCACCAAAGCTATAAGTTCCAGTGGGAGATTTGGAAAATAATGTCACCCAAAATGGTTTGGACTGCCCTTCTTCCAACATTAAAACTGAAGGTTTTATAGTTAGTGACACATCTGGTGGCATTGAGCTGGAAATTGTATATTTTTCTGTTTGTGATACATTGGTGACCCTTCTCAATATGGTCATTGATCCAATAAGATTTGATACAGTTATGGATGGAGTTTTAATATTTGTTGGATGCCCGATTTTGGGGGCACATGTTGAACTGGTAATGTGTGCAACAACATTCCTATCAAAACCTGAAATTGAATAGAGGAAGCTTACATAATCTTCATAGCCTTCAAATCAATTTGTGGAGTAATTAGAATATGGTTAGATATAAAAAATAGACATATCTCTATAGAGAGGAATCAGATATTAAAAAGTTTGGATAACCCCAAAAATAACCATGCCTCCATAAAAAAATGAGGCCTGGATCAAGCGCAGCCATAGGTTTCACTGCACCACTTCCACCATCGAAGGGTGTGGCAGAATAAGATTTATTGGACTATCTTCTCCAGATTGATTTTTTGCTTGCAAGGGCTTCCCCATGTGGTCAACAACTGCTAATGTTGTTTGTAATGCTGATTTGATGGCTGTAGGGCTCCAATCAGGATGTTTCTGCTTCCAAAGCTGCAATGCCAATTATATGTGGTGTCACCATGCTTGTCCCTGATATCATGGCAAATCCTTCTCCTGCTTGAAGAAAAGCAGAATTTTGAGACGATTAATGTGCGTGTCAAGATGCCTTCAATTTTCAAAGTTTTCCAAAACTTCTAAATTGATTTTATTCTCTCTAGAAATGATATGTCCTCCAGTGGTTACCAAAAAAATCTTCAAATTTCAAAATTACAGACTCCTAGGCGAATAAGATTAGAAGACAGTAATTAAGCCTATCGCAAACTACAGGCATAAGCAGAAAAAATTTGCATTGCAACCTAATTCTAAGACTGAAAAAAGTAGTATTGTTTTACCTTGATAATTGACTTCATGGATGCCATTAGGAGACCATGCTACCCATATTAGAGAACCAGGAGCCAGAATATCTGGCTTTAAAACATCGGTGTCCTAAAAGTTGGAATCCTTGATATCTGGCCCTCTAGAGGATATAATGCTACCTGAGGAGCCGTACCTTGATATATAGGCTTCAACCCATTTCCAATGGAAGCCTTAGCTCCAAACCTTGTGATTTGACCTGATGGATCCCTTATTGTTGATCTATTATAGTAATCTACAAGAATCTTTAGCCACAACCAAAGAAACACTCAGAAATATATAAAAACATTCCTCTGCTGAAAAGCACCACTGGATCACCTATATGACCTAAAGAGGATATTTCCTTCAATCAAAGGAAAACTGCTAGAAAATGTTTTAGGGAGTCCAAAATACCATCATGTAACAGTTCAGCTCAAAAATGTTGATATTGTAAATTATACCTGTGTTTGATCTACTTCTTTTATAACAATTCCTTGGAGAAAAAATTTGAAGAAGTAAAACATCTAGGTTTATTATTGTAAGGATTATGGACACCACATATCTCCACAATGGTATGATATTGTCCACTTTGGGCCTAAGCCCTCATGGCTTTGCTTATGGAATTTACCCCAAAAGGCCTCATACCAATGGAGATATTTGTCCATCCTTATATACCCATGATCCTCCCCACTTCTAGTCAATGTGGGACTTTGGTCGTATACCCAACAATCCTCCCCTCGAACAAAGGACCATCGAGACTCCCCTCAAATGATTATCCATCCGTCTACTCTCTACCAACCAGGATTCTCCGCTCCAATGCGTTGGAAGCACACGCCTTACATGGAGCACCACCTGCCTCGAGAGCTTGCTCTATCCCAGGTCAACTCCTCTTCACCGTGTTGGGACCAGGACACGTCCATGAAGAATCCGGAGCATACCGCCTGTCTAAACGAACTCATCCATGGATCCCATCGTGATATTACCGGGGCCCACCACCTTCGTTCGTCATTTGAGCATTCATCCACTTCGCTAACTTCGGGGCATGGCTTTGATACCACTTGTAAGGATTCTGGACACCACATATCTCCACAATGGTATGATATTGTCCACTTTGGGCCTAAGCCCTCATGGCTTTGCTTATGGACTTTACCCCAAAAGGCCTCATACCAATGGAGATATTTGTCCATCCTTATATACCCATGATCCTCCCCACTTCTAGTCAATGTGGGACTTTGGTCGTATACCCAACAATTATTGCAGAGATGTTACATCATATCTAAGCAAATATAAAGACACCCTCAATTGACAAACTCCTAGAAGAAGCTCATACCATTTTGATACGAGCCTTACACCATCACCAAGGCTATGGGTGAGAATTCTTTCGAGGATAGTCATAGGATGATTTATATTACTTCAAATGTATATGTTAGGATGATTTATGCTTGATGGGGTGCATGTCTAGAAAGAGTTCCTTTAAGAGAATGAAAAATATGATCGGACGGTTACTTACATAAGTAATTGCGATATCTACCTGAATGACATGAGGTAACTAAAAAAGAGATTTTAAAAGTGACATTTTTAAGGTTTTTTTTTATATCAAGGTACGTGGATCATTAGGTTTTTTTTCCAAAGCATTTACATATGACTAAATTTTTTAAGTAGTACATCACTCTAATATTATTTCTCTTACATGCTCCTAGGTTATAATTCAAAGCATCATAGGTACTAAAATTCATGAAACTCTTGTTTTTTTGCTCTAAATAACTAAAACTCCCAAGTGTGCTACTCTTAATATTCAAACTTGCACTATTGTTAATACTACTTCCTCTAATTGTTATTTTTCCTCCATAAGTCAGCTGACTACGAGGTGGACTTGAACCATTATTAACACACTAGTGTAGTGTTACCTATTTGTATTTAAGAAGCATAAGGGGCGGGGATGGTATAAGGCCAGCTTTGCTATTTTTTAGTGCCATGCCCACTACTAGGTTCTCATCCTTTGTTGGCCTTAGGATATGGTTTCCCATTAGTTCATTTGATTCTTTCTCATTCGCAATCTCATCCTACATTGCATCCAACCTGCTACTTTGTAATCACATATCTCTCGTAACCTCACTCCAGTGTGTTCATTAGACCTCATTGAGGTGCATTGACTACCACTCTTTATTGAGCTATATTTTATCATCAACCCTTTGTTTCACAACCATCCACTCACCAACTCACCTTTCTCATTGAAATTCTCCAACTCTCTCATCCTCACTTCACTACTCTCTTCCTAGTTAATCTACTTTTGCAAATCCTCATTGCCTTCTTCATTTTCTCACATCAAGTTCAACCACCACTCATTAATTATCTCTACTTCCTCAAGAATTATTCAACTTACTTTTTGGCTTTTATGTCCTTCATAGCCATTTAGTCTTTTGAACTCTCATCTTTTCCAACCCCATTGTAACCCATTACTTTATTACTTAATGCAAAGTTTTACATCACCATACCATAATCAACCACCATACCATAATAAAAAACTTAGTAGTAGGAAACAACTTTTCCTAATCCTTGTAGAGTTTGTGTTCAATAATCTCTCTCAAAACCCTTTTTCCTTAGCTTTTGAGTAAAACTAGTTCATGGGATTTTTGTTTTTCGAATATCAAAATTTTCGTTTCCCTTGTCTATTTCCCTCGCGTTGCAGGGTTTGTCCAATGAAGGAGGAAGGGCGCGTCCATGCTATCCAACTATGATTTGATACACTTGGTTGAACTCAAGAAATTGGAATCTCGGTGCTTCCAATCACGGTGATTTCTATCCCGAGACTACCACGAAAAGCTCCATTAGCTCCATTACGCCGAGGGGTTCAAGAGGGATTATCAGAAGAGGCGTGGATGGCCACGATCACGATCACTTCTTGCGAGATGAACCATCTGGTTTTTCATTACCTCCATGAATCAGGTGAGAGTTTGTATTAAACCCATTTCAGTGAAACCATTTTATTTTATATGAACATTGCATGTAAAATTGTTTTTCAATGAAATTGTTTGAAGCTTGCCATGTAAGTGCCAAATCTTTCGAAATTTAGGGTAATGGCAGACTTAGTATGCTTCTTACTCTTCTCTGTAAGATTCAAAGCCTTGCCGCACTGGTGAAAGAGTTGTGTATATCATGTAACTAGAAATACTCTGTAGCTTAACGTGGAAGTGGAGGACTTGAGCGAATTTGAAGTGTGATCACAACAAAGACATAAATATGTCTGAAACCCTAAGTGGAATTGAAGGTATTATATCGTGGTTATAATCCTAGAAGGAAAAATTCACAGTTCCGCAACATTGATTGAAACCCTTGTGTGCTAAATATTTTGATTCGACCTTTTTTTTTATCAGGACGAAAAAAACGCTGTTATATATAATAGTTCATATTCGTTGATCAAATATCATTTTCCAGCACATTAGACATACCATTCTAGCATATGCCAGATAGCAGGCAATACATGAAACCCATGAAGAGGCAAACCAAATCCATCATAAGAACAGTACAAAGGCCATAAAGACACATAAAAACTTCACATACCAACCACAGAAAACCCAGCCAATATGTAACTGAATAGAACATCACTGAGCCTAGATACATACCGAGGGTCAGTGGGAACATCATCTGATTGAAAACAACATAAAGGAGAATATGGAGAAAGGAAAAATACAGAAAAGGATCTGGTATGTACAATGAAGATATAGCCTATAAAAGCAGCATAAGAAAAAAGGATATCCTGCTTGCTTGCAAATGTATTCTAGGTTGCTTGAGAAGATCAGGCTCGCTTGATGTAGATTATGGCAGAGGAAAAGATTGAGAGTCCAATAGAGTGGAAGCCCTGTAATGCATGATCTGAATAGCACCATATGTGGACTCCAGCCCTCTTTTGGAGAGAAGGTCAGCACACATATTTTTCTCCATATGTATGTGCTGAATAGTGTAGGCTTGAAACTTTCCTAATAGATACTTGATCCACTGTACCCAACCAACGCTATTGCTGCATTGCATTCCACATCTGCCTCTGATCCCATCAATGGTGTACTTCGAGTCTCCATATATGTGAATTGAAGGGAGATTTAGATGATAAGCAATCAGTATCCCACTCCATAACTCATAATTTCCGCCTTATTGTTTGAGCCAACACCTCCATTCCAAAACATGTGATATCGGTCTTTGTTTTCAAGCTTTATCCAGGCCCCATAGCCACATAGGCCATCCTTATTTGCACCATCAAAATATAAAGTCGGGAGCTCAATATTGTTAGGCCGGATTCTCTTAGAAAGATCCTTAATAGCAGGTGGGATACAAGGACGATCATTAATCCATGAAGCAATATTCCCTGTAATCTTGGAGTGTTGTGGGGGAACCCATTTGAAAATCCAACGATTCCGAGCATTCCAGATTTCCCAAAACACATAAAAGGGTAAAGATTTGTAAGAGAAACTTACAACAACCCAAGATTTAATAACTTGAATACAGTGAGAAGGATGCCAAGAAGGGTCACCTATAAGCCCAGCAAAATGTTGCCAAATAGAAAGAGAGAAGGTACATGTGAAGAAAAGATGAGAAGCAGTCTCTTCATGCTAGAGACAAAATGTACATCTTCCAGGACCATAAAATCCCCGTTTTCATAATACCTCCCAAGTTAGTACTCTGTTTTTCCACAATAACCATGCAAATAATATTATCTTTGTAGGGATTTTAAGATTCCATGCAATATAAAAAGGAGACAACGTAGGGTCGGGAGTCATTTTAGAAATTTGATTTTCATACTCGTCCTTAACGAGTAATCCTGCACCCTTGAATTTTCCATTCCAAACCAGAATGTCACCTTCCCCTTTGAAAGATAATCTCATCGCTTGTAGAAGAGCTTTATGGCATTCCAAGCTGTGTGCTTCACTGTTGCGTAACCCCATCATCTTTTCAGATTTCCATATGGGAGCCCCGAGGTTCCAGCAGTATATAAGATCAAAGAGAGAGAGAATGCCACCGTGATGAAGTCTGTGAAGTAGGTGTGAATCAAAGAGAATTGCGTTTTCAGACGCGAGCATTCGGTCGACTCCAATTAGAATATTTTTGCCATTGCTAAACTCCCAAACCAGTCTTTTTCCCAAGATGTGCATCACTCTTTGGAAACTGCGCCAGATGGCTGAAGCCTTTTGTACAGACCTTACACATCCCAAGTATATAGATCTAATACAGCCCAGGTGGAGCAACCACATATACATCACTAGTTTTTTCTCTTCAGATTTGTAACTTAGAAGAGCTTTGTCTGACCACCTCCGGGTTGCTCCCAGAGTCACCCAGGCAAGCCCTCTCAACATAATCCTCTTTTTGTAGTACCTAATTAGTAATTTAATTAATCATAACAGTTTCTTGATCATGCAGGTATTTAAAATATATTGCCAATAAGCATAAAGCTTTCATGTTAAACAATCAGGTCAATGCATGTTCTGTTGGTCTAGGTCAGGGTCAATTTCATCCTGATTGTATTGACCTGATTATAAAATTGGTTCTCATTGTATTGACCTGATTGTATTGACAATGCATGTTCTGTTGGTCCAGGTCAGGGTCAATTTCATCCAACATGTGAGCTAGGCCCAAGCATGTTGTTGTTTTCAAGGTCAGTACAGCCTGAAAAGAGAGAAATCACAAAGAAAAATATTTCCACATCTGAATCTCAACATAATATTTCAACAACAGTTTTGGATTGTAGCTTATGTGGAGTGACTGTTAGGCTCTGGGATTTTGTTACAGCCCCTCTTCCATCTTGTGTTCTTTCTAGTGGGAATGATATGCCAGAGACGAGAAAAATGTTATTACTTACTCGTGGGGTAAGTGCAGCAAGTGGAATTGAATGATGGTATGCTATTGATTCAAGGGATAGGGAAAATTTTGAAGGTCAAGATGAAGCAGAGGAAGCTGCAAATATAGTTGATGGAAAATCACACTCGAATGTAGGTATGTACTTGAATCTGACAATAGCTGCAGGGCCACCTCTGACACGTTTCAACACTCCTGCTATTGTTGCACCCTTGGAAGATCCTATAGAAGACATGGATCCAATGTTAGGGAAACCTACTGGCAGTGAAGTTGGAGATCATGCAGCATCATATGAGTCACGAGGTCCTCAGGCTCACAAACACAGTATGGATGAAGGAGGAAGAACAATGGACAGGCTGGCAATCACGGTCCAGCATGTTGATAGTGTGGAAGGAACTGTGGTTAATCACGATGCTGATGAAGTCAATGATTGAAGTCAGTATTCTGGTGGAAAATCAAAGTGCACACGGAAAACAGAGAGCTTGGCTGTAGATCGAGCATCCTATGGCAGAGATGTTTCATACACAGGTCCCAGCCATTCAGCAGCACTTGAAATAGACATTGGAGTAGATGGTCTCAATCCTTCTAAAAAAAGTGCCATGGAAGCATTCAAATCTTGAGCACTAATGATGAAGGTGATGGGACATTAAATGCTGAAATGCTACTTTTGAAGCACGAGGTGGGTTTAGTTTAGGAATAAGTGGTGGAAGTATTGGGATGGGTGCCAGCCATGAAGCTGAAATACATGGGGTTGAGGTTTCTGTCCATAGAACTAAGAGCATTGTAGGTGAAGTTGAACTGGTGGCTGAAGTAATAGAAAATCAGGGACAAATAGGTGATTTTGTTCCTGATCGTGGATTAACAGGTGAATTTGTTCCTAATGGAACATAAAGGGAAGATGTTCATGGGGCTAGTCATCATATCACGATGTTTCATTTAAAGGGAAGGGTGTTTACTGGTTCTAAAATTGGGTGATCAATAGAAGGGGAGTCATGGAAAAGTGACCAAAAAATCAGTCACATAGTTCACCATGATGAGGGAAACCAACCAACAATTACACACAATGTTGTAATAACAGGTTCTGATTATGAGGTATCTAAAGAAGAGGTGACACATCGAGTGAATTTCTCTGCTGATGAAGGTTATATGATTCCTGGATATTCTTCTGGAGTTTTCAATGGAGCCGGTAATATATATATATATATATATATATATATATATATATATATATATATATATATATATATATATATATATATATATATATATATATATATATATATATATATATATTGTCTGCAGTATATCTAATGTTCATTCTAGTAGGAACATGACTAACACCTTATATTGAGCGTGTTTTTCTCATATTTTAATATTTGGGAATGGGGTGGTTCTAGGTGGGCCTAAGATGTGATCTGTCAATAGTATATTACTGAAATGGTCTACACATGGGCCTTTTCTGATTTTCACAATGGTCAATTTTATTCTAGAAAGTAGATGGGATACCTTAGGGGTGCATTGTGGCTCTTCTACTGATCCCATGTGCTTCCTTGAATTATGTCATATTTTCTTTAGTATTAGGAGATAAGAGCTAATGTGTCAACTAAAATTCACCATCTCTGCAAAAGATGATTTTTATTTTGCAAAAAACTATTTATGCCTGGACTTTGCTTTGATATCGTCTGGGACTAAAATATATGTTTGACAATGCCAAAACTCCATGGAATAAATAAGTATACACCTTCAAGAATAGTAAGAAGTGACTCCACAAGTTTTCCCTACAAGGATATGTTCCAAATTTAGTAAGATGACTAAGTAATGTGCCACCTTCCCTTTGCAAGTGTGAAAATAAACCCAATGAAGTAGGGTGCCCAAGCTATTAACCTTAATTTGGATAAATTAGATTCATTTAACCATTGAACAATTAAATCAACCTCAAGATGCATTTACAAAGGTTAATGCTAAAATATGGCCATAATTCCCTTCCAATGACCAATTAGTCACCAAAAAATTAAATCACTATGAGCAGGTGTGCCAAAGAGGGGTGCACTTTAATAAATTGTTGTACCATGATACCATGTAAATAAAAGATGTTCTTCCTAGAAAAACTATCATGATAACAACAAAACATAAAGCCCAGCTTAAGATGCACCACTACCAAGGGATTATTACATCAAAAGTAGACTGCAATTTTTGAAAGTTGACCTTTGATCCTCAAGCTTCACAAAAGATGTCAAGGGAAATCTTCTAGCTATTTTCTTATGCTCAGAATTGTATCATCAACAAATGATTTGTGGTTTACCTTCACTTTTTGGCTACTGTATGCCTTGCCTTGTTGGATTCTTTCTTCTTGGATCCATATCAAGATGTTAGAAAGGTCCTGTGCTGATCAAATGCAAAGAATTGATACAAGCTGACAGCCTTGTTTGACTTCTCTTTAAGTGGGATACAAACAGGTTGGAGAGCTACTAACTGGGACTGAAATGTTGGCTGAGTACCAAATGATCTTAATCCAATTGAGATTATGCTAATATATGTTGTTCAACTGAAGGATTGAAATTAGGTAGTGTCAGCTTAACTTATGACAAGCCTTTTCCGTGTCAAGTTCTAGGAACATGGAGGCCAGTTTATGGGTTTTGATGGTATGAAGTGCATCTCTCGTGATTGTGATTTTTTCCATTATATTACTTCCATTGAAAACTTGTTTGATGAACAAAGACCATAATAGACATAAAATAAGAGAGCTTGAATGATAAGTAGTAAGTTCCTAGCAAGTATTCTTTGTAGCTGACATTGCAAACTAAAATTGTATCTTGATTTCATGTTTCATATGAAGCCGTTCCTCTATGTTCTATGGCCACAAAAGTGGCATTTGTTGAAGGATCTGTATCAAATGAAAAGAATTGATACAAGCTGACAACCTTGTTTGATTCTCTTTAAGAGGGATACAAACAAGTTGGAGAGCTACTAACTGGGACTGAAATGTTGGTTGAGTACCAAATGCTCTTAATCCAATTGAGATTATGCTAATATATGTTGTTCAACTGAAGGATTGAAATTAGGTAGTGTCAACTTAACTTATGACAAGCCTTTTCCGTGTCAAGTTCTAGGAACATGGAGGCCAGTTCCTGAGTTTTGGTGGTATGAAATGTATCTCTAGTCATTGTGATTTTTTCCATTATATTCCTTCCATTGAAAACTTGTTTGATGAACAAAGACCATAATAGACATAAAATAAGAGAGCTTGAATGATAAATAGTAAGTTCCTAGCAAGTATTCTTTGTAGCTGACATTGCAAACTGAAATTTTATCTTGATTTCATGTTTCATATGAGGCCCTTTCTCTATGTTCTATGGCCACAAAAGTGGCATTTATTGAATTATCTGTATCAAATGCAATGAATTGATACAAGCTGACAACCTTGTTTGACTTCTCTTTAAGTGGGATACAAACAGGTTGGAGAGATACTAACTGGGATTGAAATGTTGGTTGAGTACCAAATGCTCTTATCCCAACTGAGATTATGCTAATATATCTTGTTCAACTGAAGGATGTAAATTAGGTAGTGTCAGCTTAACTTATGACAAGCCTTTTCCATGTCAAGTTATAGGAACATGGAGGCCAGTTTCTGGGTTTGATGGTATGAAGTGCATCTCTAGTGATTGTGATTTTTTCCATTATATTCCTTCTGTTGAAAACTTGTTTGATGAACAAAGACCATAATAGACATAAAATAAGAGAGCTTGAATGATAAGTAGTAAGTTCCTAGCAAGTATTCTTTGTAGCTGACATTGCAAACTGAAATTGTATCTTGATTTCATGTTTCATATGAGGCCCTTCCTCTATGTTCTATGGCCACAAAAGTGGCATTTATTGAAGGATCTGTATCAAATTCAAAGAATTGATACAAGCTGAGAGCCTTGTTTGACTTCTCTTTAAGTGGGATACAAGCAGGTTGGAGAGCTACTAACTGGGACTGAAATATTGGTTGAGTACTAAATGCTCTTAACCCAATTGAGATTATGCTAATATATGTTGTTCAACTGAAGGATTGGAATTAGGTAGTGTCATCTTAACTTATGACAAGCCTTTTCCATGTCAAGTTCTAGGAACATGGAGACCAGTTTCTGGGTTTTGATGGTATGAAGTGCATCTCTAGTGATTGTGATTTTTTCCATTATATTCCTTCCAATTAAAACTTGTTTGATGAACAAAGACCATAATAGACATAAAATAAGAGAGCTTGAATGATAAGTAATAAGTTCCTAGAAAGTATTCTTTGTAGCTAACATTTCAAACTGAAATTGTACCTTGATTTCATGTTTCATATGAGGCCCTTCCTCTATGTTCTGTGGCCACAAAAGTGGCATTTATTGAAGGATCTGTATTCACCCATGTTGAATTTTAGACATTGTGTTGTGGGAAAAAGTATCTAGATGCTCTGATAGCATGTCAAATAATTCAGTGGTCAGGTTATCCACGCTGCAAGACTTGTCATGTGGGAACTGGATGACTTGACCACTTCCAGAGATGGGTCTGCTTCCGAGATCTATTATGACATCCCACTATCAAATAGGAGAACTTTTTACCCTCTATGAACATATAATTTAGATTAATAATATATACATGGATATTGTTAAAATATTGACAGAGACACCTCTGTTACTAAGTATGCCAATTTTTAGGGTAAATTTTCGACCTTCAGATCTTCTGAAGAGGCTAAATTCACCAGAAAATTGTCAACTTTTTAGATTGAATTTGGAAGAAATGTAAATTCACTACATATCGTATATACACTTCATGGATCTCTATTGCATGAAATCATTCATTGCTTGATTTCTGACCTTTTTGGATGGGAGATAAGTGCTAGGGAGTTAAAGAGTGATCTGTGAAATATATAGTACACATACTGTGCAAGACTAAGCTGCACAAAACATTGGAATGTGTACAAGCTTCTGAAATGGGAATGCTTGAAAACATGACCTCCCAAATGGGTATATGGGAGAAACATGTTATATAAAAAATACAAAATACATATATATTTCAAGTAACATATTATATTTTAAGAAAATATGAAAGACAATAAGAATGATATTCATAAATGACATTTTAGGAGTCCCATGTCTATATTAATTCTCATAGAATGATTACATTATGGAAAATACCATGGCTTGGTGGTCTTGACTAATTGCAATCCCAGACCCTCATAATGTTACATGAGAAACGGCAGTGCCAACAATCATGCCAACCCTGAAAACCTGACATTTTCGTTTATCTTACATTTTCTATCCTTTTACTTTAAGAAAAATTTAATATTACCATTAATGACCTAGGTGATGAACTCTACAAAGCTCAATCCCTTATTGTTGTTTTGTCACGGACAAGATGATATTTTCCTATAAGTCCCATGCCCCTCTTGCACACTGAGGTGGGCTTAGGTACTAACAAAAAAGTTTTGAAATGCCTTGGTAACATCATTGGTCAAACTGTATGTTTGGTCATACTGCATGGCATTTCCATATTGGGAAATGCTTGAAATATGGGTATTATGCCTGTATATTGCATGCTACTGTATAGTGACATGGAACTGTGGAATGCTGAGATGTTTTCACTATTAGGCTAAGAGCTGAGCTTCTGAGCTTGAACAAAGACTACTATCCTTCTCATGTTGAACCTCTGTTATTGCTATACTAATTTAGGAATTACAAATTTTGATCGCTCTTTTAGGTATGAGATTAGATTTCATTGCTGCCCAAGCAAGATGGTTTTCCAACAACCTCATGTAGGTGTACTTTTAAATTTTATGCATAAAAAATGGAGAAACAAATATTTAAAGGATGTTCATACTAGCCATCACTGCACCAACATATGATGTTGATGAATGCGTAGTAACAACAGTACTATGTTGGCAACAAAAAGGACAAGGCAAGCAAGCCAAAGTACTTGTAAAGCAACAACACAAATACAAAATTTCATTGTTAATCTGCAACAAAATATTGTCAATCCTCATGTTTAGAATCGTTTATTAGAGAGCTATGATCATATCTTATTTTAATTGGAATGGTATACTGGGTTCTATGTATAAGGGGACTATCCTGATTTATTTTTTAAATTAAATATGGTCCTAGATATATCAAAGCTATGTTATTTCTGAAGAAGGCCATATACAACTATGTATTTTATTTGGATAGGGAAAATATTTTTTGAAGGAGGAGGGATGGGATGTTTATGGACAAAGCTTTGACTCTGATCAATTATCTGTTACAGGCTGAGATTTGGAGTGAGGACTTTGCTAGGTGTCTGTTTGTGGGTATCACTAGACATCAAGCTTCCAGTTAGACATTCCATCTTTCCCTTTCTTCTCATCCTACATTCCATCCCCCCCTTCGCATTGGCTACTTGGAAGCAGACCTTGAATAAGTCTTCCAGTTTTTAAAGCATCATGCTTCCAGTGAGTTGCCTACTTCTAGTGAGTTTGTTCTAAAGTTGCCTACTCCTAGACATCTTAGGTTTCTTCATCAATTATGGGTGGGCAGAATGCGATTATAATAACTAAAAAAAATCATGCGATACAATATGCACTCACAATAGTTTGTAGAATCTTCACTCTTAGTTGTTAAAATCTATTTGTTGTCTTGCACGAAGAAAAGGAATGGGTGTAAGGAAATATTTACTGTATATATATAGTTTATACAAGAAATGGTTGGCTCTTGAAAATTATGAGCACACTTCCACATACTTTCAGTTAATAGGGTGAACAACAATCTCTGCACCCAGAGAAGATTATCTTTAGTGTTGACACCAGTACAACAGAACAGAACATGCATTTTCAATACAATGAGAACCAATTTTACAATCAGGTCATTTTTTACCTTTTTTTACATGTCAATTTCATCCTGATTGTATCAATTTTACAATCAGTTCATATTCGATTAAAAAATCAGGTCAATAAAATGAGAACCAATTTTACAATTACCTGAATCTGAAGTCACGATTCATTGCTCGATGCATTGCTCAGTACACAACTTCGGCTGCCTTCCATCTCATGGTGTTGTTTCAAATGCTCTGTAGCCTACATTAACACCAATTTCAGATTCCAAGTTGATATGACAAGCTTTCCAATCATGCCAGTTCTGACTATTCTAAAACTATGTTCAAATTCCAAGTTCAAAAGATCATATTAGTAAGACAATTCTTTATTTCTATGCTAGTTCTGGTTACGTCAAAACACTCTCCATATTCTGGCTTCATATGAGCACTTTGCTGGTTGGGATCATCCTCTATTTCTCTGGAAGTCCCCACTGCTTTACCCCTTTCTTCAAATTCCCCATTCATAAGACTAGTCTGCTTACTATGATCACTCTCCATAATACATTTCCATGCTAATGACAATAACTTCACCACTCTTTTGAAATTCTAGGTTTTATTGTTCAGTTTGATTTGCACAGCTATTCACTATCTTCATGCTAAACTGAACATTTTGCATTGCTTGCTGATAACCATCAGTCACATTTTTTTCCATTGGAAATGTTAGGGCATTAAGTTTCTGAGGATAGGTGGCTTCTGGTGCAAGCTGCACTGATTTATCAATATTTTCAGATTCCTCTACCAATGGATAAGTCTTGTCAATATCTCCATTCTCTGCTGCCATGCCCGTTTTGGCTATCTTCATAATGTGTCTACAATCATCAATTCACTTTCCCACACATTCAATATTAATTCATTAGATTGTTGTTTAAGATGAGGCTTCTAATCTGTGTCGATCTGTGAAGTGCCCAATAAAAGAAGAATGAGAAATGTTTTCCCTCATTTTACATTTAGACTTGATTATGAAACTAAAGACATTGCAGAACTAAAATTCATTTCCCAACAGCGTTCTATGATACACATTAGCTATTTACTGATAAAATTATGAAGACTTGTAATAGCATACCTTTTGGAAAGGGAAAGGTCCTATTGAAGTAGATATATTTTTAGTCTCTGAGTTTTTCACTGCATCACATTCACTCAAATTAGCAATGACACATTACGAAACTAAAGACATTGTAGAGCTAAAATTCATGTTCCAACAGAGTTCTACTATGCTTGGGTGTTAGATATTTAGTGATCAAATAATTAAGACTTGTAATAGCTCACCTTGTCGAAAGGTAAAGGTTCTATTGAAGTAGAAACTTTTTTAGTCTCTGATTTTTTCAGTGCATCACTTTCACTCAAATTAGCAATGACAGATTTGTCAAACTTCTTAGAATCTGTCAATAATGAAACATTCAGATCTTGGACATTTTCAAGAGTAAAAATATCAGTGCCAAGTGATTTCCTAATTTGTGATCCACTATTATGATAGTGAGTGGCTTTTTCACATGCCTTTTCAACTTGTAAGTTGGCAAGAAGAAAAACATGCAGTGTCTGTGTTGCCACTTCCTCATAACCTGGGTAATTAGAAGTACATGTTATTACACAGAATGCACTTCCAACAGACAAATGTTTTTCAAGTGATGTTTTTCATTTGTGTGGAGAAGAATGGCCATCTTCTTTTAATTCACGTGCTTGTATTGTAGATAACGCTTTTCTTTGTGCACAATTAGCTTTACTTGGCTCAGTAATGTCTTTATTGTATAATACAATCCTCACTGAAGTTGTCCTGAGGGAAACAATGTAGCCTTGAAATATCCTCTGGTTCTTGAACTTCAGAGGCCATAAATCGAGTTGTTACACTGCCCATGTAAATTATCTCAGCTTTCTCCATATAAGAAGCTAGTTTATGGTTACATGTATGTGCCATATTTTCACTAGTCCATGGTAACATAGAAGACTCCTCTTCTCTCTGACTCAAGGTTGTTGATGACAACTTTGTAACACTTACCTAGGCATACTTAAAAGTTTTTTTTTTCCTAACACACTCATTATCATTTACCATTTCCACATCTCTGACTGCAAACTCCTCTTCCATGACATTTTTATAAACAGATCCCGAATCTTTCAACAACTAATTATTTTCATTGTGCCTGTTAACTAGAATTTTGGTCACAGATTTTCATTTGGTAAGCACATAAGCAGTCTAAAATTTTTATAAAATCCATCGAGAATTGACTACTATCTGTTCATCGTCATTTCCTAACAATTGCAATCCATCCAGATGAATCTTTTAAATCCTTGATTTAATTCATGCTTATGAGGATTCTCATTAATGTGAACCAAAGGTTTTGGAACCTCTTGCAATCCAACCACTGCGATGTCTGCTTCAGCAGTCTCCATGGCATGCTTCTATGGAATAGCTTGACTAGTTTCATCCAAAAATGAACTGAACAGTCCTTGCATTTGATTCTTTAAAAAAGCATCCTGACAAGCACCTACAAAATTCTCCCCTGGTTTAGATTTCTCCGATAATCAAACAAGCATTTCTTCCATTTCCTCCACAGAAACTTCTCAATATTTCACTAAATTTTATTCTTTACAGGCATACAACGACAATCTTTGAAAATGCACTGTTGCGGCACCTTCATCTAGGGCATATGTAGCATGCATTCTTACATCATTCTCACTGGTTTCCTCCAGTGACAAATCCAAAACTATTCTCTTTTTCACCAACACACTGCTTTTCACAATGCCTTTGCAGGGTAAGAAATATAAAACTCCTTGTTTTTCCACCAAAGCAACATTTTCCTATAACGGCCCTGTGTTATGCCTGCATTATCTATGTGAATTTCTCCAACTAACGACTTTAAATTCCACTTGATTTTTGCACATCCAAAAACAACATAAATTGAACAAGCTGTTGAGTCTCAAATCTGCATCTTTCTTATACACCTTTCTAGACCTTTTTCATTCACCTGGACCTTCTAAGTCATCAATATCATTGTATATTAATTGTAAAAGAGCATCTAAAATGGTTTTTAACTAGGTTTTGTGTCTGCTGTTTGATTTATATTTTTGCTCATTTAGCTGCGGAATCTTGCCACTTTCCGCAGCTGCTGCAACTTTCCGCAGCCATTTTGTTAAAGTCTATATTGCAAGTGTCTTCAGGCAAATCGAGCCACATGGGCAAGTTAGAAATGAAGTGGACATGGATCGTGTCCTATTGGCTCGGTCGAATTCACCTAATAAAGTTGTGGTCAAAGGTGGCCAAGTGGTGGTCAACCGAAGAGTCCCACGGTGACAGAACTCTGTTTCTCATCACGTGGAGATTTGCGTGGCTGTTTCTAAATCATGGGGGACATATCAACACCTGTAAATGGCTCCATAAGCCGAATCCAACAGCCACTCTTCATAGATTTACTCCTCACGGCGGCCATGATGCTAGATCCCTGGACGTGATGGTTCACGTGTCTTCTATCAACACAGACTTTAGGGAATTAGTTATATCACCTTCAGTTATAAATAATGCGTTCTCAGACGCATAATAGTTAGCTCTGTAATGTAATTGCGTCGCCATTGTGCTGTGACATTATTTCTCTGTTATGACCGCATTTTAATATATGAGAAGACTCTGTTTCTAAGCGTAATTCAAGGTTGAAAGCTGCTCCCCGAGGTCTGTGCAGAGGGCCCCTGCACACGCTGAGGTTTTGTGTATTACTGTATAGTTTCTTGTTTTATTTCTTTAAGTTCATTGTGTCATAAGTCATTCACGTGTATATACATTACATCTTTCATGGTATTTACGTTCCATCTCTGTCCATAATCTTTCATGCTTTACATTTTACTTCTGTCCATAATATTTTATGTTTTATGTTATTGTTTACTGATCAGTGTTCTTGTTTCATATTACAATAGGCAGCCTGGGCATTTGCACATCTTTTTATAATGACTAATGACATGGAATCAATATTGTCCTTCTGCTAATTTACTTTTCTTAGTTTTTGTTTAATTCCAGTACTGTTTTGTTTATTTCAGTCTTGCACATTTGCTTTAGTAGTTAGATTAGATATTAAACTGTTCATGTCATTTTCAGTTACCTCCGAAAGCCATAGCAAGACTAATGGTGAGGGATTGAAGTATGAGTGTGTAGTTTGATATTAGTTTACTTTTCTGCAAGTTAGATATTAAACTGTTCATGTCATTTTCAGTTACCTCCGAAAGCCATAGCGAGACTATTGGTGAGGGATTGAAGTATCAGTGTGTAGTTTGATATTAGTTTACTTTTCTGCAAGTTAGATATTAAACTGTTCATGTCATTTTCAGTTACCTCCGAAAGACATAGTGAGACTAATGGTGAGGGATTGAAGTATGAGTGTATAGTTTGATATTAGTTTATTTTTCTGCAAATTAGATATCAGATTGCTCAAGTTGTTTATGATTACCTCCGAAAGCCATAGCGAGACTAATGGTGAGGGGTCATAATATGAGTTGATGTAATTTGATTTTAGTTTTACTTTACTTGCAATCTTTTCTTTGAGTACAGTTTCTTTTGTGTTTAGACAGCAGCAAGGATAATGGTTTTCATGATCAATAGTTCACTATTTGATTAACTAGAATAGTGGCACATTTTCATTTCCTTTTAATTTTGTCATTGTATGTTTCAAAATCCTTTTGAAGTTTGAAGTTTGGTAAATCATTATAAAGGACATCATTGCATTGAACAATCATAACCATACTTGTCTTTTAGAATTTCCATCTCACATTAGGAAACCAACGAAGATAAAAAGAAAAAAACCAAAAACGACAAAAAGTAAGAAATAGGTTATCTTGCACATATAGTGTGCCACACTTCGTCAGCTTACGAATCCAGGATTGACAAATTAATGTAGCAATTTAGGACACGCTAAATTGACCAAAAATTTTGGCGCCGTTGCCGGGGAAGTGTAACTAGGTAGCCAATTTCTTAAAAAAAAAAACAAAATAATAAAAATAAGGGAAAACTTGATAACTTCTTGAAGTATGCTCTCCTCTTGCACCTAGCGTGATCTGGAGAATCAGAAAATAGAGTTATTGGTTCAGTAATTTCTTAAGTATGCTCTCTTCTTGCACCTAGTGTGACCTGGAAGATCAGAAAGAGAGTTATTAGCCCAACTTAAACAAAAATAAATAAATAAATGACATGCATAGAGCACGAGATTCTAGGGGAAGGTTTATAGCTAAAGCCAAGAGTTCGATTTTCACAACTCCATATTCTTCAAGGCATAGACAAGATTCACCATCATCTACCCCTAGCCTTAAGATTTTTGGAATTCAAGGAGCAGCTGAATTAGAGGATCCTCCTATACCACCTACTAAATCTCATTTAGAAAAGGATCCTTTCTTTACCTACAGGAGAATATATTGTAATCAAAGAAGTAGAATCACCTGAAGAAGAAAAGGAAGAGACTCCCTCTCATCCTCCCTTGATAGAAGAACCAGAGGACTTTAAGGACTCTAAAGAAACTATCATGGCAGAGGAAATAATAGATGGATTCGGAGGTAGAGGTAGAGGTAGAGGAGGAGGAAACAATGGAGACAAAAATGGTGGAGGTGAAGGTAATAATGGAAGAAATAGGGAAGGAGACAACTCGTTTGGATTCCCTATAGTTGATGAGGAAACTCATACAACAATGAAAAACATCTCACCATCTGTCCTCCCCAAATTTTATGGATTGCGAAGTGAGGATCCTGAAACATTTCTGTTTGAGTTTGAAGTCGTGTGCCGAACCTATGACTATATGGAAGACTCTCAAAAACTCAAACTGCTTCCTTCAACATTGAAGGGAGCTGCTTTGAAATGGTTCATGGGATTAGCCACTCAATCTATTAGGACTTGGAATGATATGAAACAAAATTTTTTGGATAGATACTTGGACTATTGTATTCCCACCAATCACAAGGATGAGGTATTCAAAATGATGCAAAAAGAAGATGAAAATTTGGAAGATTTACTTGAAAGATTTCAATACAACTTAAAAAGAGAAAAGATGAGCAACTTAGATGATGAAACCTTGAAAGCCCTCATATTAAAATCCATTAGAGATGAATGGATAGATATTTTAAACATGATGGGAAAAGGAGACATTTCTCAACTCCCACTTCGTGACATAACAGAACTATGTGTCCATCTCTCAAGAGGAAAATCTAAAACAGGAAAAGGGCCTAGGGATCCTTCTCTTATCAGGGCTAACAAATCTGCAACTGGATCAGTAAGTAGGGCAGAGATTGGCAATATGATTGATGAATTCAAAACTGATATCTTAGGGAGCCTTAGTGAACAAATAGACACCCTTAAGATCCAAAACAAGCAGAAAGCAGAAACAGATGCTCTTGCCATCTTTTGTCCGAAATGTAGGAAGAAACATGCTTTAAGGGAATGTCCCTTGGATGCAAAATTTGTAGAAACATGTATGATTTGCTCAGAGAATCATGAGATTAAGGATTGTCCTTCAATTCCCGGACTCAAAGTTGTTTTTCAAGAAGACTCAAATTCAGTAGAATCTCTCTGTTTTGTTGCAAGAAGACCTTGGCAGGGACAACAAACTCAAGGGTTTAACAACCCTATGAATCTTCAAACCCCACCAAATTGGAATCCTTGGAAACAACCTTGGCTCCAACATCAAAATCCATATCAACCATGGGTACAAGGGATGCAAAATCCTTATGGGAGATTTGCTCAATTTTATCAATATCCTCCATCTTTTCAAAATCAACAAGCTCCACAACTTCCAAACCCAAATCCACAACTTTCATTGCCATTTTCACAACAACAACCTTCTCAGCAGAATCGAAATCCTCAACTCATGCTTCCATACCAACAAAAGACAAATCAACTTCCAGCTCAGCCATTGCCAAATCCTAATAATAAAAATCCTCAGAATACTTACATGATAGAAGGACAACAATTTCCTACCTATATGATTGTTCCTCTCAATGATGTACAACTTAGATCTGGTAGAGTTTTAGAAAAACTTTCTATAGATGTCCAAGAGCAAGATACCTCTGAGGAGGACTCTCTTAAAGCCAATAAGGGTTCTGAGGAAGCATCTCTTCAAAATTCAAACATTCAAAAAGAGAAATAAAAGTTAACACCCACAACTCCTATAGTTGAGCAACCTGCATCTTCATCTACACCTCCTTTTCCTGAAAGACTACAAATTGACAAGGGGGTGGAAAAAAAAATCTTGTTGCCTAATTATGATTTTCTAGATGAACTAAAGAATTTTTGTATCAATATTCCCTTGCTACAAGCCATTCGAGAGATTCCTATTCTAACAAAAACAATAAAGGAGTTGAGTCTCAAAAGACCAGGAAGGAAACTAAAAGATACAAGAAGAATCCACTTGGTAGGAAAAATTGCAGATATTATGATGGGAAAAATTACCATGCAGAAGTATGTAGATCCAGGAAGTCCAATTGTCAAGACACATATAAATGGGATAGAAATTCCAAACACATTGATTGACTTAGTGGTTGCTATCAACATTATGAGTAGACAGACTATGGAACAGCTAAAACTTCCTAACCTTCTTTTTACACCTACTTTACTGCAACTTGCAGATCGATCAATTATTAAACCAGATGGTGTATTAGAAGATATTTCAGTCTCCTTATATTCTTGGTAATATCCAGTAGATTTTATGATTTTGACTCCCAAGAGTAATCTAGGAGGGCACCCACTTATCTTAGGAAGACCTTGGCTAGCCACAGCTGATGCTTTCATTAGTTGTAGATCTGGGGATATGTACATTTCTAATGGTAATTCGACAAAGAAATTAAATTTTTATCCTCCAACAAAAGCAATCACAGAAGTAGGAGACAATGAATGGGTTGATGATGAGGACACTATACAACCTGTCTTTACCATTTCATAAATTAGTGAGGATAGTCAAATTCTGAACACATTAGAAAATTTTGAGACATCTTCAGAATATGACCCCACACAATTTCAGTTGGAATCTGACATAGAATATTTATCATCAAGACAAATGTCTCTTTACTCTATGGAAGAGTTTGGTAATTCTACCATTGAGATTTTTCAAAAAAAAACATTGAATATCAATAAAAATTTGGAAAAGTCACAACAAGAAGAACTAACCAAAATCTTGCAAAAAAATTCTACTGCATTTGCATGGGAGTATACTGACATGAAAGGTATTGATCCTAAGACTTGCATCCATCATATCTATATTGAGGAAAACAATAGACCAATCAGACAACCTCAAAGAAGGATGAATCCAAATCTTAGGGAGATAGTGAAAGAAGAGCTCCAAAATTACTCAATGTAAACTTCATTTATCCAATTTCAGATAGCCGATGGGTTTCTCCTTTGGTTATAGTACCTAAAAAGAATGGTAAATGGAGGGTATGCATTGATTACATGGAATTGAACAAAGCAACTTTGAAGGATCACTTTCCTTTTCCTTTTATCGATTAGGTATTAGATACATTAGCAGGTAAAAAGTACTTTTCATTTTTGGATGGTTTTAGTGGCTATAATCAAATTCAGGTAGCACCTGAAGATCAAGATAAGACCACATTCACCTGTCCATGGGGAAATTTTGCCTATCGAGTGCTTCCTTTTGGGTTATGTAATGCACCCGCAACATTCCAAAGAGCAGTACTAGGAATTTTTTCTGATCTAATCCATGACTGTGTAGAGGTTTATATGGATGATTTTACAGTTTATGGTAATTCATTTGAAGAGGCATTAGAAAATTTGGAAAAAGTTCTTATAAGATGTAAAGAAACAAATCTTTCATTAAGCCATGAAAAATTCTTTATGATGTTTACTGAAGGGATTGTTTTAGGACATCATATTTCAGGAGATGGGATTAAGGTTGATAGATCAAAAGTTGAAGTCATCTCCAAGTTGCCTATTCCAATTTGTCAAAGAGATGTTAGAATTTTTCTAGGATTTATTGGTTACTATAGAAGATTTATAGAAAACTTCACTAAAATTGCATCTCCACTCTTCAAATTGCTTACAAAAGACTGTGAATTTAAATGGGATCCTGATTGTCAATCAACTTTTGAAACTTTGAAAACAAGAATATCCGAAGCACCTATCTTGAGAGGACCAAATTGGAAACTCCCTTTCCATATTTCTACGGATGCTTCAGATACAGCTCTAGGAGCTGTGTTGGGTCAAAAAGATTTAGTTCCTTATGCCATTTATTATACCAATAAAAATTTGACTCCCACAGAGTTGAACTATACTGTGACTGAAAAAGAGTTTTTAGCTGTTGTTCATGCAATCAATAAGTTTAGACATTATATCACAGGCTATGAAACTTTTATTCATACTGATCATTCTGCAATTAGATATTTAATAAACAAACCTGTTACTAATGGCAGAGTGACAATATGGCTCTTACTTTTGCAAGAATTCAATATTACTGTGTTGGATAGACCAGGAAAACAAAATACAGTAGCTGATTTCTTGTCTAGGATTTAGAATACTAAAGAAGATTCTCCTGTAGAGGATAAGTTTCCTGATGAATACTTGTTTGCAGTAACTATTAAGACTCCTTGGTATGCAGATATTGCTAACTATTTGGTTACAGGGAAACTGCCTTCACATTTATTTCCAAATGAAAAACTAAAAATTATTCAGGAGAGTTCAAAATATTCATGGATTTCTAACGAATTGTTTTAAAACAGGGCTAGATATTGTGATCAGAAGATGTGTCAGGGAAGATGAAATGCCCGATATTCTTAAGGCATGTCATGATGAACCATGCAGCGGACACTTTGCAGACAAAAGGACGGCCTATAAAATCCTCTCTTTAGGATATTATTGGCCTTCCCTCTTCAAAGATGCAAAACAATATGTCAAAAGGTGTGACAGCTGCCAAAAGAGTAGGGAAACCTACCATTTCAAATGAAATGCCATTGCAAACACAGGTACTCATCGAACCCTTTGAAAAATGGGCTTTAGATTTCATTGGACCTATTAATCCACCATCTAAGCAAAAGAAGTATATATTGGTTTGTACCGATTATGTTACTAAATGGGTGGAAGCCAAAGCATTAGTGTCTGCTACTGAAAATTCAGTTGTTAATTTTCTTTATGAGGATATTTTTACTCGCTTTGGTGTTCCAAGAGAAATTGTGACAGATCAGGGAAGCCAATTCACATCCAACCTGGTGGAGAAGCTGATGGAAGAATACAAAATCAAGCACATAAGATCTACTCCTTACCATCCGCAAGCAAATGGTCAAGTGGAGTCTACAAACAAAGTTCTCGAAAGTATCATCACCAAAACTATTCATCTACACAGAAGAGATTGGGCAGAAAGGCTTCCTGAAGCCTTGTGGGCCTACATAACTACATGGAGAAATACAACAGGACATTCTCCCTATGAACTTGTTTATGGGAAAGAAGTCCTGCTCCCCATTGAGTTCCAAGTCAAGACCTTCAAGATAGCAATTCAGTTGGGGATGGATTTATCAGAAGCTCAAAAGCATAGAATGGAGCAGTTGAATGAGCTAGATGAGATCAGACAAGAGGAAATTCTAAGAACTGATCTAGTTCAATATCAAAGAGCTAAATGGCATGATAAATACATCAAAGAGAAGAAGTTTCAAGAAGGAGATTGGGCATTGTTATTTGATTCCAAATTTAAAGATTTTAAAGGAAAATTTCAGACTCATTGGCTTGGGCCATATGAGATTGACAAGATCTTTAGCAATGGAGCAGTAAGAATCAAGACCATTGATGAATTTCAAACTCCTCTTATTGTGAATGGCCACAGATTAAAAGTCTATCATAAGCCACTCTCAAAAGAGGAATTTGTCAAAATGTTTCAAGAAAATTCTGCAATCAGGCTGGTACAGAAGAATTCTTCTTCTCCACCAGCCTAGCTTTTGCTCTTTTCAGTTAAAAAAAATAATAATAAAAAAAAAAAATATATATATATATATATATATAATAATTTTGTATAAGCCTGAAAACCAATCATTGATTGGCAGTCTTATACAGAAAATGTAGGGTGAAAATCAGGAACACCTGACACCCTATATTTTCCAAAAAAAAAATAAAAAATCTCTCTTTCATTTCACAAGTTTTGTGACCACCCACTCCATTCCATTCCACTTCATTTCACTCCACTTCATTCCATTTCACTTCATTTTATCTATTTCATTTCATTTCATCAATAAAATTCTCTTTCATGACCATTTTCATTCAGTCAGTTATCATCCATCTATTTCCATTCACCCAAATAATAGCCGTGTCAGTTTCCGCAGCTGACACCAGTTTCCGCAGCCGGAAGCAGATTCTGAAGCTACCACTCTGTTTTTTAAAAGAATGTACAACCAGATGTTATTTCCACAATCATGAAATCAAATGCAGGTATGAAGACCAATTATGAAGACATGGGGCATTCAAGATATCAATGAGGAGCAACTAATTGAAGACTAAGGAAAAATGGCAAGAATTCCAAGGTATGAGTAAAAATTTATTTCAAATGGCATTCAAGCACATTTTTATATAGTTATAAACCATAGTTCCATTATATGCAATGATTGTATCGACAAAATCTGTAACCGTTCCACGATCTCTATATGATCCTCCCACAATCCTTGCATTCATTTTCAAACGGTCCCATAATCGAGCCTTCGATCTTCACTCATACTCCGATACTCCACCTGTGATGATGAAACGTGGTCGATTTGACTACGGCTTCTTTCAGCCGCATAAAATCCGTAGCCGTTGCATAAACGTGCTTAAATTTACTCTGCAGCCACCCAATTTTAAATAACTGTTGGATGCGTTATACTTCTCCTACTGTTCTATTGATCTCACAGTTGCATTTCCACTGTGCTCACGTAACCCTTCTCTGTTCCGCTTCACCCCATTTGTTCTCTATTATGCTACAGTCTGTATACCCATTCTCTGATATCTGCCTATAGTCATCGTGCTCATTTCCGCTCATTCAGCCGTCTTACCTCCGTTGAACCCTCCTCACGCAGACAAGTTTTAAAGAGCAGAAAGAAGGATGGGTCAGTTGTTGAGAACAGAACCAGAAGGACCTAAATTCATGGAAGGATACCCGCAAGTCAGGGATATATTGAAAAAGGCAAAGTGGCTTCGGTTTATCCAAAAGTTTAGAGGCTACCATAAAGAGGTGACAAAAGCTTTTGCAAGGTCTTTCAATGGCCTGGAGGTAGAGATTGGGGAACTCAAATTTACGGTGAATGAGGCATCCATAGCAGCTGCCACAGAACTTCCTCAAGAAGGTGAACGCTGGTTCAAGAACAAGAGTATTAGTGATGAAGCCTGGAGAGTAATCCTACGTAACCCAGGTATGGATGTAAATATTTTCAAAAGGGGAATTCCTGTTCATGCTTTGAAAGAGGAGTGGGCTACTTTGCTGTTAGTTATTCAAAAATTTATCACCTGTGAGGGCCGTTTTGGGTCAATGTATATGTATCATACTCGATTGCTGATGAATTTTCTAGACAACCAGACCCTCAATCTGCCATACTTTTTATTAAATAGTTTGAAAAAGATGTCTGTGACTGTTCAGAAGCATTTAGGGGACGTAGAACCACATTTATATCACCATGGTCTTGTGAAAATTTTGATTGAAAAACAGCTAAAAGAGAAAAAGGACACAATGGGAACAATTTTTGATTAGAAATTTCTTTGAAGAACCCCAAGAAATTCCTGAAGGCAGTACATCAAGAAGGAGTAGGAGAAAAAAAAAAATGATGAAACTCAAAGTACTCCTACTACTACAGTTGAAAGAACTAGTAGAGAAGAGAGACTGTCAAAAAGGAGGAAGGAAGAAACCAAGGGTAAAAAGCCAATAAAATCAAAAGAGAGAAAAAGCATTGAGGCTATGCATCAAACTCCTTCTTCAGAAGAAGATCATCAAGTGTTATCTGAGAGACTAGTTCACCTTCAGGAACAGTCATCTATGGCCAAAAAGAGAGGGAAAGGAAAACAAAAGCAAAAAGACAGTAGTCCACAGCGTGTAAGAAGAAGTTCCAGGCTTAAGGGGAAGTTGAGGAAAACACAAACGAAAGGACCCCATTTTATTGATTTGGGAGAAGAAACATCTGAACAAACTCCATCTAGCCATATTCCATCTCATTCTTAGTCAGACATTGAACATAGTCCATCTCATTCTCAGCCAGACGTTGACATGAGCCCTTCTCAGCCAGATTTTGAAAACAATTCTCCTCCACGGCATTTTGGGGACAGCCCAATTAAAATGACACCTGAGATAGACCCAAAGTAGCAAGAAGTGTATGATTATATAGAATCTTTAGAAAAAGCAGCCACGGGTCCCAGTACTTCATCCACTCAGCCTCACACAGCACAAGAAGATCTAGTCCAATCATTGAAACAAGAAGTCTTTGAGTTAGAGGTTTTAAATAGACACATTAAAAATGAAAATGAGGCATTAAAGGAACAAAGAAAATTGGACAAGATCATTCATGACAATACCATGCTACATCTGGGACTATGGCAGAAAAAGAACAGGAAATTGAAGAAGAAATGCCAGAAGTTAAGCAGAGCACTGATTAATATCAAATTCAGATGCTTGATGAAAAAGCCCAGGATGTTAGCAGCACCAAGGAAGAGGAGGAGAGGACTGAATGTACTGGCTGAATGTCAAGGCATATGAATTGAAGAAGGATTATCAAAATTTTGGTTGCATGAGGACATGCAACACCTTCACAGTGGGGGTATGTTGAGTCTCAAATCTGCATCTTTCTTATACACCTTTCTAGACCTTTTTCATTCACCTGGACCTTCTAAGTCGTCAATATCATTGTATATTAATTGTAAAAGAGCATCTAAAATGGTTTTTAACTATGTTTTGTGTCTGTTGTTTGATTTAGATTTTTGCTCATTTAGCTGCGGAATCTTGCCACTTTCCGCAGCTGCTGCAACTTTCCGCAACCATTTTGTTAAAGTCTATATTGCAGGTGTCTTCAGGCAAATCGAGCCACATGGGCAAGTTAGAAATGACGTGGACATGGATCGTGTCCTATTGGCTCGGTCGAATTCACTTAAGAAGGCTGTGGTCAAAGGTGGCCAAGTGGTGGTCAACCGAAGAGTCCCACGGTGACAGAACTCTGTTTCTCATCACGTGGAGATTTGCGTGGCCGTTTCTAAATCATGGGAGACATATCAACACCTGTAAACGGCTCCATAAGCCGAATCCAACAACCACTCTTCATAGATTTACTCCTCACGGCGGCCATGATGCTAGATCCCTGGACGTGATGGTTCACGTGTCTTCTATCAGCACAGACTTTAGGGAATTAGTTATATCACCTTCAGTTATAAATAATGCGTTCTCATACGCATAATAGTTAGCTCTGTAATGTAATTGCGTCGCCATTGTGCTGTGACATTATTTCTCTGTTATGACCACATTTTAATACATGAGAAGACTCTGTTCATAAGCATAATTCGTATTTGAAAGCTGCTTCCCGAGGTTTGTGCAGAGGGCCCCTGCACACGCTGAGGTTTTGTGTATTACTGTATAGTTTCATGCTTCATTTCTTTAAGTTCATTGTGCCATAGTCATTCACGTGTATATATATATTACATCTTTCATGGTATTTACGTTTCATCTCTGTCCATAATCTTTCATGCTTTACATTTTACTTCTGTCCATAATCTTTTATGTTTTATGTTGTTGTTAACTGATCAGTGTTCTTGTTTCAGATTACAATAGGCAGCCCGGGCATTTTCACATCTTTTTATAATGACTAATGACATGGAATCAATATTGTCCTTCTGCTAATTTACTTTTCTTAGTTTTTGTTTAATTCCAGTACTGTTTTGTTTATTTTAGTCTTGCACATTTGCTTTAGTAGTTAGATTAGATATTAAAATGTTCATGTCATTTTCAGTTACCTCCGAAAGCCATAGCGAGACTAATGGTGAGGGATTGAAGTATGAGTGTGTAGTTTGATATTAGTTTACTTTTCTGCAAGTTAGATATTAAATTTCTCATGTCATTATCAGTTACCTCCGAAATCCATAGCGAGACTAATGGTGAGGGATTGAAGTATGAGTGTGTAGTTTGATATTAGTTTATTTTTCTGCAAGTTAGATATTAAATTGCTCATGTCATTATCAGTTACCTCCGAAAGCCATAGCTAGACTAATGGTGAGGGATTGAAGTATGAGTGTGTAGTTTGATATTAGTTTATTTTTCTGCAAGTTAGATATTAAATTGCTCATGTCATTATCAGTTACCTCCGAAAGCCATAGCGAGACTAATGGTGAGGAATTGAAGTATGAGTGTGTAATTTGATATTAGTTTATTTTTCTGCAAATTAGATATCAGATTTCTCAAGTTGTTTATGATTACCTCTGAAAGCCATAGCGAGACTAATGGTGAGGGGTCAGAATATGAGTTGATGTAATTTGATTTTAGTTTTACTTTACTTGAAATCTTTTCTTTGAGTATAGTTTCTTTTGTGTTTAGACAGCAGCAAGGATAATGGTTTTCATGATCAATAGTTCACTGTTTGATTAACTAGAATAGTGGCACATTTTCATTTCCTTTTAATTTTTTCATTGTATGTTTCATAATCCTTTTGAAGTTTGAAGTTTGGTAAATCATTATAAAGGACATCATTGCCTTGAACAATCATAACCATACTTGTCTTTTAGAATTTCCATCTCACATTAGGAAACCAACCAAGATAAAAAGAAAAAAACCAAAAACGACAAAAAGTAAGAAATAGGTTATCTTGCACATATAGTGCGCCACACTTCGTCAGCTTACAATTCCCGGATTGACAAATTAATGTAGCAATTTAGGACACACTAAATTGACCAAACACAAGCTGCCTTTGTTATTGCATTCTTACAGTCAACCTGTGTTGCATGCATCTCTACATCACTTTCATCATTTACATCGATCACCAACTCCAACCTACCGTGCACCATTTACAAATGCAATATCTTAATGTGTAGTTACTCTAGCACATTCACTTCTTTGATCTATAAAGGAATTTAAATCTCCTGTCATTTGTCGTATGAACATTCTTGAGGGACTCCTCTTTGAGATGCTTCACTACAGAGCCTGACATCCAATGGCTTTCTCTCTATCCCAAAGCATCCATCACTTCATAAGAGGATCCATTCACAGTGTTAATCTCTCATGCCTCCTTAATTGATCTATCCCTCTTTCTTGAAAACTCACACATTTCACCTTCTGCGTTATCACTTGCGTCTAGATTATTAACAGAAACTACAAAGGTGCAATTCCATCCACTTCTTGGTCTGGCACTCCTTCCAATTTGGCAGGTAAATGATCCTGCCGAGAAGGCTCCTTGGCATGCATTGTTGTATGATCTTCCTTGCTTACATCAAATATCAAATTTGGTATTTCCTCGATGTCTGCCAGAATAGCATCTTCCAGTGGAACAATCGAACATGTCTGATTTCTCTCATCTAACAAAGATTCTGGTATCCCTTTCATTTTCACTCTTGCAATAGCCTCCTTGCCACTTGGCACCTTTTACTAAGACTCCACTTAATTCCTCCACGACATCACAATCCCCATTAGACTCAATGAATTGTTCCTCCACATTTTCTTTCTTATTTTCATCTAATAAAGAACCCAACATCCCTTGAATCTGTTTGTGTTTCAAATCAATTCTCATCGGATGAGAAGATACATCCAGGGTGGCATTGTCCAAAATTTTTTCAATCCTTATAAATGGAGATGAATATTCTCCTTGTTCATTCCCTGCCTCCATCCAGTTCTTGTTGCCTATACATTTCTTTTTCCTTCCTCCTCATATGATGTACTATTTTGAATTTTCTATTCTTTGCATATCAAACATTATAAAGCCTCTTGCACACTATTCGCATCTCTTTCATTTGAACATAATTCCGATAATCATTGCATTTATGAAGAAAGGATATATTCATGTGAAACCCTTTCCGGCTGCTTCTCTTGGCTAATGCCATCACCTTCATCCCATAGATAATCCGACAATTGAATGTCGACTTGACCAAAGGCATTTCTTACCTCCTGCTGAGATTGAACAAGAGAATCAAAATCTCTCCTTCCAGGGGGCATTAATCTATGCTTTGAACTTGAAGCTTGCTTCTTTTCCCTTCTCTTCTATCCCGAGACTCCAAAAACTTGCTGCAGCCCATCCTTTCTGTCTCCTCTGCCCACTGAAATTTCAAAAGCACTTCATCCTCGCCCTTATATGCTCCTTCAGTTTGAAATCCAAAATCATCATTTCCACTATTCTTGTTTCCTGTATTTACTTCTGTTGAATCTGTATTTTGTGCTAGGTTACGAGTATATTGTTTTAAATTATTCACTTCAGAACAGAGACCAATCATAAGAATATTCTTATTTTGTGCAAGCCTGCAATCCATGACCGAGGAGGAATTGACAGCAAACAATAAACCACATTGCTCAGAGGCATTCAACAAAATTGGCAGATCTTTGGTGTTTTTTCTCAAATTCACCTGACTGTTCAGACGTTGGCTGATTCTTCTTACCTGTATGTTCAAACGCATCTCCCAAAATATATAGCCATCTAGAAGGTAATGAATCTTTGAGCCCTTTGAAAATACACCACATAATAATCTCTGCCCAATTGTTTGAGCTGCTTATCAACTCACCAATGTCTAGTCCAAACAAGTTTCCTTCAATGATCAAATTAATTTCCTCTTTTCAAATAGAGTTTAGAAGCATTTGCACAGATTCTGGAGTTGTTGCTTCTGACCATACATTTAAAGGTCTCAAATTGCTTTATTTATATGTATTTGCACCCATTTGAACTGAAAGCTATATTGTGCAAAGTTGTTTCAAGCTCAAAAGTATTATCCTGCCTATAGAAGCCTGAACCCCAATAATCCTTGCAGTGGCCACTTTCACCAAGTAGAATATGTGCTTCATCAACATCATCAAACCTCAAACCTCAATTGCACTTCCAAGTTTTTCTCTATAACAATTTTTGTGAGTCCTGCTTGCCAGACACCAGTTACAAACTTTCTTTCACTTGAAAATTCACAACAATTGAATTTAAATTAGCCTCACATGGGCTGTATTTCATTTTTAGTATATTTCGCTTGATTATTTCTTTATACAATCTCCCCACTTCTCTTATCCATGTTCTGGCATTCCTTTGCACCTCTTGGTGCAATTGCTAGTTATAAGAATATTTAAGATTCTAGATCTATCGATCTGAGATGGATATTGCAATATAAATCTGAAGGATTCATGAGATTACTTCATATTTGATCAGATTTTTTTAATGATAAATGTTATCTTGCAGGAAAATTTCAAAATTTGAAGTCATATTAATTCAGTACATTGATGCAAATTCATACGCTGATACAATGGTGCAAATGCATGGATTTAGTTGTTGAATGATATATGATGGTTTAATAGGAGGATAGGACACTCGCACCCACCATTATAAGCTTAAGATCCAGGATTCTCATGAAAGCAAGTCAAAGGAAGGAGCAACGGGTAGGTTAACCTTAAACATATGTAAAGCCATCCTTATTTTCACTAGGCGCAGAGACGTTTCGTTATAAGGTGGACTAGCTGTCATATTCATCAATTTTGATTTTCTTGTAAGATGTCTCATTTCTGTAGTGGAATAGGTTTTTCTTGATGTTCTATGCATTCTTTCTGGTTTATGGAAATGCAGGTGAACGAATCACTAAGGGCGACTAGAGATGATCGGGGGCTTAGCATGTCAAATTTGGAGTAAATTCACAGAGGTAAAGTGCCAGCAACATTGACAGGGACATTAAGGTGCAAAAATAATGGTGCAAGAGACAATCAGTCAGATCGCAATTGTGCTATGGACCCACTCTACTTTCTAAGCAAGACAGGGAGGATTGGCATTAACTTTGTGCGGTTGATTGATTTCCCATCAACCTATGATATATGCTGGCACTAATTTGGAGGGGATGATTTGGTAGATCAAACCCAATACAAGCTATTTAGAACAAATGTTTGAGGGCAAGCTATAAGAAAAAAATTTCTTGAGCAGAGATGAATTGGGTTGATCCATGATGGATTATGAATTGGGTTCTTCAGGTTTGTTCTCATGGGCTATTCAACATAAAGAAGATGAACACTCATGTACCTCTCCTCCTCTATGGCGTCCTAGATCAAGTTCTTATCCCATGTCTATAAACACGGCATGTTCATATCCATACCCCATGTCAGCCAGGGCAGAGGATATTGCCAAAGGCAAACAGGAGCTCATGAAAATGTTTGAAGGAATGCTTGAATCAGCTTATGAATTGTCCCTGAGTGATCTGGTGGAGAAGAAGGCTACCATGCAGAAGAGATCAAATGAGGAAGTGCAAACAGAAAAACATAAAGCAAAGGAGAGGAGTTTAGGAAAGCAGGACAAGAGGAAGACAAGTGGAAGCTATATAAATGGGTCAAGTAAGAGTAAGGGAGAAAATACTAAACCATTTCTTCTCAATATATTTATTCCCAGAAGCTTGACAAACCGATTTCATTCTACCTCTAGGTCAATACCCACAAGTTGTTCTCAGGTGAAGAGCCATGATTCAGAGAAAGGATAAGGGAATACATATCATGTTGCAAACCTGTATAAGATAAAGACGTTCTATTCTCCTACTGGTTCTTCAATTGGCTTCTCCATGGTGTCTCCTAAACCATCTTCTGCCCAGGATGGTAAGTCTTATCAGGTTCTCCCAGCTTCTACCATACATGTTGGTTATAATTTTGGCCTTTGGAAATTGAGCATGAGTCGATGCTCATTCTGTTTACACTTTCTTCTCCAAGACTATTTTCCAGGTGCTTCTTCTGTGTTTCTCTTCATGCAACTTCTGAATTTTCAATTTCTGACCATTGAATATATTTTATCTTAATTATGAACTAGCAAACCCCAGGGTTCAAGCTTAACTCCATGCTTAATAACCACCCACGGCTTAAGAAGTCCACGCCAGTCACTTACAAATTCTGAACATCACAATCTATCTACTTACAATTTCACTTATAACAACCCCAGTGCCTTGAGATGCTATCTTTTACTGTTAAAATGTGGGAATAGAAGATTATAACTTAACGGGGAGGTAGCACCTTCATTAAGAACTGATTATTTTATTAAACCTATCATTAAGGAGTGGAAAGATGGAACCTTAAAAAGTTTTCTTTAGATGTTTCTTCCCACGTCAGTCTTGTTGTCGAGTGTGAACTTCATCCATGCTTTTTGTTGAAGTTTTATCAGATTTTATCTCTTTATGATCATGTTTTATCAATGTCGGTTGACATTAGAACAATTTTTGGCATGCAAGTAAACTTTGAGAAAGAAACCCCTGAGTCATCCTGAAGTCAAAGTCTTTCTGCATATACATCAAAAAATGTTAGGACATGCTAGTGAAAAGTTGGAAACTACTAATTAACTATTGTCTGTTTTCTTTCGTTTATTTTTTTATCACGAGAATCGATAATTAACTACTGTCATTTTTCTTTCTATTTATTTCTTTTTCCTTTTTTATTTTTTTTTATTTTTTTATTTTTATTTGTTGTTTCAGTATTAGGAGAATTTCTTTCTTTTTCCTTCTTCTTCTTCTTCTTCTTTTATTTTTTTATTTTTTTATTTTTATTTTTTTATAATTTTCAGTATTAGGAGAATTTCTTTCTTTTTCCTTTTTTTTTTTTTTTGGGTATTAGGAGAATTCCTAAACTTACTGCCTATCTCTGAGGAGGCCCAGGGTCATGTCTGAGGGACTGACCCTATACTCCTGAACCTAATGCATTATGCAACTGCCCATAGACACGCTAGGTGTGTTAACTGAGTTTCAAACCTGGGTGGGGCCTCAATATTGCTCAACAAAAACTTTCTTGCTTGGACTAATCTGGGGGAGGTCCAGGATCAACCTTTGTGGCTGCCTTATAACACCAAAGAGTATATCCAAAAACTTGTAAGCCAGATATAAGCCAGATATACCAGATCTTATGATTTAGCAAGAGCCTTATAACACCAAGAGTATATCCAACAACCTGTAAGCCAGATATAAGCCAGATATACCGGATCTTATGATTTAGCAAGAGCGGAGACTCTAGGAAATGGGGAGTCTACTCCTTGAGGCGAGATCATAGCAGGCCATATACTCAATGGGATTTGAACCGCGGTCTCGTTAGTTTCACCCAGTGAAGCCATATACTCAATGGGATTTGAATCGCGGTCTTGTTAGTTTCACCCAGTGAAACTTACCGTTAAACCACATATCATTGTATAATTAACTATTCTCTATTACTTGAAACATTTCTAAAACTTTAAAGTCCCTGGCTGATTGGATTGCTCTAACACTGAGCCGCTTGCCCTTTCATGAGGTGGGTTAACTAAGTTTCAAACCTGGGCGGGGCCTCAATAATGGTCAACAAACACTTTCCAATGCAGGTCGTCCACCGTTTGGCCTAGCACAATAGGCTAATTAACAATTGTTTGTTACTTGAAACATTTCCGAAACTTTTAAGTCCTTGGTTGGTTGGATTACTCAAACACTGAGCCACTTTTCCCATGCAAACACTTTCCAATGCAGGTCGTCAACCGTTTGGTCTAGCACAATAGGCTAATTAACAATGTCTGTTATTTGAAACATTTCCGAAACTTTAAAGTCCCTGGCTGGTTGGATTTCTCTAACACTGAGCCACTTGCCCCTTCATGAGGGACGCCCTTAAGGGTTCAACATAGATGTGTGTATTCCTATTTCCAACACCCTCGTCAAGCCACACTTTAGCTAAGGTCCCCTGCCTAACCTCAAGCAAAACTAGCTCTATCCTCGTCTTGAAAATTATACATACTAAGATTTACCCCAGATTTTCCCTTGGCCAGTGTGTTGATGTACTACTGAGCTACATGCCCCTTCATTGTGGGCATCATTAATGGTTCGACCTAGATGTACGGATTTCTATCTCCAACAAAGAAAACACCTAATTTGGAAGTAAAGCATAAAAAATGAACGAAAGAGAATGTATAATGAACAAAGTTTTTATGCCAACATTCTACCATATTCCAAAGTTTTCATGTTTGACTTCTAAGTCATTTATATAGATTTTAATCATTTCTTTACGTTTAATTGAGTATAATTGCAGCCCAATTCGTTTCATATTTAATCATCCCTGAATTAGGTGTGCTCATGCTCCTAAGTCATGACTTTTGGACCTGTGTGTGGAAGTGCTCGTTGCTCTGTTTCCAAAGGTTTTGAGAGTGGTCATTTCAAAAGTCATCCCCATTTCCAAATTTTGTCCTTACCCTGTTTCAGGCAACTAAGACTTCAAAATATTGTGCTCTTTGGTGAATTGAAAATTTTATTTGCATATTAAAGACTGGGAATCCAAAAGGAAAAAGTGGTTCCATTTACAGATATGTGCAACCTAAATTATCCAAATTCTTTTTATTACACTCCATCCATCTATTTCGTTGCAGCATTCCTAGTCCTTTAGTATTCAATTATAACTCTATAAAATCAAGATGGCCATCCATATTCAAAGGCTTCTGCTTTTTTTTGGGTTATCTTATAATAAGGATTTTTATTTCCAAGTAATTCAACTACCAAAGGTAGTACATGCGAGTAGAGAAGTAATTCAACTACCAGTTATTCTCCTACATAGTACATGCTTTGATAGATTATATCAAAAGTCTTACCAATACAATAACATTGATTGTTGTATGTGGACATTTTTGTTCAGGATGGTCCATTACATAATCAAGATGAGGTGCTGGATCATGCAATTGCACTTTCTCTTTTTGAAGAACTAACCAAACCAGATGGTATATGATGGAAATTTCATTTTCTTATAGTTACTTTTAGTTTAATTATATCATTTGGCTCGATGCTTTTCATATATTCAACTAAACCTTTGTTGCTTAACAAGACTTTGTCATTTCCATGTTTTAGTGAAACTGTTTATGGTTTGATATTCTCATACAACCTTTATCAAGTTACATGCACCCTCATTAGAAAAAACAAGAAAATTTTGCTTGCCATGACTATATTTCTTTGTCATTGTTGACTTAAGAAAGTCTTTTAGCTAAGAAACTAGTTTCAAGGTTATGGCATAACTTGTCATATAAATTGAACAGAATTTATATCCAAAATGTTAACTTGTAAACTACTTAGTTGGTTTTAGGCTTTCCATTTAAAATCTACTTCAGTTTGAACTTTGAATCAGTTGTTCCATAGACTTGAATATTAAGAGATTTTGGTGTAAGGATTAAAAATTAGCCTGTAAGGCCTCTCAGTTATTCATTTATTTTATCTAATATAACATTTACTATTAAATTAGAACCACTCGGCACAAATACGTCATAGATCAAGATCATACTTTGTAGAGTGTCATAGAATAAAAATAGGAGCAAGGACACCGAGTTCTTTCAGTTTTCCTGGTTCTTATTCCTTTGGTGTATCTTTGCACCTTTAGGGGCAATTGCTAGTTTAAAGTCTAATTTTTTAAAGGGTGCTAGCTCAATGGAAGAGCACCTGCTTTACAAGCAGGAGGTTGGTGGTTCGATTCCATCGTGCCTTGATATTCATATATAGGGAATGACGAAGATCATTTTTTGGTGACGGATGCTCTTTTGACCATCACCAATGAGCTTATGGTGACATTTTTCGACCCTCACCAAAATATGAAATGGTGACGGTCAATGAACGCCACCATATATATGCATCAATAGTGACGACCATTAAAGGTCCGTCACCATAAATCGTTGTTGTTTATATGAAATGGTGAGGGTCACTATTTGTCATTATAGTCATTATTCGTGACGGACCTTGATGTCACCAATGTGTTTATGGTGACGGTCAATGAACGTCGCCATATATATGCACCAATAGTGACGGCCATGAAAGGTCCATCACAAAAAATTGTTGTTGTTCATATGAAATGGTGACGGTCACTATCCGTCATTATAATCAATATTCGTGACGGACCTTGAATGTCACCATAACACATACTTTCGGCGACGCCACCTTTGGTGACGTTCAGTTTTTTGGTGACGGAGGCTATTTTCTGTCACCATTGCTCATATGAAATGGTGACGGTCACTATCTGTCACTATAAATCATTATTGGTGATGGACCTTGAATGTCACCACGACACCTATACTTTCGGCGACGCCACCTTTGGTGACGTTCAGTTTTTTGGTGATGGAAGCTGTTGTCCGTCACCATTTCTCATATGAAATGGTGACGGTCACTATTCGTCACTATAAATCATTATTGGTGACGAACCTTGAATGTCACCACAACACCTATACTTTCGGCGACGCCACCTTTGGTGACGTTTAGTTTTTGGTGACGAAGGATCTTTTGACCCTCACCAATGAGCTAATGGTGACCATTTTCACCCCTCACCAATGTGCTTTTTTCTTGTAGTGAAATTTTCATAAGGTTGGCTGAAATTTTCATAAGTTCGGCCGAACTTTTGAAATTACTTCGGCTGAAATTTTTCTGTCTTTAATCGAACTTATTCTTCCATTTAAGTTGACGACAACGGTAACCAGATTTTTGGCTAGAGGCAAAGAAATCAAAGTTAAAATTTTGGCTGAACTGTTAAAAAAGTTTGACCGAACTTTGTTTTTATAAATATAGCGGCCGACAGACCGACAAAAGATTTCCATCATTTTGTTTGTGACCATTGTTATTTGTCTGCTCTGCATATGTGCTCGTCCATCTGTGCTTGGCCGCATTGCGTCTATGCTCTTCCAGGTATTCTTTGAAGCTTGAACGTTTGTGCGCTTCATATTTTAAGATATTTATTCTAAAGACCATGCTGAGCTATCTGCAACTTCTTCGTATTATTTCTTAATGGACATTTGTTTTGTTTGAGCCTGGTCAAATTTATGTTACTCATATTTAAATATTTACATATTTTGATATACTTTACTTTCTTTGATAATATAAGTTGTATTTCAAGAAAAAAACACTATAAAGAATAAAGAATCCACAAAATTAATGCTTAATGAAAATCAAATGCAAAAATAGAAAGATCTTTCCCTTCTCTGCTCAACAATCCCTTAGGAATCTTCTTCCCTCCATTGATTTTCAGTGTGTGTGGAAGGAGTTCAGTCTGCTGCCAACCTTCAGAAAAACCCAACATAGTTTGATTTTGGCTTTTTAAGACTCTGTGAGCATCCCAAAAGCAACAATGATGCAGAAGCAATAACTACATCCTACCACTAGGAAAATAAAAGGTAGGAAAGAAATAGGTGCTAAGGATCCCCTCCTTATTAAAATGAAATTTTCAATGTCTCTATGTGATCATATGTTTGTTAAAACATGGATATGTAGAATCTAACTAAGGAACTCAATGAAGAAGATGACCCCTTCCTTACTTGAATGTCACACTACTTGGGAACTCCCATTTTATTTCACCAAATAGCTTGATTTCCAGCATTGAAGTTGATTCGTTCCTCTAAATCATATGACAACATAACAAGTTCTAAGTAAGTTCATGAACCCCGACCAGTGAGTTTGGTTATTGCAAGGCTATTCCAGTCGATCCTAGAAACGTTCCTAAATTTTTATTTCATATTTTCAACCTACAGAAAATGGGAATGGTTTCCTATCATCCCAACCTCTATTCT
Organism: Pinus albicaulis; assembly: GCA_034641835.2. Taxonomy (NCBI): domain Eukaryota; kingdom Viridiplantae; phylum Streptophyta; class Pinopsida; order Pinales; family Pinaceae; genus Pinus; species Pinus albicaulis. The sequence continues at coordinate 714,414,273 of CM076580.1, read as the reverse complement.
CCTCTGTCTACAATCAAAATATTTTTTTAGAGAGTAACAATGTTAAAAAGGATTAATTTCAATGCACCATATCCAATTTCGGTGCTCGGCCGCTCTGCATCTGTGCTCTTCCAGGTATTATTTGAAGCTTGAACATTAATAATCATAGCGCTTCATATATTAAGCTATTTATTCTAAAGACCATGTTGAGCTATCTGCAACTCCTTCGTATTATTACTTAATGGACATTTTTTTTGTTTGAGCCTGGTCAAATTTATGTTATTCATATTTATAAATTTTGCATATTTTGATATACTTTACTTTCTCTGTTAATATAAGATGCATTTAAAGAAAAAAACACTATAAAAAATGAATAATAAAAAACATTAATGCTTAATGAAAATCAAATGCAAAAATAGAAATATCTTTCCCTTCTTTTCTCAACAGTACCTCAAGAATCTTCTTCCCTCCAGTGCTTTCAAGTGTGCGCAGAAGGAGTCCAGTTTGTTGCCAACCTTCAGAAAAACCCAACATAGTTTGATTTTGGCTTTTTAACACTCTGTGAGCAGCAACCTACAGGGAATGGGAATGGTTTCCTATCATCCCAACCTCTATTCTCCTTTTTCTACAATCAAAATATTTTATTTTAGAGTAACAATGTTAACAGGGATTAATTTCAATGCACCATATCCAATTTGAGGATCAAAATCAACTCTTATGTTACTGGAGTGAGGTATTGCATGCATGACTAGACTCATCTTCTTGACTTCAAGAAAAACTGTTTGTTCCTTTTAACCAACTAGAGGTCATGTTCCTTCTATTTGATTGAAAGTGATTTTCAAAACAATTCTATATAATATATTATGGAAGGCGATCTATCTTTTTGCCATTTGTCTGTCCATGTTCTTACTTTCATAGGTAAAAATGACTACAGAACAATTAAATATTCAACTTATTTAAATGCCTTTTTATATATGGTTTATGTTATGCTTGAAGCAAGCAACAAGAAGAGTTCAGTGAAATTTTTCTTATTCACTAGTAAAAGATTGAGTGTCATAATGGTAGATGTAACATAAGCGGTGTTTTTTTGTTCAACATTTTTATATATTTTTATAAAATATATATATAATTTTATTTTTCTTTATTTATTATATTAAAATAAGATTATATCCTGAACAGTTTCACTTGTATATAATCAATTTCACTTATATACCAAACAATTTCACTCAAAAGAGAAAACAAAGTCATTTAGGTTAGGAAAAAAATAGAATATAAATTTATAGATCAAGCACATTAATGAGAAGTGAGTAAAACATGTAGTTGTTGTTCCTTCAGTTTGCACAGCTTTTCTTTAAGCACGGCGAGACGTCCAAGGGGGATTTCTTCCATTTTTCTGTCTTTTCCATGGTGAGTATCTATTTGTGCTTTTGAAAGGCGTTTTTATAACATTATTTGTTAAAGTAATGAAGAGCCATTGGTTAAATATCATAGAACACTAGAGTAAACTTACATATGGAGCCCAAAATGGAATCCAATGCATCAAAGCACCATTTTGGTTCAACATAATGCTCTGAAAAAATGTCGTCTCCTTATTATTCAATGGACATTGTCTTGCATAATGGTACATTTCGTGACATCGAAAAAAAAAGAATTTTAATTTAAAGTACTTATTTACTACATTTGAATCCTCCTTCTTGTTGTATCCTTTATTTCTACCCTTCTTCATCCTCCCAACGAGAGCAATCCCATCCACATTGTCTTGTTTCCCTGAACAAGCATGTAACCTGTTTTATTCTTAAACAAGATCATTTCGCAATTTGGAAAAAGGTGGAAGATTCTCATGAGCACAAATATCCTGAAAAAAGGCATCCCGGAAGGGAGAAGTCCATTCAAGCACTTTTAATGACTTCTTTGATTGTGGTAGAGACTTCAACTCCATAGTGAATCTCCTTTTGATCGAGGAAGACTTTTAGTATGCAATCATTAATTTTGAATAGATTATAAATGATGTTGGTAAGACCCTTCTTGACATCAATTTCCCTGTGACTTATGAAAATATCATATTGCAACTCTTGATTTATCTTCATTATAAGTATCCAGAAAAATATAAATAGATATGGCATCATATCAAAGTGATGGGCCTATTTCAACTATGAGAGAGATTAATGAAGCAATGGGAAAAGATTGACAAATATGAGTAAAGGGCCATGATAGTATTTAAAGAAATATACGAAAACAAATGGGACAAGAATTGATGTAGTTGGATTATTTTTAATGTAACAACATCAATTCCCGTCCAATTTGTTTTTGTCCTATTCTATATGGTTGATGTTGTTGTTCATGTTTGCCATGTTGTTCTATGCATAGTTATATTGTACTTTCCATATGCACAGTCCTATTCTATATGGTATTGTGCATAGGATTATATATCATGGTATTGATCAATAAAGTGCCATTGCTATGTACACACTGATTATTTTATCAATCTAGCTTCATAAATTATTTTCAATTCAGATATCTTTTGATCATTTGTACCATGTCCTCACTAATCTGAAGTGATAGCCTTTTCTACTTTATACATTTTTCATATGAACTTTGCTCTCAATTTACGAATTTCCAAGCCATTAAATGTGTCATAAATATTACAATTATGTTGTTGTTGTTCATGTTTTCCATGTTGTCGTTGGTCAGGAGTATGTGGTGGCGATTCTCTCCACAGTCAAATTATTTAGTGTTGTTGTGATCAGTCTCTTCTTCTTACTTATGGTTGTCAGTCTCTTCTTCCTGTGTCTTGCTACTTGTGCTCTATCCCACAGTATTCTCAGTTTCCTCACTCTGTCCACCTTCTGATTCTTAAACGTTGTTGTGATTAGTTTCTTCCTCTTCTTGTTTATTGTTGTTGGTCTCTTCTTCTTGAGCATTGTTGTCATCACTTCAGCTCCTGTAGCTACTCGTAGTGGCCTCCTCCTCTTTTTCTCGTTGCTACTGTTGTTCATGTTTGCCATGATGTTCTATGCACAATTATATTGTACCTTCCATATGCACAGTCCTATTCTATATGGTACTGTGAATATGATTATATATCATGGTATTGAACAATAAAATTCCATTTCTATGTACACACACTGAGAACAATAAAATTTCATTGCTTTTGTATAATAATTTATTAGTTTAAATTATTATTAGAGCTAGTTGTAATAATTGGATTTATTTTGGAGTTCATTTTAATTTATTTATTTTTTCCTGAATTGTAATATTATTTTAGAATGAGAACTTTTGTATAATAATTTATTAGTTTAAATGATTATTAGATCTAGTTGTAATAATTGGATTGATTTATTGAGAAGAATTTTTTTCCTGAATTGAAATATTATTTTAGAATGAGAACTTTTGTATAATTATTTATCAGTTTAAATGATTATTATATCTGGTTGTAAGAATTGGATTGGTTTATTGAGAATTTGATTGATTTACTGTGAGTATTCAAGCATATAAACTTTCATTTCCATATTTTGAGTATCTTTTGAAATGATCTTAGAATTATGACATACCAATCATTCCATTATTTTAACTTATAAACATATTAAAAGAAATAAAGTTTCATTAACTATATATGCATTACTATAATAGAAAAGCATTCACACAATGCATTCAAACATATGCACTAATTTTACACTTCCTATAAATTTTACACATAATCCAGGCATCTAGACTTACGTCTACTATAATAATTACAATATATCCCATGTCATACCATCCTCCTTGACCAACTTCAAAATTTGCTCAACTCTTCAACACATCTGGACACCTTCTTCTTCAATCACCACACATGAGGAACTTACCCTCCCTTCATTTCTCAACGATCCCTAAGAGTGCTTCCTTTCACTACTGAATAGTCCCTCAGGAAACTATTCCTTCTCTTAATCAACTCAACATGACATATTATATATGAATGCATAAAAATTAGTTTTTCACAATTTTGAAATGTCCTCTAGGCTTCCTTCCTTTACCATACCCATACCTAGGTATCAATTCACATACATTCATTCATATGTCATCGCATACATATCACTTGAGATATTGAAGCATAAATCAAGGAATTATTACCCAATTCCTTTCAGCTCACATGATATATTGGCATGAACAATTTATACCTGTATGGTTTCCATCAATATATCTAATGTTACTTGATCATCTAATGCCCCTTTGTTGATCAATGGACAATGGACAATGGAAAATGCTAGCAGTGTTGTTCTTATTGAATTTTGGGAATAAAAAATCACTTAGTGTAGCAACAACATTATTATCATGATTTAGGGTCACATCATCTTCCACGCTGTCTCTTTGATCTGGTGAGCTCCAATGTTAGAATGTGTTGTTACTCATTCTCATTGGGAGCAAACTATTATGGATAGGATAGACCAGCACTATATTGTGTGACTTCTACAATTTTAAGGACTCTTAAAGCAATATCTTGAAGAGTACACGATGCTTTTCCAACTTCTTTTCTTAGTAATAGATATGTCCTTGAGTTTCAAAGTCTTGAATGACTGTTTGAACCGTAATTTTCTTAAAGAAATATATTTAAGAGTACATGGTACTTTTCCAACTTCTTTGTTTAGTAACATCATCTTCCACATTGTCTTTTTGATCTAGTGAGCTCCAATGTTTTGAAGGAGGTTGATTGGAATTTCGTTAAGGATTTCCAATAGTCGAGTTGTCCTTTTTAATAGCAAGGATGCTTTCAAAATCACATCTATCATGCTAGTCTCTTTTTCTCTCCTCTGAGGCCGCAAGGATTCTTTCAAAATCACATCTTTCATGCTAGTATCTTTTTCCTTTCTCCATGTACATGTCATTTCTCCCATAAACTTTAAGGAATTTATAATAAATGTTCATTTACTAATTTATTGAATTTTATTTTCAGGGATAAAAAATCCCACAAAACATGGTTGAAAAATGGACATTATGCATAGATGTTTCCTATTATCCTAATCAATGGAAAGCAATGATTACATATGTGCTATGCAATATTGCGACTAACAAAGTCCTCAAAAGGAAAATGAATATACCTGGAAGAACAACAAACAATGAAACATATTATATTGCATTGATAGAAGGCTTGGGGACTGCTAGGGAGTATGGATCAAATGGAATTGTAGTTTTCACCAATTATGAACTTGTGTGCAACCATATGAAAGGCATGTACTAAGTTGAGAATGAGAGGCTAAAAAAATTGCATGGAAAAGAAAACAATATTGCTAGACAATTTCAATCATTTTGTATAAGACATTGTGCAAATGCTAATAAGATGTTTTGTTATCTATTGTATGGGGCAATGCCAAATCAAGATTAATCTATCAAAGATGACTTAGTATTGTATGGGGCAATGCCAATTCAAGATTCATCTGTCAAAGATGAATTAGTGTCGAGACACTCTTCTTCAAAATTCAAAGATGAATTAGTGTTGAGACACTCTCCTTCAAAATTCAAAGATGAAGATGAATTAGTGTTGAGACACTCTCCTTCAAAATTTATTGATGGACATTGTAAGATATCTTTGATATGTGTGTGTTTTTTACTTATAAATGCATAATTTTTAATGACCATGTGTTTTTTTCAATTATATACCAAGTGCGCTCCCACCATGTAAGAAGAACTAAGTGAACTTCATGTTTTAGAAAATTTTGTATTTAATTTTCAAAATGTGCATGACTTCAACAAATTTTTGTTTAAATAAAGTAAGTTTTACACATCAATTTGTGCTTTGGAAGTTGTGCTTTACATAATTTGTGTTCAAGTTGTGCTCCAACATTTGTGTAAATTACATCAATTTTTAAATTTTTGTTTAAATAAACTGAATTTTACACATAAATTTGTGCTTTGAAAGTTTTGTATTTTACATAATTTGTGTTCAAGTTGTGCTCCAAAATTTGTGTAACATCATTTTTTTAATTATTTTGAAATTTTTTTAAATAATAATTTTAAAAATAATTATAAACATGCACGAGGTAACTTTTAAAAATCATGTATCTATGTATTTGTAGATAGATCCAAATATATCATGTATGATCATTTTCCACATGATTCTTCAAGGCTTTAAACATTATGTGTATCTATGTAACTGTAGATATCCATATATATGTCATGGAGGATGATCATTTGGCAAGTGATTCTTCGAGGCGAACATCAATAGAGTTCCATGCCTCTACGAGAGAGGGGGATCATGGATCGAGGGATGTTCATGGTATTTATATTAAATGTGCATGTTTTAAATGACATTTGAATATATAATATTATCCCTATACGTACATGTATACATGTGGAATTGAATTTTTATTTAATATATAATTTTATCCTCATGTACATACATGTATACATATGGAATTGTTTTTTTATATCAATTTTGTGAGTTAAATTAGTTTTTAATAAATTTCATTTTTTAGGAGTTCGAAGGAAAAGAGTATCTACTCAATCAATGGAGCCTGGCCATGGGTCATGCAATCGTTGTATGGTTCATGCAATCTACTCAATCATACATGTATGTATTTTTGAATTGATTAGAAATTCATATTTTCTTTACGAAGCTTCCCTCTTGTTGCATGAGGGTGGTGGTGGTACACATTCCTATTGTGGTCAATCAATAGGTGGTGTCCAATCACGTGAGGGTGGTGGTACGCATCCCTCGACGACCAATCAATGGGTGGTCATGTTGGTTCTCAACCAATGGGTGGTGGCCAATCAATGGGTGGTCATGCTGGTTCTCAACCATCTCAAGATGGGCATGATGTTTCTCAGCCATCTGGAGGTGGCCATAAATTTGAATATTATTTTAATTCAATTATTTATTTGTTAAATTATTTATATAATTTTTTTTATGGTTAAAAAGAAAATTTGTTCAAATTTTTTCACATATTTTTTTATTTATACATAATTTTATATATTAATGCAAAGGGTGAAAATATTGATCGAAAAAGATGTAGGCTATACCACGTTATTCAAGAAGAAGGTTGTACACCAACCACGACTTATCCTTATGAAATTTCAGATTTACCTTGGGAAACAAACATCCAACAATGCACATTACAAAGGTGTGAACATCTTTATTCAAAATTGAAGAAAGATCTTCTGTCTTTGAAAATCCTTGCTGAGAGTCGAGAAAGTTTAGAAATAATTACGCACTCTTTAAGCACGCTTGTAGATGTTTACAAAAAACTTGGGCCAACCACTGATACGTTTTTATAAGCGATGAGGAAAATAAAGGAAACAATGATGGGTCACGATACATGGGATGATGTTAAAAACAAAGTTACAAAATAAATGGAAAAATCTATGTTTAATTTCAAAGAAGGGCCGAAAAGAAAGATGCTAAAGGTGAAATATTTCAAGCACTCTAATATAGCTTGCCATTTGTATGATAGGCACCTTGAAACCTATGGAAGACTACCATGGAACGACGAGGTTCCTCTTTATTTTTCAAAATTATTTTATGCATAATTATTTTTGAGAATGAAACCCAATTATAATGACCTTCCCTCTGAATTTTTTGGTCTTAGTAAAGACCAATTATATGACCGTAGAGGCACTAAGTGTGATGCTGATTTTCCTCACCCCGAGCCACCATTGGTAAGTCGACCTCTTCGTGTGGAAAATTCACAGCCAAAGATGGATGCTATTTCTCAAATTAGTCGAGAAGCAAGGGATGCCATCATAGACAATGTTTAGACTGGACTTGGTAGAATTGATATTGGTATGAATCGACAAAGAGCACGAGAGAATGCATGTGCTAATTTTGTGTATAGTACAGATGATGAGATAGACAACATGAGTATTTAAGAGCTTAGAACATATTCAAAACATTGTCGCAATGGTTGGTAGTACTTAATTATTCATAAGGAAGAGGGCATGAGATTGGTATGTGTTAATGGTTAGGGTGAATATTTTAATGTAATTTATAATTTACATATACATATTTATTTGTATATGTTAATCTAACAAAAATGTATCATATGTTCACCATTTGCATTTAACATGCTTGATGAACGGAAATTTTCATAATATCACGATCGAAGGTTCAGGTTCTCGCAATCAAGACGATATGTTGGGAAATGTTTTTGTTTTTTAAGTGTTCATGATGTTGATGTACAATTATTATTGTATTATTATATCAGTATCATGATGACATATTTTTAAAAGAAATAATTATGTACACATGTATGTATATAATTAAATGTTAACATATTCTGTCCGATGTTTTCGTAATGGAGCCACCCTCTTTTTCCTTGTTAGGAGATATGCCAAACCCAATGTCACAAGTATTCAATTTTTCACTTATGTTTAAGTTATACATTGAAGTGAAAGTTTCATTAAAAAATGAGATCTAAATCTTGAGTTATTTTACAATTTTTAAAATGTTTGAATTTTAGGTTCATGGAGATGATTTTCGTTCTCCAAGGATTGTTTTCGAAATGGAGCCACCCTCTTCTTCCCTATTAGGAGATGTGCCAAATCCACTGTCATAAGTATTCAATTTTTCACTTATGTTTAAGTTATAAATTGAAGTGAAAGTTTCATTAAAAAATGAGATCTAGATCTTGAGTTATTTTACAGTTTCATTTTTTTTGAATTTTAGGTTTGCGAAGATGATTTCCGTTCTCCAAGGACTGTTTTCACAATGGAGCCACCCTCTTATTTCCTATTAGGATATGTGCCAAATCCACCGTCACAAGTATTCAATTTTTCACTTATGTTTAAGTTATAAATTTAAGTGAAAGTTTCATTAAAAAATGAGATCTAGATCTTGAGTTATTTTACAGTTTTAAAATTTTTGAATTTTAGGTTTGTGGAGACGATTTCCATTCTCCAAGGACTTTAGCGATGTAGTGTATGATGGAGATAAGAACATCCAAACATTTTGAACAAGAAGTTGTCTAAATTTTTTTTTTAATATTATTGCATTATTTTATGCATTTCCATTTGAAATATATATATATATATATATATATATATATATATATATATATATATATACTTGTACATGTATATTGTATAGTTTATTGTGGAGGATGCACTAATGCACGACCAACACGGGACAATGGAGGGGGATCTACATGAGGTATTGCATGATTTTTTTTTTCATATTTTTTTTTTTATGAAGTTCTACATTCTCATTCAATTTTAAAACATTAAATTTTAATGTTTACACATTGTGTAGGTTCCCCATTCTTCAGATGATAGCACAAGGAGTCTTAGGAGGTTGCTGGAAAATACATTGCAACCAAATTCTCTATTTGATTGATGCGTGTGCAACATTTTATTTGATAGATAGTCTTATTTACTTTTCTATATAGATAGTCTTATTTATGCAGTCATATTTACTTTTCTATATAACTTGATACTTGAAACACTATACATTGTTATATTTACTTTTATTGTTCATGATATAAATTTTGGACATATTTTACATTTTGGATAGTTGAACTACATTTAATTTTATTGAATGATCTTAAATTTTGGATAGTTGTTACATTTGGCATGTGATCACATGTTGTTCTATAATGTTAACTTAGATGATCTTAGATTATGTTTTGTTTCTAAAACTTGTTGTTTTATCACTTGTTATTTAAAATGAATCTAGATTGAAATTGCAAATTACAAAACACATGTGGTACATGTTATACATTTGAACATGTGTGAATGTTATATAATTAGGATGTCTATTAAAGGTGATATTTAGGTACGTTTTGCATGATAATTTGTCATTTAAAACAATCATATATGGTTTTACATATTTAAGTTCATGAATATGTAACAATGATTGAAGTACATTTTCATTTATTTGCTACATTTTCCATACACGATCACATGTTGTTATACTGAACTAACTTAGATGATCTTAGATTATATGTTTTGTTTTTAAACTCAAGTTGTTTTGTCATTTGTTATTTAAAATGAATCTAGATTGAAATTTAAAATTACAAAACACGTGGTACATGTTATTCATTTGAACATGTGTGAGTTTTATATAATTATGATGTCTATTAAAGGTGATATTTAGGTACATTTTGCATGATAATTTGTCATTTAAGACAATCATAGATGATTTTACATATATAAGTTCATGAATATGTAACAATGATTGAAGTACATTTGCATTTAGTTGTTACATTTTCCATACATGATCACATGTTGTTATAATGAACTAACTTAGATGATCTTAGATTATATGTTTTGTTTTTAAAACTCAAGCTGTTTTGTCATTTGTTATTTAAAATGAATCTAGATTGAAATTTCAAATTACAAAAAACATGTGGTACATGTTATGCATTTGAACATGTGTGAATGTTATATAATTAGGATGTCTATTAAAGGTGATATTTACGTACATTTTGCATGATCATGTGTCATTTAAAACAATCATAGATGATTTTACATATTTAAGTTCATGAATATGTAATGTAATGATTGAAGTAAATTTGTATTTATTTGTTAAATTTTTCATACATGATCACATGTTGTTATAATGTTAGCTCAAACAACCTTAGATTAAGTTTTATTTTAAAACTCAAGTTGTTTTGTTACTTGTTATTTAAAATGAATCTATATTGAAATTGCAAATTACAAAACAAATGTGGTACATGTTATTCATTTGAACATGTGTGAATGTTATATAATTAGTTGTAGATGTCTATTAACTGTGATATTTAGGTACATTTTGCATGATCATGTGTCATTTAAAACAATTATGTATCTATGGTTTTACATATTTAAGTTCATGAATATATGTAACAATGAATGAAATACGTTTGCATTTAGTTGTTACATTTTGCATACATGATGACATGTTTTTATAATGTTAACTTAGATTCAATCTCAGATTAAATGTTTTGTTTTTAAAGCTCAAGTTGTTCTGTCATTTATTATTTAAAATGAATCTAGATTGAAATTGAAAATTACAAAACACATGTGGTACATGTTAAATGCATTTGAACATGTATGAATGTTATATAATTAGGACATACATCTATTAAAAGTGATATTTAGGTGTACATTTTGCACATGATCATGTGTCATTTAAAAAAATTATATATGGTTAAATACATATTCAATTTCATGAATATGTAACAATGATTGAAATACATACATGCATTTAGTTACATTACGTTTTGAACACATGATGACTTGTTATAATGTTAACTTAGATTCAATCTTATATTAAATATTTTGTTTGTAAAGCTCAAGTTGTTTTGTCATTTGTTATTTAAAATGAATCTAGATTGAAATTACAAATTACAAAACACATGTACATGTTAAATGCATTTGAACATGTATGAATGTTATATAATTAGGACATACATCTATTAAAGGTGATATTTAGGTGTACATTTTTCACATTATCATGTGTCATTTAAAACAATCATGAATATGTAGTAATGAAAACAAATTTGCATTTAATTCATACATTTTTCATTTGAAATCATTCTTATAATGTTTTAATATACAATAAATATCGATGTATATATAAAAACAATCATAAAATTGCATTACTTGTATGCATGTGCCAAAACAATGTACATGTGCAAACATTTGTACATAACATAAAATATACATATTATAATAATGTAAAACTTAAGAACGCACAAAAAAAGGCTAACAATTTCTAGTTGAGTTCTATAATTTCTAAAAGATGAATCCAAGGAGAAGAAATTGCTGGGCAGTTCAATCAAAAAATTTCTAATGGAATGCCATCTTCAATGAACCGTTCATGATTGAATTTTGACATTTTCTATTTCTTAATTTTAAATTTTTTCTTTGATTGAACTTCTATCAACTTTATATGTGTTTCACACACCAAGTAACTATATTGACAACTTATGACATCAGGTTCATAGTCTTGAAAGTAATCAAAATCCCGACTTTGATGAGTTTGTTGGAAAAGATAACCTTTCAGTATAATAGAATCTCTGTAATATATAAACCCGTTGTCATCATATTTTTCCAATAATTTCATCTTTCATTCAATGCAACACATCAAATAATACTTCACATTTTCTACGTTGTTAGTAGGTGCAATTACAACAAAAACATCTCATTCAAAATAAAACAAACTTACATAAATTTAGATCATAGTTAACATGAAAAATTAACTTTAAAATTAACATGTGTACTTGATTTTATTCTCTATTTATATATATCTATCATTTGAAAGCAATTGAAACATTACCTTCTCTAACATGATCAGAAACTCGATCACTTTCAGATGATACTATAGTCTCCTCTGATTGCATTTCTTCAAAGTTTGCAACAAACATTTTCCCCTTTGTATTTAGTCATGCATGTTGCCAATATTTTACATACATTTTGTTTTCACAAACATCATTGGATTATGTGTTTTCTATGCAAATATGACAAAAAAAAGAATATTTTCTTTTATCAAATGCAAACACATTTTGGTACTGATTTGTTTTAATTGAATGCAATTTTTGAGTCCCTTTTGTTGTTTCAACATCATTTCCAATCGATCTATTTACATCTTGGACCCAAATATGTCTAAAAAAACCTATATGGAAAATTCAAACAAGAATATAAATATGTTATTCAAAATACAATCAAAGATAATCATTGAGATAAATAATGTTTAAAATTAGAAATCTAATAAAAATTAGATAATGTATATTGAAGTTCTATATATATATATATATATATATATATATATATATATATATATATATATATATATATATATATATATATATACCTTCGTACTTCCCTTGATCAGTTAGTCTCATGGCTTAGTGTAACGATGCACCATTGAACAATTTGTTCAGCTGAGACAAGTCGGTGTGCAAAGTGGTCCATTTTGTATCTTTGAAGTGCTTGTTTTATACATACCCCTGCAATGATCATGTTCTCCTTTTCCGTGACCAGTTTCAAAGAAATTCCAACAATTTTTAATGTGGGTTTTCATATGAAGATGACACAACCAAAAGAATGGTCGTGAAGATTTGGATTGACCCACGCATCCATATGACCATATCCAATGTTCATAGAATTTTATTTCACTACTTTTCAAGGAGCCATAAATCTTTTCAAAACAATATTGTACAAAATATGTATCATGTGTATGATCGTCACTGATATAAAAGTGATATTCTTTAATAACATGTCAATTTTCACTGGTGCTTTCTATATGATCAATAATTTGTTCAACGTGTCTATATAGAATATAGACAAGCATGGAGACTTGGTCAAAATGATAGTGTTCACTATGTATTTCTTTTTGTGGAACAAATGTGTAATTCTCTTAAAATCAACTATTGACAAAATGGTCCCTGGTGGAAAAACTTCACAGGATTTTTTGAATTGCAAGTCCTGCCATTGAGCTCTATGGGAATGCTTGGTGTATTTATAAATTTATGCCTCAAAATTTCTCAAAAACTCTATCACAAAAATTCCTTCTTCTTGTAAATCAATTATTTTAACACTTGTAGTACTACTTGAACCAATCTATGTATGAATATATTCATATCTCTTCCATTTCACTTTTATGTTGGACAATGATTGACCATTTATATCAATACGATATTTTTTGTGAAATAAAGTCAATTTCCACAATCATCACATTTTTTACCACCAACACATTTATTTTGGTAAAATAATTCATGGCTTTCTCTTGCACATAGAATTTGAGATATGGAATCATAGATAGTGGAAGGAGTAGGTGAATCTTTCCAAAAAAATTTACCAAAATTAATGAATGTGTCATAATATAACTGAAATTCCACATGATAACGACACCAACAAGTGTTGCGTACAGTGATAGGTTTAACATACCATTGTTTTTGTTGCACAAAATCACTAATTGAGATATTAATTTCACGATTCTCTTCTATAAACTTGTTGAAAAAATCTATCTGAATGGTGTCCAAGATATTTTTTGCATGTTCTTCATACTGATTTCATGCTATTCTTCGTCGCATCATATCTCCTTCTTTTGGTGAAACACGTGAATTTTTCATCCAATATTCATACATTATTTTCTTAACATCTTCTCCAAGTCTATCTTGTTGGAAATATGATGCAGAGTGTTGTCCTTGATGGCAACCTACTTGATGAAGTTGTCTTTGATGGAAACTGACTTATCCTATTTGTTAAATATGATGTATCTACAGAGTAGTTCAGATGTTGTGGAGAAAGGAATTCTTGTAAGGGCCAGAGAAATGATGAAAATGGTATGCCACAAAGCATACGCGGGTTTGTAAAGGTGAAGTAGCGTATGTACGCGGAAAAGTACGTGCCAAGTAGCGTATGCCTATTTGCGCTCTAAATTTATAAAACCAGGGGAATTTACCATGGTATTGGCACACTGTATTGAGTGCTGGATTATCTATTTGATCCCGTCCAGGAATACCACCAGCGGTTGAGTGGTTTTGACTCATGGTATTGACAAATGCTAAATCTATATAAGGAGAAGAAGATCATAGTGCAAGTGTGTGCAGGTGTATGGGTTTTAATGAATACTTCACTCTGAAGTATATCTGCATGATGGAACTCTATTCTTAATTGATAGATCTGAAGCTATGATGCACCTATGGATATGATGAAGGTTCAAGATCTCTAGATCTAGAAATGATGAATCTTTAGGATGATCTGAAAAGAAATGATGAAGACCTGGCGCAAGTCTGATGAATAAATTGAAGAAATCTGGGTAAGTTTATAGATCTGGTCTGTTCTGCAAAGTCTATCTTTTATAGATCCATACGCAGGTTCGTTTCATGAAAAGCGCGTGTATACGCGGTTCCTCTTTAAGAAAAACGCATATGGTAGTCAGGGTTTCTAAAAATAAAATGCACTGAAGTATACGCAGGTTTGTCTCTATGAAAGCGCGTATATACGTAGGTTCAGTGAAATAAAAGTGTGTATGGAATCTAGGGTTTTGCTGAAGTATGTGGAATTAAATGTTTGATCTGTTTTTCTGCTTTACTGCTATCTGTCAATGATGTATTCATACAGATCTAGGTTGTTTAAATGTTGATTGTGCTGCTGATTATTTTGATTAAAGATCAAGTTGTTGGTTGATTGGTTGATGATTCAATGACTAAATTGATGAAGGAAGAATGACAGTATAAACAGTTCTGTATGGTTGATAGATTTTCTAAACAGAAATCTAATTTCAGATCTGAATTTGAGTCTGAACTAATTCTGAAAGAAATCATACATAGAAGAATACGCTAGTTGGTGAAAAGGAAAGTGTGTGCATACGCGGAAATGGTGAAGAAAAGTCGCATATACAAAGTTACTATACACTGAAGAATACGCAAGTTGGAATGAATAAAGGCGCGTATATACGCGGGTTACATAAAGGAAAATAGCGTATGATGTTTGAATTAATGAATGTTCAGGGTTGAGTGTACATCTGCATATCTATTCTGAAGTCTGGGTTATCTCTGATATTCTGGTTGCAGTGGTCTCACTGTTATGTTTGAAGTATTGGGCAAAGTATGTTTGTTGATAAGTGAAGGGTTGTGTTGAAGCTGTTTGATCCAGTTTGAAAATTGATGAAACGTGGTCTGTAGTGGTGCTGAGGGTCGAAGCCTTCAATAAGGGGGTAGTAGCTCCCTTCCAGTGGTAGTTGGTAAACGAGAGCATGGGGTAGTAGCTCCCTTCCAGGAGAGGCTGGTAAACGAGAGCAGGGGGTTGTAGCTCCCTTCCAGGAGAGGCTGGTAAACGAGAGAAGGTTTTAGCCTTCTGCAGGTGGGTGCCTGCGTGCTGGTATGAGTCTGCGCTAGCACAATGTTGTAAGATGTTTTATTTATAATAAATATTGAAGACTGAGACGACGACAGCGGTGGTTTTCTCCCGAATTGGGTTTCCACCTTAAATCCTGGTTTTCATGTGTGTTTCTTATGTGTGATGATTTATTCTGTTCTTACTACATATGTTTACTACTTACTAAACATCTAATGAATGAATGATGCAATGATTATCTGCATAATGAGATCTCTAGTAATACGCGAGTTTCATTGAGGATATTTGCGTGTATACGCGACTTGGGTTCAGTAAAGTAGCGTATGGGTTTTAGAGAAAGAAAGAAGTAAAAGTTTTTAGTCTGCACTAAATAATGATTCACCCCCAACCCCCCCCCTCTCAGTATTTTTCCCAACAATTGGTATCAGAGCAGGTCCTTCTGAAAAAGCTTAGCCGCTAGAAGGAAGATCTGAAAGATGAGAAATCAAGAAGGAATAGCATGTATCAGGCCTCCGCTCTTTAACGGAAACAATTTAATCTTCTGGAAAACAAGGATGAGATCCTATCTTCAGTCTCTAGGAGCAGATGTATGGGCCATTGTTGAAGGAGGATATCAATATCCAGCCGCAGTACCAACAGATCCGACGGAAAAGAAGAATTATGAATCAAATGCAAAGGCGGTCAATGCTCTAACGGGAAGTCTGACTGAATCTGAATTTGTCAAAGTCATGCAGCTGAATACAACAAAGGAAATGTGGGACAAAATCATTCTAAGTTATGAAGGTGATGCAAAGGTAAAAAGTGCAAAACTCCAAACTCTCAGAATTGAATATGAAAATTTGAAGATGCATAATGATGAGAGTATTGCCAGTTTCTTTTTACGTCTTGATGATGTCGTAAATCATATGAGAAATCTGGGAGAAACAATAACCGAATCTACTTTGGTTGAGAAAATTTTAAGATCTCTAACGACAAAATTTGAGTCAAAAGTTTCTGCTCTTGAAGAAAAACAGGATCTTCAAAATCTTATTGTGGTGCAACTTCATGGCATACTAATTGCTTATGAAATGAGAAGAGGAGGACCATCTGAAGTCAAAGAAGTTGTCTTTAGAGCTTCTACAAAAGGGAAAGAAGTACAAGAAGTAGAAGGATCATGATATATCTCAAAAGAAGATGAGGTAAATTTTGTAAAGAAACTTCAACTTGGCACAGGACGATTCAGAGGTAAGCTTCCTTTCAAATGTTTTGATTGTGGTAGAGTTGGTCATTATGCTGCTAAGTGTCCCTATAAAGAAATGCCTACAAAAGGGAAGGAAGTAGCAAGAAGGAATAAGAACCGGTCTAGCACTAGAAAAAGTTACTATACTCATGGAGACAGTGATGGGTTATCTAATAGTGAGGAAGAATGTGAACAAGATCTTAGACTTCTCATGGCATTTGAAAAAGAATCTAGAGAAGAAAAGGATACTTTTATGGATGCTCTAGAGGACAGTGATTTTCTTGATGAAAACAATCAACTCAAAATATGCTTAGAAGAAAGTAAAATAATCATAGAGACTCTGAAAAATCAGATTGAAGATGAGAAGAAACACAAGGAGAAATTAGAATGTGAAGTGGTAAGTTTAAGAAAATGATGCAGGAGCATCAAGGCCATTTTTCATTTGTAAATATGTTAGAAAAGGGGGTGTGACATTTTTATTATTTTGTTATTTTTAATAAAATAGGAGATAATTTGGAAAAGTGAGGATTTTGTAAATATTCTTTTATTAAATAAAAGGATATGAGAGAAATAGTTTAGGAGCAAAATTAGAGATTAGGAATTCTATGTATGGGACTTTGTTGAGTCCACACCTAAAATATATATTAGTTGAGGATTAGGTGGAGAGATATTTTGAGTGAATTAAATGCATTATCTATGTATAAATATGAGTGGTTTTGAGAGGAAAAGAATGAATAGTTTAAAGAATCAGAGTAGAGAGTGCCTACTTGAGAGGTCTTCAAGATTGTAAAGGGCCACTAAATTGGAAATCGCCAAGAAGAAGAGCTTCCATGTCGTTTGTATGATTAATGAAAGAAGTTGGGTTTTGAGTTAATTTCTATGGTATAGTTGTGTGATTTTTGTTTATGAGTTGGATGTGATTAAATGAATCAATATGAAAAGGATCATAGTTCGATTTGAAGAAAACCGATGTCAAACACCCATTAAATGCGTGTTTTATTGAATGATGCTCTAATCTTTGTGTGAATGGGGGTTTGTTTTAATTGTAATTAAGTTTACGGTTTTGGGTATGGAGTTTTAAATATGTATAGTATTTTTAATCTTCCGGAAAACCATTATCTATTGGTGAATATTGCTGGTTTATAAGAAGCACTGGAATAGTCATATTTTACAAGCAATAAATTGTTGTGAGAGGAGCTCCACAAACTAAAGGCGTTATCAGTTTTTTGGAAGGCGCAGGGACTAGTTTTTGTATCAGCTATGAGTCAATCCCAACGCTGGTAATTGATACCATATGAGCGTTGTATTATTTTTGTTAAACTGTTAAGAGGTTAAATGAATCGATCCTACTGATAGGAACGAATTCCATTTGAGATTCATTCCAACAGTAATGAATTAGCATTGAGACTAACTGCTTAAAGTGGCATCGATGGAGAACCTCCGTTCGATTTTAAATGATGTTGATGAGTTTAATAAAATTGAAGTCGATTTAAAAATCCTGGGTTGAATCAATTTAAAAATCCGTGTAATTCAGATTCAGAATAAATCGAATTCCAGTTTGGAAGCAGCAGTCGAAGATCTAAGTCAGCGCTAGAAACTTAATGTAGGTATGAGCCAGCATCATTTTCTAAATTAAATGAACACGTTAAAGAATGTATAAGTCTGCTTTGAACTCATTTAATGGAGATAAATTGAGATCTGAAATCGCTTGACAAGATCGTTGAACAGTGGGCGCTGGAGAACTGCAGAAATATAAGTCTGGCAAATTCGTTGAAGTGCAGCGTTGAGGAAGTTGTGTTAAGCATTAAGGTAAAGACGTTGTGAAGGAAGAACAATAACCATAAAGGGTTTCATTCACGAATCATCACAGTAAGAGCGTAAATCATTTCAGAATGGGAATGAAAATTTCCAAATGACGTTTTGATAAAGGAAATTTGATTCCGGGTTTCACTTGCATATGTTCAAAGGCTGTATTTGCTGAAGCACATAGCCTGGAGCATGGTAAGTATGAAGTTCCGGCATTCGATTTTATGAGCTTGGTGCGAATGGGAAAAGCACATTTATATATATTTGATATTTGGTTCGAGTAAAATGAAGGTCGAAGTTACATAATCTTGTGCAGGCCAACGATACTAAAGTGGTGATGTTTGCCGTGTGAATTTGGGTTGATTTAAAATAATTTGGAATTGAATATTATAACATGGACACATTGTCTCATTGAATTTTGGTTTAGAAAATTCAAGTCATATATGAATGATGCTTATTGGGTTTGATATATGAACATTCAATGTTTGAGTCATTGGGTTTGCTTGAAATATTCAAAGTATGAATTTTCCTGAAGAGAAGTAGATATTGGAATTGATATAATTCCATATATGATGGCATTTAATTAATGCGTGGAATCTATGGTGAGTGATTTTGAACAAGATATTTGATAAGCTTCCGCAAATTAAGTGTTGGAATTGCCCGGATATTGAGGTTTTAATTTGGGCAAATTCTGAGATGCATATTTATATGCATGAATTAAAGATTCTGGGTATTGCAGGGCTGGCATTGCATCAGAAAAGAACTTGAGAAAGTAAAGACTTTGAATCTTAGATTTGCTAAAGGATCTGAAACCTTAGATGATATTATCAAGGTACAACGTTCTCCTCTTATAAAGACAGGTCTTAGATATATCAGAGAATCTTCTCAGGCTTCAACACCAAATTATCTAAAAACAACTACAGCTAGTTTACAACATTATGCCACTCAGCAAGGGAATAAAGAATCTTTACAGGTAAAGCATGATCATCTCAATTCAAAGAACACTAACAGGAATATATTTCAAAGAAACACCAATCAATAGGTAAATTCAAGTAGAAGATTTCATGATCGCAGAAATTTCTTCTTCAATGGACAATGTTTCTCATGTCACAATTTTGGTCATAAAGCGGTTCAATGTGTTGCATATAAAACCATCATGACAAGAGAAGCAAGAAAGAAAAGGATTGATATTGAAACAAAGAAGAATACCTATAACAAATTTTATCCTCTTCTAAATGAAGTTGAATGTGCTTATTGCAATAACTTTGGCCATGAAGAATGCGAATGCGGGAGAAAAGTTCACCTAAAAGAACACTTTCCTTCAAGCTCCAAAGTATGGAAAAAGAAGGAATTACGAGGTTGAAAATTGTGGCATAGCGTTATTTGTAGAAGGTGAAGAAAATCAATGGTACATTGATAGTGGATGCTCAAGACACATGACAGGTGACAAAAACAAAACTTCTTGCATATAATGCCCTAGAAAAAGAAAAGAAGGTTACATTCAGAAATGATACTCCTGCGGTAATTAAGGGAAAAGGGTATGTGTTTCTAAAAGAAAAGGTGAAAGCTAATGATGTGATGTATGTGGATGGATTAAGGCATAACCTGTTAAGTGTGAGTCAAATGTGTGATCAAGGAACTGAAGTTGTCTTTAGTTCAAAAGAATGTGTGGTACGTGATCTTGATACAAGTAAAACAATTATAAAAGGAAAAAGAACTCCAAGCAACCTGTATGTTTTGAAGAACTGCAAAGAACAATGTTACTTGAGTAAATATTCATAAAACTGGCTATGGCATAGAAGGTTGGGGCATCTGAGCTTCTCTCAGATCAACAAATCAAGCAGACTTAAAGCTGTTCGTGATCTTCCCAATATTACTCTACCTGAAAATATCATATGCAAATCTTGCCAATTCGGTAAGCAAACCAGAGTACAATTTAATGCCAAGGAAGGATCATCAAGTAAGCCTCCTGAACTCAATCATACTGACATATGTGGACCTATGAGGAAAAATTCACCACGTGGTGAACAATACTACATCTTATTTATTGATGATTTTTCTAGAATGTGTTGGATTGGGTTGCTTAAACACAAAGATGAAGCATTTGAGAAATTTCAGATCTTCAAGGCTCTAGTTGAAAATGAATTAGATCTAAAAATCAAATGTCTTAGATTTGATCAAGGAGGAGAATATACTTCAGATGAATTCCTTGAATTTTGTGAACAACATGGCATAAAAAGAAAGTTCACTGTAGCAGGCACTCCACAAAAAAATGGTCTAGCAGAAAGAATGAATAGAACAGTTCAACAAATGTCTAGAGCTATGCTTGATGATTCCGAAACACCTGACACATTTTGGGGTGAAGCAGCACATGCAGCGGTAAATATTCTTAACAAGGCACATGTTCGTGTAAATAGTGATAAAACTCCATATGAACTCTGGTATGGCAATCCTCCCATTGTGATGCATTTTAGAGTTTTTGGAAGCAGATTCTTTATCAAAAATAATGATGAAAAAATTGGCAAGTTTGAACCCAGAGCAGATGAAGGAATACTTCTTGGTTACTCCTATAGGAGTAGAGAATATAAATGTTACAATAAAAGACTTCAGAAGATTGTTGAATGTATTGATGTTTTTATTGATGAGCCTCCTGCAGCCCCAAAAGAAGAAAAACAAACAAAAAATGAAGACGATGGTGACATATGTCCTTCTACATCAAATAGAAATGATATAGACAGTGAACCCAATGAAGAACCTGAAGATGATTTATCTGAAAAATCTCCATCCAGATATGTTCAAAATAATCATCCAGAATCTCAAATTTCGCGAGATAAGGGATTAGGTGTACAAACAAGAAGGGCTCTTGTGGGATCTTCTAGCTATCTGGCATTTCTATCCACTATTGAACCACACAATGTCAATCAAGCTAGCAAAGATGAATGTTGGATTCAAGCCATGAATGAAGAGCTTGATCAAATTGAAAAGAATCACACTTGGGAATTAGTACTAAGACCTCATGACAAAAATGTCATTGGAACTAAATGGATATTCAAAAACAAGTTAAATGAGAATGGGGATGTTATAAGAAATAAATCTAGACTTGTTTGCAAGGGGTATGCTCAACAAGAAGGTATAGACTTTGAAGAAACCTTTTCTCCTGTAGCCAGACTTGAAGCCATAAGAATGTTTCTTGCTTTTTCAAGCTTCCAACAAATCAAAGTTTATCAAATGGATGTTAAATCTGATTTTCTCAATGGTGATCTAGAAGAAGAAGTTTATATAGAACAACCAGAAGGATTCATTTTGGGAAATGATGAAAATCTTGTTTGTAGACTTAAAAAGGCTCTATATGGTCTCAAATAAGCTCCAAGGGCATGGTATTATCGTCTTGACAAATATCTTCATCAACAAGGATTTTCAAAGGGGTCTGCTGATAGCAACTTATACACAAAAATTGAAAATGATAAACTTTTGATTGTGGTTGTATATGTTGATGATATCATCTTTGGAAGTAATGAAGAGTCTATGAGTCAGAAATTTGCTTCTGTTATGCAGCAAGAATTTGAAATGTCTTTACTTGGGGAACTAACATTCTTTCTTGGCTTGCAAGTGCAACAAGCAACAGATGGCATATTATTATCACAAGCAAAATATCTTAAGAAAATTCTGAAGAAGTATGGCATGGAAGAGTGCAAACCTGTAAGTACACCAATGATAACCAGATGTAATCTCAGTTCTCATGATGATTCTCCCACAGTGAATCAACCAGAATACAGATCTATGATAGGAAGCCTACTTTATCTCACTGGGACTAGACCAGACATTATGCATGCAGTTGGGATTGCTGGACGATTCCAAGCTAATCCAAAAGAGTCTCATATTCAGGCTGTCAAAAGAATATTCAAATATCTACAAGGAACTCAAGACTTTGGACTATGGTATCCAAAGAATGCTGATCTCACTCTTCATGCTTACACTGATGCAGATTGGGCTGGAAATGTTGATGATCAGAAAAGCACTAGTGGTGGTGCATTCTAAATGGGGCCCCGGTTAGTATCTTGGTTCAGCAAGAAGAAAAACTCTATTGCCTTATCTACAGCAGAAGCAGAATATGTGGCTGCTGCATCATGTTGCACTCAACTTCTTTGGATGATGCAAACCTTACAAGACTTTCAAATCAAGTGTTCACCTCCTATCTCCATTATGTGTGATAATACAAGTGCCATCAATATCTCAAAGAATCCTGTTATGCATTCCAAGACCAAGCACATTCCCATCAAGTATCACTTCCTACGTGAACAAGTGCTTGAAAAAAAGGTGAAGTTGGAGTATGTTCCCTCCAAAGAACAAGGTGCTGATATATTTACCAAACCTCTGCCCAGGGAATCATTCGAATATCTCAGACAGAAGCTGGGAGTAGTCTCTTCCACGCAGAAGATCATATCTGCTTAAATGCAGAAGATTAAATTGCATACGCAGGTTTCTTTAAAGACAGTCGCATATATACGCGAGTTTATACACATAAAACCGCGTATGGGTGATTGCTGACAAATTTTTCTGGGTCAGCATTCTTCAGCACAGCTGTGGTGCTGTTGGGTATCTCTGATGATGTTTCAGCTCCCATATTTCTGTTTCATTCTCTGATATTTGATGCAGATGCCTTGATTATTTGCTGTTGAAAGTGTTCATGATGCACAAGCTAAGGGGGAGATGAAGGAGTGAAATGGCTCAAGAACAAGTGTACAAGTTCAGGGGGAGCATTAGCCTTGCTGAGAATTATGCATTGTTGGCATTATGATGGTTCTGAAATATGATCTCTCTCTTGAGGTCTTTTTGGTATTTGTTACGAAAGGTCATTGTTGTAATTTGATAAAAAGCTCATGTTGAGACCTATGATGTAAATTGTTTTATTCAGTCATGTAAGGACTTCTTCAAATTTGTAAACAGACTTGGTTGGGTAGTTGAGTCAAAAATTGTAAACCCACTTGGTTGGGTACTTGAGTCACATATGTAAATCCACTTGGTTGGATCATTGATGAAAGTATGAGTCCTTGGTGATAGGAAAGGTCATAGAGTCATGTACTTCATTGAAAAATATGTTTGAAGATTCAGAATGAACTCAGGGGGAGCATGGTAACTTTAGTGCACATCAGATCTACAGAGCTCTTCTTTCTACATGAGAAGAAAAACTTTGTTTTGGTTTTGATCCGCCCTTTTCCCTTGATGTCAAACGGGGAGAGTATCATAGTGTTTTCATAATGGTTATATTCAATGTATCTATCTGTTGTGGTGATCAAACACCATCATGGTTGTCATCAAGTCCAAAGGGGGAGATTTTTGGCAATATGATGCAATGTGTTGTCCTTGATGGCAACCTACTTGATGAAGTTGATGGCAACCTACTTGATGGAAACTGACTTGATGAGTTTATTAATGATGTAAATCTGATGTATCTACAAGCATCTCAGAAGTAGCAGAGAAATAAATTTCAGTAAGTGCCAGAGAAATGATAAATAAGACATGTCACAAATCATACGCGGGTTTGTAAAGGCGAAGTAGCGAATGTACGCGGAAAAATACGTTCCAAGTAGCGTATGCCTATTTGCGCTCTAAATTCATAAAAAACAAGGGATTTTACCATGGTATTGACCCATTGTATTGAGCGTTGGAATATCTATTTGATCTCGTCCAGGAATACCATTAGTAGTTGAGTGGTTTTGACTCATGGTATTGACAAAGGCTAAATCTATTTAAGGAGAAGAAGATCATAGTGCAAGGTGTGCATGTGTCTGGGTTTTAATGAATACTTCACTCTGAAGTATATCTGCATGGTGGAACTCTGTTCTTAATTGATAGATCTGAATCTAAGATGCACCTATGGATATGATGAAGGTTCAAGATCTCTAGATCTAGAAATGATGAATCTCTAGGATGATCTGAAAAGAAATGATGAAGACCTGGCGCAAGTCTGATGAAGAAATTGAAGAAATCTGGGTAAGTTTATAGATCTGGTCTGTTCTGCAAAGTCTATCTTTTATCGATCTATACGCAGGTTCGTTTCATGAAAAGCGTGTGTATACATGGTTCCTCTTAAAGAAAATCGCGTATGGTAGTCAGGGTTTCTAAAAATAAAATGCACTGAAGTATATGCAAGTTCGTCTTTGTGAAAGCGCGTATATACGCAAGTTCAGTGAAATAAAAGCGCGTATGGAATCTAGGGTTTTGCTGAAGTATGTGGAATGAAATTTCTGATCTGTTTTGTTGTTTTACTGTTATCTGTCAATGATGTATTCATACAGATCTGGGTTGTTTAAATGTTGATTGTGCTACTGATTATTTTGATTAAAGATCAAGTTGTTAGTTGATTGGTTGATGATTCAATGACTAAATTGATGAAGGAAGAATGACTGTATAAACAGTTCTATATGATTGATAGATTTTCTGAATAGAAATATGATTTTAGATCTGAGTATGAGTCTGAACTAATTCTAAAAGTAAGCATACACAGAATAATATGTTAGTTGGTGAAAAGGAAAGCGCGTGCATACGTGGAAATGGTGAAGAAAAGTTGTGTATACAAAGTTACTATACACTGAAGCATACATAGGTTGGAGTGAATAAATGCATGTATATACGCAGGTTACATAAAGGAAAACAACGTATGGTGTTTGAATTAATGAATGTTCAGGGTTGAGTTTGTATCTGCATATCTATTCTGAAGTCTGGGTTATTTCTGATATTCTGGTTACAGTGGTCTCACTGTTATGTTTGAGGTATTGGGAAAAGTATGTTTGTTGATAAGTGAAGGGTTGTGTTGAAGCTGTTTGATCCAGTTTGAAAATTGATGAAACGTGGTCTGCAGTGGTGCTGAGGGTCGAAGCCTTTAGTAAGGGGGTAGTAGCTCCCTTCCAGTGGTAGCTGGTAAACGAGAACAAGGGGTAGTAGCTCCCTTCCAGGAGAGGCTGGTAAACGAGAGTAGGGGGTTGTTGCTGCTTTACTGCTATCTGTCAATGATGTATTCATACAGATCTGGGTTGTTTAAATGTTGATTATGTTGCTGATTATTTTGATTAAAGATCAAGTTGTTGGTTGATTGGTTGATGATTCAATGACTAAATTGATGAAGGAAGAATGACTGTATAAACAGTTCTGTATGGTTGATAGATTGTCTAAATAGAAATCTGATTTCAGATCTGAATTTGAGTCTGAACTAATTGTGAAAGAAAGCATACATAGAAGAATACACTAGTTGGTGAAAAGGAAAGCGCGTGCATACGCGGAAATGGTGAAGAAAAGTCGCGTATACAAAGTTACTATACACTGAAGAATACGCAGGTTGGAATGAATAAAGGCGTGTATATACGCGGGTTACATAAAGGAAAGTAGCGTATGATGTTTGAATTAATGAATGTTCAGGTTGAGTGTACATCTGCATATCTATTCTGAAGTCTGGGTTATCTCTGATATTCTGGTTGCAGTGGTCT
Organism: Pinus albicaulis; assembly: GCA_034641835.2. Taxonomy (NCBI): domain Eukaryota; kingdom Viridiplantae; phylum Streptophyta; class Pinopsida; order Pinales; family Pinaceae; genus Pinus; species Pinus albicaulis. The sequence goes on along the minus strand of CM076580.1, from coordinate 714,388,038 downwards.
CACTGTTATGTTTGAGGTATTGGGAAAAGTATGTTTGTTGATAAGTGAAGGGTTGTGTTGAAGCTGTTTGATCCAGTTTGAAAATTGATGAAACGTGGTCTGCAGTGGTGCTGAGGGTCGAAGCCTTTAGTAAGGGGGTAGTAGCCCTCTTCCAAAGCAGTCGGTAAACTATTTCTTCGAGAGTAGCTTCCTTCCGTGGAGTAACCAGGTCAAACGAGAGTAGGGGGTTGTAGCTCCCTTCCAAGAGAGGCTGGTAAACGAGAGAAGGTTGTAGCCTTTTGCAGGTGGGTGCCTGCGTGCTGGTATGAGTCTGCGCCAGCACAATGTTGTAAGATGTTTTCTTTATAATAAATATTGAAGACTGAGACGACGGCAGCGGTGGTTTTCTCCCGAATTGGGTTTCCAACTTAAATCCTGGTGTTCATGTGTGTTGCTTATGTGTGATGATTTATTCTGTTCTTACTACACATGTTTACTGCTTACTAAACATCTAATGAATGAATGATGCAATGATTATCTGCATAATGAGATCTCTAGTAATATGCGAGTTTCATTGAGGATATTTGCGTGTATACGCGACATGGGTTCAGTAAAGTAGCATATGGGTTTTAGAGAAAGAAAGAAGTAAAAGTTTTCAGTCTGCACTAAATACTGATTCACCCCCCCCCCCCCCCCCCCCCTCTCAGTATTTTTCCCAACATATCTTTGTATGCTTGCCTATAAATAAATGTCCAACAGGCAAGTTCATCATTTACATCTATTTGCAATCGAAATTTTCGATGTTTGTTCAAATTTTTTCATGAGGTCCCTAATGCTTGTGCCATATATTTTACCAAACGATTCTCTTTAGTACTTGACGAAACTACTGCCATTTTTATTTCTCTACGTGCATCTAAATCACTTTTCTTTCTAGATCTTCCAATTGACTTTAGAGCACTATTTATATTTTGTATCACATTTTCCTTCATCTTTTTTTTTTTTAATCTTTTGTTGATTTTTGAATACCCAATAAAGTCGTAGCTCCCTTTAATTTCTTTGACGTTAAGATACTTTTCGAAATTTGGGCTTGAACTGCCACATTTTCATCTTTGAAGAACATATCAATAATGCACTTAACACGATATTGTATAACATGGTCAACTTTTTTACCTCCATATTTGTCAGTGTCAACATTTTCTAACATCTCATCATCGATATTGATTTCATTTGTACATATTAGAATTAAATGTACAAAATGAGTTTACATATTCAATAAATAATTAAATTAATAAATATGTATAATTTCAATAATACAAATTAATCATATATATACATACCCAGTGATTTAATTTCATCATTTGAATTTATTTCAACATTTTCAACATTTTCAACATCTTCAATCATTTGTTCAACATCTCTTTCAATTTCTATTTCAAAATTTTCTATCTCATCATCAATGCTTTGAGGAATATCTCTCTTTGTTTACATTACAAAATATTTTTCAAATTAGTTCATCAAATAAAAATTAAGTTTCACAATACACTAGTTAAATTTGAAATATCATTTATAATATTTACATTTACATACCTGCTTTGACTTCTAGTTGAGGTTGATTTTCCCTTTCAATATTTGAGCATTCTTCTCTCTTTTTTTTGCGATATTTTCTCCCCTGTTCTCTATGGGCCATAGGGTATCCTGCTCGATCATATTTTCTCTTGCAATTCTTTGATTTCCCATGATAATTTAGTATGAAGCTCAAAAATTTTCTTTAAAATCCTGTAAAAACAAATTCACTATCAAAATTTAGACAAAAACTCAATTCAAAAAAGCATCACAAAATATTTAAATTCAAAAAAACTCACTTTAATTTTTTTGCACAAAAGACATACTTCAACCCAAAACACTTACTTTAAAAATTCTGCCAAAAAAATATCTTTTAAAATGAAGCTCAAAATATTTCCTTCCAAATCCTGCAAAAAAATTTCACTTAAAAAATTAGACAAAAAGATTTACTTCAACCCAAAACACTTACACTAAAAAAATGTCACTTTAAAAAATACCTCCAAAAAATTTCCTTTGAAAATTAAGCCCCAAAAACCTTTGCAAATTCAGCCCAAAAAAATTCCTTTCAAATTCAACCCAAATGAAGAAATGTACAAAAATAATGTTTCTGTTTTCGGCTATTTATATAGTTGTGAAATTTGTTTTTTTGGAGGGGCTTCATGGAATTTTATGGCAAATGTAATTTGCGAGCATAAGTTTGGCCGAAATTTTTTGTCGTTAAAACTAACGGGATAGAGCGGAAAAAAAAATTTGGCCAAACTCTTACCAAAGTTCGGCCGAACTAAAATGTCTGTAACTACGCTGTAGCTTGCCTCTAAACAAATTTCTTCAACTTTTGAATGGTTAAACTCCATCAAAATTTATGAATTAAATTTCGGAACTAAGACAAGTATTTGTAGAATTAAATCTACTTTCAAGAAATATAACTTTTATGGAATTCCATAGATACTAATTTTAATTAATTTTGTAATAAAATGGGTGAAAAAAATTTCTGAAGGTCATTATGAATCAATGCAATCAAATTTATGTATCTCCCAAAATACACTGTAAAAAAAATGAAAAAATTATGGTGCATTACATTGGCCCGTCATCTGTAATGTGTAGTTTTCAGATTTTTAGTTTATAACTAATATGCTGAGAAACTTGACGCAGGTTGAAACATATTCAAAATAGGCAGTTTTTCATATTGGTTCAGTTCAAAAAATTCTAGTAATTATGATGTGCATCAGTTGGTTTCATAAATATAACGATACCGAAGTAGGCTCTGTCTAGATTGTTGTAACACATTTTCTTCTCAGAAACACAAGGTTTTCAAAGAATACACCAACGCGTCTCAACATGACTCTTTTTAAATCCTTTGATTGTTAAAGAACACACACTCAAAGAATTGTTAAGTTGACATATCAAATGTGAATAAAAAAATTCCAAAAAATAAGTAATAGAAAGCTAATAAAATTTCTGACAGGTTTTATTTTTATCATAAAATGGAATTCTAAAAAAAAAAAAAATTTTGGCTTGTAGAAAGTTGAAGAACTTCTAAAAATGATATTTTTTCTCCAAAAAGGGAAAAAAGGGTAAACCAACTTCACTTTTTCACTAGTTATCATCTCAACAAAGTTATTAACGCATGGATTCTCAAAGGCGTCTTAGAAAAAAAGAACATGTTTCACCTTTCTTTGGTCCAAGAAGCAAGATCGAAGAGTTCTCAAATAGGCTAAAGTTGCCATGCCAAACCTTTTGGGATGATGGACCCTGAAAAACAATTTTTTCCCCAAAGCTTTGACTGCCAAGTGTGGGTGGAGACTTATATCTACTCAAAGCTTATGGTTGACAATCTCTACAAAAAAATGTATAGCACCAAGCTTTCTAAAAGACTACATTGGGAGGATGAACCATTCAGGAGCGAATATCGTAGTGATCTGGAGGGATGTTCTTAATTCTTTTGATCTCATCAAATGTGGTCTAGCTTGAAAAAATGGCAAGGGGGACTGAGTGAGATTACATCTCAACCTATGTCTAGGTAGCGAAAAAGGTTATATTCCCCACCCCCTCACCCCGCCCTCTTATTTATTTCTTGCGTGACAGAGGTCTATCCAAGCTCTCCCACATTGCCAACTCAACCACCACTTCGATTTCCAATTAATGTTGGCTCTTAGGTGATGATTTAGGACTAGAGAGGGATTTAAAGGAGGAATTGAATGGTAATTTGAATTCCTTATCAATTTTTCATATAATACTGGCAGATTGAGAAGATGAACTTGAAACTTGTATGGATCATTTCTCCTTTTGGCTCCTATACCCCTAAACTTGGATACATATCTCTCATGGCTATTAGAGATTATGTCAATATCAAGTGGTGGTAAAAGGTGTTATGGAAGGCTAAATTTCCAACAAAAATACAAACTCCTCATATGGTTTATGCTGGAAAATAAGATTCCCAGTTGGGATATCCTCCAAAGAAGATTCATGACAGGGAGAGGCTAGTGCCCCCTTTGTAAGAATGACAAAGGGACTGAATTATACATATTTATGAAATGTCATTTTTATGAACAGTTCATTAGAGTAATTTTAAGGTCTAAAATGGACCTCATAAGGAAATTATGAAATAATAGTGGAAATAATAAAATAATATTAGATTACATCATCAAATTTTAGAGGGAAAAAAGAAAAAACTATTTTTTCAACTCGTATTTTCAACTTTTCTTCCTATGAGTTTACTCAAATTTCGAGTGGGAGCATTTTTTGGATGCATAATTTTATTCCTCATCCAAGGAGTACCCATGTTGCATACTTTCGATGAAACCTGCTACATAAAATTTGAGAAATACATGAAAAGCGTGATTGCAATCACTTTTGTTCATGTATTTCTCATTTTCTATGTAGCAAGGTCCATCAAAAGTATACAACATGGGTATTCCTTGGATTCAATATTAAATTTTTCATCCAATGAGTACTCCCACTCAAAATCTGAGTAAAACCTTAAGGAGATAAGTTGAAAATACTAGTTGAAAAAATAGTTTTATTAGTTTATTAATTTTTAAAATTTTAACTTTTTTATTCCAAAAATGGTGAATCATTTCCCATGGTTGACATCATCATATTGAATCGTACTTGTTCTTTTAAATTTTTTTTTGGTTTTACATTTTTCTTAGGAGTCACATTTTAGACCCCAAAATTTCTTTAATGATGGCATGTCTACAAACAGGTTGTGGGCCATTCAGGGGTACACACAATAGATAATTTAGAAGGGATCTACAACCCAGTATGGAGGAGATGTTGTCACATAAAGTTACATTTAAAAATAATAAAATAATACTTACATTAACAAATTAAAAACTAGTAATAACAAAACAAATCAATGTCAGCCATAAATAAAACACTTCAATTTCCACCCAAATTTTACATTAACTTTATATAGAGAGATAAATTAATTTAAAAAAAAAAAAAAAAAAAAACTTTTTAGTATGAGAGAGATATTTGATTCCCTCAGTGATCTCAAGGGATGTTCTTAACTCTTTTTGTCTCATCAACTATGGATTGGGAAATAGGTAAGGGGGACCAGGTGAAATTAGGCCTCGACCCTTGTCCAGGCAACAAACAAAGTCATATTCTCCCCCCCACCCCCCCTGTTGATTTCCTACGTGAAAAAGGTCTATCCAATCTCTCCCACATTTCCAACCTGACCACCACTTCTATTTGGAATTAAGGTTGGCTCTCAGAAGAAGATTTAGGCCTAGAGAGGGATTTCAAGGAGGCATGGAATGGTTATTTGAATGCCTTATCAGCTCTTCATATCAAACTGGAAGAAAAAGAATATGAACTTGTATGGATCATTTCTCCTTTTGGATCATATACCCATAAACTTGGATACATCTCTCCCATGGATGTTAGAGATGATTCCGATATCAAATGGTGTTCGAAGGTGTTGTGGAAGACTGAACTTACAACAAAACCAAAACTCCTCACATGGTGTATGATGGAAAATAAGGTTTCCACTTGGGATATACTCTAGAGAATATTCATGACAAGGCTAGGCTGGTGCTAAATTTTTAAAAATGATGAATATATTGCAGTACACATATTTATGCATTTTCCTTTTTATCAGCAGGTATGGCATGTCTCCAAACAAGATGTGGGCCATTTAGGGGCATGGAAAACAAACAATTTAGAGGGGGCTTGGAGGGACTGGTTGTCCAACTTGTCCCATTGGGACTTCAAAAATATGCCCCTGATCATAGGCTCAGGGGTTTGGATGGCTCAGAATACAACCATATTTCAAGAAAAAAATTTATTCCTAAGAACATTGTTGCGGAATCCCTTGCTATCTTGGAACACTTCCCTGAGGAAAAAGGGATTTCCCCTCCCAATGAAATCATTACAAAGATTCCTGATCATTCCAAACCTTTGAGATTTTTTGACAGAGCATCTAATAACTTGGGGCGAAACAATGGAGGGGGATTCATTATATATCTCTAAAATTCCCATTCCTTCTAGGTCAAAATGGGTTTTGGCGTGAGGTCCAACAACATGGCTGAAATTATAGAATGTAAAAACCTACTTATTTTCACCTTAGGAAAAGGTTTATCTCTAATCTAAGTATATGGTGACTCCATGCTTATCATGAATTGACTCAATCACACCTAAGTCTGCAGAAACATATTACTATTTCCTATTGTGGAGGAAGAAATCCAGCTTTAAAACTCTTTTTAATTTTTTCCCATGCTCTCACATTTACAGGGAAAGGAATACATAAGTAGACCACCTCTCTAAAGAAGTATTGGTGATGGATGAAGTCCCATGGGAAGTATCGGGATTTTGTGATGGTACCACCAGCTATGCGTTCTACCACAAGCCATACATGGATCTACTTACAGGGGCAACCAACACATAATATCTTTTATCTAAACATTTTGGTTTTCAGTTTATTAACAACTTTCTTATACTTTATTGTTTATATAGTCACCTTTTTCTTGCTCTCTCTATAATTGTTTGCATTAGTCTCAAGTTTTTTGTAAATATGGTCGAAGAATTTAAGGCTAATACATGAATGTTTTTTGTAAATATGGCTTGGTCATCTAGCCTGATCTAAATATAGGCCCAAAACCGTCTCTCCCTTTTTGAATTCACAATTAACGTGCATCTACAAAATGTAATTACATCATTTTAAAAAATGAATGCAATTACATTTTTTTCCTCTTAAAAAATATAATTTTATTTCAACTTTATAGAGATAATATATATATATATATATATATATATATATAATGAGTAAAAATAAAAAATATTGTATAGTAAACTATATTCTATTAATGTTTTGCTCAAAACTAGCATAGATCCATCTTACTCTAAATCTACTAAGAACCTAGAAGGATCAATTATCTCAAGGTGCAAACATTTCATAAGTTTTGTACTCAAAAGAGGTTTGCATCTTGAGAGATTTTATCACTCTTGAGCATGGTAGATCCAGAGTTAAGATGGATCTATGATGGTGGTTAACATGTTTCAACGGTGTGTTATTAAGTACATGCGTAATTCATTTTGTGTTCAACATGGATACATGGAGTTGATATGTGTTGAATAAATACTGTAAATCCATCTTAACTTTGGATTTACCATGCACCCAGGGGCTCAAATCTTTCTAGGTGATTTTTATTTTTATTTTCAATTTAAAAACTATATGAGAGTTTTGCAACCTAAGCAATTTGAGCACATGATATATTATAGTTAAGATGGTGTTAAAACATTTAAGTGGTGTGATGCTCAAAACGAGGGAGATGTGTGATTCCCATGGTCAACATGGAATTCACACACACACACACACACACACACACACACACACACACACATTCATAAGAACTGACATAGATACATATTAATTGTTGATTTATCACAAGCAAAAGGGGATCAAGTCTTGAGAAGTCTCTCAAGGTTATTTTTATTTATATTAAAAAACCTAGGAAAATATTTTCATCTAAATGAATTTGATCCCTCATGATAGATCCGAAATTAAGATGGATCTACACTAGGAGCCAACATTTAAATGATGTGTTTCTTAGTATGCGGGAATGTAATTCCTTCCATGATAAACATGGATTTGGTATATGGTGCACACACATACACATTTTTGGATATGTGTAAAAGAACCAATGTAAATCCACATTAACTCTCAATCTATCATGCCTTGAGATGGATCAATATATAAATATTTATTCCATTCAATTCAATTTCACACCACCATATTTATTGTTACACATTATCTCTTCCCATATTTTACTTTTTTGAGTTTGAACATTGCTTTCATTTTTCTTTAGACTTACCTTTAAAAAATGATTTTATGCATTTTTAAGAAAACATAATTTTGTTGTTTACTTCGTTTTAAGATTACTATAAATAAACAACTTTAATTTATAGATTTATGGAAGAATTTATCAATCATATGGGCCCACAATCATTTGGAATACAATTTCAAATCTATGTTATCCATCCGCGAAGGGGTACTCTTTCAAGGCTAAAGTTGAAAGTATAAATTACTAGGAAATTTAGTATTTATGAGACACAAATGACATTCTTCTTTGGTTTCCATACAAAAGATTCAATGTCTAGAATTCAAAATAATATATGCGAGTGTGCAAAACATTCTAAAACATGAAGTGAAACATTAACTCAAAATGGTCTTAAAGCTCTTATGATCATGACTACCAAAGCTAGTACAAGTGGAGAAAAAATAATTAGTGGAAGCACTAAAGCATAGAGAGTCCCGCTAAATGGATAGCTGAAAGAAATGAATGTTTCCAAATTTAAAATCTTTAACCATATTATATGAATGATTTACTTTTTATGTAACATGTATATTTCCATTTCTTTTATTTGTGTGTGTGTTTTTAAAAAACTATACATTGTTTATGCTTATATTATAAGAATTTGAATATTCATGTTATTCGAAAAAAATAATATATTTATACCACGTCCACCTTTCTTCTTACTATTCATGGACCAAACAGATTCAATCCTCAAGTCCATATATCTACAAATTAATTTCTTTTGGAGATGGCTGAAACATTTTTAAAAGTAATCCATTTGGAATTTTCTTACACACTGATGTGTCATTATTTATCTGGTTAAGAGTTTAGGGAGTTGAAAGTGGGGAGGTTCACATGGTTGGTTTTGAGTTCATGTAAGAGGGCCTCCTCCACCATGGGAAAATTGAGAAAGTCACAATATTCCCTCATCTTCCGAGTGATTTTTTCATAAGCTAAGGCCACTTCTTCTATGGTTTTGAATGTTCCAAACCACATCTGTGCTCCTTGCTAAGACAATTTATTTTTATTTTTATTTTATTTTTGCCACAAATTTTTCACATGGGCACCTTTGCACCCTTCCGTAATGCACCTTTGCATGTCGGAAAGTTGTGTTCCTCTCATTTTAAATATTTGGTGATGTTATGGTCATTTCTAAGGATTGTGAATACCTTTGATTGACATCTATTTTCCATGCACAACCATCGTTGAATTCTTGAGAGCCTTTCCAAAAAAATTTTGAACTCATACATACAATTTATAGCTTCGAAACAATCATCAAACATTCTTGTTGAGGTTCTATTCAATTGCACCAATGTTCCATCTAATTTGCACCTATGCTTCTCTTCATTACTATTGTTTGCTTCATAATATAGGGACTTCATTGGGGTCTACTATTTCACTAGCCCGATCTTCATCTATATGCTGATGTGGTAATTCATGGTCATGGTCATCATATGATTGACATGTGATGTAACATTGAATGGAAATGGATAAATTAGATGGATTGGATTTTGCAAATCAAAGTCCCTAAATGGCCACACATTTTTCCAAATATTTAATGAAAATTCAATTTGACCCATTTATATACATCTTATTCATCATTGTTTGGGATTGTAATTTTTAAGTTGGAAGGGGGAAGATGTCACTGGTAAAGTTTCCTACTAGAGTATAAAATGTAACAACAATGCACATGTGACTAATAGGAAGAGATGAATCTCCATTCCCACAAACAAAGGAAGAAAAACACCAATCTCTCCATCTGATTGCTTCTAGGCATACGTGGTATGAACTTAGTCGAAACAACTCAAGGTCAAGGGAGAAGACGACAACTACACTTTTGAAGAAAAAATTAAGGTTGAATCCTACCCTTATTTTTTCTCAACAATAAAACACTAAGGTTCGAGGTTTGATTCTCTTCCTAACAATGATCACTTAGCTATTACTTCCTTCGAATAATTTATTCATAGAGAAGTAGGCTATCCAATATTAAAAATCCCATGTAATAAAAATTGTTTAACTGGTACTTGAGATGAAACACACTGGGAGTGAGACTTCCTCCCCACCTGCTTGCCTCATATTCTATACCTTCCTATGGAAAATAAAAACATGGTACTTTACTTGAAGTCAAAGTGGAAGGAGATAAATTTTACTTTGACGTTATTCATCATATCTCTACAACTACGAGCCTTAGCTTTAGTTTTCTTTAAATTAGTCTCTCTTTATTTAAAGGTAGAATCATGTATAAAAAGTGCCTCTTGACATACAATGAAATTCTCCACCATTGAAAAATATTCTTACTAGTCCCTTACAAATATTTTTGGATGTATATAGATTTGTGTGAATATCATTGAAATATAGTTTTTAGAATATTGCACTCTACAACATATAATTTAACTCTTCAATATTATAGTTTTCCTTCTATATATATTTCAATATGGGTTACTAACACAAATTCTCATTGTCAGATGTTGGAGTATGGGAAATCAATATGGCTAGATAAGTGAGAATCATCATGACAAACAAGCAAGTAGCATCTAATAAATTATATAACTTCTATATTTTCCTAATAAATGATATAGATTCATATTCAAATTTTTTTTTTATATTTATTTTATCTAAATTATACTTATGTAACATCTAATAGTATATGTTAATGGGATTATATGATGCTCTAAAATCATCTATGGATGTTATATTATTAGTGTTTGTAGTTTTTTATATTATGTTTTCTGTCCATAACATTTCTTCTCATGTTATCTACATACTTTTATAATCCCAATAGAAGAGGCCATAAACCATTTACTTGCATTCATGTATTGAATATTTTAAATTGAATTCTGTTGATATATAGATTACAATGAGAATTCATATGGAGAATGTTTGGTGCTTTAATAGTTATCTCAGGTGGACGGTTTTTTCTCATTCTTCTATGGGTGGATTTATAAGAACTCTAGATGGAAATCCATTCTTGAGAACTTGTCATTCAAAGTCAACTAGTCATTACTACTGCAAATTGTTGGAGCAATAACTTTCTCACGCACTTTGGACTATGAAGCTCATTTCAATTAGTGATATCCAAATTGAATTGTAATGGTGAACCATGAAATTTTCATGATACATAACGACCCTCTATTTCCTCCAATCTAGTTGTCCTTGAAAGATTCTATTTATGTATCATCATTGTATTGTTATTGAAAAATCCTCTAGAAAAACAAATTGGGGTTAGGATATATTAGGACCTCCCACATCACATCCTTCCATTGTATGTGCATTCAAATCTACCCCCACTAGAATAATATTTGAAGTATTTAGTTCATGAAAAAAAACACATCTCCCAAATATTGAACAACATACCCACCCCAATTCACTTCGATGTTTCCCTTCCCCTAATTTAGGGGTATGCTAGTAATAGACATAATCATTTAATCTCTCCTTTTTAACTTAGTCATGAATGAAATTTTCACGTCTCTCGTAGTTATATTATTGTAATTAGTGTTGATATGAATTACATAACCCCCTTCAAACACATTTATTTTAATACAATTGAAACTTGATTCTCTTATTTGTATATTCATGCTAATAATTTTTTTTACTAATGAAACAGTAAAAATAATATAATGGACTCAATTAAGGTTATTCATGCTTAAATTATTATTATAAATTTATTTATTTATTTAAAGAATGAATACAAAATAATTTATTATAAAAACATTGAAAATAATAAATGATTAATTTTTTTTACATATTTTCATTATAATTATATCAAATCACATAATATAGAGCTGCAAAATGTTTTAAGCTCATTGTCTTCATGAACCTTGCTCTCCAAGTTCACTTTTTAATCTAAATTATACACAATATATATACTTCTTTGTGCATAATATGCACTCTCAAACTCTTATCCTTACCATTAAACTCAATTTCCAAAAGTTTTCCTACTCATCTATATTGTGCCTCTTTAGTCATATATTCACTCCAATGCAACTTAGCCTTTGTTAGCAACTCCTACCTCTCATTTAGTTTGAACCTTTTCTTTGCTTCTTTCTCCTTTAAGAATATTATTTGTCTTATAACCAATTCTCTCCCATTTAATCCAAATTTACTTTCCTTGAGACCAACCCACTCCTAAGAACCAACTTAACCATCCCAATCTCTTTCTTTGTGCACTCTTATACTCTACATCCTTATGACACCCAAGATTCTAGTGATCCCAAATGCTTGACCATAAAAAATTACCTTCTCCTTCTCTTGGCTTGACTTCACTACTATGTCATCACTTCTTCAACTTTCTACACCAAACCTTTCATATTATTCTACTTGCACAAACATTTCTTTTCCAACATGCATGTTTCTTAACACCTTATGTTTATATTCTGTAACAACATTCATCTTGTGCCTCTATATAGACTCCCATTTTATGTTCTGATTTAATCAATTGTGTTACACATTGCTTCAAATGGGCATACATCTATACACTCTTACATCAAATTCCCATTGCAAAAAAATATTTGTGCCTTTATCATCATTTTCTTTCTCCATCACATTTTTTTACTATGAAAAATATATGATATCCTTGCTCTGGAATCCATAAAATCTTAGCATATGATTCATTTATCATTTAAATGAATATTATTATATTATATGCCTCTCATCTTGAATAATTTCTCTTTAAAAATCTTCTTTATTTCTATATTCTCTTTCCTTTCAATGAGTTCCATATAATTTAGTTCAACATCCTATTTCTTCTCTTGTTCAACTTCATCTAACTTAAAAATTCATAAATATCCTTATATTTAATTTTGGTGATATGTTCATCCTCTTTGGAAAAATCTATCCATATGTGTAAACTCCAAATTTCTTCTTTATACTACATGGGAAAATTTTCGTCACATTCAACTAATTATACATTATTTTAGGATAATTCTTCTTACTCAAATTTTCCATCACCAAATCACCTTCCCGAAATCTTTTGAATCTCTATCATATATGTGTGTCTCTTATGTATCTCAATATTCTCTTTCAAATGTTCTTGAACCTATGGATATACCCCCCTTACATATTCAAAAAATCCTTTGCATCATCATTCTCTACATCTCAACAAACAAGTCAACCAAATTTGTGACACCTTTCAAACTCCATACAAAATCGAAAAAGGAGTTAAACATGTTGATATATTCACTATGATATTGTAAGTAAAATTTGTTTCACTAGTAAATTATCCTAGTACTCTTTCTTATTAACTACCAAGCATCTTAGCATGAAATCTAAACTTTTGTACACAACCTCTATTTGTCCATTTGTTTCTATATGGAGAGTTAAATTATTATCATGCCCAATCTCTTCCAAATTTCTCTTTTCAAAAGTGTAAGAAATGTCATGCCTTTGTCTAAAGTATTTTTCTTCAATAATCTAGGTATCCTTCTAATATTTTTATTTTCACAATAACTTGCATCATTATCATTTATGTAAGGAAAGAAACATGCCATCTTGGAAAGTGAACCAACAACCTCAAACATAGTGTCATGTCCTCTTTGTTTTCTTGGAAAACCTAGGAAAAAATCCATTGAGATGTCTTCCCATTTTAACCTTGGAATATCGAAAGGGGTGTAAAAAATTGTATCGTGATTGATACCATTATCCATTTGGAAATTGCAACTTTTTCAACATATCTTCAAACTCCCTTCCTTAAGTTGGGATAATAATATATTTCTTCGAGTAAACAATAGGTTCTATCTCTCCCAAAATGAGTTGTTAATCCAATACCATGCAACTCTCTAATTAAATCCTCATGCAATAAACATTCAAGAATGCATGACATCTTACCTCTAAATAAATGTCATCCTTGGAATAAGATATCCAACTATTTTTTTTTGTCCTATCCTATTGCATTTTTACATTGCTCCATAATTTGTGTGAATATGTTTGTGTTGACATATCGCTCTGAAATCTACTTAAATGAAACTAATTGGTTCCTCATTGTAATCAACATTAATGTTCCCTACTTAATGAATCAACTACCTTATTCTCTCTACCTAACTTAAGCTTTAACACAAAAAGTGTAACTTTACAATAATTCTATTAATTTCATATGCTTTGGGTTCAATTCATCATGTTATTAATAATATTTAGAGCTTGATGATGTGTATACAACATTACTTACTTTGGCATAAATTAATGCCTCTAACACTTCAATGCTTGTAGAACCACATTAAATTCTACATCATATATGGGTTATCACTTCCTCACATCATTTAGTTTTTTTCTAAATTTTTCTATTGACCTACATACATGAATCGAAACTATTCCAATAGCCACCTCACTCACATCATATTCTACTTAGAATACATTCTTAAAATTTGGAAATGTCAACACCAATACCTCTATGATCTTCACCTTCAATATCTAAAATATTTTTACACATGCACACTCTACTAATATAGTCCTTATGCCTTCATGAATTTTATCATAAGGTGTCTAGATCCCATTAAAGCCTTAATTAAACTTCTTATAAAAGTTATAAATTCCATGAAACTCTTTACCTCAAGCACATTGTGTGCTAAATAACTATTCTGATACATATTTTACTTTCCTGGGGTGCATACTTATTCCATTTTGAGGGATAATAAATCCTAAATACGTTTTCTCATCTTTCAAGAACTCACATTTATTCAAATCTATGAAAACTTATCTTTAATCAAGATTTTTAACACAAGAATGATGCATTGCAATTGCTCACATTTGCTACCAATATAATTTTGAATATTATCCAAGTAAAACACAACAAACTTCACTATGAAGTGTTGCAACATCTGATTCACCAATTTCATAATATACTTGGTGTAAGTCATCAGTTTCACAATGTACTTATTTCATTAGTTAGATCAAAATGCATGGCCAACCATTAATGCAACCCATTAGTTTTTTAAATGTTGTCTTCCACTCATATCCTCTCCTCTAGTTATTATATGGTGATACCCACCTTTGAAATCAATCTTGATAAAATATCATGCATTGATCAATTATCCACTCAAATAGTTCATTCTTTGCATTGAGAATATGCATTTTATATTAATTTTCTTGATTTATTTCACTTTCTCTACCTTCTATCATTATTCAAAATTAATAACATTGATATTTCACATGGACTCATGCTGTCCTTATTCATACAATTCAAAAACAACTCCTTAACCTATCATTTAAAGTTTGCACTCTCCATCAAATTCATTCTATTCACTTATTGATTTGGTAACATAGATCTAGAGACCAAGTAAATATCATGTGTTACATTCCTTCTTGGTGGATATTCATCTAGAAAATCATCATTTACAATATTTGGAAATGCATCTAGCAACATCTTCACCCCTTTCGAAATCCCTTTCTATAAAACATGTGTCTCTCATCTATATCCTTAATTATAGTAAATGAATCTCCTTTGTAGATATAGGTAAATAGGTAGAAACTATAAATTTATTTGATAGTTCATGATGGTAATATTTTTCCTCCCAGATGCATTGCATAATGATCAAACTACCATGGTCTCCTCAAACAATAAATGAACTTTTATTTCCAAGGAAAAAGTCATGGGATACCCCATTCTTCATTGGATTAGCTCAATGGAGTGTGACTTAACTGCTCACCATAATAATTTTGGGTAGCCTTGGGGGACTCAACCAACTGTAAACCTATCTCTTGAATCATTCTTGTTAGAAAATGCCTCAAGTAAATGATTCAATTGATTGAGTAAACCTTGATGATACAAAAACAAGTGAATTTTTTCATAGGATCACATGCATTATATCTCATATATGTGTAGACCTATTATGTCAACTAATAACTTGCATTCATTAATTATAGTTCCCTCATAACCTCTCTAAAACAAAAGCAAATTTAAGGTGACGATGTTATTGTTGGGAGTAGAGCTTGATTATCTTCGTGAATTTTTAGAGGTTTTTGTTTCACCCATGGTTAGATCCCAATCCATAATGGGTGTGGGGGGGATTTCCCACCCACTATTTTCGTCAGAGTCATTTACTAGGCAGAAGATCTAATGGTGGAAGTTATGTTTATTTACATATTCTTTTCCCTAGAAGGAAACCTTAGGTTTCTATGAGGGAATTTTATTGTTGTGTATCATTCCATGTGAGACGAAGAGAGGAGACTGTGTGAGAGAAAAGAGGAAGTTACATCGGATTTGTTGTAGGTTGTATCCCTTTATTTTTTTGGATAATATAAAAACAAGGACTGGTTGTTTCTCCATGGACATAGCCCCGAATTGGGTGAAACACATGTATATATGTATCTCTCTTATTTATGCTTTTTTGAGTTTTTTTTCTTCAATATTTGATGTGTTCCATTGCTCTGTTATTTAATTTCTAACTGTTTCTATCGCACCAATACTAGTTTATTTACCATTTTTATTATTGTCGAAGAGAAATGAATACCAATAAACCTATGTAAGAGAAGCAATGCTAATAGATTCTTAGTAAAATAAAAAAGTAACAATAGTTGTGTTCACATTCTAAACGATATTTACTCTGGAAATCCAAAACAAGAAAATGGGTAAAGCATTGCATCTTCATTCATGCATTTATTAAGCCATTCCAGTATGATATATAAGTATGGTACAACTCCTTTTAAACTTAATCCACTAATATATATTAAAATATAATGGGTATACAATACCATGGGCCAAAATCCATTGAACCCAATTATTTTAGAGGATTTCCATTATAAACCCCCAGCTAAGGTCCCAATCTTGAGCCTTGACAAACATGTCAAGATGCACAATAAACTTGCATGCAAATAATACAACACATATATATCAATTTCCTACTTATTGAATACTTTTCATAGTGGTCCACACATAAATACAAATTCCTTTTCAAGACATTTATACTGATTTATTGTCTACATGAAGAAAAAATCTCAATATTCAAAGACTTTTTTTTCCCCCCCAATGAAGAAATAATTATCTTTTTTAAAACGAAATATAGATATTACTCCCCTCACAGGGGTCAACAGTTGTTTCATTGGATGGGCCAAAAGTGTAAAAACTACTATTGTAATATTCCTCATTTCTTCACATGATAACTTTCTTTATTTCTTTAGCATATATAGTGATATCCTTGCTAATTTAACAAATTTCTATCATGACCTACAAGGTGACCTTGTTTCTTCAAAAGAGAATGCAAAATCTCCTAAAAAGAGACAACATATATTGTTACAATTATAGAGTAAAATACACATCCTAGACTAATTGGTCCTTGAGCAATTCAGGGATGATGATACCTCCTATATGAAGAGAAAGAGCTTCCTTTGAGAGTCCATTTTCATGAGAAATTAATTCCTTATAGGCATGAGAAAATGAAGATCATTCGAGACATTGAATGAGAGCCTTAATTTGAACAATGATGGGATGCAATCTTACATTTTGTATTTGAGCCTCATTATTTTCCTAGTTGATAACTAATTTTGCATCCTGCAATATTTGTCCCAAATATTTTTAGCTTGACAAGACTATTTTTCAAAGCATGAAAAAAATATTCCAAAGAGCCACAAATTCAACTTTCATATTGGATCCATCGCATAGGGAATATCTAATTTTATAATAATAAGAACTAGATAGATGGAGAATTGCCCCAACTCCAAAGCAAGGGGGGTGTCCTTGACTAGCCCCATCAAAGAATCCCCTGTTCCATATGTGGCATAATTGAAGACTAGGACTTGTATTAATTTGGACCCAACTTATATTCCTTAAAAATCTTATAGATTAAATCAATAATAGTTTCTAATGGAATTGAATTATATTGGAAGATTCGTAATTTATGATCCAAATAAATGAAGTAAACCATAAATAGAATTATATATCCATATTTCTCAAGAGAATTATCGCTTAAGCAAGAGTGGAAATAAGCCTAAATATTTTTCCCTTCCTAGATAGAATAAATATTGAGTCTGACCTTTTATGGAAGCCACACACAACCCATGAAAACACAAAAAATAAATGAGTATTGAATTTCTGATGATTATCCTTTACATAGTAGGAACCAACATGGGCATATCCAACCTCTTTTAATTAATTTTTCCAATGTTAATAACTTATTTCTTAGCACCAATGAAAAGTAGTTTTTGATTTTAAAGGAGTGTGGATTTTCCACAAACATTTCTACTATCAGTTATGATCTTCAATGAAACTAGCTTTGCTCCATGGATTATATCTCAGTTTTTCAATAAATATGCATTTTGTTGAATTTAATGTACAAATCCATGTGTCTTCCACCTCCTCGTCTAACCTGATAAACTTAGAGACCAATTTGTCCACATAACTTTTTCAATTTGTGGCAACATCATCCACCATACCGAGATTCTCTACAAATAACCAACTGATTCTTTTGAAAGAGTTATTCTCTAGAGAGTGGGGGTCTCTGAGAAAACAAATACCCCCATTATGTAGCTTATCTAATCTATTTTGAAATAGCTTATAATTTTCTCTTGTCCCATTCCATGGATCTTCCCCGAGCTTTATTTGTATTCCATCCCCCAATTTTCACATTCTACAATAACCCATTAGTGGAATGACTCCACTAATGATTTCTAGATAATGGAACCATTTCTAACAAAATTCCTAGGCGATCAAAGCCATTTTGCTATTGATTAACCCTACGATAGTTTGAACACTTCACTTGAATCCATAAATATCAAACAAAGGTAAGCCTCCATAGATTATTTTCTGCTAGTGATTTGTTTAAAATGAAAATATTTTTCAAACCCCATCCTCCAAAACTTCTAGGATGAGGAATCCTTCTCCATTTGACTAGAGGTATCCCCTATGGATTCCTACTATCGAGCCACAAAAAATAAAGTAGGATTTCCTTATTTCTATAAGGATTCCCTTAGGAAATTTTGTTGAAAAATGTAACTAAGTTTGGTCTTCATAATTATCATTGTAATTCTATAATTATGTATCTCATGAAAAAGCAAAAGAAGAAAAACAAAAAAATTTATTTTCTAAAAAAATATTATTTTGATTATTATTTTCTAGTCAAAGAATGTTATTTTGATCTTAGATTCATTTGAGTAAAAAATAAAAGGTAATTGAGTTAAATTCCATTTTGACTCTTTTTGAGAAAAAGAAATAATTTTTGAATTGAGTCAAAAGAGTCAAATCTTCCCCACAAGACCAACTCGACCCTCCAGGACATGTCGACCTAGAAGAGGCACCCATTCGACCATCTAGAAAACTATATATATAAGATACTTTGACCTGATTTTCTCACCATCATCCACTTTGATTTCTGTGCAGAAGGATGATAATTTCAATGAAGTCAAAGGAGAGAGAAAGTTATTTTTTTGTCCACACATGCGAGTTTCTAAGGGAAAATTTGGTGGTATTACAGGCCTGAAAAGATAAAATATGCACACAAAATTGAAAGAAGGAGTTGTAGCTCTCAGGTGTGGCCTGCACCTGGAGACTACACTCAGAACAGAGAGAGAACTCTCGTACACTCTACATTCATGAATGAAATATTACATCATTAAGTACAATACTAGAAGTTAGGAAGTTGCAACCAAACCCCTAATCTCTAGGAACTAATCCTAAACTAAGGAGATACGTTACAACTTATGTAACCTTTTCTCCATTAATATAAAATAATATAATTATTTTCAACTCCCTCCCTTAATGGAGAAAGGATTGTCTTGAACTCCTAGCATCCTTCTAAACAATTCAAACTTCACACGTGCAAGAGGCTTTGTAAAAATATCAGCCACATTGTCACAAGTTTTACAATATTCAACAATAATCTCTTTTGACTGTAGTTTCTCTCTGACAAAATGGAACTGAGTGTCTATATGTTTGGTATTTTTATGGAACACTGGATTGTATGCTAATTTAATGGTGCTCTGGTTTTCGCTTTTGATGGAAGTGGAATTCTTCTGTTCTTCTCCTGCATCATTGAGAAGCCTTCTCAACCAAATCGCTTCACACATCGCTGCACACAATGCATGATACTCAGCTTCACATGAAGACAATGCTACAGTACTCTGCTTCTTGCTACTCCATGCTATGACCCCGGATCCTATGCTGAATGCGTAACCTGTGATGGACCTTCGATCATCCAAGTTACCTGCCCAGTCTGAATCTGAAAAGCCTGCTATAATAACATCAGATGTGTCAGTGTATAAAATTCCATAATTAACAGTACCACAAAGATACCTCAACACGCTTTTTGCTGCTACCCAGTGACTCTCAAGCGGTTTTGACATGAATTGGCTTAACACACTAACAGAGTATGCCAAGTCAGGTCTGGTTGTTGTAAGATATATCAAGCTACCAACCAGTTGTCTGTACATCGTGGCATCAACCTCCTTAGTGCCATCATCACTGCATAACTTCAAGTTCTGCTGCAAAGGTGTCGCTGCTGATCTACACTGATCCATACCAAACTTTTCCAACAGATTTCTGGCATACTTCCCTTGGGTAAGAAAAGTTTGCCCAGTATCTCTCCATACTTCTAATCCTAGACAGTAATGGAGGCTTCTGAGATCCTTCATTTCAAAAACTTGTGCCATAAGCCTTTTGATTCCTCTGATTAAATCATCTGCATCTCCTGTTATAATCATGTCATCTACATATAAAGAGATCAGAATAATCTGCCCCTGCTTATTATACTTGGTATACAAATTTGGGTCATTTAAACTTCTATGAAAGCCATACTCTAAAAAGAAAGAATCAACCTTTTCATACCACGACCTGGGAGCTTGCTTTAAACCATATAAAGCCTTTTTCAATCTGCAAACAAGATGTTACTGCCCCTGCTTCACAAACCCTTCTAGTTGTACTAAATAAATTTCCTCTTTTAAGTCACCATTCAAAAATGCAGATTTGACATCAAGCTGGTGTAGCTTCCAATTATATTTAGTAGCTAAAGAAATAAGCATTCTGATTGTATTTAGCTTTGCTACAGGTGCAAAGGTATCATCAAAGTCTATACCTTCTTGCTGTGAGTACCCTTTTGCAACCAGCCTAGCTTTCAATTTTTCAATACTTCCGTCTGCATTCATTTTTGGTTTAAACAGCCATTTACATCCTATGGGAGTTTTATTCTTAGGCAGTTCAACTAAGTCCCAAGTGTTATTTCTAAGAATAGATTCTATCTCTTCATTCATTGCAGCCCTCCACTCCTTAAATTGACTAGCTTCTTTGTAATTAGTGGGCTCTACAATCTTCAAAACATTTGACATCAAAGCACAGTCTTTCAATTTTAATGGTATTTGAGTCTTCCTACCTGATCTCCTTGGTAGGGAACTTACCTCAAATTTGTTTTCTTCAACTCTAATTGGGCTTACATTATCACCTTCTTGTTGTTCTTCTTCCTGTTTCTGCTCTAGCTCTCTTTCATCCTCACTGCTTTCATCTATCACTAATGGAATGTGCCAATTATCACCAATGTCATCTTTCCCTTCCTGTACCTGTTCATGAAACACTACATCCCTGCTTGCAAATATCTTATGAGACTCAGGATTGAACAATTTATAAGCTTTAAATTTTGTGCCATAACCAACAAAGATGCATTTAACAGCTTTAGGGTCTAATTTCTTCCTATCAGCTTTGGGTATATGGGCAAATGTTTTTGACCCAAATACTCTTAGATGATTTACTGCTGGTTTAAATCCATATAGAGCTTCAAAAGGAGTTTTGAAGCCAAGATACCTGGTAGGACTTCTGTTCTTCAAATATACAGCAGTGTTAATAGCCTCTGCCCAAAAACTATTAGAAAGACCCTTACCTTATAACATGCTCCTTGTGCACTCCACTAAGGTTCTGTTCTTGCGCTCTGTAACTCCATTCTGCTGTGGTGTGTGTGGCACTGTAAACTGCTGAACAATCCCGTGAGATTTGCAGAATTTCATGAATTCCCCTAGCTTATATTCTCCCCCTTGATCAGATCAGAGAATTTTTATACTCTTACCAAACTGTTTTTCCACCAAGGTTTTAAATTCTATAAAGCACTGGAAAGTCTGACTTTTCTTACTTAAAAAATAAACCCATGAATATCTAGTGCAGTCATCAGTAAATAACAGAAAATAATATGCTCCACCTAGCGACCTTGTCTGCATAGGTCCGCATATATAAGTGTGCACTAGTTCTAAAATATCTGTTTCCTTCCTCCTATCGTGCACAGGAAACTGTTCTCTATGCATCTTACCTAAGGCACAACCATCACAATTTAACTGAGTATTACGAAAGATAGGGAGTCCCTCAACCATACCTTTCCTCTGCAATAACATGAGATCCTGTAAATTCAAATGTCCGAACCTCTGATGCCAGAGTTGTTCGGCTGTCGATCCACTTGCAACCATGGCTCGCTTTGGTATACTTTTCACATCCAACCTGTATAGGCTTCCAACACGCACGCCAGTTGCAACAATTTCTCTCTTGCAATCCTTTACCACACAATGAGTCTTGAAGAACTCGACTTGCATATCTTGATCAGTTATCATGGATACAGATATGAGATTTTTCTTAATTCCAGGTACATATAAGACATTTTTAAGATGACTAATTTTTCCATTTGGTAACTTAACTGGAATAACCCCATAACCTTTAATCTCGTATCCACTATCATCTCCTAAATAGATTTTCAATCCATATGTACTTTCCTCAAGACTTTCAAAAAATTCCTTTTTACCTGTCATGTGGGAGGATGCTCCGGAATCGACATACCAAATATCGTCCTCATTGGATGCTGAAAGAGCACAGTCGACTGTGAACAGTCGAAATTCATGGCTGAAATCTTCATCTTCTTCAACATCTTCTTCTTTGACAAAGTATCCTCTATGCTTTGCAGTTTCCAGCTTCCTCTTTGCATCATCTGCTTGCTTCTTAAGACATCTATCCTGCATATGACCCTTCTTTCCACAGTAATAACATCTTCTTATAGAATTATTTACAAGCATACCTTTATATGGACTCTTCTGCGATGTACCTCCTCTCTGCTGTAGTTGCGACTGTGATTGCTGCTGTGGCTGCTTCCCTCTGAAAGGTCGTCATTTCGCCATCAGCGCAAGATCATCATTCTGGGGGTTCAAGTTATGTCACCGCTCCTCTTCTTGCAGCAAGATGCTTGTCAGATCTTCAAATGTAGGCACTTTCTCCCTTGCCGCCAATCCAGTGATGAACATTTGAAATTCATCTCGCATCCCGTTCATTGTGATTGTGACGAGATCAGAGTCAGCCACCTTCTCCCTGATGTCCCCTAATCCGTCTTTCACATCTCTAATTCGTGCGATAAATGCAGCAGCGGTCTCACTTTCGTCCATCTTCATTGAGAACAACTTGCTTTTAAGTGCCATAATTCGACTTTTGTTATGGGTCTGATACAGCTTTTTGATAGTCGTCCAGATCTCCACGGACGTTTTACAGTCTCTGATATGGGGGATGATGTTGTCCTTCACGGACATTTTCAGCAAAACTTTCGCCTTGTTTTCTCGTTTATCCCATTCTTGCTCTTGTGTCCCTGTGTTCGAATTCGGCCTCTGCTCGTCACCTGTAACTATGGACCAAGCATTCGCACCCTCAAGCAAGGTCTGGATCTTGAACTTCCAGTTCGTGAAGTTAGATCCATCGAGTTTGCCAGACTCGTGGATATAAGATTCCATCGTATTACTCATTTTGATCAGATCTACAAAATGAATCTACTCAACAGTAAAAAAAAAAGCGATACCTGTCAAATCTTGTCACCCGATCTACCAGTTTTCTGCCACTTCTCTGCCAGATCTTTTGATCCACCCACTGACAGATCTACAAAATAAATCTCGCTCCGATGAGCAAATCCGCTGTTTTCCAATACAGCCAAAAAATCAATCTAATCAAAACTGATCTGATTTGCCTCTCCCGGATAGATCCGCAACTTGTTCGATCTGGTCCTCCGCAAATCGTCAAACGAAGATGAGGTTTCCCACGGATCCCCTTGAAGGTGATTTGGCGCCCTCCCGAACGAAAAACCCGCGCCCGGATGAAATCGGTGTAAGTAAAAGACACTTGGCGCGATTTTCCCGTGCGACTCCGCGCCAATGGCGCGGTGGTGCGATTAACAGTTGAACAGACGTGCCAGTTGCGCTTCCTGGCGCTACTGTCAGCGCGAAAAACGCGCCAACCCCCTTCTACTCAGAAAATTAAAAAATCATCTGAGTCTGAGCCAGGTGTTCTGCAGTCCACCTGCTCAATCGAGCACAAAGCTCTCGTGTACACGCGGCCACAAAGGCACTTTTAGCCACGAAGGCGATTCTGCCACAAAGGCAAACTGGCCACAAAGGCACTCCAGCCACAAAGGCGATAAAAAATCAGGCTCACCCAATCTGAGCTCCGATACCAAGATAAAATATGCACACAGAATTGAAAGAAGGAGTTGTAGCTCTCAGGTGTGGCCTGCACCTGGAGACTACACTCAGAACAGAGAGAGAACTCTCGTACACTCTACATTCATGAATGAAAGATTACATCATTAAGTACAATACTAGAATTTAGGAAGTTGCAACCAAACCCCTAATCTCTAGGAACTAATCCTAAACTAAGGAGATACGTTACAACTTATGTAACCTTTTCTCCATTAATATAAAATAATATAATTATTTTCAACTTGAAATTATAGGGCCTATATTTCAGGGAGGCCAAAAATTTAGGGATTGGCCATAATTCAGATGTTTGACCAACATTGAGTTTGTTGACTTTGACCAGCAATACCAAAGATTGAAGGAGGGATGACTTTGGGAATTTGTGGAGGTCTTGGTTTTGATGTTGGGTCTTGGATGTCTCACTTTGATCTGATTCTATAAGAGGAAATTTTATGGGTTTTTCCCCTTGTGGAGTTTTGGCTCCGACTTGGAGAGGTTACATCTTGTGTTCTTTTTGTTTCTTTGTGATATTCATATACATTCTGATAATTTCTTGATGAAGAAGAACATAATATAATAATAATAAGACAAAAAATACTCACAAGTAATTATTAATTTAGTAAAATCTACCTAATCTACATGCCTATTGATTTTTCATTATGGTTTCAAAGCCAAGGTGAAGGAAGGAAAATTTGAATATCACTTTTGTTGGTACCTTGAAGAGCTATGGTGAGGTCGGGGAAGTTTTAGATTACATCTTATCTCTGTGTACTGGTTAAATACCTAATCCATAAAAACCCTACTCATATCTCTACTGAAAGTAACTTAGTTTCCTCAGACAATGTAAAAATTTCGAGACATAAAATCAATCTCAAATTGAACTAAGCAAGAAAATTTAGTAGACCAAAGTCCTATTTTTTTTTTTGTAAGTAAGTAGTAACATTATATTACGATATAAACAGAGGTTACAACAGAAGAAGGCGAAGACTTACGGCTTGGATTCCATAGCCTGCTTTGCTGCAATTTTCAGAGAGCTTATCGATGCACAGCTATTCAGCTTTGACAATTGATCACCTTAGCTCTTAACCAAAACCAAAATTTACCGGGCTGTCACGCAGGACCCCCTTCGGCGACAAAACGAGGTTATCATAATTCCGATGGCCATGAAGGCCTGTTACATACCAGCAAGAAATAAAAACGACTAAAGAGAAGCCTGATTACTAAAATCAGGGTCGACCTGATGGCAGCAGGAAGAAGAGATGGCTGCGCCTCTTAGATGTTAGGAGTAGATGCCCCCGAGTGCCCTCCCTCGCCTGAAGGTGTGCCTTCACCTCCTGGGGTTGGGACCCGTGGCTTGAACCTTCTGATTACAGTAGCTTGCTATGCATCTGTGGCTAGCTCGATGGAGACATTTTGAACATGGCGGAGATAGAGTTCGAATCTGCGGATGAACTTCTCCATGGTCGTGCCTTGCTGTTTTAGCTCCGCGGTGAGTGAGTTCAGTGCGATTTCCAGCTTGTCGAGACGTGCAGTGTTCTGAGCTGAAGCAATGGTCGTGGCTGCGAATGTTTCTTTCACTGCAGCTCCTTGCATGGCTATGGCTTTGGCTAGCATTGTCTTGACTTGCCAAGCTACCACTTGCGTTTGCAGGAATTGGGTGTGCCGAGTGGAAGGGGTTCCTGGATCCACAAGCCAGTCTACCTCTTCGCTGATGTTGATATCGTCTGTGTGTGCTCGGGCCAATTCTACTTCTTCCTCCAGAACCTATATCGTCTGTTTCCCTCGCTTGGACACTGATTCTTCGTAGCATTCCACTGCTCTTTTGAGGGCTTGGGAGGCTTTGATGCTCCTCGGATTGATTTCTGCCATAGCTTTCGAGCCTGTTTCTGCACCTGTTCTGTTGCGAAACTTTGAAGATTGGGATAGACCCGGAACCTGCACATAGACAGAACAGCGTAAGAATGAAAGAGGAGGATTGCGGGGAGGGGTAATTAAAGGGATATGGCTAGGGGGGGGTTGAAGCTCGCCGCGGGGTGGCCAATCCAATCCATTATTGCGGGCAAGTTGCCATAATGAGTTGTCATTAAGACTGGGTGAGTGGTCGAAGTAATTCGATTTGCTGTGAGATCCTTCACACGCTGTCTTCCAACGCTTAAGGCGCTCGGTGGAGCTGTTTCTTCTATCATTACTTTCACTCATTAAGGCTTGCTGGTTCCGATGGCTTTTCGTTAAATTCTCCTGCGTGTGCCGATCGCCCAGCGCAATCACCAAACCGTTACGTCTGATCTTCTGATGATGCCTGTCCTTCCGTCCGTTCCCTGGAGTCGTCAGCATTCAGGTCCTTTTTTGAAATGATACTGCACTGATCCCGGAGCTTGTCATCTCTGAGCTCCTTCCAACACGTGTCCCAGGCGTGAGTTGGGTTGTCGACCGCATAGTTTGCAATGTGGTCCGCGAGGGAATTCGCTTGCCTTCTCACATATTGTAAGACTACACCACTGAGAGAGGGCAAATGTTGCGCTATTCTTTCTGTTATTGCAGCTAGCCTCCAATGCTTAATTGCTTTGGCTGGTTGTGTTCCCTGTTGGATCTTTTTTGCAGTAGTTATGGCCAGCTTAGAGTCACCTTCCACGATTGCTTTTCTTTTGCCCAACTGTATCAAGAGTCGGAGACCCTGTTCCAGCGCTGTGAATTCTGAATAGTTATTAGTGGTTTCCCCCAAGTTTTTGCTGAGGATGTGAATGATTCCTCCGTTTTCATCCCTTAGAACTCCTCCCGCTCCTGCTGGGCCTGGGTTGCCCTTTGCGGCCCCATCGAAGTTTACTTTGCAGAATCCATTGGGCGGACACTACCAGGTGATCAGAGAGTGCATTGGTCGCAGACTTGTTTTTGTCACAAGGTGTTCTGCTGCGTTAGTGAGGCCGAAAATGCTCAGAATTCTTCTATCATTGGGGCTGATGGTATCCATCTCTTCCTCTGTACACCAGGTGCGTATTGTCTCCGTGAGCCCCTTTATGATGACTGTTTTTATATCGTCGGTTTGACGTTTCCTGCACTTTTGGAAGATTCGGTTGTTCCTTTCCTTCCATACGTTCCATATGATGAAGCCTGGACTGTTTGCCCATAGTGCGTTAACCATAATATTATTGGATAATTGAGCTCGCCAGTTTGTTACGGTTTCTTGAATTGAGTTACGTTGTCTATCTGATTGCTGGAAGATTTCTTGCAGCCATTCCCATAGTTCGTTGGTCCATTTGCAGCTATTGAAGAGGTGGTTGGTAGTTTCCTCCTGCTGTTCGCATAATGGGCATTGGGACAGACCAGTGAAGCCCCTTTTGATTAGGTTTTCCCAAGTTAGGACTTTTTTGTTCTGCAAAAGCCACAGGAATAGTTTGATTTTGGGCCAAAGGATTCCCTTCCAGACATTCTCATGCCAAGCAACCTTATCCTGCTCCTCCCTGTTATCCAGGTGATACCTAGCTTCTTTTAGGTTGAAAGACCCTCCATCCATCATGCCCCAGCGCAGTTTGTCTGGTCCGTGCACTTCTCTAAGGATTCTTTGCTAAGCGCTTCATTGAGTGTTCTGTTTAGATTTTGCAAATGCTCCTCCTGGGGAAGGGGAGTGAGCTGCCATTTTCGCCATTGCTGCTGATCATTGCCTTGCTCCCAGAAGTGATGTACTTTTGTTTTCCCATTTTCCCGATACCATTGTTGCAGAGGATGGAGAGTGGGGCTTTCCAGTTTTGGGAGTTGTTGCCAGGCATCTTCCCAAAGAAGAGCCGAACTTCCATTTCTGATCTCCCAGAAGCAGTGATTCTGAATTATGTGTCGATTTTCTCTGGCTAGGTTCCAAATGGAGGAGCCTATCGGGACCTCTGTGATTCTGATGAGCTCTTCATGCTGCCAATGTGCTGCGTATTTGGCTTTCCAAAGTTTTACCCAGGGAGTTTGGGGCTCGGTTAGCCATCTCCACCATAGCTTGGCCCCGTTGGCTTTATTGATGGTGCCAGGATCCTGTAATCCAAGACCACCGAAAATCTTGGGCTTGTAGAGCTTATCCCATGCCACCAACGCCCATTTTGGCTTGCCAGAGTTGCCCGACCATAGGAATTTCCTTTGGACGCTTCTTATTTTCTGCAGAACTCCTTGTGGAGCAGGTAGGATTGAGAGCATGTAGCTGGGAATTGCTTGAAGAACCGCTTTGGTCATTACCAAACGTCCTGCTAAGTTTAGAACTCTGTTGGTCCAGTGGTTGCATTTGTCCTCCAGCTTGTTTATCAGCCTTTCCCAGTGAGCTTTCTGCCAGGGCTTGTCCGTTAGGGGAATTCCTAAGTATTTTGAGGGAAGGCAACTTCGTTTGAAACCCAGGATCGCAGTCAGGTGTCTTTGGACCGCCAGATGAGTATTAAAGAAGAATATCATGGATTTGTCAAAATTGAAATCCATTCCGGAAGCCTTACTGAACAGGGTGAGTATTTTTTTGAATCCCTTTGCTTCTTTGACAGTAGGCGTGCCATGCAGCATGGTGTCATCCACAAACTGCTGGTGAGTAGTGGCCGGAAAATTGTTCAGAGGTTTCAGACCTTTTATTGTATTGTTCTCCTGAGCATGCTTTATGAGACGACTGAACCCTTCCATCAGAATAACAAAAAGAAACGGGGAAATTGGGTCTCCTTGCCTTATACCCCTGGTTGGGTAGAAAGGTTGAGACGGGGCTCCATTTACCAGGATCGAATGATTGGGCGTTTTGATGAGAGCTAAGATCCAAGTTATCCACCTGTTGCTGAATCCAAAGGCTTGTAAGACAGCTTCTAGATAGGCTCAGCTTACTTTGTCATAAGCTTTCGATAGGTCCAGTTGCATTATCATGCCTGCTTTTCTTTGGGTTTTTAGAGTATGGATCATTTCATGAGCTAATAAAACATTATCCATGATTTGTCTCCCCTCCACGTATCCTGATTGTTCTTCTGAGATTATTCCCGGTAGGATAGGTTTTAATCTGTTTGCTATGACTTTGGAAATGATCTTATAAACCACATTGCAGAGAGCAATTGGTCTATACTTGGACGGAGTGCAGGCATCTTTTTCTTTTGGGATTAAGGCAATGAAAGTAGAATTTAGAGACTTTAAGATTGAGGATGATAATCTTGAGTCTTCCACCACCTCCCATATGTCTTCTTTTACAATATCCCAGCAAGCTTTGAAAAAGTCTACTGTGAATCCATCCGGTCCTGGGGCCTTCCCGTTGGCCATTTCTCTGACCGCTACCTCCACCTCCTGGAGAGAAACCGGTCTTTCCAGGGCACTGTTTTGCTCATCGGTGATGAGTCTGGGTATGGCAGAGGTGACTTTGTCGATGGCTTCTCTTCGATTGTAATCAGGTTCAGTGGCAATGTCTTGAAAGTGTCTGCGAAGCTGATTGGTAATATCCTGGTGTGAGCTGAAACTTTCTCCATTCTCTCCTTGTAATCTGGTAATTCTGTTGCTACATCTGTAGTCAATGGCAGATCTATGGAAGAACTTGGTATTTCTTTCTCCCTCCTTTAGCCATTGGTTGCGGGATTTTTGCTTCCACAGAATTTCTTCTTGCTTGCTTCGTTCTTCCCATTCTTGCATGAGCTGTTTTTCCTTGTCAATGGATTCCTGTGTTGTTTTGCCCTGAATCCATTCGTTGTGGATTTCCTCCAGCTTCTGCTCCAGCTGGCGTTTATCTGCAAATATATTCCCAAATACCTCTCGATTCCAAGTTTTCAGTTGTGTTTTAATGTGCTTGAGTCTTGCCTGAAGGTTGAACATTTTTGTACCTTTTGTCTGTAGTGGAGTATTCCACCAAGTTTTAATATTGCTGATGAAGTCTTTATGGTTGAGCCAAAACCTTTCGAAACGAAAGGGCCTGTTCTTGGGGGTGCCTGAAATTGATAGTTCCAGAGTAATGGGCCAGTGGTCTGAGCCCCCAGAAGGCAGGATTTCCGATCCTATAGTGTTCCCTTCCAGGATTAGGCTTTCGGACACCAGGTAACGATCCAGTCTTGAGGCTATTAGCCTCTCTCCTCCTTGCCTGTTGGTCCAGGTGTACAAGCCATTGCTTGGCTTTATGTCTACTAGGCTTATTTCTCGAATGAAGTCATTAAAAGCATGGGCCTCATTGCTGAGGATTCTGATGCCTCCTTTCTTTTCCTCGAGTGATGTTATCATGTTGAAGTCCCCTCCATAGATATCCCGAGAGTTGCTGTGTCTGTGATGCAGGCTGGTTAGTTGCCGTAGTAGCAACAGTTTGTCATTCACCCTTTGGGGGCTATAGACATTGACAAACAGAAAGGATCCTTCTTCTCCGATGATTTGCATTTGAATAGCTAGGAAATGTTTCGCTGCTTCAGCATTGATTAGATGATAGACATTTGGATTCCACAGGATGGCTAAGCCTCCACTCATGCCAGTTCCTTCCACCGCTAGATGCTCTAGATGCTTGCTTAGTCTTTTAGTTATCTCATTTTGCTTTTGAATTGTGCATTTGGTTTCCTGGAGGAAAACCATATCCGGTCTTTCTTGAGTGATTTTCTTTTTCAGGAGCCTCTGTTTCCTGAGGCTTCCTAGTCCTCTTGCATTCCATGAGAGGACTTTCATAGTTAACTGAGATTAGGAAGAGAAGGAGAAAGCCTCAAGGGCTTTCATCTTTCCCGAGTTGATCAACAGTTGGCCTAACTCGTAGAGAGCATCTTTGTTTGATCTTCTTCCTCTTTTCTTTTTGTACTGACTACTGGCTTGCGTCTGGTGTAGGGTTTGTGATTTGATTCCCAGGCTTCTGGGAGCACTACGACCCTTTTTCAAATTTCTTGTTATTGCATCTTGTCTAGCTAGTAGTAGATGGTTGATCTTGCTTATTTCTTCTTCTGGTACTTTGTCTATCCCTTTTTGTTTCCATTGTTCTACTATTGAGTTAAGATCCAGCCCTTCTTTCTCCAAGATTTCATCTAGTTCTAGGTCTTCTGTGCCCTGTTCACTGAGGATCATGTCCTCATCTTCTTCTTTGTTTTCAGAGTTTGCTGCCTTGATATTTTCGGGATCTAGGGTTTCTTGAGTCTGCTCATTTATCTGATTCTCTAGATCAGGATATGCCTTGTTCCCTTGAGAGTCCTCTCCCAGTATTTCGAATGGATTTGTGGTGTCTTTGTTTGGATCTGCTGACTTAGGATGATTTCTACGATTGGCTCTATGCCTTCCAGTAGGCCTTGTGAATCCATCCGTGGTAGCAGAGGGTTTCCCTTTGGGGGGCTCCTCCGTCTTATTTTGAGGGCATTCTCTGATTAGATGCTCATGCTCGTGGCATTTTCGGCATCTAAAGGGTATTTGCTCATAGTCTATAGTTTGAAAGTAGGTTTCATCTCTGTAGTCTAACCAAAGTCCTTCATGCAAAGGTCCTGATACATCCATTTCAACACAGATGCGGGCATAAGTTGTGTACCTTTTTTGAAGAGTGGCTTCAGATGCTCGGACAAAGGTGCCCAACGTGTTGCCGATTTGTTCCAACGCTGCTGGTCTCCAATAGTCAATTGGCAAGGAGAAAAGTCTGATCCAGACTGGTACCTGGGTGAAGGTTTCTTGCTCAGGTGCAAAGTTGGGTTTCCATGGCCGCATGTAGAGGCCTGCCGAGGCATAGAAGTAAGGACCTCCCTCAAAGATCCTGTCTTTGTCATCCAGATTGGTGAATACCACCGTGAAAAATCCTTTGGCTCCTAGGTGCAGCTGGACATTTCCTCGCGGTTTCCAAACTTGCTTGATCCAATGACACAGCGCTTTTTCACTGGGCCAGAACCCCATGAATTTGCAAATTATCGCATATATTGACATGTGATCTCGGTATTCCTGAAGTTCTGGATCCGTAATACTTACCCTCAGGCTGTCCATAGCTTTTGGTTTGCATCGTCCCTGCAATTTTGGTTGCGCTTTGTTCCCTTCAGCATTTTCAGATCGATCATGCTGGGCTGTTTGTTCGTCAATTTTGTTCAGATCTGCATCCTTGCTTTGTGGATCTGCCTTCTGCGAAAGTTGAGTTAGATTGGCTCCTTCTCTTCTTGTAGATCCCTTCCCTGTTCCGGTTGCGAAGCGATCTGAGATTGTCTCCATGTGGCTGGCGTGATCTGGGTTTGCAGAGGAGCCCACGATTCTTAAACTCTCATCCGGCTTCTTCCCTTTGTCTATTATGACATGTTTGAAGGTGGGGGCTCCAGGGGCCCCCGGGCGTCCCATCTTCTGCGTCATTTTCAACCCTTGTTGCCGCAGATCTTGGATGCGATCTCGGCTTTTAGCCAGCGTTCTGGTTTCGGATCCGAGGGCGGCCTTCGAAACCCTAGCTTCCGCCTCAGAAAAACCCTCGACTTTTTCCGAAAGAACAGAACCCAAAATCGAGACTTTCCGCCTTGTTGATTTGTGTTACCAATCCACTCGTGAGTTACCGTAGACCAAAGTCCTATTATTCACCAAGCTTCAAAACATTTAAGAAGGTCAAATTTTTTAAAATAAGATCTGTGGTCTGAGCTTGAATTCTCTCTATGGTTAAAATTCAAATTTTATAATTAAAATGATAGGTTTAGTCAAAGAAAATCCTCTGTTAAAGGAGAAGATCATTCAAGGAAGGAAGGCCGCAGTTACAACATTCTCTGTGGAAAAGACACAATGATGCAAATGCAAGCTACAAGAACTAGTACTCTTATTATACCTCTGTGACACCCAAAGTGTAGACAAA
The DNA here is from genome assembly GCA_034641835.2 of Pinus albicaulis. Taxonomy (NCBI): domain Eukaryota; kingdom Viridiplantae; phylum Streptophyta; class Pinopsida; order Pinales; family Pinaceae; genus Pinus; species Pinus albicaulis. Next base: position 714,355,059 of record CM076580.1, on the reverse strand, counting down.
TTTTTATGGTAAATATCTAAAGTTTGGAAGCATCATAAACATTCTTACAAAAACCTCTCCTTATCTAACAGGTACTCCTCAAAGCCTCTATCTAAGTATAGTACGAAGCATCTATCGTGCATCTATATAAGAGGAGTGTAAGACTGAAACTGAAAAAATAAATCTGATACCACTTGCTCAAGGAAAAAGGTTAATTTTCTTAGGAATAAGACATAGAAGAAATATTTAATCAAAATACCCAAGCCTATTATCTGAGGATACACAGAGTCCATTTCCACAACATCCTAAATAAGTTACTATGCATACATACATACGCTCTGAGATATATTGTGCCAAGAACAATACTCTGTGATAAAACCTATATAGATCTATAAATATCATTGCATTCTAAAGAAAATCTCTACACTAATGCATTCATGATGACATCTTAAACTTCTAAAATACTATAATATTTTATGAAGGAAAATGAAGAGAGCCCAATAAAGTTCAAAGATCTTAACTATCTATTATAGTTCGCTCTTAACTGGAGGTCGAGTAAAAGATTAAAGACTGTCCAAAAACTAATGGATTTTGATAATCCTACCATATACAATCCTAGAAGGTTCAAATATCTTTGTTTCTATTCATATTGCATGTGAATTCTTGGGAACATGAGGGATGAAATATATGTAGCAAATCATATATATGCAAGAATAAGAGTTGAAAATTCTGAGACACATTGGTTATGTGTGAAGATCTAAGGAACGATTGTGATATATGTTCTTATGTGAAGGACAAATACTAAATGAGAATATAAATATCTAAGGATTATTATCTTAATTGAAGGCTTTATGTCTATTATCATTATAGAAAAAACCTACAAACTAGCCTTAACTTTCTCAAATATTACCTTGATAGACCTAGAGTCAGTAATATATATAATGGAAGGGACCATAGCTATGAGGCTGAGAATTTGAAGAAATATACTTATGTAAGTATGATACAGTGCAAGCAATGAATGTAATAAGAAAAATTGAAAAATATATGAAACCCATCTCTATGGCACAAATATGTGAAGCTGCCACATACTCATTTCTTATACATAATAAAAGAATGAGCTACATCAATAAAGTTGACCTATTTGAAAGGAACCAATACAAGGCAAGCAACTCAAAGAAATTTCTATGAAGGAATTGAAGCACCTTTGTTGAAAAAAAGTTGGCACTTGACAATTGAAGAAAAAAATAGGTAAGGGATGGTTGTAGAGGTATAACGAAGTTACTAGTCAAACGAGAAATATTACCTAAAAATGGGAACTCTATCCAAAAAACCCACAAAAACATGAAAGAACAAAAAATAAAAAACTTTAATATGTTTTTTTTTTTTTGTCTGGGGTAAATTTTCAACATTCTTTTTAAAATGACAATGAAAACTATTTTTTTTTGTGCAAAAAACACCCTAAAAACAAAAAGTGTTGATGTTGAAATAATACCTTCTTCTTTTTCTTATTTAATAATGATGTTAAAGATAAAAATATCATGACTCCGAAAAACCTTAAAATTCCAATGAATTTCAGGCATGGCATTAAAGATAAAATATCATGTCTCTGAAAAGCCTTAAAATTCCAATGATTTTCAAGCATAACATTAAAGATTAAATATCACATTTTTGAAAAGCCTTAAAATTCCAACAATTTTCAGCCATGGTGTTAAAGAAAAATACTTATAATTTTTTTCAACTGACATTAAAGATACAATATCATGACTTAGAAAAACCTTAAAATTTTGACAGCTTTTCAACCATGGAATTAAAACCAAAGATCATAACTCCAAAAAATCTTTAGTTTTCAACAAAATTTTAACCATGGCATTATGGAAAAATTTTATGACTAAAAAAACTTTAAAAATGAACATTAAATCAAATAGTCATTATACCAAGAGTAATTTCTATTTTAAATGATAAAAGTATAGTGATTTTAAAATCTTTCCTAAGGCAACTTGACACATTGTAACAAAAATTTAAAAATCAACTATCAAATTGACATGCAGTGTAGGCAAACTCGGCCCATTGTAATGAAAACTTAAAGACCAATCGTTAGATTGACGCATTGTGAGAGACTCGATCCATTATAACAAAAACTTTAAAATCAACTATCAAATTAACATATATTGAGATCAGGTTGTTAGTCGAGGATTGACACTACCCCTGGAGAATAAAAATAAAACAAAAGAATAAATATATATATAAATAAAGAAAAAAAATGAAAAATACAAAAGTAAACAAAAATTAAAACATTGAAAAAAAATAAAAACTAAAACAAAAATATATTGTATATTAAATAATTACAAGTAAATAAAAATATGTATTAAAACATTCCAAAAAAAAAAAAAAACATGACCCAAAAAATCAAATATAAAAAAATATATATAAATAAAGACAAAAGAAAAAAATGTAAAAAAAAAACGAAATTAGCTTATAAAAGATTAAAATTATATATATATATATATATATATATATATATATATATATATATATATATATATATATATATATATATATATATATATCCAAAAAATCATAGTTTAAGAAAAAAAATACTGAAAAAAATAATAATATGTGATTGATAATTAAAAAACATTAAAATTAAGAAAAAAACCAAACCCCATGGGCCTTGGTAGGCAAGGTCGATTTTAGGAATCAGCGTTGCTCGCCCAGGGCCTGAGGGGCCTTAGTTTTTTAATTTTTTTTCCTTAATTTTTTTAATAATTTTTTTTTAATGTGTGTGTGTGTGTGTGTGTTTAATATTTTTTTTCAATTCTTTTTCAAAAAAAATTGTTTTACTGTTTTTTTTTTGTCTTTATATATATATATATATATATATATATATATATATAATATATATATATATATATATATATATATATATATATATATTGAGTGTTTTATCTTTTTAACATTTTTTTGTTATTTTTACTTAAAATTTTGTCTGAATCAATTTTAAAATAAAAATAAAAAAAAAAGACTTCAAATGTCATCATCTTTGTATATAAAATTCATAAAATTTATTATTTTTCCAAATTTTTTATTGATTTTTTCATAAAAAAAACTTTGATTTAAACATGTCATTTTTAGCAAAAAGGTCCTAAAATACGTATTTTTTAATTAATCTATATGTAGAATGTGATTTTTTTGTCGAGTGTTTAAAATTATTATTTTTTAGTGACAATGATTTCGTGATTGAAGTATTAATTAACGATATATAAATATATAAAATATACCTAACCTCAAAATATTAATGTTATTATTATTTTTAAAACTTTGCAAAAAAAAAAATTAAAAATATCATTTTAAAAAAAACATTTCAAAGAAAAATAAAAAACAAAAGTTTGGAAAACCCTTTAAAAAAAACATCTTGGGACGAAAAACAAGAAGATTAATGAGACAACTTGAAAAATAGTTAATAATCAACATTTAAAAACAAATTGTGCACAATTAGGACATAAGAAAATTTAAAGTGTCAAAAATATGCCTTAGAAATGTTGATGCTTTTCAAAATCCGCATGAAAATCACCAACATTTAAAAAAAATTATCCACACTTAATACATTAGAAAATTTAAAGTGTCAAAAATAAGCCCTCTAAAAAAGGGGTTGATGTTGCATCAACACTTTTCAAAATCAATATGAAAATCAGTAACATTTAAAAAAAACATTTCATACTTGATACACAAAAAAATTTAATGTGTCAAAAATATGCTCCAAAAAAAAGGTGTATTTTAAATCAACACTTTTCAAAGTCGGATGATTTTTTTCTACCTCAAAAAATGGGTACTCGATACAGTTCTCATTTGATTGGAAACTTTGTATTGTTTTTTTACATTTCATTCACTAATCCGAGGCGATGATCATCCAAAAGAAAGGGTTTGCATAAATATAGATTAGAAACAATGACATATTGTTCATATGGTAGCACTCCAAGTATATTTAGAAATTCCTTATAGATTCAAACTGCTAATTGTAATTTACTAAAACAATAGACTTAAATCTACTATACTCATCAGCGGAAACAATTAAACGATCACGAAATCACAAAGCATACAAGAGAAAGAATTAAATCAACACATTACACAATTATTTCTTAGGGAAATACATAACTAAAAACCCCTGCTATTTGTATATTGCATTAGTTAAAAAATATGAGAAGATTTCAATGCTTTGCTCAAGCTCGAGAAACCTCTGCACTATCTCTATCTATCTCACTACTTCCTAGACAAGCCTTGGCCAATACTTAACCAATTTTCTTCTTTCCCAAGTCCCTATTTCCTTGCGCTATTCAATTAGGAATTAGCCCCTATTAATTAGGGAAATTCCCCATCCATAACAACACAATCCATCACAAGTCATCCTTTGACTGCATGCACCACCTATACAATTTAGATGATTATACAATTGATCGTACATTGCTCTTGAACTCCAATATCAATTGGGTAACTTGTAGATCACACATGCATGAGTTATTTATGGCTAATTTATCAGTTAACTAGTTGATCATGAAGTACACACCCCACTACTTGACTTCCCACTAGTTCCTCCAATAGTTTGAACTAGTTTACTCTAACTTAGATTTACTAAATTAATTAATTACAACTCAAAATAAACTCAACCTGGGCTCCTATAAATTAAAAGACACTCTACATGACTTAAGTTAGGCCCTCAAATCGAATTAACAATAAGTCAATTTAACCTAGTTAACTCGTTCAAGTTGTCTTGTAATGTGGAATTGCAATTTTATTCTAATTTAATTCAAGTGAAAATTAAATTAGAATATTTCTCGGCGCTATTTTAAACACTCCCTCTCAGAAAGAAAGCGATTATCAGATACCCCAATCCTTCCTCTATGGAACTCAAATTTTCCTCTTGACAATACCTTAGTCAAGATATTCGCATCCTATTCCACTGTAGGAATGTAATCTAGCAACATGATCCGCCTCTGCACAAAATATCTCAGATGGTGGTACTAGATGTCGATATGCTTGGATCGATCATGAAAAAATGGATTCACATAGAGTTTGATACAACTCTGGTTGCCACAGTAAATCACTGTAGGATCCATCTGTTGACCAAATAACCCAACAAGGATCTTCCTCATCCAAATATCCTCACAAGTTGCTTGAATAGCAGCGATGACTCTACTTCTGTTGAACTGAGTGCAACTGATATTTGCTTCCTGTTGTACAAAGTAACTGCAGCTGAACCAATACTAAAGATTCCTCCTGATGTGCTCTTCCTGTCTAATGGACATATTTCCCAATCTGCATCTGTGAAGCTTGCAGCTTCACTCCCTCTATCTTTCTATACCATAGACCAAGCTGAGTGGTGCCTCTAAGGTATCTCAACACATGTTTGGTTTCCTTCCAATAGATTTTGGTTGGCTTAACCATTGCTTGACTAAGCTAGTTAATTGCATAACATATGTCCATTTGTGTGTTCACAAAGTACATAAGTGAACCCACAATCTGCTTATAAATGGTAGCTTCTACCACTTCGCCTGAAGTATAATATTCCTTCCTCCAATTCCCTACTAGAGCAGTCTCCATGGGTTTTTTGCTCTCCATGTGAAACTTCTTCAGTATCTCATTGGCATACTTTCCCTAAGAGACAAACAATTCTCCATCTCCTTTCCAAATTTCCAAACCAAGGAAATAATGTATGAGCCCCATGTCTTTCATCTCAAATTATCTTTCCAAATCCTCTTTGCAGTATTTTACCATCTTCTCATCACATGTTAGAATTAAATTATCGACATATAATACTATAATCAATAATTTACCTTTAACGACAATGTGGAAAAGGTTTTCATATAATTCACTTTTGGTGAAGCGCAACCTGATGAAATAATTTTTGGTTCTGGTGTACCAAGCATGGGGTGCTTGTTTCAATCCATACAAAACTTGCTTGAGTCTGCACACATGCGAATCTCTGTCGAAGGTCCCAAATCCTTCCAGATTCTCTATGTACACCTCTTCCTCAATCACTCCATTGAATAAAGTTGTCTTCAAATGCATTTGATGTATCTTCCATCCCATATGCGCTGAAAGTGCTATAATTGATCTAATTGAAGAGTACCTTGCTACTGGAGAAAAGGTATCCTTCTAATCAATTCCCTCCACATGAGAGAACCCCTTAGACACAAATATGGCCTTTTGTTTCTTGACACTCCCATCTGCTACTTGCTTCACCTTGTAGGTCCACTTGGAACCTACAAATGACTTGTCCTCTGGCCTTGGGACCACTTCCCAAGAATTTTTCTTGATAATAGAATTATATTCCTCTACCATGGCATCAACCCATACTGGTTTCTGCACTACTTCCTCGAATGAGGATGGCTCAGTCTCTACACTCTCGCTCATCAGAGCCATGTATCCAGTGTACCGATATGGTGACCTCCTCTGCTTGTGGTGTGATGTGGGTGCTCCTGCATTCTCTCTAGCATCATGCATCAATTTTTTAGCTTATCTGATGTGCTTCCTTCCATCTCTAGATGTATCTACATGAGTGGGTGCTTCCACTCTCTACTCCTCTAGTTGTGACTGCTCCACAAAATCCTGAGGTTCTTACTTTGGAGTTAAAATCTCCTCTTCTACATGCAGTTGAAACTCCCTCTCAAGGGAACATCTCATGGCCTTCTCTTCTTCGAAATTCACATCTATACGAAAAACTGTCATCGAGTGAGATGACAGGGGCACCCGATAATTGTGAGGTGTATCAGTGTACCCCATAAATATGCCAAACTCAACTGTTGGTTTTAGCTTTTTCCTTGCATCCTTGCAAACATGACAGTAAATGGATGACACAAAGATCCCGAAGTGTACCACATCCGATTTCTTACCTGAAAAATATTCTTCTGGTCTACTCATCCCGAGAATCCGATGATGACTCTTGTTCTGCACATATACCGTTGTGTTGCATGCTTCAACCCACAAATGCAACAATAGGCCCTAATAATGCAAAATCGCTCGTGCAACTCCCACAATACTTATGTTCTTCCTTTCAACAACCCCATTCTATTGTGGGTTATTGTAATGTCCCCTAATAATAATACAAATAATAAATAATAAATAATAAAATATAATATAAAATTATTAAATAAATTGTAAATAAATTATAAGTCAATAATAGTAAATACATAATAAATAATAAAGAGAATAATAATAAATAAATAAATAAAATAGTAAATAATATACTGAAGTTCTAAATAAAATATCAAATAATAAATTGGAGTTCTAAATATATATATATATATATATATATAAGTAAACTATAAAAATAGTAAAAATAAGTGAATTTAAAAAAAGTAAAAAGGAATAAAATAAGAATGAGTTGAACTAAGAAAACTTTAAAAATAGTAAAAATAAGTGAAGTTAACAAAAGTAAAAAGGAATAAAATAAGAAAGAGTTGAACTAACAAAACTATAAAAATAATAAAAATAAGTAAAGTTAACAAAAAATAAAATGGAATAAAATAAGAAAGAGTTAAATTAGGAGAAACATTAAATTAAGTAAAACTTAGAATAAAGAAATAAATGTTGCATGTTGACACAGATGTTCCCTTTCCATTGTTTAGTCTATTTAATAGACGCTGAGGAAGAAGAGATTCAATATTCCTTCATCCATTCTCCTGGGAGAAAATTATTGTGAGGAAAAGGATTCCCTGGTGGTAGTATGTTGATTAAGGGCTCAGAGGTGGCCAACTGTAGAAATATTATGTGCAACTGAGCCAATAGTTGGGTGGAGAGAAATCGTCAAAATTTTGTTGCGATTAATAAGATTCAAATAACATTCAACTCCGAAATCACAAGTAAGGAATATCATCACTACATGTAAGTTGCCTCTGCTCATATTTTTTGAAATTATATGCTAATTAATTGAATAGATGTGTGTTTATTATAAATTGCATAATTGATATAATTAGTTGTATATTTAAATTGTGGGTTGTTGCATATGGTATCAGAGCGGGTTTCGACTCTATGTGACCTCTAGGTAAAATTTTTAGAAAAATACTTAATAAAATTTATCAATAATTTTTCTTATAGTAATTTAATCAAACAAGTTTGAAAAAATAATAATTTGAAGATAGAATCAATTACATTAAAGTTGGAACTGCTTGCTAGGAATAGGGATCGAATTTCTGGAAAATAGGGGTCTAATATTAACTCGTATCTCTTGAACCATGATAGTTGTTACAAAACCGAAGGAGGTTTTTGTAGATGAGATTGTTCTGGGGAGAAATCTCTCTCAGTTTTCAAAAATTTCTCTCCATCTCCTCAATATATGCGCCAAAAAATCATGACTAAAATAAGAAATAACAAAATATGAAAAATAGGTTGTAAAGATTCAATTGAATATTCCAATATATGATACTTGTGAAAAAAATTAAGGAGGTTTTTGTTATTTGGCTCGTTATTAACAAAAACTTCTTTTACTTTTTCAAAATTCATCCCCATTTGGTCAGAAATTAATATTTAAGTGAAACTTTCCAAAATCACAACCACTGATATTTTTTTGAATATCTCCTAAACGATAAGCTATATTGAGATGATTTTTTGAAACAAGTTGAATATCATTATAAACCTTCTCCAAAAAAATTGTGAGCCAGATAAGACTCATATATCTCGAGAAATTCGAAAAATGGTTGTAGATGACAATGGCTCATTTCTCGAAAACCAAGAATCATTTTGACCTAAAATTAAGGGAGATTATTTGTCTCACCCAAATGCATATACTGTAAAATTTCATGGAAAATAGGTACATATTTTAAGAGATATGGTGAAAATATGATGATTATGTGAAATCGTAGTGCAGAAGCGCAATGCTCCAAGCTTATACTATCTCTGGCCATCATCTAAACTACTGAAATCACTGGGATGGTGTGAAATGGCTCATAAAACATTGTAAACCTGTGAGAAAGCTTCTAGGCAAAACACAAACCTTCAAAATTCAAAAATTTTAATTCTTTTAAAATTTTAAATCCCTTAATAATTCTATGTAATATTACTTTTAAAACATTCACATACAGATAAATACAAGTGTTTGTGTATTATTTATATAGGTATTACGAAAATTTATGCAAATAACTTTGAATATAGTAGGAAACTAACCCTAAAAGGATAAACCCATTATCACAATGATATTTTGGAAAGATAAGCATGTCAAAAATGATTTTAATAAATAAAAGGAAGTTTTAGGATTGACATCCAAGGTTAGTTTCATATATTGGATAAAGTTGTCTAAGGAGAAATGGAAAGGAGAAACTTGCAAATTTTCTAATGATGATAATTAATGATAGCTCATGTGTTTATGGCCCACTTGGAATGATGAGATGAACAAAAATAAAAGGGTGCTAGATATATACTTAAGGTGGTTGAATGTAATTGGCACAAAGATAAGAAATCAATAAGAAGGGGTATCCTATTTTAGAACATAATGGAATATTTTGGAATAATCATAACTTTGTACTCTAAAGGTATCCCTTGAATAAACAACTAGGTGGCAAATGGTTGTGGAATCATAGAATTGTCTCCATATGAGAACATGATGAGAATCACTATAAGGTCTATTTAAGGATGACGCATACAAGGAAGAAATATTGGCAACCAACTAATGAAGTGAATAATTATGGTAATAATGAAGGTCATTTTGAAGGAACTTGGAAAGTATGATAACCTAGATTGAAGAAGTAAATCCATAATAAAACTGATCAATTGAGGGAAATAAGTTGTGGGCATGAAAACATCTATAATAGTTTTTCCATTTAATGGGAGAGCCACATTATAAATTTTTCCATAGGTGCCTAACTATATGCATGAATTATGGAAATCAAGGTGTATGATTAGGAAATATATTAGTTTAATGAATTAAAACAGGAAACGATAAGTGGATTACATTTGATATACACCTTATTAAATTTATTTATAGGGTACTACCCAAGTGGGGGAATAGTAACAATGTTTCCTAAGTGTATTAATGTTATGCATTTAAGAGAGGAGGAAAAGAAACCGCAATGACTCAAGGTGAGATATTAAAGCCAATTTGATAATATGTTTTTAAAATTGAACAAAGTGAATAATTTTTCATTGTTGAAGCTAGTAGACATGGAATATTAGGTAAATGAGACTAGTGGAAAAATAAATTGTATCTAGGAATATGCAATATAAGGAAGTGAAGGGGTGATTCCATCTAGAAGAAAAATATCTTAAAGATATGATGAGTGGATTGATCAACATGATTGGTAAGGGTCAAAGTGATGACATATCAATTTAGAAGTGTCAAGGTAGGAAGTTCTGAGCACTTGTAATTGGTGAGAAATGATAAGTGATAAACTAGGAAAATGTTTCAAGGATAATGATTGCTTAGCTTTTGGTAAAAGAAAGACATTATGTAGACTAATCAAAAAACATTGAGCATGAAGTGCAGGAATAAAAACTATTGGAAATTCTATAATGATACTGTGAGAATGATTACACATAAATTGGCAGAAGAAGTGAGAATCAAATAATAAAGGGTGTATTTTAATAAATGTCACTCATGACTGGATTGATGATCTAGTGTTACTTCCTATAAATCAACTTACTAGTGTGTGTCATTCGTATTGAAAGAACTTATTTAGAAACACATTGGGAATACCAAATCATTCATGGATGAAAATGGTGGTAGTAGTTCCAATCATTTCAAATTCTAAAATTAATATTTAACAAGTGAAAATTAAGGTGGAAGAATCCCTAGTCCAACTTGAAGATGAGTGAATCTATGATAAAAGAGATCAAATTGGAACATGATGAGATAAGAAAATACTTTTAAGGATGAACAATGACAATTAGGTGAGTGATGGATAAATCACTAAGGGACAACAATCCCTCATGCGGGTGGATTAAGCATAACACAAGACTGAAATAAGGATGACCTTGTGTAAGGGTGCCATTGGATAAGAAAAATATGTATAGTGATCATGTAATTTTAATTTGATATTAATGATTTAAATGATTGTACAACCAGTAATATCTTAACAATCACTAAAATTTCCTTGGGGAAGGAAGAATAAATAATGAGAGATTAAGGTCCAATATGATATATGATGAGAGATTAAGGCCCAAGATGATAAGGCTCATTTACAATTTAATGATGCACTTAGATGAGTAAAAACTGATGAAGCTTATGCTTGGTTTTGAAAGAGGGAAAAATGACAGAGATTCCTTGAGATTTCCTGGGTGTTGTGGAAAATTTTGATGCCTGCTAGTTATACTAGTTCAACAGAGGGTGTTGGGAAACCATGAAGTAATAAATAAATAAATAAATAAATAAAATTTTAAATGATTCAACTTAACTTCGGGACGAAGTTCCTTAAAGAGGGGGAGTATGTAATTTCCCCTAATAATAATAAAAATAATAAATAATAAATAAATAGTATTATATTGTATTATTAAATAAATAGTAAATAAATAACAAGTCAATAATAGTAAATACATAATAAATAGTAAAGAGAATAATAATAATAAATAAATAAAATAGTAAAAAATAAACTGGAGTTCTAAATGAAATAGTAAATAATAAAATGAAGTTCTAAATAAAAATATATAAAAGTAAACTATAAAAATAGTAAAAAGAAGCGAAGTTAATGAAAGTAAAAAGGAATAAAATAAGAAAGAGTTGAACTAAGAAAACTATAAAAATAATAAAAATAAGTAAAGTTAACAAAAAGTAAAATGGAATAAAATAAGAAAGAGTTTAATTAAGAGAAACATTAAATTAAGTAAAACTTAAAATAATAAATAAATGTTGCATGTTGACACAGGGAATGTGTGCCATTATTTTTTTTCTATTTAATAGATGCTGAGGAAGATGAGATTCATTATTCCTTCATTCATTATCTTGGGAGAAAAGTGTTGTGAGACAAAGGATTCCCTGGCAGTAGCACATTGATTGAGGACTCGAGAGTGGCCAGTTGTAGAAATATTATGTGTAGTTGAGTTTACGGTTGGGTGGAGAGTCATCCCCAAAACTTTGTTGCAGTTAGCAAGATTCAAATAGCATTCAACTCCGAAATCACAAGTAAGAAATATCATCACTACAGGTAAGTTGTCTTTAGTCATATTTTTTGAAATTGCATAATTTATCTAATTAGTTTTCTATTTAAATTGTGGCTTGTTACAGTTATGGGGTGTTATTAAATCCCGTCGAATTCCTTCTGATGCACAGAAGTTATTGAACTCATTCGACACATATTCTACACCATTATCACTCTTGAGAGCCTTCACTTTCCTACCTATGTCTTTCTCAACAAGTGATTTAAATTCACAAAATTTTGAGAATGTCTGGTCTTTCTTCTGCATGAAGAGTATTCAACAATTAAGTGAGAAATCATTTACAAATATCACATAATACTTGTGCTTGGATGTGGAGGATTTCGAGAACGATCCACACACATCTGAGTGAACTCTTTCAAGGATTTCTTGCGCTCGAAAGTCCTTATAATTAAAGGTAGATTTGGTGTACTTCCCCAATGTACATCCTTTGCATGTATCACATTGCTCTAGTGCACCCTGGGGAAGTCATGTAGAAATATGTTGCATGATCTTCAAAGCTCCATGTTAAAAATGGTCAAGTTGCCTATGCCATAATTCACCGATGTCTCGGCTATGCACCTTCTCTACTTTTGTGCTCAAGGAAAAATAATATTCTACATCCAATTTTTATAGGTTATTCACTCGAACCTCGATCCACTTCACTTATCCTGTGGCTATGTGACGAAGGAAATATTTTCCTTTGCTAAATATCACATCGTAGTCACGATCTTCCAACATAGCAACTGAAACTAAATTCTTCTTTAGAACTGGAACATACATGATATCTTTTAATGTGAGAGGAGAAATAGACTCCCTTTGAAAAGTAACAGTATCGATGTCCATCACACTTTACCTTCCATCATCTCCCATATCGATGTTCATCCAGAGGTCCTTCTCCTCCAAGTCGCTGAAAAATTATTTCCTTCCCGTCATATGGAATGAGGCTCCACTATCTAGATACCACACACTACCCATCACCGATTTCACCATGCATGCAATGAAGGTGAAATTCAACTAGAATTAGGAAACTAAAGCTTCACCTGCTGCTCCTCCTGAGGGCTTCTTGTCAGCATTCTTGTGAGGACACTTCGTGGCATAACGTCTCAACTCATGACAATGAAAACATTTAATCTTCGACAACTCCTTCTTTCCTACCTGACCATAATATCCTTTGGATTTGGATTTCTTCCCTTTCCCTTTATTTTCCTTTCCATCCAAGGCACAATTATTCTCATCATCATGCTTGGATGAGGTTCCATATCTAGTGTTTCGCCTTAATTCTTCTTGCATCATGTCGGAAAACAAACACTCCCACTCTGGTAGCTTCTCCCTCCCATTTACTAAATCCTAGTAGTTGTTCCAGCTCTTGGGAATGCTTGGAAGTGATAGGCTAACCATATCATCTTCAAAAACTGTAACACCAACACTCCCAAGCTCATCCCGACATGGAGTGAACTTGCTCAAGGATTGTGTTATTGTGTCACCCTTTTCCATCTTGATTTTTTAAAGCTTGTTCTTCAGTTCCAACTTCTTGTGGTCACTGTTGTTCAGAAATTTTTTTTTCAAGGATTTACACATTGGATATGGAGTCTCCTTCCCATGGAGGTTTGAGACAATATGACCTTGAACTCCTTCTAGTAATATCCTTGTTTCCTTGGCTACATTCTTCTTCCATTCTACTAGATTCTATGTATCAACAACTGCTAGATTCAAAACATTACTATCAATGTATTCCTTCAACCCATGATATCCATGAATGCTTCCATCTGGTCCTTCCAAGAAATTTAATCTGAGTTACCCTCAAGGGAATACTTGAGCCTTAGACCATAGATTTCCATCTCGATCCTGTTTCTAGCTCCGAATAATAATTGGAAAATACTTAACTAATTTTTTTCTTGCCCAAGACACTAATTCCTTGTGATGTTAAATTAGGAATTGTCCCCTATTGATTAGGGAAATTTATCATCCATAACTACACAATCCATCATAGGCCTTCCTCTCACTGCATGCACCACCTGTAATGTTTGGATCATTATACAATTGATAGTACACTCCCCTTGAAATCCAATATCAACTAGGTAACTCGTAAATCACACATTCATGGGTTATTTATGGTTGATTTATCAGTTAAATGGTTGATCAGGAAGTGCACACCCCACTACTTAACCTCCCACTAGTTCCTCCAACAGTCGGAACTAATTTAATTGACTCTAACTCAGATTTACTGAATTAATCAATTACAACTCAAAATAAACTCAACCTGGGCTCCTATAAAGTAAGAGATGCTCTACATGACTCAAGTCAGGCCCTAAAATAGAATTAAATGAACCAATTAAGTCAATTTAACTTAGTTAACTCGCTCAATTTGTCTTGTGATGTGGAATTATAATTTTCTTCTAATTTAATTCAAGGGAAGATTAAATTAGAATCTTTCTTGGTGCCATTTTCGACAATATTTAGCTGAATGTGAAGGTTAGGTTTTGAGATCAAGAAATGATATATATAAAATGATTTTCAATAGTGTCTCTAGGGTTTTTCATGCTTGTATAATTTGAAATTCCTAACATGACAGACCTTGAAGACCTTGAAAAATCGAGGGTTTGCAAATGACTCTCTAGTGTGGTTATATAATTTTGAAATTCTTGAATGGAAAATCATAATGACTATGATGGATTTAGGATTTTTAGAACTTGTAGTTTGTTTGGTCTTGTAAACTTATGAAATTTAGGGTTTTTAAACCCTATCTTAGATTGAATCAAGAAGAGCCCTAGGAACAAAACCCTATCTAATAATGTTCACTATTAAAGATAGATCCAACCCTTGATGTTTAATGTGAGAACACTGTTGGTGATCAGGTCCAATATTAAGAGGGAGCTAATCCTTCTCAAAATATAACTAATTTATATATCCTTATTTATTTTTATTTTTTATAGGGAAAATATAGTTTTAATTTCATTCACTTTTAAACAAAATTACATTCTATTCGTATGCTTCAAAAAGCGTATTCTTTAGGCTTTTGGAAAACCTCACAAAATTCCTACAAAGATCTGACATCATAACATATCTAGGATAAAAAATTATAGGAGAGATTGATCTTTTAAAATGGTGATATTCTAGATATCTAAGTATAACAAAAATATAACTAACAATAAAAATATATATCAGTTTAGGAATTTTGAAAATTCCTCAAAACCAACTGAGAAAATAACACATATAAATAGCTTGGTATATACTCATATAGAGTTAAAAAAAAGAAAGTAAATCATGATTAGAGGTGAAATTTATCCATCGACTGCAGCAGGCTTATTTGTCTTGTACATATATGGTATTTGGAAATGCTCATAGTGGTTCAGACCTACATATTCTACAATTATCTTCCAGGGATCTTGATCTAAGAGAAAACCTTGTTTAGAAAGGTAATTTGCAGCCGGGTTCCTTTCTATGTAGATATGAGCACATGAAAAGTAAGCAAAGGATCTCTTCATATGCAATATGTCTTGAAGCATAGGCATGAGTAAATTTTTTTGACATTGATTGTGATTTTTGACCCAATTGATAGTAAGCAAAGAATCGCCATAAACTCAAATCCGATCACTTCCCTTATCTAGAGAAAAAACTAAAAGAGCCTTGAGTGCAAGAAGTTCAGTAGTGTTTTTGGTACCCGTCCCAAATCCCATCTTGGCATGGAAACTGTTATTCTTAGAGAGAAATAATACAAACTACCCCCTGATACACTGGTTGGCCTTCGTGGATGTGCCATTGAAGCTACCCCAAGGAAATTATTTGTTAGGGTTGTCAGATTTGATAAGATGAAAATTAGAAGAAGATGAGGGTTGAGGAAAGTGGGAGATGATTGCCATTCCTTCTGCAACAATTAGCTAAGGTAAAGGACGAGAGTTGTGAAAAATGCATTTGTTGCAGGCAAACCATATTCCTTAGGAGGTTATGATGGGAAGGGATTTGAATAATTTTTTGGTCGGGTTTTGGAACCAATCTCTCCAACTACTTGCCACATTTTGTCCCTCCCATACAATGTTGAGTCGAATGATGCTTTAAGAGTAGTCCAAATTGCCTCAGCAAAGGAACAATGGTTGATAGTTTCTTTAACAGACTTGCATGCAGTTTCTTCAACAAATCTACATAGGAAACACCACCCAGGTTTTACCTTTGAATGCTTTTTCATAACATCCCACATGGGAGCTTTCCTTGTAAGGAGGCACCACATAAATATCCAAGAATTCAAAGGGCACTTCATCTCCTATATGATTTTCCATCACCATTCATTTTCTATTTGTTTTCTCCCCGTACTGATATGGAAATATCTAAACTTTGGGGTGTAGAATATCGAATGAGAGAAAGACCAAATAAGTTTTTCCTCTTATTCAATTAATTTGAAATTGGAGTCTTGAAGTGTTCTCACATAACCCTTCCATTCCTCTTGGATGAGACCAGTCAACCTAAGGGAACTTTCCGACCTCCAACATTGTTTCCAAAGAGATGTGCGTTCGGGATCATGAGCATGTGGAAGTCTCATGATTCCTTTGTCCCTAAGGCTATTGACCACTAGAGCTAAAAGTATAAACCTGCATCCACTGCATGCATAAGGGTCAATACCTATTCTGATGTGTCTCCGGTTCCCAACCTTCCATACCAAGTCATTGCTAACTGTATCAAAGGAATTCAAGACCGCTCTCCATACTATGGTGATGTTTGTTCTTGTCTTGAGGGGGATTTGTATCCATTATTCCAAATTTAAGGGGGAAATATATTTTCCTATGACCACTTGCGTCCATATATTGTCACAAGAGATTAATATCCATCCACACTTTACTTCTAAAGCCTTCAAAAAGTGAAAAATGTTCTTGAGTCCCCACACTCCTAATTCTTTTGGGAGTGTTATCTTCAGCCATCTAACCCAAGGAGCAACAAAGTGATATTTTTGGATTTCCCATAGAAAAGAGGAGAAAATTATTCTAACTTTTTTATAGAATTACCTTCGAGATAAAGTAAAGGGGCATCCAATATATAGGGATGGCCTCTAGTATTAATTTAAACAATATTAATCTACCTACCCTCGATAACCATCAGAAGCTACAACCTTTAAGTCTCTTTTCCAGCTTTGATAACAACCAGGCCTAGTCAACTTTTGAGTAGTTGTTCAGTTTCAACTAAAACCTCAGATATTTTAATCCTTATTTAAAATCTTGGAGTCTGAAAGTGAATTTCCTTGAAAGGTACCTACTTTATTTGGATTCTAAATTAACAGAGGAAGTGGATGACTTCCTGGAATTTATTGCATTCTATTTTCTTTCCCAAATAGAGTAAGGACTTCAAACAATTTGTCATTTTCCCTTATAGAACCATTACAGAAAATTAAAAAATCATCTATGAAGAGTAGATGTGAAATAATCATACCTGGAGAAATATTGAGACCAAGAAAATCAACTCGTCTTTTCGCCTCAACAAGTAGGAGGCTGGGGGCAACTCTATTTTTACACGGATAATGAACTGGTGATATATCAAAAGTATGGATTGGATCTAGGTTGAAGCTTTCCCCATGGAA
The DNA here is from genome assembly GCA_034641835.2 of Pinus albicaulis. Lineage (NCBI taxonomy): Eukaryota > Viridiplantae > Streptophyta > Pinopsida > Pinales > Pinaceae > Pinus > Pinus albicaulis. The sequence goes on along the minus strand of CM076580.1, from coordinate 714,337,400 downwards.
TCCTAGGGTTTCTGTAACCCTGCAACGGAAGCCGTCAGGGCTCTTCCCTGCCCTCACGGTGGCTTCACGATCACCTCTCAGTGCCGCAACACCTTTTGTATCAGCTCACGGTTAATGGCTGCCCCAATGGGAGGGGCAAACACCCCTACCCCTCCTGGCAACTTTGACACTGCCAATACGACCACATAGCCTCAAATCCCGCCCTTTGACTCTACAGGAATGTAGACAGAACCAAATACTGCACAAAATGACAAACCGGTAGATCATCCAGCGAATACGGAGCAGCAGAAAGCCTCCTCTTCCACTTGTTTTCCAATCATTGCAGAATGACCAAAGATTGACCTTCCAAGCCATCACATCAATGTTTAGATACAATATAGAAAGATCATGCACTCATTGGCAAATTTATAGGATTTTGGCCTACAGAGAAATCCCTCCAGGGCTGAATTGCCTTAAAATGGAAACCAAAAGGGCATGTTACCCTTCAGTTAGGGCCAAAAGGCTTCTTTAACGCTATCTTTAACTGCATCGAGGATAGAAATCGCATCCTGGACGGAGGCCCTTATTTCTTCAACTATGTAGGCTTGTATCTCAGGGATTGGGTTGAAATATTCATCCCAAATAAGGAGGACTTCAACTGGGCACCTATAAGGATCAGAATGTACTCTTTACCGCTAGAATACTGGGATGAGGAATCCTTAAAGGACATTGGCAATGGACTAGGAGAGTTCATAAAGGTTGCTGAAGAAACCAAACTCAGAAGATACACATCATACGCAGGAATCTATGTATATATGCATCTCACCAAACCCCTCACTGATTCGATAAGTCTCTATCATGATCATTTTGAATGGGTGCAAACCATAGACTATGAGCATGTCCCCTTTCACTATCGAAAATGCCATGAGCATGGCCATCTTTTCAAGGGCTTTCCCTTAAACCAACCACATAAATATACCCCTGGCCCTAAAAATACTAACGCTGAGGGCTTCACCAAAGTCCCCAACTGCATAAAGCATACCAAGAAAACCACCTCCACCCCCAAAGTTCCCCCAACCCCCCCACTAGCAACGACTTTGATATCATAGCCAAAAAACCACTCTTAGAAGGAGAGTCCTCGCACCAAGTAGCAGAAAATCCCAAACCCTCCACCCTTGATCCTAATGTCAATCCTATGATCAACCCCACTCCCCCCCAATCTCAATCGGATCCTCAGGGTTCTACTCCCAAACTCAGCAATGACCTGGACCTTGTCATATGGCAACCCAATCAAATGGAGATAGATGGAAACTCTTAGTCAGCTTCTCAGAAAGAAGGATCTGCGACAGATGGGAGCCAACCCACTCATATGGATGAGGAACCTGAAAGCATTGATCTGGGAGATCTGGATATATTAGGTTTGGAGCAAGCCTGCAAGCAAAAGGAGTATGAAAAAAATACCTACCAGACATATTGACAACCTAGAAGTAATACTCTTTCAAGTGCAGCAACAAAGATCCCTAGGTATCCAACCAGGAAGCCACTGGGATGGAAAAAAGATATTCAAAGAAACAAAGAAAAGAGGGCAAAGAACAGATCTACAAAGAACTATCATTGTAGGAGAAATGCTTGTTGAATTTGGGAGATATCCCAAGATGACCAAGGTCTACCGTTCGATCTCCAATAGTTCTCAATGAAACTCACCTCATGGACATTTGAGGGCTTAATAGCCCCACCAAGCACCGAATGATCAATAATATGATACAGCAAGAAAGAACTTCTATTTTCTTTATGCAAGAAACTAAATTCACTAGTAATACCCTCAACTCCATCATTAATAAGACATGGTTTAGTTGCAGTACCATAGTGGTAGATACATCGGGAGCCTCTAGAGGCCTAGCCATAGATTGGGATCCCAGATCATCTTCCTCTTTGACTTTCATGCCTCTCACAATCCCATTCAAGCATCTTTCCACTTGATAGGCTCCAACATCCATGGACATATTTCCAATGTATACATCCCTCAAGACCCGCTTCACAAAATTGCCCTGCTCGATACCTTGGAAAACATCAATACCACTAGGCGCCATCCACTTTGGATTGTTGACGGTGACTTCAACATGATCACCAAGATTGAAGAAAATAAGGGAGGCATATTCAAAGTCGGAATGGATAGTCTCCACTTTAAAGAATTTATTCAAAGAAACTGGCTTATCGACCTTCCTTTCTCTAATGGCATGCACACCTGGAACAACAAAAGAACAGACACTCATCAAATATCCTCAAAGCTTGATCACTTCCTCATCTCTGACAACGCCATTCATTTGGGAGGCGACTTACACTCATCAATTCTCCCCTTAGCTGTTTCAGATCACTGGCCCATCCTCCTACAATGGCTGCACCCAGGTGCTACTAGTAAATGACCTCTCTGATTTGAATCCTTCTAGTTAACTCATCCGAACTTCAAATATTTGGTTATCAACTGTTGGAGCAGCTTTACTCCACCTACAGGATCCAAAATGTATCAATTTCAGCAAAAATTCAAAAATCTCAAGTACAAGCTCTAGCAATGGAACCACTCCACCTTCGGAAATATATTCCAACATCAGAAGGATCTGGAACAAAAAATTTCTAAACTATAGCTGCGCATCATCAAAGAAGGTAGATCAGAGTCACTTGCAGCATAGGAATAGAGTCTCCTCACCAAATTGGATGAGAGAATACTGCAAGAGGAATTACTCTGGAAGTAGAAGTCACGAATCCGCTGCCTAAAAGAAGGGGAGAAGAATACAAAATTCTTCCATCGCTTAACCATTCAAATACCTATGCACAACCATATCGCCCTTCTCAACAATAGGCAAGGGGAATGGTTAGAGGAACATGAGGACATAGAAAAGGAGCTCTTTTTCCACTTCAAGCATATTCTATAAGATCCTCCTGGAAGCAGGCAGCAAGCTATTAACAAGGTTACACAACACATCCCCAAGCTTATAAATGAAGAACAAAATCAGATGCTTCTCAAACCTGTTTCCCTACAAGAAGTGGATCAGGCCATGGCTCAGCTCAAAGATGGCAAAGCTCCCAGTCCTGATGGCTTCACCACCAACTTCTTTCATCACTTCTGGGAACATATCAAGTTGGAGGTCTGGGACCTAGCTGCGGAATCTAGAGAAATGCATTGGATTCTTCCTTCTCTCAATACTACTTTTCTAGCCCTCATCCCAAAAGAACAACACTCTGTCACCCCTGAAAAGTACAAGCTAATTTCTTTGTGCAACGTCATCTACAAGGTGATCTACAAAGTCATTTCCAACAGGCTTAAACCCATTCTTCCTCTGCTTATCTCTCCAGAATAGACAAGATATGTAGAAGGTCATCAGATCCTGGATGGTATCATCCTCACTCATGAAGTCATTCACTCCTTGAAGCACGCAAAGAAAACAGGTATGCTCTTAAAAATTGATCTTTCCAAAGCTTTTGATAAATTAAGTTGGGATTACATTAATCAGATGCTCTTAGCCTTTGGATTCTACTCTTCTTGGACTCGCTGGATCATGAACCTCATCTCCTCCCCCTTCTACTCCATACTTATCAATGGGGTCCCCTCCCCCCTTTCACCCCCTCCAGAGGTATTCGACAAGGTGATCCTCTTTCTCCTTTCCTATTTGTCCTTATGGAAGAAGGTCTAGGGCGTCTTATTCAGAATGTTGTCTATAATCATTCCCTTCGAGGAATCTCCTTACATGATACTCCGCCCACCACCCATCAACAGTTTGTCGATGATAATATTATTTTTGGTCATCCTTTCGTTCAAGAAGCTAGTACCTCCAAAGCTCTGTTGGACATCTTCTTTGACGCCTCTGGCACCTCCATCAATGCTGGAAAATCTCAAACTTTGTTTTTTAATACTCCAGCCCTAACTCAACTCAACATTGCTAGAATCCTCGACTTTTCCATTGCCTCACTGCCTACCAAATACCTTGGAGCTCCACTAATTTAATCTGCAATTAAGCATTCCTACTGGCAAGAACTTCTAGAAAAACTTGAGGCTCGCCTCTCCTCATGGACCTATCGATCGCTCAATATTTCTAGCAAACTTGTCCTAATCAAAGCAGTCTTGCAATCCATGCCTCTGTATCTCTTTTCAGTTCTGGCAGTGCCAAAATTGGTTCTCAAACAAATCAAGAATTTGCAGTGCAACTTCCTATGGGGCATGTTCGGGAAAAATTGAAAATGGGCTCTAGTAAAGTGGTCAACAGTTTTCACTCCAAAATTGGATGGGGGTATGGGATTGAGAGATCTGCATCACAACAATGCAGTTATTGGTGCTTGCATTTGGTGGAAGTGGCTCTCCAAGACACACACTCCTTGGGCCCACCTATGGATAGCCAAATACACAAACAACAGTCTGCCTGATGATATTATAAGACTCAATACAATGGACATTGGCTCTATTATTTGGAATGCTTCCAATCAAAATAAAAATCTCATCCAAGAGCACAGCTTCTAGGAGGTTAGAGCAGGAGGCACAACTCATTTTTGGGAGGATTCATGGCAACAAATGCCCAAATTGGAAGCTCTATTTCAACAACCTCAGTGGCAAGTGGCTATTCAAGCTCAACTGGACAATCATGTCAAAAAATTCTGGAAACCCACGTCCATCCTGGGATACTGTCAATGGCTACTAGAATCTCAATGGCAAGAGAATTGGCAAGAGGAAACTTATGAGGAGATTGATAAAGAGCTAAATAATAGAAAAATCAGATGCTCAGAGAAGGAGGACATAATTATATGGGGATACACTCCTCAGGGCATCTTCTCCACCAAGGAAGCGTATCATCTGCTATATCCAACCACTCAAGATCCCAAGGATGTGATCTAGACCCAAATATGGAGACCCGACATTTGGCGCAAGGTCTCCACCTTCCTTTGGCTCCTAAGCAAAAAACGAATCCTCACTTGGGACAATCTTCTGAGAAGAGGATTTATAGGTCCTTTAAGATGCCCCAACTGTTTAGAGCATGCCAAAAATATCCCTCATTTAATGGACACATGCAAATTGACCAATGACTTATGGGAAAAAATTGACATCAGATGCAGAAGATCCAGCCGAATCAAAGGTTACATCATCAGTACCATTAGGAACTGGCCAACTGAACCTTACAATAGCAAGCTGCTAAATACTCTCTGGATACTCATCCTCGACTTCTTGTTGTGGTTGGTCTGGAACGAACGGAACAAAAGAATCTGTGCATCAATATTCAAGAAACATTGGCTCTACAACACTGGTAGGATTATGATATCCCAAATCAAGCTCCAGAGAGCATCATCTGGATGAATTGGCATCTCTCCATTCCATTCCTCCCTTTGAGCATTCACACTCCCTCACTTCATCCAGATTCACACAGCTCTTGGATTCCCCCTTTTGAGGGACTGATAAAGATGAATTTTGATGGATAATCTAAGGGAAATCTGGGAGTAGCTGGCTTTGGTGGCATATTTAGAGACTCAATAGGAACTCCCCTTGAGGTCTTCTTTGGATCAATAGAATGGGACTCTAATAATTCAGAAGAACTGGAAGGTCTTTGGCAGGTTCTAAGTCTAGCATAGGTACACAAATTATTCCCTTTAGAAGTGGAAGGGGACTCTCAAATTCTCATCAATGCAACAACTCATATCCTCATGGGTGCCTCTGCCTCTAAGGTCTTCTAAAGCTGGTGACTTGCTGCTAGATTTGAGTATATTGAACAATGGCTCAGGTCTCACTGGGCTATATCCTTCAAGCATGTCAAGCGCTCTGGAAATAAGATATTGGATCTCCTTGAAAACAAAGGAGTTGATTATGAACACACCCTATTCGCGAGACCTCTAAACAATATCAATGATGCTTCTCTCCTATAGGAATGCACTAAACTGGTGAAAATTGAAGCAATGCTCCCGGATGCGGGTGAATAAATGTTGGAGGAGGACGACAAGCCTAGCATGTGCCACATGGCCATGCCACATGGCCACGCATGGGCTCTGTCTCGCTGCATTTACAACATCTAGCACCTAGCCTCCTTCTGACTTTAATGTGCTCACAATGAAATGTCGCTTTGCTCTCCTCATAATGGCTCTGCGTTTCATTATTCCTCCATTTTCCTCCCGCTGCATCTGCCCCTCTGCGGTCTCGAAGCTGAGATCTCGAATGCACACAGGGAGGTGGTGCAGCCTCCATTACTGCCTCATGCTAGCTCATGACCTCCATTTCACTCATAGTCTATCATGCAGCCTCACACCCGCTCCTTTGCCTCAGGAATTCAATCCATCTGCTTGCTCTGTCACCCCGCCTCCGTTAACCTGCCTCCCAAATGATTCTGACTGCTCCAACATGCCAAGACGGCATAGAATTCGTTGTCGCCGAGGCAGTGATCGGGGTCAGGTGTCTCGTACCCCTCTTTCCATTCACTCAACGTCTCATTCTCCGCCACCTGAAGAGAATTCTGCCCATTATCCTTCCACTCGTCGAGGAAGAGGTAGGGGTCAAGCTTCTCGACCACCTCTTTCTGTTCATCCTGAACCATGCACCTTGCCACTTGAAGAGACTCATGTCCAGCGCCACTCCATAGGCCAAGGCAGAGGATGAGGCCGGGCTTCTCATCCTCCGTAGTCCATTCACTTAGAGCCTCGATCATCACTACCTGAGGAGAATTCTGCGCAATTTTATTACAACTGTGCTTTGGACAGACCCCGCCTCACTGCCACCATCACCATCAATTTCCAGGAAGAAGCCTCCTTTTCTGCCGAACAAAGCACCAGGAAAAGACCAATAAAACCCACTATAGCCATAGTGCCTCCACATCTCTCGAGGAAGTCAGAGGCCCTACCTGTTGAGCCTGATGTTAATTCCTCCAGCAGCGATTGTAATGGCAGCAATGGAAGTGGGAGTCTAGAATGGTCAGGAGAAGAATGTAGGTAAGCCAGTGCCAGCATAGTTTTCACTTCCACAACACTTGAACTAGCTGCCCATCAGGCGACGCACGTGGATGGCTCCTCCGACGACTACAGGTGCCTCATTGTGGAGGAACCACCGCCTCAACAAAATGACACCTAGCCTGGAGAGGTATTTTTTACTGTTATGTTTATTTTCTATGTTAAAATGTCTTTTCAAAATATTTTCTCAACTTTTAAGTCCCTTTTGTATGAAGGTGGTTTCCCCATTGAGAGCAGCTGTATCATGACCGATTTCCCCATTTGGGGCATTCATTATTTTGTTTTTTTTTACTTATAATGCCTCCAGAATTAGCTAGTACAGCAATTTCGGAGGCTCGACTCATCCTATATATTATGTTACATTAATAGAATTTAGTCCAAATTAGAAAAAAAAAACAAGTAGGAGGTTGGGACCTTTGGTTTCCAATAGAAAAAGGAGAGGGGGTAAAGGGAAACCTTGCATTATGCCTTTGGATGCATGAAATAAAGGAGAGGTTAAACTATTGATTAGGACTGCAAAGGAGACAGATTGGATGCATCCCATGATCCAATTGACAAAAGGAGGAGGGAAACTTGTTTGTGTGAGAATAAGCCTGAGGTAAACCCTGCTCACTTTGTTGTAGGATTTCGAGGTATCAATCTTAAAGACGACCCCCTTACATTGTTGGATCTTCCTGTTGTGTAAGAATTCTTGAGCAAATCCTATTACTTCATGAATTTATATTCCTTCCAAGAAGCCAAAATTCTCTTTGGAGATGGACCTGGACAGAATAGGTTTGATCCTTTGAGCAATAACCTTTGCTATAAAATTGTAGATGTTGTTGCATAAAGAGATTGACCGAAACTCATCAAAATATTGGGGATTTTCACCTTTGGGAATAAGGGCGATGAAAGTGGAATTGAAAGTTGCTAAAACACTGCCTTGATTTTTGGACTCGTTTACTACTTCTAGCAGATCTTGAGTGACCACCTCAAACAAGGTTGAAAACACTTCTATTTCCCACCCATCCAGTCCTAGGATTTTATCTTTCTCAAAACTATCCAGGACATCCTTGAGTTCTTCTAGGGTTAATCTTGCCTGTAAATATTTTATATATTCCTCCCTTACATAACATGGAGATAATTGATCCAATTGAAGTATCTATATTATAGATTTATTAGGATCTTCCTTAAAAATATACTAAAAATGTGTCTTCCCCATATATGCCAATCCTCCGAAAGAGGATACTTATTTGTTTTTCTAGTCCTTCATGCTCCAAATAATTTTTTGCATCTATGTCTCCTTATTTATTATCATTTTTCCTTGACCTTTTTGTTCTTCCATGGTATTCTAGTAAAGGTTGCAGGTCAAGACAAGATTTATCTAAAGCTTGACTAACAAAAGGAAGAAGTGGAAGAATGTGTCAAAGCAGGAAGATGAAGAAGAAGGGAGAAATTTGAAGCTTGCATCAGAGAAGTCGATTAAGAGGGAAAGAAGTGCACTTACCTTAGATGGAAAGAGGGATTTATAAAGACCCTGTAGATGGATACAATATTAATTGAAGCTTGGTAGAAAACCCATAGAAGCTTGTGATCAAAAGAGATGATTTTTGATCTAGGGAAATGTCTTTAAGAAAATAAGTTGAATATTTTTGATGTTGTTGTACCAACAGTTGATTGGTTCGTTCCAGGAACACATTGATTGATGATTAAAAATTCAAGAGCATGATGCAAAACGTTTTTGTAATATGAAGATATAACATGCAAAGGAATGTTGACCTCAAAGGAGCAAGTAGCAAGAATTTGACATGAAGAATCCCACACCTTGACTAAAATATATTGTGATTTGGAAAATCTAATAATGATGGGATGTGGTTTGGCTTTCTGAAAGGAAATATTGCACAAGTATGCGAAGAATATATAAATATAATAGTTGAGACAATGTGTTTGATGATATTGTACCAACAAATATTTAATTTGATTTGGGAGCACATGGATTGAGTGGAAAACATTATTGATGGCTTGGAAAAGCATGAGGGAAAATTTGTATTATGTAAGGAAGAAGGAATGCATTATTAGTTATGAGGAATTTTGTCTTCTTGAAGCTGATAGATGAACCATTTGATGACAAAGTTCAATAAATATTGTCAAGGTCTAGGATGGTCAAGTTCAATACAATGTGATTCTATTACCAGCTGAGAATACCTGCAAGCTACTACTAATATCTTCACGGAAGAATAAGTAGATGATGGACGAGCCAAGTTGAAGCTTATGTTTGTGTCTCCCTAGTTGATAAGGAGTAGGGATCTCCTCTCTGGTTGAGAGGTAGTGATGGTGGATACATTCTTCTCCATGTGTCATGCACTAGGTCAATACTAATAGTCATAAGTCTGGTGAATGCACTAGAAGGGAGAATGGAATATTGGATAATCATTTGGGACCGATACTCCTTGAGGATTGGGAATCCAATACAGGAGTAGTCCTGAGGACTGATACTCTTTGAGGATAGTGCAGGGTATCCAAGACAAGAGTAGTCCCGAGGAGGACCGACATTCTTTGAGGATTGGGAATCCAAGATAAAATAGTCCTGTAAGGACATAATTGGTGAACATACATATGGGGTATGTGCCTTGAGAGGAAATTATGGTGGTGTCCAAATGTATGCCTCCCAACATTGTGCTCTAATGTAGTGGAGAGTTAGATCTTGTCAGTCAAGGCCATGCTATTTTGTAATTGATAGTGTTGGTTATGATGATGATGCTTGATGATTCTTATCAATATGAACTCTTATTATGAGAATATTTCAATTTGAGAGTATCCTTGTATCTTATTGTCGAATTATGAATACCTCCCTAGTTAAGAGGGACTGTTGAAAAATGCAACTAGGTTTTTTCTTCATAATTATCATTGTACTTGTATCATTATGTATTTCATGAAAAAGAAAAAAGAAGAAAAAGAAAAATTATTATTTTGACTATTATTTACTAGTCAAAGCATGTTCTTCATGTAGAAATTATACAAAATACATGTATGTCCTAGATTCTCCTGATCTAAAAATGTGCTACTGTTAAATAAAAAATTGCTTCTACAAATCTTTGCGGAATTAAAAACACAATCGCCAATTACAATATCATGAAGAAAGATCAATCCCACACAACAAAAATAATTTCCCAGGGAAATCTTATCTCTAAAAACACCACTATCTTCTATTGTATATTATATCACGGATCATGATACAATTACATACAAAGCTCCAATTCAAGAGCTCTCAGTACATGAGTTAATTTTCTCACTTTCATACAAAAATTGGCAAGTTCCTTAGGCAATTTACTGTTTCCAGACAGGTCGCGTCCATTGCGCAATCCCTGCTGATAAGATTCCCTGAATGAATGCAATATTTCCTGCCTTGACTGCACAATCCTCATGGGCACATCCAATGTGTGTGTGGTTGCATGTGTGGAACCGCATAATTTCACAACTGATAGTTTACTTCCCTTTCACCTAGAACTCAACTGGGTCTCCACTGGGCCTAACATGCATGCAGTTAATAATAGTAAATCTTAACTTGCATGTGAGACGACTGATTTTGAATTAATTAATAATTAATTCACTTGATCTCTTACTAGTGTATCTTTAGTTACAACTATCACAATTGAGTTTAACTCGCTTGACTGAGTTAAACTAATTTACAACTTGCACAACTGCACTTCCAACTCTGTTACAACTTCGAATCACTCAGTTACAACTAAGTCAACCTGCATGTCCCACCAACCAAACACTTAACTCAAAATTCCTTTAGCTAACTGATTTTCCACTTCAGTTAACTATTTCCAATTGCTCATTGAGAATAGATTATAATTTATTGTCCAACTAATATTAAGGGATAATAATAGTAAAAATGCATCTATAAATAGACATGGATTCTATAAATAGATTATGCACATACATCTATAAATATACACACACCTAAAAATAGCATGATGCTCCATCTTAGTGTAGGTGCTTAATTTTCAGTAGGATATTCTTGTTGAATCTCAACACTCCCTCTCAACAAGAAAGATGATTATCCTTCACCCCGATCCTATCTCCATGGTATTCGAATTTTCTCCTAGTGAGTGCCTTCGTCAGAATGTCTGCATTCTGATCTTCCGTGGGAATCTACTGAAGCAACATGATTCTCCTCTACAGACAATCTCTGAGATGATGGTACCGAATATCTATATGCTTAGACCTATCATGAAAAATAGGATTAATCGAGAGTTTAATGCAACTCTGATTATCACAATGAATCACTGTCGGATCTAAATGAGAACCAAAAAAACCAACCAAGATATTTCTCATCTAGATAGCCTCACATGCAGCTTGACTCACTACCATGTATTCCGCTTCTGCTGAACTGAGTGCCACGGATCCCTGCTTCCTGCTGTACTAAGAAAAAATTGTAGATCTGATACTAAATATCCCCCCTGATGTGCTCTTTCTATCTGTTGGGATTCCCAGTATCTCCCTTGCATACTTTCCTTAAGACACAAAAATCTCACCATCTTGCTACCATATTTCCAATCCAAGGAAATAATGAAGGAGGCCCATATCCTTCATTTCAAACTCCCTTTAAAGATTCTCCTTGCATGAGTGTATCAGCTGCTCATCACCAGTCAATATTAAATCATCAACATAAAGAACAATGATTAAAATCTTACCCTCCACCGCAATTTGGTATAGGTTTTCATCTGCTTCACTTTTGGTGAAGCCCAATCCGGTGAAATAACTCTCTATCTGAGTGTACAAAGCACGGGGTGTTTGCTTCAGCCCATACAATGCTCTTTTGAGTTGGCACACATGCAACTCATTGTTGATGATCTCGAAACCTTCAGGCTGCTCTATATACACCTCTTCCTCAATGATCCCATTTAGAAACACATTTTTGCACATCCATCTGATGAATGCACCAACCCATCTGCATTGAGAGAGCAAGGATAGATCTTATGGAAGAATACCTTGCGACAGGTGAAAAGGTCTCTTCATAATCTATCCCCTCAATCTGTGAGAAGCCCCAGGCCACAAATCTAGCCTTGTATTTGTCCACACTTCCATCAACAACTTGCTTTACCTTGTAGATCCATCTCGATCCTACCACTGATTTATTAACCGACCTTGGAACAATTTCCCAAGCATTTTTTTTGACAATGGATTCATACTCCTCCACCATTGCATCTACCCATGTGGGCTCCTGCATTGCTTCCTGAAAGGATGATGGCTCAATCACAATACATTTTCTTATGAGAGGCATGTATCTAGTAATTCGGTTAGGAGACTGTCTTTGTCTGCGCTGTGAAGTAGGGGCTCCTACATTCTTTGCAGCATCAAGTCTCAGCCTATCAGCTTCTGTGGTACGCCTTCTGTCATTTCTGATGGATGGCTCTGCGTGAGTGGCTTCCTCCACTCCATGAACCTCCTCCTGTGGCTGATCCACATTTAGATACCCATCTTTGGGAACCAACAATTCCTCCTTTGCATGCAAGTCCAGCTCCCTCTCAAGCGACAACCGCATGGCTTTCCCCTCATCAAATTTTATATCCCGTCACACAATAATCATTCTATTGTTTGGAAAATACACATGATAATTATGGGGTTTTTATGCCCACCCCACAAAAATACCAACTTCTGTAGTCAGCTCCAGCTTCTTCCCGGCGTCCTTGGTCACATGCACATAAACAGATGAGCCAAAAATCTTAAAGTGTGAAACATATGGTTTCTTACCAGTGAAATCTTCTTCAAGTGTACTCACGCCAAGTACTCTATGAGGACAATGGTTTTTCACATAAACTGCATTTTTGCATGCTTCTATGCACAAATGAATTGGTAGGACTTGATCATGCAACATCACTTGTGCTACACCCACGATCGTTTTGTTCTTCCTCTCTGCGACCCCATTTTTCTGTGGGTTATGAGGCACTATGAGTTCTCTTCGAATTCCTTCTTTTCTATAGAATTTCTTGAATTCGTTAGAGATGTATTCTCCACCATTATCACTCCTAAGAGCCTTCACTTGCTTCCCTGACTCTTTCTCCACCAATGCCTTAAACTTGCAGAACTTTGAGAATGTTTGATCCTTCTTCTGCATGAGGAAGATCCAACATTTACGATAAAATTCATCAACAGATATTACATAATACTTATGTTTTTTTGTTGAAGCAACCAAGAACGATCCACACATGACTGTGTGAACTCTCTCAAGGATCCCCGAAGCACGGTTCTCCTTCTCATGAAAGGCGGACTTTACATACTTCACCATGGTGCAACCCTTGCACTGATCTAACTAAGAAAGTGTTCCCATTGGAAGTCCAGTAGATATTTGTTGCATGACTTTCAAGGATCCATGATGAAGATGGCCCAATATCCTGTGCCATAATTCGCCCTCATCTCGGCTCACCACTTTTTCTGCCTTGCCCATCATGGCAACGCAACCATCTGCCTCCATTTTGCAGAGATTCTTAACTCAAATCCCTATCCTCTTGGCTTGAATCGTTGTTTTATATCGTAGGAAATATTTTCCATCACTAAAAACAACGTCATAGCCTCAGTCCTCCAACATTGCGACTGAGACCAATTTTTTCTTCAGACCTAGAGCATGCATAACATATTTTAATTGAAATGGTTTACCTGACTCCCTCTGAAAGGTAATGGTACCAATCTCGGTAGCACTGTATTATCTGTCGTTGCCCATCTCTATATGCATCTAGAGATATTTCTCCTCCAAGTCACTGAAAAGTTACTTATCTCCCGTCGTGTGAAAGGAAGTGCCACTATCCAAATACCACACCGATCCCAATGCACTTGACACCATGCATGCAATCAAGGAGAATTCAAGCTCAAATTGCGAGGCAAGGGCCTCACTAGCTGCAGCTCCAGTAACCTTCTTGTTCTTCTTCTTTTTTGGATAGTTATTAGCAATATGTCCATGTTCATGAGAGAGAAAACGCTTCACTTGGGACATATCCAGCTTCTTTCCTTTAGACTTGGATTTAGAATGGAATTTCTTCCACTTCCCCTTCTTCCCCTTGGAAGCCAAAGAAAAATAAGCTTCATCATCATGCTTTGATGAAGAGCCATCTCTGGTGTTCCGCCTGAACTCCTCCTGCACCAAATCCGACCATAGTCATTCCCAGGGCTAGAAATTTTTCCCATCCGTTGACAAAGTCTTCATAACTGTGCCAACTCTTAGGAAGTCCCAAGAGATCCAAGCTCACCAAATCACCATCAGTAATATTTATTCCCACACTCCCCAGTTCATCCCAACATTGTACAAACTTCCTGAGATATTTTGGAATGGTGTCGCCCTTTTCCATCTTGATCTTCCTGAGTTTATCTTTGAGAGCTAATTTCGTATGGTGGCTTCTACTTTGGAATAGATCTTTCAAATCCTTCCACTTCCACATATCATATGGTGTGGCTTTACCATGGAGGCTTGAGACAATGTGGTCTCGTACTCCCTCCAATAGGATCCTCCTCGCCTTTGCCACTTTCTTTTTCCATGCATGAATATTGGCAGCATCTGACGAAGCAGGCTTAGGAACATCATTGTCAATTAATCCCTTCAAGCCATTGTCTTCAAGTACTGCCTCCATCCTATCCTTCCAAGAAATGTAGTTTGATATGCCCTCAAGTGCATACTCTAACCTCAATCCATTGAAAGCCATTTTGATCTTGAATCAGTTGTAGCACCAAGAAAGTATTTTTGCAAATTCGAATTATTTCCACCAACAAACTCAACTCCTGCTTCACTTCTGCAATTTCCTTTGATCCGATACCATGTAGAAATTATACAAAATACATGTATGTCCTAGATTCTCTTGATCTAACAATGTGCTATTTTTAAATACAGAATTGCTTCTACAAATCTTTGCGGAATTAAAAACACAATCTCCAATTACAATATCATGAAGAAATATAAATCACTCACAACACAGAAATTTCCCAGGGAAAGCTTATCGCTAAAAACCCCACTATCTTCTATTGGATATTATATCATGGATTATGAAACAATTACATACAAAGATAAAATCCAAGATCTCTCAGTACATGAGCTAATTGTTTCACACTATCATATAACAATTGGCAAGCTCCTTATCCAAATTACTATCTCCAAACAACCTACCTCCACTGCACAATCCCTACTGATAGAAATCCATAAATGAATGCAATCTTGCCTGCCTTGACTGCCCAATCCTCATGGGCACATCCAATGTGTATGTGGTTGCATGTGTGCAACCGGATAATGTCACAACTGATAGTTTACTTCCCTTTCACCTAGAACTCAACTGGGTCTCCACTAGATCTGACATGCATGTAGTTAATAATAGTAAATATTCAGTTGCATGTGAGACCACTGATTGTGAATCAATTAATAATTAATTCACTTGATCTCTCACTAGTGTATCTTCAGTTACAACTAGCACAACTGAGTTTAACTCACTTAACTAAGTTAAACTACTTTACAACTTGCACAAAT
This sequence comes from Pinus albicaulis, assembly GCA_034641835.2. NCBI lineage: Eukaryota > Viridiplantae > Streptophyta > Pinopsida > Pinales > Pinaceae > Pinus > Pinus albicaulis. Next base: position 714,321,958 of record CM076580.1, on the reverse strand, counting down.
GCACTTCCAACTCTATTACAACTTCTAATCACTCATTTACAACTAATTCAACCTGCATGTCCCACCAACCAACCACTTAACTTGAAATTCCTTTAGCTAATTGATTTGCCACTTTAGTTAACTATTTCCAAGTACTCATTGAGAATAGATTATAGTTTATTGTCCAACTAATATTAAGGGATAATAATAGTAGACATGCATCTATAAATAGACATTCATTCTATAAATATATTATGCACATACATCTATAAATATACATACACCTAAAAATAGCCTGAGGCTCCATCCTAGTGTAGGTGCTTAATTTTCACTAGGATCTTCTTGTTGAATCTCAACACTTCATGCTCTTAGGATAATTTTAGTCAAGAAAAAATTTTAATCGAGTTAAAGTCCATTTGGATTCTTTGTAGGAAAAAGAAATAAAAATTTTATTGAGTCAAAAGAGTCAAATTGCCCCATAAGAAGAAATCAGTCCTCTAGGACATGTTGGCCTAGAAGAGGAACCCATTTAGTCATATGGAAATATATATATATATATATATATATATATATATATAAGATTCTTTGACATAATTTTTTCATCCATCATCCACTTATGCAAAGAAGGATAATTTTAGCGTAGTCAAAGGAGAGAAAGAGAGAAGTCAAAGGAGAGAGAAAGTTAATTTTCTGCCCTAGTTTTTCTATCCACATGTACGAGTTTCTGAGACATCTTTTGTGGTACTACATGCCCAAAATTATAGAGACGATATTTCAAGGAGGCCAAAAAATCAAGGATTATCCAGAATTCATATGTTTGACCAATGTTGACTTTGTTGACTTTGACCAGTAAGAAGAAATATTGAAGGAGGGATGACTTGGGACATTTGTGGAGGTATTGGTATTGATGTTGGGTCTTGGATATCTCACTTTGATCTGATTCTATAAGAAGAGGACATTTTATGGGTTTCCCCCTTGTGGCGTTTTGGCCCTAGCTTGGAGAGCTTACATCTTGTGTTCTTTTTGTTTCTTTGTTACCTTCATGTACATTTTGGTAATTTCTTGACGAAGAAGAAAATAACATAATAATAATAAGCCAAAAAAAAATCACAAGTAATTATCAAGTAAGATAAATCTACCTAATCGACATGCCTATTGATTTCTCAACAACTTTTTCTATAGATTTCCAATACACTAGAATGCAATCCAAAATTGATTTAATTAGAATTACGTGACCCTCCTTAGGAGCCATGTATTTGTCCATGAGTAAATTATAGCTTCAATTTTCTTATAGCACCATATCCAATATTTATATATCCAATCATTTTTCTTTATATAGAAAACCATATATTTAACACCTTCTTCTATCCTTCATCATGGAATATTTAGAGAGAGGTCCAAATCTAGCTAATGTCTTCTTCTAGAAAGTGCCAGAGGAGACAGGACTTTGAAAAATTAATATCATACTTGAAACCAAACAATAAGAATCCAATATTTTTTAAATATGAGATAACTATGCTTGTGATATTGCACTAAATAAGAGAATATCAACAACAAATAATAGCCGAGTTAGAAAATAAGAAGAAGACATTGTAACACCCTTAAGCTCCCCCTAGATTTGGCTACAAATATCAATTCACTAAGACCCTCTACAATCAATACAAAGATGAAATGAGATAGTGGTCAACCTTATCAAAAGCCTCTTGTATACCAAAATAAAGGAGACAATGAATGAGGATTAGGATTGCAAAGTATGGGAAATATTATAGTCCATTATCCAATTTAAAAAGAGCTAATCTAATACATCCAACATACATTCCCAATTTTAAAAGAGCTAATCTAATACATCCAACATACATTGTCATATGCCTTCAACAGGACCAATTTAATTATGACATATGGAAAGATTCGATTCTTGATTGATTGCAAGTCCTTTTGAGACAAAGACACCACGTCATGGATATTTGTTTGAAAAAGGAACCCAAACTACTACTTTGAGATGAAATCACTTAACATAGGTTTGATTATGTTAATTTATTTTCATGATGATATTGTAAAATACATAGCAACATGAAATATGGTGAAATTATTCAAAAGAAGAAGCGTCTTGCTTCTTGGGGACATGGGCCAAGTGAGTGGAATTAAAATATCCTTGAATCCTAATATAGCACTGAGATTCTTGAACTACTTTGAATAATTTTGTCTTAACTAATTCATATAAACCTTGATAAAATCAAATAATTAGACAATTGAGGCCAAGGATATTTCCCTTTTTCATAGAGAACGTAATCGAATGAAGCTTGGATTCTAGTATTTCTTTATTGAGTTTCTCGTTCATATCATTTTTGAAAACTAAAAGGAACATATTTATAACCTCCAATATTTCACCAATTGTTCATATACCAGGCTCTGTAAATAGGGAAGAGAAGAAATATTTGCCTACTTTTTCCTTGTCTATAAACAAGGAAGCATATGATCTATCAACGACCTGGACCTTCCATATTATGTTCACACAATGATGGAGGTTGGAATACTTATGGAAAAACTTCATGTTATTATTTCCTTATAAGATCCATAAAGCTCTACTTTTGAGTGTTCATATTATTTCTTCTTTGGCTAGGAGAGAGTTGACCAAAGCCTTATTTTTTGAAGAGAGGGTAATCGAAAAATTATATAATAATGATTCCTTAAGCTTTATCTTTGTCAATAGTACAAGGGAATGCAATCTGATTATAAAAGAACGAGCCTATAGAATTATAACTACTTTTATTCCCTTGATATTTTCAAGGAACTACTTCATAACTGAGAGCCCTCTAAGGAGTGATAGAAGGGAACCCAATAAGTAGAGACCAATTAAAGATAATAATCCTATGCCAATTAGACAAGGGAGAATTTGAATGGGGAGGGAGGATTCATCTCTAAGAATTCCATATTTAATATAATAGGCCTATGATAAAATAAATCCACCCACCTCCACCCATAATTAATATTCATGGCTCCATCCATAATACTTTCAGAAATAAAAAATAGATCTAGACTTTTTTTCATGCCTTGGTCACCACTGCAACCATTTCACCAAGTAGAATAAAAATTGGTGGGAGTAGGATCCATTAAGAGGTGAGAATTAGAAATGTGGTTGAAATTCCCTTTTAGATGGTCTTAGTGAGGGTGTGATTCCAAAACCTCCCCAAGTGACAAGGTGATCATATTTAAATCACCCCCTAAAATTACCTTAGGAGTGAAGAAGATACCAAAAGAAAAAAAATAAAAATAAAAAATTTTCTTTTGATATGAATGCAACCCATAGATGTTGATGAGGTGAAATGAGGAAATCAGGTCTCTTTAGAGACATTTGATAAAATTGGAACGATATAGAGAAGATCAGCATGGCCCCTTCGCAAGGATGACGTACACAAATCAAAATGATGAATTCAAACTCCTATCTTCCAAGTCAGCCGAGATATCTAAAGGGAGGAGAGAAATAAAGGATTGGATGAGAGACATCACCAAACCACTAGAGAGGCCATTCACATCAAATAATGCATATCCCTAATCCTTTAATGATAGGGAAAGGCTACCCCAATATTTCTAGCATGGGCACATCATTTCTTGAAGGAAGATGACATCATGAGAGTAGGTATGGACCAATATTTTAAAGGTTACGACTTTAGCCTCATTACCTAGCCCTCAAACCTTAATGGAAAAGAAAATCATTATTGTATATTTTCATGGGCCTTACCAGCTCTAAGGGCTAAACTAATTGTTGCCTACTTTCCAATTTTAATTTCATGCTCACCTTTTAACTTAGCTAGAGATATGCAGAATTTACATCCCACCTTAGACCCTTAAGGTTGGTCTAGAGAGACACCACCCTCTACCACTCGTTTCCTAGAAAATTCGGTTTTGGAGTGAAGAAGATAACTTTGCTAGGAATGGAGGCAATGATGTAATACCCACTTGTTGACCCTATTATATTATCCTTAATTATTATCCTACCTTCTACCTGGTACGAGGTGTTAGTGTCCAATATTCAGTGATCAATATGTACTCTTTCAAATTTTTCTAGGTCAAAATTTTATATTTCCAAGTCAGTTTTCAAATAAAATTATGATCGATGGATATGTCTAGGTATTTAAAATATACTCCCTCCAGTTTATTCATGGTTATTTTCATTTCATGGGTCATGTCCTTCATTTTCATCTAGAGTCTTAGGTCAAGTCGCCATGTTTTCATCTAGGTTAGTGTCTAGGTGTCTTTCACTTCGCCACCATAAATGTCCAAAATCTATCATGAAGAAGGCAAAAGAAGGGTCATTCACTTCCATCATACAAAGTCATATTTAAAAGGGAGTTATATTAGGTAGGATAATAAAAAAAGAATCAATTTCTCTTCTTTCAAAAAATCTTGTTGCATTGTCAAATTATTCAAAAAGCAAAGTGTTCCTAAAAAAGGTATTGTTTTAACTAATTGACAAAAAAGGGAGTTTTATTGATGTTATAAAAAGGAAAAAAGAGATATCTTTCTCTCATTTTATCTCCTCTTTCTCGATAAAGTGTATCTCTCAACTTCATAATACCTTACCATTTCCAAAGGTGGAAGAAAACTGGAAAAAATTGCAAGAAAATCCAATTTGTTGTGCTTCTAGAGGCCCTGCGACGTTTCTGAAGAAGAAACGTGACGTTTCTGGGTATTGGCGCTAGGATTTTGGGGCAGCGCTATGTTTCTGTAAAGAATGCTATGTTTTTGCTTTTCACTCTTCAAATCAGCTTCTCAAGCCTCAAAAACAGTGTGCAAACCTCCTATGGCCTCCAAAACCTGTAAGTGGACATTCCACCTCCCTTCTTCAAGTCAATTTATGATTGTATGAGTGTTTTTTATCATTATGGTTTTTCTCTCCTATGTTTTAGGGTTTCTCCTTTCTTGATTGGTTTTAGCCATTGGAGACCCTTTTTCCCACCATCTAAACCTTCACTCATCCTTCACAACCACAACACCTCCTATTACTCACAGTTCCCTTTACCGTTTTTTCCATCAAAAACCTAAGACCCTACTAGTTTTCGACAAGAAAACTGGAAAATATCTGTGTTTTCCTATTTTTATCCACTTCCCCATACCCATTTCAAGTAATTCCACATGTATCATCAAGCTAACACATTACCTTACTGCCTCAATTTTTTGGGGAATTTTCCTCAACCTTCTTATACCTCATATAGCCCCTAAACCTACCTTATACATATACATATACCTCATCATAGCCCCTAAACCTACCTTATACATATACATATACCTCATCATAGCCCCTAAACCTACCTTATACATATACCCTTTTTTCCCAAATTCATCATCCCTACCCACTCATTTCATCTAGGAGGGCTTCATCCTATTCACAATTAGTATGGAGGGTGAGAAGAAAGCTCACAAGGGAGGCCACCACTCTAGATTTGGGCCATCCACATTTCAAGAAATTAATGCCTCCCTATATGGTAAAATATGTTTTGAAAACACTGGATGTTTGAGATTTTGTGAGAAGATCATGGAGGTAGGATTTCATGCCCCATTGACTACCCTTTTTTCCACCAAATTTAGCAGAGACAAGGCCACCATAGCAGGCATTGAATTCAGTCTATCAGCAAAGGCCATCACTTCGGCAACAAGGATCCCAAATGAAGGAGAAGTCTTGTTCAAGGGCATGGAATTGGACCCTGAAAACTACCCAATGTTCCTAAAACCTCATTGTAGGGATGAACATGAACATGTTTTCCCTTTCAAGCATCTACTTGATAAATATGCCTCATTAAAGCTCATCATGAAATATTTCACATGTGAGGTAATATTTTCAATACCATACCAATGCCATGTCAGGTTACTAATGCACTTCACATCTACCAAATCACTCAATTTGTCAAACTATCTATTCAGAAGTTTGGTCAAGATGGCGGAAAAAGTACAAAGCAAAGGAGAAATCCTTGTCCCAGTATATTTCACCATGGTTTGGTTAAGATGATTTTTTTGCACCAAATCTCAACAAACAACATGAACTGGGAAGTTTTCATGGAGAAAGTAGCATCAGCTCCTGCTACTAGTCAACCCATTGTTCATACCACAACATCAGTACAGCCAAAGGAGGTTGGCTCTTCTAGCTAGCAGGCTCAGATTTAAAAAGAACCTAGGGTTGAGATCACTCAAACCTATGAGAAGGGAAAGAGAATGGTTTTTTCTCCTAACACCATCATAGTTGTATTGGCACCTGAAACTACACTTGAGAAAAGAAAAACAATGGATCAGCCACCTAGCCATGATGGTGAGTCACCATTACAACACCATGATGAATAAGCACCCTTAGAAGTTGACATGATAGAACAGGTGAAAGATAAGTCATTTGAGGAGATCATAAAGGAGAAAGATGAAGAAATAGAAGAGTTGATGGAGGTTTTCTCAATTGAAAATTCTCATATCACATTCCTACAACAAGAGAATTTTTAGTTAAAGGTAAAACTACTCCTCTAAGACAAACCCAAGGTACATGATGCAGATAAAGGCAAGGGAAAAGAAATATTAGATGATGATCAGTTGGAGGTGTACAATTTGGAACAAAAATAAGAATACCAAGGACAATAGGTCAATGGACACCTCGATAAGTTTTTGAAGAAATCTAAAAAGAACAATAACCTCCAGAGACATATGGCCAATCATTATTGCACCAGGAACAAAATTTCCCAAATTAGGCTTAAACAAGTGAAGAAAAAGCTCAAAGAAGCTTAAATGAAGCTCAAGGAGAAGGAAAAATTAGACCTCCTTGATGAGGCATCCATGGTTGTTCAGCCTATCCTCCACAGGTGTTATAGAACAAATTTTGGTCAATTTTGGTCAATTTTTGTATTTTTGGTGATTTTTGCAAAAAATTGGAAATTTTGTCTCCACAGAAGCGTCGCGCTGAGGCGCGACGCTCTCTCTCAGAGCTTCCAAATCAATATTTTCTTACATGTTTGGGTGCATCTTGACTATTAAATTCCATATATAGACTTATTTTTCCATGAAAAGCTATATTTTTGAAGAAAAATGCAAAAACCTGCCTCATTTCTATGCTTCTGCCAGTTTTTTTTACCAGGCGCAATGCTTCTAGAGTGAGGTTGGGAAAAAACCACTTTTGGAGGCCTTCTTGTGGGTTTTTTCCAAAAATTCATAATGAAATGGAAACTAGACTCACAGGGCTACTTAGGAAAACTTTCAGATTTTCATTTGGATTCTCCTAAGTGGGTCAAATTCACCCTTGAACTGGCGCGACGCTTCTGCCAGATAGGTGCAACGTTTCTACTACAGGCATGATTTTTCTGCATAGGATTCCTCTCAGACAGCTGTCATGCCCAGAAAACTCCAAAAATTCGATGCTAGTTGTTCCATGAGGTGTAATGTGATGTGTTTGAGTTTTTCTTTTCCTCTATGATTAGGGAACATGTAATTTAATGGAGGAGATACACACTCATATTGTTTAGCTAAATTTCAGGGATAAGTTTCTAACTTCCCTAGATTCTAGGAAGTGACTCATTTGATGTAATTATGATGCCTTTTGGATAGGATTTCGACCCTATGAGGTGTCATGAACTCTATTTTCTATAAGTAGTCCACCTCAATTATTTTTATAGTTTGGATAGTTGTTATTTGCAGTGGAGCTATTGTACAAGATTTTGCTAATTAAATCAAGGACAGTGTTGGAGACATAGTGTTAAGACTCCAGTGGTATGCCTCTAAGTATTTTTTTTTCTCAGTAAAATTATCAAGGTGAATGTTATGTTATCCATATTTCACATATATGCTTATTTATGTTAATTCTTATCAATTTATTGACAAAAATCATGCTTTCCATGCTCTGTTTTCTATAATATTTTCATGAAATTGTCTCTGCTCTTTTGATGAATGAATTTAGTTTATTTATCATTCTGACTCCCTCTCAGTTCACTCTATACACAATGACAAATCAATCATGCTTCTTATCTTACCTTCTTGGCCTCACCCTTACTTCTGCAACTAAACCTTTGAATTTTGATCAAAACCCTAGACCTAGTTTCTTAACTATCATTCCTATCAAACAAAACTCCAAACAAACAAAAACCATAATCTAATAAGCATCATAACTAGCCTAAAACATTATATCCAGTCATATTTTTGGCTACTAATTGACATTGAGAGAGCCCTCTCTGGTCTTGGTAGGGCTAGCTACCTGACCTAAAAGTTGGTATGTGGTTACCTTCCTTCATCTCTATTCTCAGCCTTGGGAAGCAAGAGGGGGGGTGATAACACGAGGTATGTGGATAATAGCTACATACCCACACTGTGCATGAATCTACTAGCATTCTGTGGTTTACTATGCTAGCTATATCTTAAATGTAGCTTATGGTTATTCCTTAACCTTGATTAATCATTTAATTAATGTAACTTGTGATATTCCTTAATCTTGATTAATGTTAATTAATGTAATTTATGATTAGTCATTAAGCTTCATTAAGGATTAATTAATATGAATTTTGTATTAGTCCTTAAAGTTTATTAGTAATTAATTAATGCACCTTTGTTAATTTAATGATGAATTAAATAAAATTCTTCAGTGACCCATTGATTTTGGCTAGACCATTAAGATTGGTTGATTTTTATTATTTACTTAATTGTTGAACCCAATGTTTTCTTTTATCTTGTGAGGTGGGGGGAAGGGGGGATCTGAGACCCTAAAATTAACATGGGTAGGTGAAGGTTTATGAGGGGAAACATATCGGTTGGGAGACTTTATGACTTGGTAGAAAAAAAACAATCAGGGAAGGTATTGTTTGGAGATTTGGGTGATAAATGTGGGGGGGGAGAGAATGGAGGGAATTATTTTTTAGATCTTGGGTTTTTTTTTTGGAATCAAGAGGAGGTGAAAGAAGTGGGGAACTTATAAGAGTTTGGGCGTGGGGGATTTTTTTAGTCTGTGGAGTTTCAGGGAGGTGTTAGGTACCTTGAAATTTGAACACACTATGGGTTTTATTCTAGGATAGGGCATGGAGGGCTAGGGGACATGTGGAGGTTTCTTAGGGCTAAGAAAAAGAATACGTTGTTCCTAGTTGGCTGAGTGGAAAACTTAGTCTAGGAGTTTTTATGATTCACAAGAACGAAGGAATATTCAAACTAGCCGAGGACCCTACAAATTCCAAGATACTCTTTTTGGTGTTACCTAAGCTCATTTTATGTAAATTGATTGTCTATGCGAAAAAGATACTATAGATATGCTTGCAACATGTTATTTAATCAATATACTGCATACATGAAATGATAAACAATAGTTTTTTTTTTTGTATTTATAAAACGTAACATTGTTCTAAAATTATTGATGCCTCAAAATAACCCAATAAAATTTAAAAGGGAACGCAGAAATTGAGACAAGGGTATGTTCTATACGAAAATAATTATGTTGATATATGACACCCACCTTCATGCCAAAAAAAAATTTATTTTCAAATATCCTACTATTGTACAAAGTATGCACAAATAAACAAAATTAAAGTAGTGGGTATTGGAAACAAAGAAAGTCATACATTTTTACAAGGAAAGCAAGAATTTAGTTACAAATTTAGATCAATGATTTTTCTTTCGATAAACCCGAAAGCCAAATACTCATTTGAAAGGCCATTTTCCATTATATTTTACATGTTTTGTCCTAGACTCATAAAAAGATAAGAATTTATGAGGGAGAAGGGTACTCGCCTTGGAGAATAAAACAGGATTACAAAGAAGCAATGCAGAAGGATGAATATCCAACCTGCTAGCCATGGTGGTTCAAATGTCATCATGTTCATTGAAATTATAGAGTAAAACTCTTGCTTGTCATTGTGATGGTCATCATTTTAATTGAAATTTGAAAATAATTTTTTTGTTTTTTATTCTTACCACTATTATCATAATTTTTAGGTGAACCACACACGTCTCCACACAAAAATGATATGAAAAATTTGGGGATTTGAACTTTAAATCACACTAACTACCACTAATCAAACCATCCGCTCACTAAATTATTAACATTTATTTTAATTTTAATTTAATTTAATTTATTTATTTTTAATTAAATTTTATAAGCATTATATATAATGAATAATATTGTTTTATTTATCTATTTTATTGATTATTATTTTTTATATATTTTTGAAATTTTGATCAAAATAATAAAGCATAACATTAATTTAAAATCAATATTAATTAATTAGCTAACCAATACAATTTGATAAATTAACATTAAAGGTAATTAATTAATGAATATTCAATATACTTAATTGATATTATCATGTATTAGTATTAGTAATATTAATTAAGGTTATTAAAAGGGGGAATTTGACATTAGGAGGATAACTAAGGGTAATTGGCAGGGGCATCGTAGCTCTCACCTAGGTAGCAATGGTAGAATATTTAGTGGATTCTCGAGGATCTACTTAATATCGACACTCATTTATGAGCATAATTATAAGGAAAGCTTAAAGCTATCTTGATGTATATGCATATGTAGCTCAAATAAGAGTTGTGAATGCCTTGAGTTGCACTAATAAATCTTGAATGTCTTGATGGGATTCAACAACTTCAGAATGGTAAGGACATGAGGAAATCGGGGCTGAGGAAGGTCATCACAAATACCACCTCCACTAGAACCATCACTGCCTTCACTAGAGCTAGCCCTCATCTTTCTCTCAATGTAAGCAATTAATTAAAATTTAAAGGGGTGCCAAGAGACCAAGGTTGAAGTGGAGCACCCTCCATCTAGGGTAGGAAACCCTGATGGATCAAGTAAATATAAACGGGGACCTCAAATCGATGATATTACTAGAGAGATTTATAATATTAAGCTCCCAGATTTTGTTGGAGGCCATGCTAGTGAATCTGCGGAAGTCAGGCTTGAAGGAATGACAACATGTTTTGCATTGAGGGATTATACTTCCAATTCAAAGGCCAATATGATGTTACAAACTTCAATATAGTATATTTTGAATTGGTTTGTTATCTTTGAAATATAGTTGCACCTCATTCTTGACATTGTCTCCTAGGAATTGTTTAAGGAAAGGTTCAAGAAATAGTACATATCGACATGCTATGAGAAACAATGGGAGTCTTTCCATGCTTTGGTTCAAGAAAACCAACCAATAAAATATTATGAGATAAGGTTAATGGAAATGGTCAAATATGCCTCGCAAAAGGACTCTAAAAAATTCCAAGCATAATGTTTTATTTAAGAATTAAATCATAAGATAAAGGAAATGGTATGAATGCAGAAACCATCTTCGTTTCTTGAAGAAATTGAAAAACCTTTGTTATCTAGAATAACACCTAGACCTCAAAGGAAGAACAATGGTTGTATTTCCACAATATCCAATATTTTTTAGGAATTCCCCTCATACCTTCTTTAGGAGAGGAATTTCTAGGCCACCATCATATGGAAACAAGGTTTGTAACAACCCTCATGAAAATTCCATGTAATAAAAGTTAAAAAATAATAACCATGGTTGATGAGACACTTATTCCAAGTTCAATGTTGGGAAAAACATCCTAGTGGGTGTTAATTTCAGCTATTATGGCTAAAGGAAATTAGAAAAGGAAATGGCTAAGGCTTTGGAGAGGAAAAAGTATTTTTGGCACATTTATTTATGAAAATAATGGAAAATAGGAGAAAAGGGAGATGAAAGGTCACAGGTTGCATGTGAGGTGGAAAATGAATAAAACATAGGCCTTATTGATAAAAAAACTTCTGAGGATTAGCTGGCAAGCTTTTTCTCACACTTATGCCTTTAATTCTATTCTCTCTCTCTCTCTCTCATACTCTTGGATACTTTCAGTTTTCTTGGAGCACTTTGGCATTGGACCAAGAAAGGAAAAGAAGACAAGAGGGAGGAGGAAGCAAGCAAGGAGGATAGGGAATCAAGAAACTACAACAGGATTCTTGGCAGGTATTAATTTGCATGTGTATTTTCTTTGCTAGATATGGCATGCATGGTATTGCATGTGGTTCTTTTATGTCTTGGCATGGGTTTTTTCCAGGTGTGACAGTTTTTTCAGCCTAGCCTTTCCATTTTCGGATATCCATGGTGTTGTGGAGTTCTCATGCTTTTTTTTAGATGGATTACCAAATGGATTCGAAGCTGAGTGGGGTGGATCTAGGAATTGATATAACACATGGGCTAGTAACCCCTGAACTAGAATGTGGTTTTCGGTAATGCGGGATAGTGTGTTGCCTCGGTATGCCTAGGAATCCTCAACCGGTGAATGATGAGATATACAGAAAATCCTAGAGGTGGTTTTCTCTCCATCAAGCCTAGGAATCTCAGGTTTGGGATATATGGTAAAGTCTGGAGAGTATGTCTCGGTTTAGGGCCTAGTGGCCCTTTATTCAGACTACGAGTTGCAATAAAGCCTCAGAGACTAGGAGACAGGAAAATACCTCACAGTTTAGGTGGAGAGAATTTGGTGATATCCATGCTTGTGTTGGCCCAGTGATCGGGTGTAGATCACGGTAAATCTGGTTATGACATGTTTATTGTGTTGGCCTGGTGATCCGGGATGGATCATGGTAAATCTTGATTTCTATTGATGAGGGTGAGGTGGTTTAGCCTCGGGATTCCCTGGTTGGTTCTTTCGATTTGAGTCCCACATTCATGCTTGGAATATGGCACAGGGGTGATTGGCTTAAGAGAGATTTAGTTCAACCAATCTATGGTCGGGTGGAACGTGGAATTCCCATCTCCGGTTGGTTTTTATATCCATAAATGAGAAGCTCATTCCTTTGGTATTTGGTATGAAAATGTACTGGTTATTATGTGGATTCTATTTTTGTTGTATCCACTGTATATTTCTTGTTATTATGCTAGTTATAAACATATATGTTGACAGTTATGATATATGGTTCTCTCCACATATTTAATTATAGATGAATGCAAAATGTATCTATGGCAAAACAGATTGTATGGTAGCTAATGATGTAGGGGAGAAATGATTCTTAGCAATTCTCAAATAAGCATGATACCCATTTTCTTTGTTATTTTGTTTATACATGTAGCTTTCATGTTTGTGACATGTTTGAAAAAATTCCTATAATGGCTGGGAGGGGCCCATATGAGTTATTATTGATGTGATTTCTTCCATATCATTGCCCTATTGTTATTTATCATCTCTGAACTTTTCATGAAGTTATGGGCAGAGCACTGGGTTATGGGCCTAAAAAGGTGGCTCAAATTCCGGGACTGTTGGCACAAAACTAAGTATTTGGGGCCCTGTCCACTGACATGTAGTGTTATGTCTGCAGTTATAGCCTCTTGGCCACTAGAATGCAGTGTTATGCCTACGGATATGGCTCAAACATGTCAAAATGTCAATGTGACCTAGGGGTTAGAGGCCTGAATGGTTGGGTTACCTCCTAGAGGTGTTGTTGTACAAGGTTTGTATGTTATGTTTCCATCAGTTCCACTTCCTTAAGGTCACCTAGGAGATTGAATCTCATTATAGTATCATCTCGTCGCATATTTACCCCAGCTAGTTGGTTGCTTGGGTAGATGTGGGAAGGGGGTGTTACAGAGTGGTATCAGAGCATGGTTCAACCCTCAGCCTAGATGGGAAATGTGTTGATCATGCACTTATGTTGGTTGCATATGTGTTTAGTATGCTTGTGGTATATGTGTGCTTTTTTCATTCATGATGTGTTGGCCATGGTGGCAGTGGTGTTGCCATGGAAGTTTTGATGGTGTTGTTGTCAACATGTTGTCATGAGTGTATGACTGGTTATGTGTTTCCCATGCTTGTGTATTTTTCGTGCACGCTTGCTTACATATTGTTACATATTATACATGCATTGCTTGCTTATGTTAGGGTTACATATTGGTCATGCTTCGGTGTTATCTATGTATGGTTTCTTGTGTGATGTCATATGTTGAACATGCATTGGTTGTTCATGATTGGTTATACATATCAAGTGGGTGCATATGGTCAATTTTTCATTAGTTTGATTGAGGTTGTTGTACATAAGGTCATTGTATGAAATTAGGTCATCATGATGATATTGGTATGTTATGATGCTAATGTGTTTCCTAAGATAGAGTAAGAGACGCAAATCATTAACGTGAAGTTGCAACAATGGACTGTGGGGTAAGAGCAGATCATCATACAAGTTTTATGCTTGGCATGCATGTATGTGATTCATGGTTGTTGTAATAATTAGGGTTACTTATATGTTTTTCATTCCATTATTATGGTTACATACGTAATAAATGTTGCTTGATCAGTCTAGTCACTATGCATTATGGTTATGTGTATGCCTCTCATTCTATTGATGTTATGATAGGTGTTAGTTGACTAGTGTGATCGTACGTACATGTGTTGGTTAGTCAGGCATTGTATTAACTTATCAATATGTTATATGTTGTTTAAAAATATGTTATATGTTAACATGTATTTAGCTCGATGATTATGTTATATGGTGTTGATAAGCATGCTATATGTTGACGTATTGTTGTTATATGTTAGTTAACTTGATGATTATGGTTATAGCATTAATGTAACCTTGAAATTATATGTATTATGCTAAATTGGATTAGCCTAGGAAGATGGTTAGGGTTATGACATTCATGTATGAGTCGACTTATTTGTGATATTATGTCATACTAATCTAGGTTGACTGTGCATATGTGAATGTTATTCTTGAACGAAAATTGTTAGCTAATGATGTGAACATGTTAGTTAGTTAGTATTATGGATATAATGACCTTATTTATGTTTGAGTTGATATGTTGAGACGTTATATTATGCTAATCTAGATTTATTGCACATTTCAATTTTTGAGAATAAATGCAGAAGGATGAATATCCAACCTGCTAGTCATAGTGGTTCAAACGCTATCATTTTCATTGAAATTAGAGAGTAAAACTCTTGCTTGTCATATATCCCTCATATGGGTTGCGTTCCTCCATAAATACGGATCAGTGGTATCAGAGTAGTTTGCTCTTTCTCTATTTTTCTTTGCATGTCCCCAACGAGGTCAAGGTATAAGGAGTTAGGGCTCGATCTGGTTGAACCCTTACAAGATTAGCCTCGCAAACCTCGACGACCTCCCATGGCAGAAGAAAATACAGACGAGGGAGCATGATTTCCTATCAAAATATTTCTCAAGGAGGCCCTCAAGAAACATAGGAACGCGATGATGGATAAATTTTCACAGATCCTTCAACGGCTGCTTAGCAGCGGCGCATCTACATCCAACGGCCACTCTGGAGGTGCCTCTCCTTCCAAGGTACAAGTCAAATATGACATTCCTGTATTTGAAGGTAAGATAGATGAAAACGTTGTAGATATATGGTTGAATTTGCTGGAAGGATATTTCTCAGTCCATGATTTCTCCAACTGAGAAAAGATTATTTTTCACTCCTCAAAGCTGGCCCCCATGTCAAATACTGGTGGGAAACCTATTGCGAGCAAAATGACGGGAGGGAACCCACTCTATTCCCAGCCGCACCCAATTGGAATTCATTCCGAGAAGGCATCAAGGAACAATATTACCCTGTGGGGAGCTATGAGGACAAGTACATCCAGTGGACCACATTTCGGAAGCAAAGGGATCAAGACGTGCACAAACTGCCAAATCTGTTCCATACCCTGCGCACAAAGTTGGGTATTAAAGATTCAGAGAGACATTTGGTACTCAAGTACCGCAAATTTTTTCATAGATACATTCAGGAGGAAATGGAGTTCCTTGACATTACCTCACTTGGCACGGCATATCACTATGCCGCCAAGATCGAGTAGAAATTTAAGCAGAAGAAGCGAGACTTTGGATCCATGAATCTGAAGCCAAGGAAAGGCATCCCCGAACAGTAGAACAAGGGGAAAAGCCAAAGCTGGGTGACTCAGAACAACACCACAAATAAAAATAAGGACACAGGGAAGTGGTGTGAATTTCATAACAGCCCCACTCACAACACAAACGAGTGTTGGGCCAAAAAATCGTTGGTGGTCGAACTAAAGGCACCCAAACCAGATGCATGTTCTGATCCTAAGTCAAAACCAGAAAAAGGAAATGACAAAGGGAATCAGATCATTGATGCAGATCCCAGTGCCATTTTTTCCACCACCAAGCTCTGATGGGAGGATACCGAGGATCCAGGGGGGGGGAGGGGAGCACCTCTTCCATTCGCAAATGTGGGTTAAGGGTTCTCCACTGCAATTCCTTATACATAGCGGAAACCAAAAGAACCTTATTTCAGCATAGGTCAAGAATCAACTCAGCCTGCCAACCATAACACACCCGTAGCTGTATACCATTGTGTGGCTTCACGAAGGAAGAGATCTCTGCTTCTGCCAATAATGTCGCCTTCCATACAACATCAAGCCATTCACGAATGAGGTATTGTGTGATGTTTCTACTCTTGATGTGTCTGAGTATTATTGGGCCAACCATACTTGTGGAAGTAACATATTGTGTATGAGTCTAGGCCTCATTCTTTTTTCATTACTTTGGGAAATAAATTGTACAGGATACCGAAGGTAGTACCGCCTCCTCCCATCTCTTTGACTACTGCAAAACAACGCAGTAAGATTGTTTCCCAAACCAAGAAATTTATTTTCATTACAATTCACCCACAGGGCAAGAAGAATATTGTGGCCACAGCCTCAAAATAGGGCTCCCCTACATGGTAGCAGCAGATGGAAAAAGTCGTGGAGGAATATAAGGACATTTTCTCCTCACCCACAAAGGTTCCTCTACACTGTCAGGTCAAGCACTCTATTGATATTACCCCAAGTGTGCCGCCACCTGATGTTGCCATACCTCATGCGACCACATAGAATAAATCCACACATGTACTTTCTGAGGATGATAAAGCAACCAAATTTATTGAACACATCCAGCACGTCCGCCAAAAGGTCTACAACATCTTCGACAAATACAATACCAAGTTCAATGGAATTTACCTCATCTCATGGAGGAACTCAACACAATGGGGACCATTGCTTCCTAAGCGGGGAGGAATGACCTAGGTGGATATTGGTGGCCACCCACCTACTCCATTTGGACCCCCACCATCGATTCTTTCATTTTTTCAGTTTAAGCACAATTTACTATTTTTTAGCAGTTTTTCGGGTCTTGAACTTTCGAAGTCGTTTTGAGGCCCTAAACGACGTTTTTGGGGAAAATTGGGAGAAACATGGAATTTCATGCAATGTTTCCCACGTCAAGAGTTGTATTCCTCGGATAGATATTTCTAGCAAGGTATTGAGCGCATCAAACGGAGATCATATGCCAAATTTATGTCCCTGAGAAGATTTATGTACCAATTTACCCAAACAGGGCCAATATTTTTAGCGCTTCATCTCCTAGGGTTAGGTTTTTTTATGTTTATGGGTTTCCATTGTTTCTCAACAATAAATAGGCCTTCTAGCCTGATTGTAACATAGTTTAGAGGCCTGTAGCTGCCACGTCTCTTCTCGACAAGCTACGAGTGCCCTAGCTAGTTTATTTCCAATATGTCTGTAAGCATATTTCTGTTATTTGATATTAATGAAATGAAGTTTTATTTCTACTGCATCTCTGTTTTTATGTGTATTTTTGTATATTATTATGTTCCTACATAAATCTGGATCAACCTCTCCTAAGATACATTAAGGTATGAGTTTTCTTATATCGTACACTTGGTGTTTGAATGTTTTATTATGTCATCTATTTGGTGTTTGAGTGATTTGGTGTTTATTACATCATCTAGTTGATTTATTTAACATGGTATGTTTGCAAGTTGTTTGAATGGTTGATTAACTACATGATATGAGTATATGTGTATGTAAGATTGCATGAATGAATGATCTTGTTTTAATATGGTTGTGCTAACACATATGTGTTGAGATATATGGTATATGATTGAGTGTAAGTAGGTGATAGTTGTAGCATTATGTATTATGATTGATGAATGTGAATTGATTGTTGATTATGACATGGATTTTAGTATTGGTAAAATTTTACTTCGAATTGATAGATATGTTTTCTTGATTTTTGGTACGTATGGATGACATGTGTGTTCAGTTAGAGGTCAGTGTGCTTGGCACAACAAGGTAAGGTAACTATCATATTGCTATGTTTATTTATGCACTAATAGTTATGCTTTTATGGAAGTATGATGAAAGGGATTGCATGCAAAGAGACTGCCATGAAATCTTGAATAAGGCTCAAGTTGATATTTCCCCTAGAAGCATTGGGAAACCATGGGGATTAAGTCATGGTGCTTGTTTCCACTCTTTTGATTTTGATCTTTTGTGGTTTTTTGAGCTTGATTTGTGGTCTTGTTTATGTCTGGTGCATAGCTATGAAACTTTGGTTTTGGTTTCATATTTTTATTGTTTTTCATGGTTTTCTTCTTTTTTTTCTTGTTCTTGTCCTTGTATTTTATGCTTTGAGTCTCGGTAATTGGTTGGGAAAGAGAAAATCTATGGATCTATGGAAGAGCTGACTGAAACACAGCGGGTACTGAAAGACACAGATGAAGCTTGGTGCATGACTAGGGACAACGGAAGGTAAGAATATGACAACAGGTTGGAATGGTTGGGTCCATTGAGGTAAATGGGCAGTGGCAAAACAATTGAGAGAAAGGTAACATGAAAGGTAAAGAAAGTGGATCTGAGGTGTTAGATGCCTTGGATATGTTGGGAACTGTAGTTCTCAATGTTGTGCATGGTGTGTGTTGTGGCTCATTTTCAAATGCGTTTATTATATTTTAAAAAAAAAAACATATAATTTAGAAAATAGTACAAAATATGATCTTTCATATTATGTCTAACAATTTTATTTCTATCTGTCAGTCAAATAATATGTTGTTTGAAAAGGTGTTAAGGTGGGACCGATTTTTGAATTAAATCCCGTGCTAATCTTCAGGTGGGGTTTAAAGAAATGAATGTTAATCTCATATTAGTGGAAACCCGCGAGCACAAACAACCCGTAGGTTATCAATGTTGGTGCCTCCAGAGTTGACTCTGTTGAGTGCCCGCTGACCAAGATCAATGGTTCATGATCACAGCGTGGACAAACCCCTGATGGATGCGTAGTACCCCAGAGCACCCCCGCAGTGACGTAAGCAGCCTGTGACGCAAATAGCACACGCAGCGAGCTAGGAGACATCTCATCTTTCGCATCATAGTGTTGTTACTTGTTCGATCAAGCATTGAATTGGCATTAATGTTCAAAAATCCACGCCATCTATATAAGGATCACTCCTTTAAGATTATAATATCACAAGTTGGTCAATGCTCCCAAAGCCAACATTGAAATCTGGAAAAAGTGCAGAGCATGGATGATTGATTCACCAAGTGACACCTCAGCATCTCTGAAGGACACATTAGCAAATCAGGGAAACATAATGACAACCAATCAAATCCAGATTCAGAAAATAGGTTAATGCTTTTAGTTTTATTTATATTTTTTGTTAAGAGATAGATGTTGTAATAAAGTCTTTAATTTCAATGTAATAGGTAGTTTACACAGTTCTAGGTAGTTTGAGTAGTTACAAGAAGTTCCAAAAATTACAAACTAATTTTGTATGTATTTAAGAAAATGAGAAAGAAAGAGGAGGGTTTCGATTTTTGTACCTCTGGATGACTGCAAATTTTGTACTTGATTTTCTGAGAAATTAATGAAAGAAGATCAATTTTCCTGCATATGTTGATGTTGATTTGTCTTTCCTGTTTCATTCTGTGTTTATTCTTCTTTGAATGAAGTGAAGTAAAGTAGTTGTTTGTCTCTTTATTACACCTGTAAGTAAGAGTTAAATAACCTTAATATGCGCTCCTTCACTCCAACTATTCTTTCTACATAAAGTTCTTCTGAAATTTAAAGCGATAGATTCTGTTCTTTAGCATATCATTTTGAGTTTCCCTTCCAGTTCTTCTTTTCACTCAGATATCAGCAGTTAATGACATTGTGAATTCTTTCATTATATCATATTATTGAGGTATTAAAGAATTAATTTCCAAGGGTATTAAACAAAGACCATCTAATACTATAAGTTTTGTGACATATATTTCTAAAATGTCTTAAGCACTGATTCCTTACCACACCCAAGGGATTGTCTCTTAAGATACAACATTTTTTGGCGCCGTTGCTGAGGACGAAGAAGCGAAGTTAATTTTCCCTGGGTTTTCATACCCTTTCCTCTTGTTGTTAAGTGAGGAGTAAATATTAGGCTGTGTTTGTTATTTTCAGAATTCTGGCTTTCCAAAGGCCTCACACGAGGTCAGATACCTCGCAGCAGAAAGTTCCTACTTTTTCATACCCAGAAAGATTGGTTTCTAAAAAGGTTCAGAAACCAAAAACCCCTTCAACACCTAATCCTACATTGTTTTCTCCTGGAAGCAGTTCTCATAACCATTTGTTTGAAGATATCTCCAAGGAACTCCCTTTCTTGGAACAATATTCACCTTTCACACCCATTCATTTTCAAGAACATAAGTTGGAAGAACATTCCTTTGATTATGTTTCTTTTACCTTTACACAAGCTCAGCAAACTATAGTTGTTGGTTCCTCTACCGTTGTTCATCAACCCACTCCCATATCAGTTTTTCACCACCTTCATTCACTTTCACAGCAAGTTCATCAACCTCGTTCACCCAAGGAGAAGGTAATCAAGGTGTAAATATGACATCACCAACTTTCTTGATGAATAGACATGCACCACTTAATCTTCCACAATCAATGAATTCCATGTCTCAAGAATACCTTAAATTACTTCCTCATTTCATTGGAGAAGATGAAGTAACTGCATAACAACATTTACCCCTATTTTTCAATTTTGCTAAAAATTTAAATGTAGAACATCTTGATGTTGTAATGAGACTTTTTTTGCAATCTCTAAATGGAGAGGATAGAAAATTCTTCAAAGGCTTACAAAATGGTTCAATTAATAACTGGGAAGATTTAGAAAATAAATTCACTAAGATATGGGTAGAGAAAAGAGAAAAGAGATCATGGTTATTCATTAACATAATTTAATGCAATTAAAAGAAAGCCTAATGAGAACATTTCTGAGTTTGTTAAGAGATTCAACAAATTGTAAAATAGTTTACCTGTAGAGATGAAGCCCCCTCCTGTTGGAGCAAAGGTATATTTTGCTGGGGATTTTGAAGTTGATTTCATTTTTACACTTAGAGAGAGGATATCCCCTACTCTTGAGCAAATACATACATATGCTTTATAAATTGAAGCTAATATGACTGCAACTGGGAAAATAAAAGAAAAGAAGTCAGTTCAAGAGAAGGGAAAAGAAAAAGAAGAATCACCACAAGATAAAAGAATTGATGATATGACAAATGTGATAAAAAAAATTTCAAACAAGCTAGTAAATATGGAATTGGAAAGTAAAAACTCCCAAAGACCGGTACAACAAAACAGAGGAGGATTTAATCCTCAATTCAGAAAACAACCCCTGGAAATTTTGCAGAGGGAGAGAAGAGATCAAGACCAAATTCAAGCACCACTGTATATAGAAGCAGCACCTGGACAGTCAGAAGAATATGACCAAAAAGAAGCTGAAGATCAAATATCTGCTATGTACATGAGAGAATATGAAGAAGAGGAAGATTGTCACGGGAGAATATATTGAAGCTGAAGTGTCTTTTGATCAAGATGAGATGGATGAATATTTTAGGAAATTTATAGATTTCATGAAAGCTTAGTTACATAAAAATTATGATTTAAGATCTAGAAAGAGATCTAGGGTGCAGTATGATGAAGTTGAACAACAAGATTCTATTCCTTCTCTGTGACTCCACAACAAAAGAACTCAGTAAAACAAGTAGATAAAGGGAAACAACCTGTGAATCCGATAGATAGAATAGAAGTGAAAAAAGCTGAATCTTCCCAAAACAGGTCTGTTGATACTAATATTTTGGAGAAGGTCGTTCTTGTGCCTGAACAGAATTTAAATCCTAGACAGAATGAAGAAGAACCTGAGAAGAATGTTAATCAAATTCAAGTTTTCAAATTATCAAATGAGTTGGAGAAGGTCAAGATTCAGGTGCCTCTTCTTGAATTATCTAAGACACCAGGTTATCAAAAAGAAATTTCAGAACTCATTAATCTCTCACAGATTGAAGATAGAGGTGATATTGTGAACTTGCAAGAAGAAAAACCAGTAGTCACTTTTGGTCCTCACGTAGAAGAAGTAGATTCTTTTGTTCCTCCATTTTACATTTCATTACTTCTTCATGATTTTACTCTCCATAATTTCATGTTGGATTTAGGTGCTTTTCACAATCGTATGCCATTTTCTCTCATGAAAGAGTTTAATTTGCAAATTACTAAACCTTACAGGGACCTGTACTCATTTGATTCCAAGAGGGTGAAATGTGTTGGGTTAATTAAAGATATGGTAGTATCTTTGGCACAGATTCCAGCAAAAAGTATTGTTATGGATGTAGTGGTTGCTGACATTACAACCAGATTTGGAATGCTTTTGTCAAGATCTTGGGGAGAAAAGTTGGGGGGAGTTTTAAAATTAGATTTCACTTATGGTATCATTCTTGTTTTCAATGGGGAAGAAAGGAGATTGTACAGAGAAACAAGGTTTGTGAAAACCACCACAAAGAAAGATGTAGGTAATTCCCCCACTTATAGTCAAGAAAAAGAAGACCTTTCATGTCTTATGCTGCATGAAGATGCAAAATTTGCTGAAGACACAGAGAAGTAGCTCTCTTCAGCAATTGTACATAATGAGATGTACTCAAAGAAGATTTGGAAATGATATTTTGATGGTGCCTACTCCAAGGAAGGCACGGGAGCTGGATTCTTATTGGTATCTCCAGAAGGTAACCTCATGCCTTTTTCTTTAAAGTTAGAATTTTATTCAACGAATAATGTAGTTGAGTATGAGGCCTTGATCTTAAGTCTTCAAACTGCTAAATAAATGGGAATTCAGTGTATTTCCATTTTTGTTGATTCTGAATTAATTATAAGGCACATTAAAAATATTTGTCAAACCAAGCATCCAAGGTTAAGATCATATAGGAATGCAGTTTGGGATCTGATTGAGAACTATTTTGAAGCCTTAATCTTCATTTTATTCTGAGGGAGGAGAATAGGTTGGCAGATTTGTTAGCAGTTGTAGCTAGCACCTTCAAGCCACCTATGAATCCAAGATTAAGGTATGAGATTGAAATTAGACATAGGCCCTCTATTCCTGACAATGTGAAACATTGGCAGGTGTTTGAAGATGATGAGCAGATAAATCATTTCTTGACAATGATTGAAAATTTTGAAGATGCTGAGATAGATCAAGAAGAAGAACAGACAAAGCAGAAAGGAGAGATAAGAAATCTTAATTAGTCAATAGGTGAGCATAAAATTATCCAATTGAAAGATAATGTGCTTCCGAAAGGATTAGTTCCCCTTGAAATATTATTTGATTCTAATGATGTTGTTGTTAATTCAAAGAAAATACATCAAGAGGGAGAGATGGAAGACTGTAATTTGGGAACCCAGCAAGAGCCAAAGATGGTGAAATTATTCAAAGGTGTTCCTAAAAATTATAAATAAAGGTACATTGATCTTCTTAAGAATTATATGGATGTGTTTGCTTGGTCATATGAGGAATTGAAAACGTATGATAAAATCATAATACAACATAAGATCCCACTGAAGGAAGGAATCAAAACATACAGACAAAATCTCATACAGATTAATCCATTACTTTCAGCTCCAACTGAAAAAGAAGTGAAGAAATCGTTGCAAGCAAAAATCATAGTCCCTCTCAGATATTCATATTGGGTTTCTAATCTAGTTCCCGTGAGGAAGAAAAGTGGAGGGATAAGATTGTGTGTGGACTTCAGGAATTTGAACAGAGCAACTCTAAAGGATAATTATCCTTTCCTGAAAATGGATTATTTCTTACAAAAAGTGACAGGAGCTTACAGGATGTCAATGGTTGATGGATTCTCTGGGTACAATCAGGTGGAATTTCAAAAAGAAGATCAGAAGAAGACAACTTTCACAACTCCCTGGGGCACCTTCATGTATGCGAGGATGCCATTTGGTCTTATGAATGCAGGTGTAGCATTTCAGAGGGCCATGGACATAGCATTTGTTGGTGACAAATATGTGTTTATATATCTGAATGATGTAACTGTTTTCTCGGGGTCAGATGATGAGCACTTGGACCATTTACAAAATACCTTTCAAAAGTGCAGAAAGTTTAGTCTATCACTAAATCCCAAGAAATATTTATTTTCCTTAGAAGAAGGTAAATTATTGGGTCACATAGTTTCAAAACAAGGAGTAAAGATTGATCCAACAAGCGTGGAAGAAATTCAGACAATTCCTTTACCTAGAAGAAAGAAATATATTCAGATATTTTTGGGAAAAATAAACTTTCTGAGGAGGTTTGTGCCAAATTATGCTAAGATTGTGAGAAATATAACAGACATGTTGAAGAGAATAATTTTATAGAATAAAGGAGGCACTGCAGGAAGCTCCAGTTCTAATTAGTCCAGATTATCAAAAAGCCTTTCAGATATTTTCATTTGCATCCCCCACTACTATTGTTGTTGTGTTGTTGCAGAAAAATAAGGATAGTAAGGAGCAGCTAGTGGTATTTTTCAGCAAAGTTCTCAAAGATGCTGAGCTCAAGTACAACATTTTTGAGAAACAAGTGTATGCATTGGTCAAAGCACTCAAAGCCTTCAGGAATTATGTGTTACAGTCCCAGATAAATGCTTATGTCGCTAATTATACTATTAAAGATGTGCTCGTTCAAGGTGATGTTGAAGGAAAAAGAGGAAAATGGATAGCGAAAATCCAGGAGTATGATTTGGATTTAAACCCACCAAGTTAGTCAAGGGACAGGGTCTAGTAAAGTTGTTGTCAAAAACAAATTTTCAAGCATTGGGAATTAATTTGTTGGCACCAGTGGATGGAGTTGTCAATGAAGAAGGTCAGAGTAAGTCCAAAACAGGTATTCAATACAAATTTTTGTTTTCGGATTGGTATAAAGATATTGTGCATTAAATGTGTTTATTTTCTTGTCCAAATTCACTAAATATAATGAAATAAAAATCTCTCAGGCTCAAATCTCAGCCATATGTTATAGTAAAATAAAAGCTATACTGGAAAGATCCTGCTGGTATTTTGTTGTTTGTTTAATTGAAGCTAAATCTATTGAAGTCATCAGGGAATATCATGAAAGTCTGTGTGGAGGTAATTATAGCTGGAAGGTCACTGCCCATAAAATCCTCAAGTCAGGTTTCTATTGGCCCACCCTGTTTTAAGATATATATAGATTGGTCAGAAGTTGTCATAAATGTCAGTTGTTTGCTGAGAAGAAAATACTTGCTCCATTGCCTCTTATCTTTGTGTTTATAGAGGATCCCTTCAGGAAGTGGGGGCTGGATTTTATTGGGAAAATAAATCCACCATCAAGTGGACAGCTCAAGTGGATTCTAACTGCCACTGATTACTTCACAAAGTGGGTTGACTAAAAAGGAAAATGACCAAGTAGTGATGAAGTTTCTGGAGAACATTTTCAGCGGATTTGGATGTCCAATCAATATTATAGCTAATAATTCTCAGGTATTCATGTCTACTCGATTCAATAATTTATGTCAAACATATAATGTAATTTTTTCACATTCCACAGCATATCATCCCCAAGGGAATAGATTGGCAGAATCCTCAAACAAGACATTGGTCAGAATATTAAAGAAGACAATCACCGAAAATCAGAAGGACTGGGATTCAAAGTTGAAGTTTTCCCTTTGGGCAGTTTGAGTAACTACTAGAAGGTCTACTGGTAAGTCTCCCTATGAATTGTTTTATGGTACTCAGGCACTATTTCCTACTCAGTTGGCTAAACCAGTGATTTCTCATCTTCAAGAAGCTCAGGAAGAACCTAATGCTCTAGTAAGAAGAATGAACAAAGTGATTGAGACAAGTGAAAATAGAGACACAGTTAGAGATAATTTGATTTCTTATCAGGCAAAGATGAAGTCTATATTTGACATAAAAACAAAGGAATTCCTCTTCCAAGCAGGGGATTTAGTATTAATATGGGACACCAGAAGAGAAGATAAGGGGAAGCATGGTAAGTTTGATCCTATCTGGTATGGTCCATACAGAATTACTAAGGTAAGGTTAAATAACACATTCATTTTGGAAGATCTAGATGGAGAATCAGTACAGCTGCCTATAAATGGGCAGTATTTGAAACATTATTTCCAGCATTAAAGTTAAGCATTTCACCATTGTAAATACCAGACTGTCCATTGTTCATATATCACCAAGAAATATTTTGACTCCATGCCCAAGGTGAAGGCACTAATCTGCAATTCTTAGTGTTTCATGGCAAAAAAACATTATCCCCGGGTGGAGCCAGATGTTGTGGCTCATTTGCAAATTTGTTTATTATATTTTTCAAAAAAAGAAGAAGCATATAATTTAGAAAATAGGACAAAATATGATCTTTCATATTATGTCTAACAATTTTATTTCTATCTATTAGTCAAATAATATGTTGTTCGAAAAGGTTTGCAGGTGGGACCGATTATTGAATTAACTCCCGTGCTAATCCTCGGGTGGGATTTAAAGAAATGAATGCTAATATCAGATTACCGGAAACCCGTGGACACAAACAACCTACAAATTATCAATGTTGGTGTCACCGCAGTTGACTTCATTGAGCGCCTGCTGACCGAGATCAACGGTTCATGATCACTGTGGGGGCAGACCCTCGATGGATGCGTCATACCCCAGAGCACCCCTACAGTGACATAAGAAGCCTGTGACTCAAATGGCACATGCAGCCAGCTAGGAGACAGCTCATCTGTCACGTCATAGTGTCATTACCTGTTCGATCAAGCATTGAATTAGCATTAACTTTCAAAACTCTGTGCCATCTATATAAGGATCATTGCTTTCATATTAGAATATCACAAGTTGGTCAATTATCCTAAAGCCAATATTTAAATCTAGAAAAAGTGCAAATCATGGATGACTGATTCACCGGGTGACACCTTAGCACCTCAAAATGACAAATCAGCAAATCAAGGAAACATAGTGACAGCCAATCAAATCCAGGTTCAGCAAATATATTGATGCTTTCAGTTTTATTTATCTTTTTTGTTTAGAGATCGATGTTGTAATAAAGTATTTAATTACAATGTAATATGTAGTTTACACAGTTATAGGTAGTTTGAGTAGTTACAAGAAGTTCCAGCAGTTACAAACTGCTTTTTATGTATTTAAGCAAATGAGAAAGAAAGAGAAGGGTTCCGAGTTTTGGACCTTTAGATGACTGCAAATTTTGTACTTAATTTTCTGAGAAATTGATGACAGAAGATCAATTTTCCAGCATCTGTTGATCTTGATTTGTCTTTCATGTTTCATTTTGTGTTTATTCTTCTTTGAATGAAGTGAAGTAAAGTAGTTATCGGTCTCTTTATTACACCTGTAAGTAATAGTTAAACAACCTTAATATGCACTCCTTCACTCCAACTATTCTTTCTACATAAAGTTTTCTAAAATTTAAAGTGATAGATTCTGTTCTTCAACATATCATTTTGAGTTTCCCTTCCAGTTCTTCTTTTCACTCAGATATCAGCAGTTAATGACATTTTGAATTCTTTCATTATATCAGATTATTGAGGGTATTAAAGAATTAATTTCCAAGGGTATTAAACAAAGACCATCTGATACTATAATTTTTGTGACATATATTTCTAAAATGTCTTAAGCATTGATTCCTTACCACAACCAAGGGATTTTCCCTTAAGATACAATAGTGTGCACAGATAAAGGAAGTTCTCTTAACCTAGACCTTATGATATCTAGAAATTGTGTTGTGATCATAATTATTTTGATGTTTGTATATTTATACATGTATTTATGTATGTATGTCGTTTCGAGCGGGATCATCATGGATCATGATTGTTTAATGTTAATTTTTATATGTATATATGTGTGTATGTATGTCGTTTTCTGAAAGTATCATGATTGTTTTATGCTAATCATTATATATATGTATGTATGTATGTATATATGTCACTGTATGACAAGGTTGTCAGGGATCATTTTTTGGAGGAATGATTGCTTATACATGTGAATAAAATGAAGAGGTTCTTGGATTCTGAGGAATCAAGTGGGAAGAACAACCCTGACAAATCTACAAGATCAGTATCATGTCGGTATGATTTGACATTATGTGATTATACTATGCCTATGTTTATGTTATGGACATGTAATGTTGAGGGGTACATCAACGAAGTGAAAGTAGTGTGATCTGTGACATGCTAATATAAGCATGGATAGTGGAAAGACACTAGAAGCAAAGTTGCTTATGGAGTCAATGTGCGGTCTATGGTTGTGCAGTACTATTGTTGTGTATATGTTGTGCATGTTGTATATTTAGTGATTGTACCTATGGTGATGTGTACATGTAACATATGTAGTATTGTGTACCTATGATGTTGTATGTTTTTTGTATATATGGTGTTGTGTGTATATTGCAGATGTAGTGCTAGGTATAGATGGTGTCATGTACATGTTGGATATGTGGTGTTCTGTACATTTCGTATTGTGTGCATATTGGATAGGTGGTGTTGTGTGCATGTTGGATATGCGGTGTTGTATACATATGGTTCTATGTACATGTTGTATATGCAGAGCTATATACATATGGTGTTGTGTATGTGTTTTACATATGGTGATATGTACATATGGTGTTGTGTGCATTATTGTACATGTGGTGTTGTGTGCATGTCGTGTTGTGTACATGTTGTACATGTGGTGTTGTATGCAGATGGTTTCGTGTACATGTCATGCATGTGGCACTGTGTACATGTGGTGTCATGTACATTTCGTGCATTTGGTATTGTGTACACATTGTACAGGTGGTGCAGTGTACATTTGGTGCTGTGTACACATTGTACAAGTGGTGCCATGTATATGTGATGTTGTGTACACGTTGTGCAGATAGTGTTGCGTACAAATGGTACTATATTGTACAAATTGTATTATATACATGTTGTGCATATGGTACTGGTATGCATGCGCTATTGTGTGCATGTCGTACATGTTGTGTTGCAGGCATGTGGTACTATGTATGTGCATGGTGTAGTTGTGGTATCGTGACATGTGTATTCATTGTGTTGTACTTCATATATGTATATGTATTGTGTTGTGTTATACACCATATGTAGGTGTATGCCTTGTGTTGTATTTTACATCAGGTGTAGGTGTTTGTGTTCTACACTAGAGGTAGGTGTATTTATTGTGTTGTATGGTACAACGGGTGTGGATGTATGTATTTTGTGGTGTTGTTCATCATGTGTGGATGTATGTATTGTGTGGTGTTTTACATTGTGTGTGGATGCATGTATTGTGTAGTGTTGTACACCATGTGTGGATGTATGTGTTGTGATGTACACTATGTGTATGTGTACGTGATTGAAGAGAAACAAGAGCATTGGGTGCTTGCTGAGTGTGGCAACCGATTTGGTGTGAGTATAGAAAGAAAAAAGGAAGAAGTAAGGAATGATGAAGGATAAGTATCAAAATTTTATTTCAATTTTATTATGCATGTGATATGTGATTCTGACTTATGATGGTTACATGTGATTTATGATTATGGTTTATGATTATTGCACGTGATTCATGATTTTAATTTATGATGGTTGCATTTTGAGCTAACCAGATGTGAAATGTTTATACATGATGATTTGATCAAACAACTAGTTTGAAAAGAAGTGAATGAGATTGAAAGTGTATCTTATTGATGAGCTACCAATGAGGTATGATTTGAAGTTATTTCAATTTATTTTGTATGTGATGGAAATTATTTTCCTAGTACAGGAAAGCATGGAAATGGTCAGTTGAATGGTCGAAATTGATTGTAGACATTAGCAGCAACAAAAAAATGAATTGAAACAGGTAGTAGTATGTTGGTAAATCACTTCAGCAACAAGGCCGTTGTGGGGAACTGGTACCAAATAGTGTCCATTGATTTCCATGAGCATGCTATGACCAATATGATGGTTTTGAGGTAGGGATATGCCTTGTTTTTTTTTTACCTTTCGATGCAAGGAATCCTTGCCAAGGGATGGACTTCCTGGGATGGGGGTTCTAGCGGAACTTGTAAGGTATGTGATTACATGAAAGGGGGTAACCAGATTTCTCAAGGGACTGTGTATTAAAGAAGGGAAGGCTGGGGAGGGATTTTTTTATCATTATCATTTTCAGATGGAATCAGATGCACATTGGGAGTGTGCCCTGGAAAAATGAGACGGTAACTATTCACTGAGGGTACAATAGTGCAGGATTGTAGCATTGGACATTGGATGCACGCTTTGACTATGAAAGTGGATTGTGGACTTCCAGGGATGGAAGTGAATCCTGGTACTAATTTAAGGGTGGAGGTGTGAGCCAATGGATTCCCTTGTTATTGATAAAGGCATTGTATCCTATTATTTTCTACTTGATAAAATGTGTATATGTGTATACTATTGTAAATATCGTAATGAGTTGTGTTATAAAGCTCCAATACATAGTATGATTGGCATGATGAAGTTTTTTTTGAGTAGGTTATTCATTGTAAATACTACAACGAGATGTGTTATAAATCTCCATAGGCAGTATGTTATATTTTAATTGGTTTGTTGGTTTGTAGGTGTCATTGAACATTGAGGATGGTGTTCCCCGAAGGGGGAGGGTTCTGTAACAACCCTGGTGAAAATTCCATGTAATAAAAGTTAAAAAATAATAACCATGATTGACAAGGCACTTATTCCAAGCTGAATGTTGGGCAAAAAATCCTAGTGGGTGTTCATTTTGATATTATGGCTAAAAGAAATTCAAAAGGGAAATGGCTAAGGCTTTAGAGAGGAAAAATTATTTTTGGAACATTTATTTATGAAAATAGTGGAAAATAGGAGAAACAGGAGATGAAAGGTCACAAGTTGCATGTGAGGAGGAAAATGAAGGAAAATAATGGAAAATGATGAAAATAGAGGCCTCATTGGTAAAAAGGCTTATGCGGATCAGTTCGAAAGCTTTTTCTCACATTTATGGCTTTCATTATATTCTCTCTCTCTCTCTCTCTCTCTCTCTCATACTCTTGGATACTTAGAGTTCTCTTGGAGCACTTTGGCACTGGACCAAGAAATGAAAATAAGGCAAGAGGGATGAGGAAGAAAGTAGGGAGGAGCAGGAATCAAGCAGCTAGAACAGGATTCTTGGCAGGTATCAATTTGCATGTTTATTTTCCTTTCTATATTTGGCATGCATGGAATTGCATGTGGTTATTTTCTGTCTTGGCATGGGTTTTTTCTAGGTATGACAATGTTTTCATTCCAGCCTTCCGATTTCCGAATAGCCATGGTGTTTTTGATTTCTCATGTTTTGATTTATATGTATTACCAGATAGATTCGAAGTTGTGTGGGGTGGATATCCGAATTGATATAAAACATGGCCTAGTAACCCTTGAACTAGATTGTGGGTTTCGGTAAAGCCGTATAGTGTGTTGCCTCAAAAGGCCTAGTAACCCTCGACCGATGAATGGGGCAATATACGGTAAAGCCTAGAGGTGGTTTGATTTCCATCAGGCCTAGGAATCTCGGGTTTGGGATATATGGTAAGCCTATAGATTATGTCTTGGTTAGGGCATAATGACCCTTGATTTAGACTATGGGTTGCGGTAAAGCCTGAGAGACTAGGAGACAAGAAAATTCCTCACAGTTTAGGCGGAAAGAATCTGGTGATATCCATGCTTGTGTTGGCCTAGTGATCAAGTGTAGATCACAGTAAAGTCGATTACAACATGTTTATTATGTTTTCCTAGTGATCCAGGATGGGTCACGGTAAATCTTGATTTCTATTGATGATGGTGAGGTGGTTTAGCCTCGGGATGCCCTGGTTGGTTCTTTAAGTTTGAGACCCACATTCATGCTTGGAATATGGCATGGGGGTGATTGCCTTAAGAGAGATTTGGCTCAGCCAATCTATGGTCAGGTGTAATGTGGAAGTCCCATCTCCGGTTGGTTTTTATATCCATAAATGAGAAGCTCATTCCTTTGGTATTTGGTATGCAAATGTACTGGTTATTATGTGGATTCTATTGCTATTGTATCCATTGTATTTATGTTGTTATTATGTTGGTTATAAACATGTAGGTTGACAATGATGATAGATGGCTCTCTCCATATTTTTACTTGGAAATGAATGCATAATATATATATGGTAAAATTGATTGTATGACAGCTAATGATGTATGGAAGAAATTATTCTTAGCGATTCTAAAATAAGTATGAGACCCCTTTTCTATGTTCCATTTTTTATACCTATAGCTTTCGTATTTGTGACATGTTTGAAAAAATACCTATCATAGTTGGGAGGGGTCCATATGAGTTCTTATTGATGTGATTGCTTCCATATCATTATCGTATTTTTATTTATCATCTTTGAAATTTTCATGGAGTTTTTGGCAAAGCATTGGGTTCTTGGCCTGAAAAGGTGGCTCAAATCCCAAGGTCATTGGCATAGAACTGAGTATTTAGGGCCCTGGCTACTAGCATGTAGTTTTATTCTTGTGGCTATGGCTCAAAGAGGTCAAAATTTCATTATGACCTAGGGGTAAGAGGCCTAAATGGTTGGGTTACCTCGTGGGGGTGTTTTTGTTCTTGTACAATGTTTGTATGTTATGTTTCTGTCGATTCCATCTCCTTAAGGTCACCTAGGAGGTTGAATCTCATTATAGTAGCCTCATGTCACATATTTAACCTGGTTGGCTGGTTTCTTGTGTAGATGTGGGAAGGGGGTGTTATAGGGTTGTACCTAGAATAATGGAAATAAGGCTTTCAATTTATGTCAGTGCAGCTTCACCAACATCTTCAGGAATTCATGCAATTCTAGGACAAACATGTGGAACTTCTAGCAAAGGTAGAGGTTCTAAGAGAAGGAGATCATTCTAGAGGGCTCCATAAAATGTTATTTATAATCCACCTCATTTCACTTGTTGAGGATGTGGGGGACTTCATTACCAGTGTGATTTCAATAATTCATAACTTGGTACCACATCTAGAGATGGAACAGAACCAATGGGGAAAGTGGGAAGTAACCATGAGATTTATGTAGTAGTTTATAACCATCAAAATTAACACCAATAAATTGCGGTGGAAAATTCAGGTATGATAATTCATGTAAAATTTAAAAAAAAATTAATTACAGTGCTATAGATAGTTGGATTTCACCATTTGCATTACAAAAATGCGGGTTGGCAGTGTATGAGCATAATGAATTTAAATGATTTGAGATGGCTTATGGGGTAAAAAAAGTGGTAGGACCTAGCGTTGACCAATTTTTGGTAGACCATGAGGTGTGTACAACTAAGTTGAAGGTTTACATCACTGACTGGTGTAATCATCAGAATGGGTTGGTGGACTGTTTTGAAAATAAAGTGCTATGTTTAGATTATAAAGGAATATCAATTGATATATTTGGTATCGTGAGGGAAGTGTACCTATGATTCCCCTCAATGATGAAGGTTAAATTTTTCCTCAGGTAGGGATTTAAATTATATGTGATCGAGGTAGTAAGTGATGGGAAGGGTCCCTAGATCAATACCCAGTTTTGTTAGTATTCAAGGATGTTTTTCCCAAAGAGTTTACAAGGTCACCTCTTGAGAGGGATATTGATTTCACAATTGAGCTAAATCCTAACACAAAGCCAATATCCAATATTCCCTATAGGACAGCTCCAAAAATTTGAGTTGCAAATGTAGTTAAAGAACTACTAGACTTGGGACTTATTAAATCCAATATTTCACCTTGGGGTGCACCAGTGATTCTTATCAGGAAGAAGGATGGTTCCTTGAGATTTTGCATAGATTACATGGACTTTAATTGATCCATAATAAATAATAGGTACCTAGTAACAAAATTAGATTATCTCTTTTACCAAATGAAGGGAGCAATTTTTGTTCTCAAAAAATGATCTGCAATCAAGATATTACTAGTTAAGGAGGGTGACATTTCTAAAACCACATCATAAACTTAGTTTTGGCACTATGATTTCATAGTGGTGTCATTTATTTTAACCAATGCACTAGAAATATTCATCAACCTCATTAATGGAATATTATGGAAGTATCTGAACCACTTTGTGAGGGTCGTTTTGGATGACAATCTCATATATTCCAAGAATGAAAGGGAACATGAAGATCACCTATGAATTATGTTGGCATGATTAAGGGAAAATAATTTATATGAAAAATTGGCAAAATTCTCTTTCTTTTAGAGGGAAATTCATTATCTTAGCCACATCATTTCAAGATAATGGATTTCAGCAGAACCATAAAATTTGAAGGCCATAATGGATTGGCTAGTGTCGAAATATGTTCATGAGGTGTCAAGCTTCATGGGACTAGTTGGTTATTATCAAAGGCTTGTGGAATAATTCTCAAGTATTGACAAACCCATAACTACATTGCAACATAAAGGTGTTATCTACGAGTAGATATATTAATGCAACATTGCTTTCATTGATCTAAAGAGGCTACTAACTAGTGCACCAATCCTTTAAGTGCTTGAAATGGAGAAGGAATTCACAGTTTGTATAGATGCTTGGAAGCAATGATTAAGAGTTGTGTTAATGCAAGAAGGGGGAGTAATAGCCTATGCATATAGGAAGTTGAAGAAACATGAAGAGATGTATTCTATACATGACTTGGAATTGACAAAATTCATGCCAACTTTGAAAATTGGAGGCATTTCCTCATTGGGAGGAGCCTTAAACTAAATACTAGTTATGAAAGCTTGAATCATCTCTTCACCCAAATCAATCTAAATGCTCAAAAAAGGTGATGGAAGAAATTCATTAGTGAGTACAATTTTAGGATCTTGTACATCAAGGGAAAGTACAATGTAGCAACATATGCACTAAGAAGAAGACCCAATATCTTCTCCATAATACCCTAAGATTCATTTTAAGGGAATGTGTGATAGATAAACTCTTTGAAGATAATTGGTATTTGAAGTTTACATTAGTACTCTGGAAAGTGAAGAAAATAGAGCCAAATTTTGATGGATATGTCCCTAACCAGATGGATTGTTTAGATCTCAAGGAATGATGTATATCCCTAAGGATGGGGTATATACAAAAAACCATCCTCAAGGAATCCCATAGAGCACTTTATTATGTACATCATGTCATGAAGAAGATGTATGCATACATGAAGAATATTTTATTTTGGGAGGGAATGGAGCATGATGTAGTCCATTTTGTCACTAAATTCTTGAATGTTGACAAGTGAAGGATGAGCATCACCACCCAGCAGGACTCCTACAACTGCATGACATTCTTATGTCAAAATGGGAAGTCATCTCTCTGTATTTTTTTGTGTGTATTCCACTACATATAAAAAGGCACAATTTTATCCTGGTTATAGTTAATAAGTTGACGAAAAGTGCCCATTTCATCCTAGTCAAAGACACTTATGAAGTCAATAATTATGAACAAGTGTTTAGAATCAAAGTTATCTAACTACATGGGTCACCCACAAAGATTATTTATGATAAATATTATTGATTTATATCTAGGTTTTGGACAAGTTTTAAATCATCACTAGAAAATTAGTTGAATATGAGCATTGCATATCATCTGGATGAAAAAATGGGGAATCATATTAATATATAGGGGAATGGGGAGATGAAAAAAATGAGAGAGGAAGAGATGATTCACGAGGAAGAGAAAATGGAGGGTGATTGATCATATTTTTTTAGGGAAGAGGGGTAATTGGAATATCAAGGGAAGGCATAGCCAAAGAGTCATCCAAAATGTGAGATAGAGAAAGAGAGAATAATTTAAAATACTTGGCTCAAAGACCTCGGGAGGAATGGTTGTCTATGTCTAAGTCTATGCATTTTTTAAACACTGCCTAATCCCATATTGTATTGTATATTTGGAGAGGAATTCACAATATATGTTGAAACCCCATCCCTTGTCTTATCCACCTTAGAATACTAGAAATGTTTGAACATGACCACATTGGATAGGAAAAATTTTCATTGGACTAACACATGCCCTCTCACATTGCAACCAAAATAACGAAAAGTAGCCCTCCAATAATCCAACTACTAAGTATTTACCATGTCACCAGTCCTTATTTTAATATATTCTAAAATTTCCTTAAAGACATCCATCTCCACAAGTATCCATAACCAATTTATGTCGATCTTATTTTCCCATCTATATTCCACAATGATAAAATGTTCCAAGAAATTCCCACAACCTCCTCCTTTTATAATTGTACATGAATACGTGGTAAAATGACTCAAAACTTTGAAATTGAAAGGGGGCCTCATTGAGGGTTAAAGAAAACTCCCAAATTTTTAGTAGAATTCCTAAAGGACCACAACTCTAGTTGTGGCCAAGCACTTTATCCTTGTCCTAAATGGGGACAAACTTGAACACAAACCACCCACGAGCTAGCACAAAATATTTTGTGATATATCCAAGGAGTATTAGCCAATATTTTTCCAGCCAACCCTTGTCGTGGGTCGCATCATGGATTTTCCATAGAATTTTCCTACCACTACCTTTTCAAAGACTAAATAATGTGTCCCAAAGGGATGTATTCACTAGTTTTCATACGAATCATATCCCTCTGTGCATATGCACATATCATATTCTTCTTAGATTATTTACTAATTGAACACATAGTTCAGTTGCAGACTAAGGGGAGTGATCCTCAATCCTAGGAGGCACAAAGTGAGTGGGGATTTATAAGGAGAAAAACTAGGATCATTCAAAGAGATTGGAGATGATAGAAAGAAGGAAAAGCAATGTTATTTCCCAATAGATCCAATACCAACACCCTTGACCCTTACAAACATTGATTTAATGAGTGGGTGTCATCTGTACACTTGGGATGACTATATTGGTGCAAATTGTATGGGATACAAAAGGAAACATTGAATTCTTCATTGGACAGAAGAATATCTACTGAGGATATTGAATCCTCCCTAAATTCTATAATGTCTCGATACATAATTGTGAAGTATTATTTGCATTATATCGTCCCTGGTATGTGATCCCGCAACCACATGGAAATTTCATATGGCTCAACACACCTAGATCACCTCTCACTATGCTATCTCACTCACTTCCATGGATCTACCCTTCCTCGTTGCACCTTAAGCTAGCTTAGAATTCCACTCCGACAAAATCTAACCCTATTTTTCCACATGCATGAACCCTAGATACAAAAACCAAACCCTAGTTATCTACCAACATAAATCCTCTATTGAATGACCTTGTGAATAAATCTGCAATGTTCTTCAAAGTATAAACCTTCTCCATAAAATCCTTGATGTCCTAAACCATGTCTCTAACATGCCACATGCTCCATTCAAGCATGATAAGTAGGTCATTTAAGATAAATATTGCACTTTAATGTCACAATCTATCCTTGTAGCTTTCTATAAAAAACCAATATTTTAGAAAAATCATTTAAAACATGAAACTTCCTTATGAACATCAGTGGATTCCATGTACTTGTATTATGTAGTTGATAGTGAAACAACAACCTACCTCTTGCTAATCCACTAGTCCAATAAACAACATAAACACATAAGAACTTGTAGATCTTCATTGGTTTAGATCTCTTTCCTAGACTATTGTAACAAACCACCCCACCTACCCCAGTGGGATGACTATTACTTGTTAATACAACTCTCTTGTCATATTTCCCTGGCGGTCCCCACTATCCTCCATCATATCCGATGGTCACAACTTGACCAACGATGCTCTTGATCCATAGATTGTGCTAGGGTAAGGTGCTCGCTAGTTAATTTCTGGAGGTGTGGTGCAATCATGGTCTCATTTCAAGGTTCCAAGACCTTGATCTGAAGCCCTGCATTGAATCTGCTCCATATAATGGCACAAGGCAATTGCGCCACCCCGTCTTCCTCCCTGTTGAAGTCATAGAAGGGTTTTTGTCTCAAACCCTATAAACCATCTAATATTCTTTGATCTTCTTCATTCCTTGATGCGGTGGCACCACCACATAATCCCTAATTTTTATCCTGATGCTTCCCTTTTGTTGCTCCTCTTACACCTCTAGGGTGGCAACCACTGGAATACGTGATCCCTGCCCCTTCAATTCCTCACTCTTCTAACCAATGCCTTTTTATTTCGCCAGTATGGAACCTCTGAGTCTAGGTCAAGAGGTGGGCCTCACCACCATGTATCCCTAGCTTCTGGTTGATCCATGGGTTATAGATCCATGCCATCCTGTGCCAACCCACCCCAATGCATTATACCGATGTTATCCCAATTTCTCTTCTATGCACCTTTGAATTATGTCCTCTGAGACACGTGGAGACTTTGGGACATTACCTCCACTTATCACTGCTTCTGATTAGCCCAAGTGGTTACAACACCACATCATCCTAATGCTTATTGGCCTAACACCCTCCTTTAAACTCACGGGGTAATGGCTAGCGGGATGAGCTATCCCAAGGGCTCCATTCCCAACCAATGGGATCACCCTCCGCCTCTGAGTTATAGGCATGGCTGGCTTGACATCTCATCATCCCTACCACTCCTTTATGTTGCTAATCAACACTTCTTGGGTATGGCCTCCAAGCCATGTGGCGAGTGCGACATACATTTGCATGAATATTTCTCCTGCTTTTGCACCTTCATGGCATGACCACAACGTCTCGTGTTGAATCACCATGCTTTCTTCCTCTTGTGCTCTTGTGAATGCTCTAGGGTTTAACCATTGGGTGAAATTAGCAGGTGGGTCCTTCCTGCACCAATCCCATTATTGCCGAGTTTACATGGTGAACACCACATTCCAGCCCCACGTCATCATGCGTGTAGCTGCAAGCTTCCCTTTTCTTACTTACGATATTTTACCTACAGAATGAGTTGTATGGCGGGATCCACTCTAGCCAATGGGGATGCTACCCACCTATGAGTTGTGAGCCTAGCTGGATTGGTGCTTAGCCATCACTAATGATCTCTTGTAATGTAAAAACAACTCCTAGGGTGGATTCTATGGGCTAACTCGTTAAGTGGCCCACCTTCTCAACTAATAGAGGATTTTTTAGGCCTCCGTGTTTACTAATGCACCCTGGTTGACGTCATCCCAACTACTCTTAGCGTTCTTGATAAAAGTTATGGGATGTGGCCTCTAGGCCGTGTCACCCTTTCATCACCCAATTATGATAAGGAAAAATATTGACAACAAATCTGTGGTTCCCATGGTTAGGGTCTTGACCAACTGATCACATAATCTTATCTTACTTATTTATAGGTTAGGTCCCTACCAAGCTTTGTTTCAATGCCATTTTGGTCTAACTTCACCACTCAACATGGATTTAGCTATGGCTCGATTGTGACAGTCCCGCAACCATCTGAATCCACATCAATCATTCACCAAGACCACTATGGATTGTTAAACCCTTACAGGTGCTACCCCTCCTAATCTTAATATATAACTTCAAGGATTCCCCTATTTGGGACTAGGGATTCCACACATTCTGACACTGGTAATATTTTGACTTCCCTCTAATAAATACTTGTAGTGAACTCCTGAAGGGCCTCCATATCTCCTGCTACATGCTCGGAGCACCATGCTTCATATCAAGCCTAAAATAAACTATATGGCACCTTTCAATCATTTCAAGGGCATTTGGATGTTGGAATATATGTGCAATCATTAACACCAACGATCCTAGGGAGAGGGTGCATTATGCTGGAAATGTAAGGCTGGAGAAGCCTCCATGTACAAAGCACACAATATCAAGTCAAGGGAGGAATTATCATCAACAACAATGCATTGTCATAACAAGTTTTTGTACAGGATTATAGAAAAAAAATGTGCACAACCCCATAAAAACATGTTGTCTCCAATATAAACATATCCTAGGCCTGTGAAGATGCAGTACCAACACCAAGGAATTCATCAAACCAGAATATTAAATCCCCCCATTATGTAAAATATTGGCTTATGAATGCTAAAGAGGGAGTTTTCACCCTGCATCATTCCAATTCTTCATAACAACAACGAGGCCTATTAACCAACACCTTCACACATTTTCCACATATCCTATCAGACAGACAGTCTTCAATGTAACCATTTCTCACATATTGGAAGGATTTCTATATGTACTATTGTCATGGTTGAATCTGGTCCTTATGAATCATTCTGATGCCTTTACACATTATACATTTTATTATTCCTGATGTATATCAACAACACAATCATGTATGTCATAGGACCTATCTTTTTAAACCAGAAATGCACCACATGTTCATTACATTTATAATCACCATTTCAATCTAGGATGCAACATAGATCCCTTATAATTTAAAAAAAAACAAGAGTACGTATCTTGAGTACTAGAGGAATGTTCCAACTGATAGTTGGAATCTAACTCTCCACCCAACCGTAGATAAGCTACATCCACTATTACTTGTAGTTGTCACCCTCGAGCCATAATTCAAAGCTTAAGGTAGAGTGCCTTTAGAGGGAAATATTCAATGAATACATAACTAAACCATAGCATCACCATGCCATCATGCCTTTGTCCTAAAGGTAAGCCACTGCATTGTTGTAATGGTTATGTCCAACAAGTCTCCTTGGTGCCTTTAGCTAGTTCATTACTATTCTCAGAGCTTAGCAATGCAACTCCAAGTCCTACTTCTCTCCCTCTGCTGTATTGCTATCTATTGAATTTTGATCAAGTATGTGGATGTATAAGTTTTTGAATGAGGTCAAACTCCATTCTCTTTTCATCTACTATGCTCCCTTGTTGAATGAGATTCGAATCCGATAATTCAAATGAGATCCTCCCCTTTCATTTCCTCCACCTTCTCTTTTCCCTCCCGCGCGGTGATTTCATCCCACTTCCCTTGCTGCCAACACAGTCAAATCTTCATAACTGCCATCATCCATGCCTTGTAATATTTTCCA
Source organism: Pinus albicaulis (assembly GCA_034641835.2). NCBI lineage: Eukaryota > Viridiplantae > Streptophyta > Pinopsida > Pinales > Pinaceae > Pinus > Pinus albicaulis. Next base: position 714,280,990 of record CM076580.1, on the reverse strand, counting down.
AGGTAACATGGGCATACATACTTCTCTTGCATCCCAAATTAATTTTGAGAATCAGTCCATTAAAACACACCAACCAGTCTTTAATGGATAAAATAACTAGACTTTCAGGTTTTCCTACAACAAAGAAACCTTGAAAATCCCAAGAAAATAACCTCCTCATCCAACCAAGGACTATTTTTAAACTAAAAATTCCTACAAGCAATGAAATTTGTGTCCCTCTCTTAGCATTTTAATTTATAAAAATATTTACATTATGCACATGAGGATAAGAAATTTTGGTTGCTACAAACCCCTCCCCCTTGGGAGAACATGTCTTCAGTGTTCAGTGACACATATATAATGAACATATTTGAAAAAAAAAACATATATGTTATTTCAAGGAGCTTTATAGACTCATATATTTATATAATTTACAATTATTTATGCATTTTATTCAGCCAAAAACCAAGATATGATAATCATCTAGTCAGAATTCAACCATCAAATAAAAGTATGATATAATTTAAGTCATAATTCAAACATTTTCCCAATGGCCCTTTGGAGGTGTTCAATCCAACTTGGATTGTTATCTTTACTGACAGGTTGATCCCTTCGCTCCCTCGAGGAACAATTTGTAGCTCATTATTCTGGGAACATCCCAATGTGTTCCTCACCCCAATCAACCATGCTTATGACCAAGAAACCCAAATTTTATATTCCATCCTTCCCTTCTCATTCCGTCAAAGGATCAATCCCTTGGAAAGGCTTTCTTGCATCGGAAGCAGTTCAAATCCAAGGAAAATATTTGCCTTCAAAACCATCATAAAATAATAACATGCTTCATGGTAACCAATGGGCACCATTGAGTGTTGGTTTCCCAAAATTTATTTGTCCTCGAAATCTTTCATCAATGTATCATTGCATGTTTCAATTCTTTTTCTCCTTCTACCATCAATATTGCATCCAACTCCAACCAACCAACCAGGGAAAATTCTATGCTCTCCTACATCATAAAACCTAAATTCCATCATACTCATCATAATGGATTGCAATATATTTGAATCATACCTCATCAATATTTTATCCATGAGGTGAACTTGGAGTTCTTCTTCATTTCCTATCACAACAAAACCAAGTTTTCTTATAACCCAAACCATCATAAATTAGAATATTGTATTAGATTTGTAATTTAAAGGTTCAAAAATCAACATAATATTGATACGTATCTTAATTTTATCCTTGCTACTTCTTTTACACACATTGGGTCATTAGCCCATCTAGAAAGCACCTAGTGCCTTCTATTTTCTTTAACCACATACACACATCGGATCTGGTTGCCAATCTAACAAGCACCCAGTGCCTTCTATTCACTTTGACCACATACACACACTAGATTGGTTTCCAATCTGGAAAACACTCAATGCCTTCTCTTCATTTTGACCAATACACACACTAGACTGGTCCAGTGCCTTCTCTTCAGTTTGACTATGTACACACATGATATTGGTTCATTTCCTTCTCTTCTCTTCTCTTATATTTTACTTCCACTCCAAGGTGGATATGTAATAAGCCCTTTCACTACCTTTTGAATATGGGTACTACCATCCAGGTAGTATCCCGTTGATAGGAGGTGTACTCATTACCATTCATAGGTTACTTTCCACCTAAACAAGCACAAAAAATCCCATATCTACCTGTCCTGAACACAGGCGCACACCGGCCCGCACATAACACTTTACACATACACAACACACAGGCCTAAACAATCCCATGCCTACATAACCTAAATACCTTGCACATACACAACACACAGATCCATAAAATCCAAACCTACCTATTCTAAACACATTGCGTGACACACATTTATACACATGGTACGACACAACACACATAATAAAACTTTACCCTATTCTCACAAACATCACATGCACATGTACAAGAGAAAAACATACACACATAACATATCACGTTACACAATATCACAATAATTCCACATACCACCTTGTATCTCATGACATATCATCGTGTTTTCATTAATCCATAGAACACCTTGTCTCCATGCCTGTGAAATAGGCCATACTACCTCATTTTTTTCCCCATGTTCTTAACCTTGACATGGGCACAATGTAAGATTCATGTTAACATAATTATAAATCAGTAGAATTTCCTTCCTACCTAATAAATTCCTCATCACTGTGGGAATATTTTTGTGCCATCCATATCATCAAATTATTATTATTATTTATCAGTCATATTTTCATTTGAATGACATATGATATCCCTGTTAGACACAATGCAATTTTCATAGGTATATACATGTATATCGATCAACATGATCATATATGCAATATACAAGTATCCATAAACATAATCGTGTATGCAATATATAAGTACATGTGCAAGTATAGTTAGGGGTTAAGAGAACTCCCTTCTTGCCATTTTCTTGGCTACACATATCTATGTCCATTATTCGCATGGACTCAACTATCCCGTTGGGTTTTTTCATTACTTAATCATGGCTACAACAACCATTATCTGGTGCCAAATAAATATAGGGTTAAACGACTCCCTGATTAAGGAAAAGCATGCCTTATATTGCCTTTAGACACTTTTATTGTATCATTTTTACTTGTTGTTTTACTCATGCATATTTCCCAATAGCGTTCCATTTTTCCTAGAACTTTACTCCACATATTCTCCTTCATGCCTATCAAACATTGCCCCTTTTTTTTCAAGATTCTATGTCCTTCCTACCACACCAACCTCCTTATTCCAAGACCCCCAAGAATGAAATTCGAATTTTAAAGATAAAAAACCAATGTAAGAGGAAAAATAAAGGTAATCATTGCAAAGGACATGAATTTCACAATAGCATTCATTCAAAAAAACCGCAAGTAAACAACATCATAAACAAGACCAAAACAACATAATAACCAAGGTCAACAACCAACATGGCAATGCACAAGTCTAAAACCAAGCTGATATCAATCTACGATGTCAAGAAATTAATGCCATGACACATAAGCATTAAATAAAGTAGGTGCCCAAAAATCAAATCAATCTCCATGAGTCTTGCATTCATGGAACTCTCAACCATCATACAAGTGTGCATGTGTATACATATACGCATACAAGGCTAGAAACAACATTAAGGTTTTATATTACCCAAAATTCACAAGGGATCTTTCCAACACATATATGTGTGTGCAAGGTGCTTGAGGGAGTTCCCCCTCCTCCTTCTCGGTGTCTTGCATTGGTTATTCATGTTCATTTGGATCGTAGGGACTATTGTCTTCTTTTTTATTCTTCTTGCAAGGACAATCCTTTTTCAGATGCTCTTCTCCATAGTTCCAATAGGATAACATCTTCTTCTCCCTTTCAAACTCACGAGGCCTCTTCTAGATAGTACCATTATTCCTTTTCAAGGATTCATCTTGGTATCTTATCTCTTGCAGCTTCTTTTTCAGCACAACATACCACTCAACTAGTTCTTGTTGTTTCCTAGTGAGTTTTCTAAGTTCTTCCCTGCCAACTTTCAACTTCCCTCCCAATTCTTTGAGCTCAACCTCCAAATTCCTAAAGGTTATTTTTCTTTGGATATATTTCCCTTTTCCTAATTCTTGATGGACTTGGTCTATATCCTGTTGCACAATGCCACAATACATGTTTCCCTTCACTACCACCGATTCTTGATATGTGTTTCCACATACACTCAACTATTAGTTCATAAACTAGATTAACAACACATATTACAGTTATCATTTTTACCTTGTTATGCCAAGCATGTAATCATGCAGTTGTCACACATCCTTAAGATTGTCATCAACCACCTATCCTAAAACATGGCACCATTTATCACATACATAAGCTTGTTTTCAAAATTTGGCAATGCATGTGTATTAATATTATTCATAATCACCATCATGCCAAAGAAAAAATTAAACTTCAATCCTTGACCCATAACAACAACATTATTTAATTTCATCCTCTCTTTTGAGGCCACATTATTGTTTTAATCAAATTTTTAAACACAAGAACAATTTGACCATGTTATCAAGGTCAACATCAACCATGTAATCTACAACTTCAAAGGGTCAATTAGAAAAATCTCACGTTAGCTTAACATTTATCATACCTCTAATTGTCATCTTCACAGAGGTGCATTATAGGTCCTACATACAACTCAAGTTCTCACATTTCGTAACACTTTCCTATTCAGCATGCACTCTTCTTATGTAATTGGTTAATAACTAACCAAGGCATTTTTAGCTATAACAAATACCTGCAACCAATTATTTATCAATAAATTGACTCCCTAAAAGTTGCGTAACATCATACCTGTAATATCTTGAGGCAATATATCGTATACAAGCTTGGTAACAATGCTGGATACTACCAACATACAAGGGGTTTCCCTGATGTGAAGTCCCATTTAGACCTCACACCGTTTGGAGTAGGACCCCATCCAGAGTATCAACCTGACTTCCATAACACAAAGGTTCGTCTCAGTTTCAACAGATAACATAAGAGATTATATACATAAATATTAAATAATAAAGTAAGTTGACATTGTGAAACACCGGTTGTAATGTATAAAACAAGAATTTTATGAGGGGAGAGAAAAAAGTGAGCCTCTAGAAGGAAAGTAATAGTACTAACCTAAGAGAGACACACAGGATCATAAAAATGTTTGTTAGCGAAATAGTTCACACAATGATGTTAAAGTGAATACAACACACATTCAAGAAGATGAGTATTGAATCCACTGAAATAGTTCAATCTATCCAATACATATTAACACAAAATATACTTTAAAATCCCAAGAATAGTCCTAAAACATTTTTGATACATGCATACAAATTTTTCGCATCATAAAGCTTCAATTAAGTGAAAGATCCAAGTACACAGTTACAATGATGTGACACTGGCTCCAATAGTGGAACATTAAGTCACTTCTTGCTTTTCCAAAGAATAGATTTTCTCTCCTATGTCACTATCTTTGATGACAAGCAATGATAGTGACTGATGACATGGAAATTCTCCACTGGTGACATGAATACCACTCTATCCTTTCTCTTTATTATTCATCTAATCATGGCACTTTCACCCTCCAAAGGGTCTTCAATATTGGAGTATTTGGGGTGCTTTGATCATCCATTTTCAAGTTTGTTCTTGGTTCTTTTCATGCTTCCTTTTTTTATCCTCTTTGCATGATCTTCCTCGTATGTGCTTGCCATGAGGTCCCTGGAATACATGTTTCTGCAATCACCCATGACGAGCAAATATTAGCATGAAAAATTTCTAATCTACCATGTTTTATGCATATTTTATGTTTATGCCTTTTGGTGCACTCAAAAGGTTCAAAGGTGCTTCTAGGCGCATGGGGGCACTTTGAAAGTTTGAAGGGCTGAAGAAGGGAAGCTTCGAGGCTTCTTCATGCGCTCATGTGCTCAAGGGAATAAGGAAGTCAAGGTAGGGCACGTGTCACAAGTACGAAGGATGAAGGGGAAGGCTTCGGGCTTCCCAAGTGTGTTGTGCACTCAAGGGAGAGAAATAGGGTGCATTTCTTTAGGTTGAAGGAGTGCTCTCAATGAGGGCGTACTCCTTCAGGTCGAAGGAGTGCTCTCAAGGAGTGTTCATTCCTTCAGGTCAAATGAGTGTGCTAAAGGAGACCAAATAGGATGAATGGCACAAGTTTGAAGGTTGAAGGGTGAGGCTTCATGCCTTTAGAGTGTGATCATGCACTCAAGCGACCAAAGAGGGCGCATGGCACAAGTTTATAGGCTGAAGAGAAGATATTTGTGCCTTTAGAATGCGCTTGTGTGATAAAAGGTCTAGAGGGTGCATGGCACACTGGGGAAGGCTGGAGGATTTATTTTTAAGTCTTCAAGATGCACCAATTCACTCAAGGAGGGCGCACTTCTTCGAGTCGAAGGAGTGCGCTCGCAGAAGACTTGTCATTTTGGAGGCCGCAATTTGGGACAAGGAAGGGGATTTTTGATTTGGGAGTGCACCCAACTCTAAAAAAGGGTGCAAGGTGCACTTTTGAACAAAAAAGGGTCTCCCATCAAGGCTTTAGAGTGCGCTCATGTGCTCTTAGCCTTAATGAGCTCGTTTTGCAATCAAAATTTGTCTAAGTCTGGGTGATAAGGAAAGGGGTGAACAAGGTGAGTTATATACATAAAAATACATGCGACACATAACAAATAACCGATAGAACATAGTCAAGCTTGATGAACAATGATTATACATCAAAATTCCACTTTATACATCCTCCCAAATTATAACGAGTGAAGTGTGTGTAACTGCAACCCGAAAGTGTCATTTTACAACATAAAGATGTTGTGAACATGAAATGAACCTAGAGATGTTCTAATCTATGTGATGACACTTGATATCATTCAAAAAAACTTATGATATACAAAAAAACATGAAACGACACTTGACGAATGAGGTGACACTTGATATGACAATGAATTAGGCTCCAAAATTCAAAATGTAGTGAAAATTTTGGAGGGTGTTGTAGCAGCGACATGAGGGCTATATATATATAATCAATAGTAGCAAACATGTTATGCAACACAAGAAATCACAAGATCGTACAAGAATTCAAATGCACATATATCTCAATTTAAACATTAGTCACTTGTCTCAAAATCTAGGACCTAGATGTGTGAATTTTACATCCTAGTATAATGTTCAAAAATTAGAAGTTGTATGCACACACACACACACATATACCATCTTGTTTACAAAATTCCTTTATGGGTACAAAGGAATCAATCTTTTATCCAAACTTACTAGCATTAATTAAAGTTAGTAACCATTACCCAACCATATTCTGCATGAACACCTTCCATCTTATAATAAAAAATTATCATATTCACGAATGCATCTTGGGTATGTGTGCAATCACATAATATATCCATTATAATGCTACAACTAGAATTCACTTGCACAGTAAGAATAAGTAGACAATCATAAAGCACATCATTCTCTAGCAAGCTACAAATAATGCATCTACAAGGTCCACACCAAACCCCTACCTTTCATTTCATCTGGTTGTAGTATGACAAAAAATGCATTGACCCTGATGACCAAACACCCCTAAATAACATAATAATAATTTCATCATATAGAAATAGTTAACATCCACATGGGTCCTTTCCATATGCTAACCATGCCATGGAACTCCCACATCCCAATTAGCTAACATACACACAAATACAAAATTTTCATAAATATACATAATGCAAGCAAGACAAAGAGTTGTCCCCAACATTCCTTACATCATATTAATAGTCACATACATATTCTCCCAAGCACGCAAAGGCTCACCACATGACCATCCACATAACTAGGGGACCATATAAATTAATTAATCATGCATGCCATAATAATTGAAAACATGATTTTAACACCTAAACATTTGTTTTATAAATTTTCTAAAAATCATTATAGAACCCCCCCCTTACTCAGGAACTTGTTGGTACTTTCCCATGACAGAGCCCATCTAGTCCAAGTGTTGAACCTGGATTCTTTGATACCACCTGTAACAAACCACACCACCTACCCCAGTAAGGAAGAAAAAAAACCATCCCTGGAGGTCCCCACCATCCTCCATCAAATCCGATGGTCACAACTCAACCAACGACTCCAAATCTATCGATTGCACTAGCGTAATGTGCTCGTTAGTTCATTTTTTGAAGGGCTGACACAATCATTGTTTCGGGACCTTGATCTGACGGCCCACATAAACTTCACTCCATCCAATGGCCTAGAGAAATTCCTCCACCCCCTCTTCCTCCCCATTGACATCACAAGGGTGGTTGTGTTGCAAACCCTCTCTATCATCTAATCCTCTTTGATCTTTACCATTTGTTGACGTGGTGGCACCGCCACGTCATCTCGACATTTTATCCCAACGCTTCCCTTTTTCCGCTCCTCTTACACCTTTGGTGTGGGGACCACAGGGACACGTCATCCCTACCCCTTCACCCCAAAACTCTTATAACCAATTTCATTTTATTCCACCGATATGGAACCTCGAGGTATACGTGAACTGGTGGGCCTCACCATCGTGTATCCCTAGCTTTTGGTTGGTTCATAAGTTATAGCTCCATGTCATCACATGCTGACCCACCCCGAAACACTACACTGACGTTCTCCCAATTGCTCTTTTATGCACCTATGGGATATGGCCTTTGGGACACATGGATACCATTGTTCATTCCCTTCGCATATCACTGCTTTTGATTGATCCAAGTGGTTATGGTACCCCGCCATCCTGGCACTCATTTTATCGACACTCTCCTTCGAACTCACAAGGTAATAGCCAAAGGGATGTGTTTTCCGATGGACTCCATTCCCATCCAATGGGATCGCCCTCCACCTATGATTTGTAGGCCTGGCTAGCATGACACCCCATCATCCTTATCACACCTTTATTTTTTAATCAATGCTTTTGGGGGAATGGCCTCCAGGCCATGTGGCTAGTGGGCCATACCACCACATGACTCTTGCTCCTGATTGGTGAACCTTCATGGGACAGCCACGACGTCCCATGCTAACTCACCCCACTCCCTTCCCTGTGTTCTCTTGCGAACTCTCTGGGGTTGAACCATCAGGAAAACTTGGTAGGTGGGTCCTTCCTGTACCAGTCATGTTGTTTTCGGGTTTACATGGAAGCCACCATGTCCTGTCCCCACATCATCCCACGTGCAGTTGCAAGCTTGACTTTTCTTACATGTGTATTTTACCTATATGATGAGATGTATGGTGGGATTCACTCTGACAAATGGGGATGCTCCCTGCCTCTGAGTTGTGAGCCCAACTGGCATGGTGCCTAGTCATCCATGTTGATCCCTTGTAATGCCAAAACAATTCTCAAGGTGGATTCTGCAGGATGAATCGTTAAGTGGCCCACCTTATTGGCTAATAGAAGGTATGTCATGCCTGCATACCTACCAATGCACCCCGGTTGATGTCATCCTACCTGCTCTTAGTGATCTCAATAAAAGGTCTTGAGATGTGGCCTCTAGGCCATGTCACCCTTCCATCACCCAATTACAGTAAGGTATGATCTTGATAACAAATCTATGGCCTCCATGACTAGGTTTTAGATAGTTTGATCGCATAATATTATCTGATTGATTTATAGGTTGGATCCCCGCCATGCTTCGTTACAGCGCTGCTCTGTGTGAACTTCACCACTAAGCATGGATTTAGCTACGATTTGGTTTCATTATTCCTGCAACCGTTGATATCCACAACATTAATTCACCAATGCCACTATGACTTGCTAATCCCTTACAGGCACTACCCCTCTTAAGCTTAAGATAGAAATTCATGGATTCCCCTTTTTGGGACTGGGGATTCCATGCATGCCAACACTGGTAAAATTTCAATCACCCTATGCTAAATACTTGCAATGAACTCCTAAGGGGCTCGATCTCTCATGCTACATTCTAGGAGCACCATGCCTCAAATAAATCGTGCAAGCAACTATATGGCGTTGTTCAGGGGTTTCAAGGGTATTTGGATATTAGCAAGTACAAGTAACCATTAGAACTAGTGCTCCTAGGGTGAAGGTGCATGTTGCTGGAAATGCAAGGTTGGTGAAGCTTCTATGTACAAAGCACATGATATCAAGTCAAGGGAGGAATGATCCTAAAAAACAACGCATTGTTGTAACAAGTTGTAGTATAGGATTATATCCAGCAAATGTGCACAACCCCATGAAAAGGGTTGTCTCCGATGTAACCATATCCTAGGCCTATGAAGTTGAAATCCCAACACCAAGGCATTCATCACAACAGGATTATAAAGCCCCCCCCCCCCCCCTTATGTAAAATATCATCTTATGAATGCTAAGGAGGGAGGGTACACCCAACATCATTCTAATGCTTCATAACGAAAAAAATGGTTGGTAACCAGCACCTTCACACATTTTCCACATACCTTGTCAAACAAACAGTCTTCAATGTAACCATTTCTCATATAGTGGAAGGATTTGTATATGTAATACTGTCATGGTTGAATCTGGTTCTTATTGTAGGTTTTAAACCTGTACAAAAATTATCTGCAAACAAACTCTTAAAACATAAAATAAATAGTAAAGAGAGCATAAAATGTAAAACATATATACATAGATATTCCCTTGGATCCAAAAACTAGGACTACCAGCTTGATTTTTCATTAGAATCCTTAAATTTTACACCACATATATATACATGTTGAAGCATTCATAAACCCCAATCCACTAACCCTGGATTAGAACATAATCATAGTTCCCTTGACCGGATCTACAGAATACCATGGAAAAAAAACCATCATTCCCAAAACCATGTGCTAAAACCATGCACAAAACCATAGGTAGTTCTGCCCTCCTAATATAGGGTCCAAAAAAAATTCCCGGGGTGTTGCCCCGGACACCATGTGCGTGGGGCTAGTCGTGGAAATAATATAACACACACCCAAAATTTATGAATCATTATGATGCCTTACACATTGTACATTTTATTATTCCTTATGTATATCAACAACATAGTCATGTATTTCATGGGGCCTATATTTTTAAACTAGAAATGCACTGCATGTTCATTACATTTATAAGCACCATTTCAATCTAGGATGAAACATATATTTATTATCATTTAAAAAAACAAAAGAGTACATATCTTGAGTAATATACGCATGTTCCAACTAAGAGTGGGACTCTAACTCTCCACCCAACCATAGACAAGCTACAACCACTATTACTTGTAGCTATCACCCCAACCCAGATTCCAAAGCTTGAGGTGGAGCTCCTTTAGAGGGAAACCTTCAACAAATATGCAACTGAAACATAGCATCACCAGACCATCCTTCCTTTGTCCTCAAGGAAATCCACAGCTCTGTCATAATTCTTATGCCCAACAAGTTTCCCTATGGCATGTTATCTCTTGTTATATGTTGAATTTTGATTAAGCGTGTAGATGCATAAGTATATGAATGAGGTCAGACTCCCTTCTCTTTTCCTATACTTTTCTCCCTTGTTGAATGAGAGTCAAATCTGAGAATTCATGTGAGATCATCCCCTTTCCTTTCCTCCACCTTCTCTTTTCCCTCATGCACAGTGATTTCTTCCCATTTTCCTTGCTTCCAACATAGTCAAATCATAATAACTCTTGCCCTCCTACCTGGTATTATTTTCCAAGGCAGCACATGCCTACATAATTCTCTTGCATCACAATTTAATTTTGAGAATCAATCCATTAAAACACACCAACTAGTCTTTAATGGCTTACATAACTAGTTTGGGTTTTCCAACAGCAAGTAAAACTTGAACATCCAAAGAAAGTAACCTACTCAACCAACCAAGGATTGATATTTAAATCGAAAATTCCCTCAAGAAATGGAATTCTTGTCCCTCTCTTGGCCTTTTAATTTATAAAAGTATTTACATTGCGCACATGAGGATAAGAAATTTGGGTTGTTACAACTACATCACAAAACATTATATATCTACTACTTTATGATACAAATTGTATCATTATATTTTTTTTCATAAATCTCTTTTCTTTTAGGGTTGAAAAAAAGATAAATTGGCTTACAAGAGTAGTTTTAGCAATGAGACCTAATTTGGAGAATCAGTGTTAAAAAAATTTTAGGGCTAGTTTTAGACCTTAAATGATATCTATATAGGAGTCAATGTGAGCAAAAAAATTCATAGAGGGGTGCACTAATGGACATAGATAAAAATAACTAGAAGATTTTCTATAGGAATACAACGGAAATTTCCAAGAACCTAAAGATCTACCACCTAAGAGGGAAGCGAAACATGAGATTCAATTATTGTTGGACTCTCTCTTTCCAAACATCTAGCTATACGAGAAATCTATCATAGAAGAAAGAAATGGGAAGAAGTAGTTGTAGAAATTACTGGAGCAAGGTGTTGTTTGAGCAAGTACCTCAACATGTGGGTCACCCATAATAATTATGCCAAAGAAGGATGGGAGTTGGAGAATATGCATTAATTATAGGGTGTTAAACAAAATTACTATCAATAATAGGTAGCCTCTTCTAAGGATAGATGATTTATTAAGCTAGTTGCAACAAGCAAAATACTTCAACATGTCGGAATTTAAATAAAAATATGAATAGGTTCGAGTTAGAGAAGAAGACACTTGGGAAACTACCTTCAAAACCACACAAGGATTGTATGAGTGGTTATTCATGCCATTTTTTTTATGCAATGAACCAAATACATTCATGATATTAGTGAATGAAAAACTACACCCAAATTTAAATTCATTTGTTAGTATATTTAGATGATATACCAGTATACAGTTCTACTTAGGAGGACCAAATCTCACATTTGATGCAAGTGATAAAGACATTGAAGAAGCACCAACTACTAGAAAATATCAAGAAATGTGACTTTCCATATAATTTTTGTTGTATTTAGGGTATGTGATTGTTGGAGGAAAGTTGAAGATAGATCCTACCAATATGAAGGACATCATGAAGTGGTCGGTGCCTACCAATTTTTTCAAGGTTAAGAGTTTCTTTTAGGTAGCATGGTATGTAAGGAAATTCATAGCCTCATTTTGAGCAGTAGAAGCACCACTCCACACCATAATATCGAGTGCCAAGAATTTCTAGTGGGTAAAGGGTCAACAAAAGTCCTTTGAGGAATTAAAGAAGAAAATAAATCAAGCACTAGTTCTTGCATTATTGAACTTACAACAACCCTTCGAATTCGAGATATATGTGAGTGGATATGATATGGGAGATGTATTTATGTATGGAGGAAGGCCTTTATGCATTTTAAGTGTTTCATAGGGTAGTTCTCAACTACCCTACCCATGAAAAGGAAATATATGCCCCAGTACAATCTTTCAAAAAGTGGAAACATTCTTTAATGGGAAAGGAGACAAATCATCAGCCAATATGGTACCTACAATCCTAAATTAAGTTACAAAATACCAAGCATTACAAGTGGACGATATTTTTACAGCAATTTCATTTAGTGATCAAGTAAAAAAATAGTAACACAAGTAAGTTGGTCGACATGCTTTCAAGACTGCCCACATCAAAGATAACAACTTTGGGAAATTTTATGCACATGAAGTCTTTCATCCATTACACATATAGAGAGGCATAAAAAGAGGATGATTATAAACATGAAATTGGCTTTGAGACTTTTAAAACACCTCATTGAAGTACATAGTTGAAAATAATTTCCAATATGGGCTACTCTAAATGTTGAACAAGTTATGTGTTCTTAAATGTGAATGACTACGACTAGTTAAAGAGGCTCATGCCTCTAAGGTTGCATGGAATTTTGGTGTAATAAAGTGGCAAACTTACATAGGTATGTGTATCAGCGCAAGATGTAAGAAGAAGTAGATAGGCTCATAAGAGGATGCATTGTTTCTTGTATTGGCAAGCCTAGTAATAGGAAGTAGGATCTATACCTTTCATTACTTGTACTCAATCATCCTGGGGAAATAATTTCCATGGAATTTTTGGGAGGCTTACCAATAACTGGTAAAGGACATGACTTCCTATTAATGGTAGTTGATAGGTTGAGAATAATTTACATTTGTATGCCTTGTAAAAATACCATTATAAAGAAAGAAGTAGAAAACTTGTTCCTTAGACATGTCCATGTGTACTTAGGGATACCAAGGGGGATTATTTTAGATAGGTACATAATATTTATTAATTCAATTTAGACTACATTTTGGGAAAATATGGACACAAAGTTGAAGAGGTCTACAACATTCCATTCACAGGCAGATTGGAAAACAAAATTAGTCAACGGGATTTTGGTGAAACTATTGAGGGGTTATAATCATAAGCATATGAAAACTTGGGATGAAAATTTGTTATATATACAACACTATTATAATAGAGTAGTCTAAACTTCTACTAGTAAGTCCCCATTTTAAACTTGTTTTGGATATTTTCCACCTTCACCTTTGGATGTTTTCATATGGGAAACAATGAGGAGTGGGGAGGATCTCCTAGGGAATGCTTTAAGGGAAAAGAAATTATTTGAGAAGATCAAGCAGATCCATCTAAAAGTATAGAATATAGTTTTTAAGTCACATGAAAAGTACAAGTCCAAGCATGATCAATGCATAAAACAAAATTTATTCAAGGTGGGAGGCAAAGTATGGTTACAGTTGAACAAGGAGACACTACAAGGTCTTGGTAATAAAATAAAGGCTATAATATATGGTCCTTTTGAGATACTGGAAAAATTTGGATTTAACACTGATAGACTCAATATACCCTCGTAGATGTTCATTTATTGAATGTTGAATGTGGAAAATCTAAAACTCTCTGAGCCTTCCATGTTGGATTAGGAAGAGGAGCAAGTTATAAATTATATAGAGGATTTAACACTGGATTCTAAGTAAGAGGTGATAGAGGATACAATTTTATAGAAGAGTTATATAACTACAAAACAAGGGTAGTATGACCTTTGGAAAATCGGATTGAAAGGATAACTTCCAAAAAATCCTAAATAATACTCTAAGAAGAAAGTAGAGGAAACATTTCCTCACCTAATTTAGTAAAATATTTTGGGAACCAAAATCATCCCAAATGGGGGGTATGACACATATTGTATCATTATATTATTTATCATCCATATTGATACTTTCGAGATGGGAAAAAATTGAGAAATCAACTTACAAGAGTAGTTTTAGAAATATGACCTAGTTTGGATAATTGGGTCCAATTTGAGGCCATAAAAGATGTTTTTTGGTGGTAACACTTAGATGTTAAATCTCCAAACCTATGGTGATATTATACATTTTAATACTTTTAAAAATATGTAAGAATCATTTCAATCAGAGTTTAGACGTAGAATTTATGCCTCCTGGAAGTTGACCTATCATGATTGACCACATTAATTTGAGAGGATGCCATGTAGGCCCTATTTACTTATTGAAAAATGCCTATCCATGTGTGGGCACTATGAATAATACTCTAGAAGGGTTAATTTATAACTCATATTTAGGGTTTAATGGGTGAAATTTAACCCTTATTTTGAACTTGGTCTATTTTATAACCGAGCCACTAGGAGGAAAAGGGGTTTGATTCTATTATAGTGCATATTGTTCCAAAGTAGAGAAAATTAGCTAAAAGTGGATAAATAGAGGGAAGAAAAAAGATGTTTTGTGTTTTTTAGCAACCCATGGAACATATGTATCACTCCTTTGTGTTTTCAACATTTCCATTTAGAGAAAGAGAGAGTATAATAACCTGACCTTCCAACTGGGTTTTCTCCAAAGAGGGTTCCCCAGGTCATGTCTTGGTGTTATTGTATTTTGTGAGTGAGCATTTTATATGTTCTCTATTTTCTACATCTTATATATTGCATGTATAATCATAAAATAGTAACTTAATAAACCAAAAAATATAAGGAAAATTAATCCACATATATATTTCAACATATTTTTATTAGAAGTATTATGAAAAATCTATCCAATGAAATATCCATAATAGTTTATGAATCATATCAGTTTTACAACATGTTTATTCGAGCATTTTGTGGGAAGTTATAGGGAATCCAAATCAGTTTAAGAAAAAATTCATAAAATCCCAACCATTGGCAATAAATATATTTTTTAAAACCCTTGAGACCTAGCAGAATGAATATTTTGCATGGTTGGAAGAGCATGTCAAAGAAATGAACCATAATATGAACCTCCTTATGGTGGCTCTAGAAAAAAATATTTGAATCAAATCGTATGGAAGTTCCAAATCAAAATCAAATCAAAGGGAAATTGGAGGTATTCAAGAGAACCGAACAAGGAATCTAAGAAAGGATCTAAAAAGGAACAACCTAGTTTGAGTGCCATGCACCATTCATAGTCTTTGTTCAAGGTGGAAGTGAAGGTCAACATCAAGTCATATAAAGGTGAGATTGATGATTTGAAATTAAATCATTGGTTTCAATATTTAGAAACTCTGATAAATTCCCAAATATACCCTAACAAATATGTATAGGACAAGTGGAATCTATGGCGTTACTTCAAGTATATATAGAGGAAGGGTGTATAGAATTAAACCACATAATTCAAGATGATGTTAATAATACTAGGTATCTCTCCCAAGAACCTAGACATTCTCCTCAAGTATTTGGAGGATCTACATAGTGATTTGTGGAATTAATGTTGTTCAATCCCATAATGGTGGATGAGGCATATGTATAGGCATGACACTTGGAAAAAATAGGCCAAAAGAAAGGATAGTCAAGTGCTTCAAAGAAGAAGGAACACCAGGAAGATTCTAAAGAAGTGGGAGCGGGAAAGGACAAGAATACATCATCCAAAACAAACCAATGCAAATATACTAGCATCCACTATAACATTGATGATGACAATAGAGGAGAAGTGTTGGAAACTACATCTAGAATCAGCCCAAAGAATTGAAAGAAGGATGGGAAGAAGAAAAATATCTTGTCCAAAAATTCGAGCAATCGGGTGAAAAGTTGTAACATACCCAATTCTCTCAATAAATTACAGAGCTTACAGGGTACCCAAAAATTTTCTTTTTAGTTTTACTAGCTTGAAAATAACATTTGATACCACTTTATCACATACTTCTACTAAATTTATCCTAACCACACTTTCAAAAACTTGATTTTCATCTCTCATACATTTTGTCAAACAACTTACATGTAAAACTTTCTTCAAATACTTTGTATACAACCAATTAAATAGAATTTTTCTTGTATAAATTTTGTCAAACATTTTGTATAAAATCAAATAGGAAACATTGTTTTGAATCTACTTGTAACATATTAGCTGAAATATACCACTCAATCATGCAACTTTTGATTTATGTATTTGAGGTATTTTATCAAATATTTTGTATGAAAGTTGTAATAAAACACCTTTAAAATATCTATTCAAACACCTTGCATGCAAATAGGAAAATATCAGCTACAAAAATACTATTATATAACAATGCTAACATACAACAATACTATCCCCATCCACAAATCAAAATTTTCAATCAGCCATTTTATCAAGCAGTTTGTATGCAATGAATCATTAAAACCATTTAGGAATTTATTCAAACAATTTGCATACAAACTAATATAGAAAATTACTTAGGGAATATCTACTAACTTATACCAATCCAAGCTATAAAAACCGAACCAAATGATCATTGGGAGTTTCCCTCACTATGTTCCAAGTTCAGCCTTTGGAACCTCTCAAATGAAAAGTTATAGTAAAAATGAAAACATGACATGTTTGATGCGTGATTTTAGGAGCAACAAGGAAGCTTGAATTCCTCTAATAATATATCCTAAAATATCATGACTCAATATCTGAAATTTGAAGTAGATGATCATCGATATTTCTCATCACTTTGATCCAAGTTTCAACTTCTGACACCTCCCAGAAGAAAATTTATAGAAAAAAATCAACCATGACATGTTTGATGCATGACTTTAGGAGCATTTAGGAAGCTCAAATTACTATAATCATATCTCCTATAATCAAAACCCAAGATTTAAAATTTTACCAATTAGCAGGATTTCCCCTCACTATGATCTAAGTTTCAACTTCTGTAACCTCCTAGAAGAAAATTTATAGTAGGAATGCCAACATGACCTATTTAAAGATGAATTCAGGAATCCCAACTTCCTTTGATCATGTTTCCTAAATTTTCACGACCCAAGATCAATAAATTGGACTTGATGATTAGTAGGATCTCCCCTCACTATGGTCCAAGTTTTAGCTTCTAGAACCTCCCAAATGAAAATTTATATTAGAAATTCCAACATGACCTATTTAAAGAAGAATTTAGGAAGCATATCTTCCTCAACCAACGTTGTTACAAAATTTAATACATATAAGAATCTACATCCAAATAACATAATAGCTATAGCCATGATAAATTTTTCGAAGGTAAATGCATGTACACATAAGCTTGTTAAAAAGAGAAATTAAATAACCATGCATGTCACTAACCATCTATGCCATAAATATCATTAACATAGAAATACATATTTCTATAATGTAGCCAGAAAAATACTGAAAACTAAAGTAGGGTGAGCCACCTTCCACTCCACCATAGGTTCAGTTATGCTAAACATTTTCTCACAACTAGCCACCCCATTTCGATATATTAATGCCTTGAGGAGAAATCAACATAGGGGTATTTCACACACTCAAATTTAAACCATATTTTTAAGCCACAATTAATTTCATTCTCCTTCACACAGACACACGAAAACTCAATTATCAACCTTTGCAATTTTTTCTAGGCTCACATTCACAAAAATACCATGAAATTTTGCATAGCACGAGGGATTCCTTATCTTATATATGCATTCCCTTGACCCTCCCCTATCTAGTTCTCCATGTGCCATACACAACCAAGACCATTATCATTCCTCATATCCATCTAGTCCAAATAAGAATCATTGCAACACGTTCATTTCCTGCCACATAATTTGTCACTCACAACTCTTAACCAATCATAAGGTTTGAACCTATTTGGGTTCTATCACCAATACTTTGTCTAATCCAAATTTTTTAAGTGCAAGAGAGAGAGATATGTATGAAAGATTAATATAAGAGAGAAAAACTAAAAGCTTAAGAACCAAGAAGAAGAACCCCTTGATTGCTCCTCCCTCTTATTTTGATAATCACACCTTGACCCTTCATATTCCTAACCTTTTAGATTCTTGGGAAGACTAACCATCACATCAAAGGGAAATATCCCCTCAAGGTATATTTTTCCTTGTAAGTCAATTTTTCCCCCTCCCCAAGGCATCATAATCTGATACTTGTTCCCTTTCTTCAGCTCTAGCATTTTTATTAATAAAAATAAGCATTGCATCCTATAACATATTTTGACATCATAACATCAATGTTAGAACCCCAACATTATATGTTCTTAATTACATTACAAAATTTAGTGTAATGAAATGGGTGTCACAAAAGCAACTCATACATGGATGAGAATATATTAATTGAACATCAGTCCATAATTGGGTGAATATGAGCAGCCTTCAGCAATAAGAAGAGAAGGAGATGACCAAACACTTCCATATAAGTATACGTGTCAAGAAGATTAAAATTGATACTTTGTTCAACTAAGGATCACAGGTGCACCTCATTATGACATAACTAGTCAACAAATTAAGATTGGGGTTTTGGTATCATCCTAGCCCATATATGCCGGGATGTGTAAATAAGGATGCATAAATCAAGGTGAAAATACCATGTAAAAAAAAAATTCTATTAGTGTTGATTTTATTGATGAAGTGGAATTGGATGTTGTCCCACTTCATGTATGTGGTGTTGTGTTTGGGAGTCCCTCTATGTGCATGCAAGATACAATTTTCATGCAAATATCCAAGCATTACCACCTCATCAAGGATGGAAATTCCTTCACCATCAATGCACACAAGGTAAAGTATAAACTTTCACTAGTAAGTGCCAACCAAACCAAGAAAGGAAGTTTATCTTCTACTTTTCCTAAGGATTCCCCCACAGATTTATTCAATGCATCGGTATGGATATGGAAAGGAAATGCCCAATTGGGACCCCTAAGGATGGGTGCAGTGGTCAACTTTTCTTTCAACACTTCAAGGGCCTCTTGACAGTTGTTTTTCCAACAAAAATATGAATCCTTGGCTAGTAATCGAAACAAAGGTGAGGTCACTTTTCTAAAGTATTCGATGAACCTTATATAATACCCAAGTATTCCTAATAAAATCCTAACATATATTTTCTTCCAATGGGTAGGGTCCCTTTTGATGATGGAAATCTTGTTTGGATCAACCTGTATCCCTTCCTTAGATATGGAATGGCCAAGGATAGTCCCTGCATTCATCAATAATTCAGATTTCTTAGGGCTCAATAAGAGATGAATTTCAATACATTTTTTTAAGAATATATAGATATTAGAGAGATCTTCCTAGAAGTCACCCCAATAAGGAGTGAAATCATCATGTATATCTCAACAGACTCAATGTGAACAAGTTCAGAAAAGATACTTAAAATTTCCCTCTGAAAAGTAGCAGGGGCATTGCACAAACCGAATGGGAGAACTATATAGGAAAAAGTTCATCAGGGGCATGTAAATGTGGTCTTGTCTTGGTCTTCAGGGTTGATATGGATCTGAATGTAGCCACTAAACCTATCTAAGAAGGAAAATATTTTTTTCCCTACAAGACCATCTAGGACTTGGTCAATGAAGGGAAAGGGAAAATGGTATTTCTTTGTGGCATTTTTCAACTCTATATAGTCAACACAGATCCTAGACTTTTCATTCTACTTTGGGACTAACACTATAGGGTACTCGCACTCACTATATGTGATGGGGTATATGAAATCTGCATCCAACAAATTTTGTAATTCCTCCTTCACAACGTCCTTAAGAGCTGGGTTCATCCTCCTAGTTGGTTGGCGCACAGTTTTTAATCCCTCTTTGATGTAAATATGATTGGTACAAATCAAGGGATGAACCCATTTCATTTAATTATAATCCCAAGAAAAATAATATAAGTTTTACCTTAGTATTTTGAAAAATTGTTCTTCTTATTTGGACGAGAGAGAGGGGTTGATATTTAAATTTCTCTATTGGCCAAAATCTACAATCTTGACATGTTCTGGACTTGAGCCAGCTGATCATAATTCAGTCCAAAGACTACTCCCCGATTCTTTCACCAGTTCATGAATTGTTATGGCAGTGGGAGGTTGCCTCTGAAGGATATGGTCAATGAGTTCATCATCAACAGGTTTCCCCCCTTCTATAACAATATCTAGAGTGAAAATTTGGTAGGGGGTTTTGTGATACAATTCATCCTCTTCCTCATCTTCTAACCACATGAGTAAGTCATGTTCAATACAAGGTTGAGAAGGAGGATGAAATACTAGTTTTGATAAATGTCCATTCTTAATAGTCATGTTCCCATTGCTACACTAATGTAGGAATCAATAGTGGCCAACCAAGGTCTTCCTAAGACAAGGGGATAGCCATTAAACTTGGTTTTGGGTTGGAGAACCAGGAAATCAATAGGATACTCCCAAGATTCAATGGAGACCATAACATCTTCAAAAATTCCCTAAGGATCTACTGTGGATCTATCTGCAAGTTGCATAACTATGGTGGCCTTCCTCAAATCTCCTTGGAGATTTAGCTTTAGCATGGTATCCTTATTCATCACATTGATTTCATCCCAAAGATCAATCAAGGTATTATTGAATATAATTCCATCAATGTGCACATCCACTATTGGGCTTCTAGGTTCTAGGTATTTCAGGAAGATCACCCTCCCCAACATCAAATCATATAGTTTCCCAAAAACATTGATTGTGGGGCTATCTATTTTTCTTCTCCTGGGGTTTTTGAAACATTTTTCTTTGATAACATTATTATATATTGGAACATCTTTGATATACTAGAGAAGGGGTATCTTAACACACAAATTGTTAAATTCTCCCAAAATTTCAACCTCTTCTAGAGTGTGTTGGCTAGGGTGGATCAACCTCTGAGGAGAGGGAGGTGGATTGACTTGAGTAGCATTCTATTCCTTCTCTTCTTCAATATTTTCAGGTGTATAAGGTGGATTATTATCAAAAATTACTCTCCCAGACCGAAGGTTGATCTCCTGTATTTCCACATCATAATCAGGATAGGATGTCTCTCCATTGTAGGCATGTTGTGCCTACTCGTTTTTCGGGTTCATATTGTGTTGAGTAGGAATTTTAGGTTTCTTAGGTGGAGTAGGATGAGTGAGATGTGGTTGAGGTTGGGGTGGAGTCAGTAAAGTATGAGGTTGGTTGACTCGATGCCTCCACCCTTGTGATGGGTTGCCCCATTGAGAATATTGGGGAGGATATGGCTAAAAAGTATGGTTCATAGGATGAGGAGGATATGGAGGATCATAAGGCCAAGAAGGAGGTGTGGACCATGATGGATGAGTGGAAGGGTACCAAGGCTAGGAAGGTGCAATCTGATTTGGATTGCAATAAGAGTAATGTGCACCTTGCATTCCCTATTGATATGGTCAAGGTCCTTGAGGCCTCCTTTGATTAATGAAGAAAAATTTCCTTAAACCACCTTATTCTCCTTGGCATACATATTTGAGGCCAAGAAAAGAGGGGCATTTGTATGTTGCATGGATTTCTTCACAGACTAGGAAGACTTCTATGACATTCAATGGAAATTCATCCCTAGGATGTATCTTAGTGCATTTAGGGAAGAAAATAGTTAGATCCCTATCTACTTCCTCTTTATTTCTCTTGATTTTCATGGTATCCATTTTCAATGCAAAGGTATGCAACATTTCCTTCTTGAAATATTCCACCATGTTCCCTATCTCATTATTGATGGATGTTGTGGAGGGAGAGGAATTGACCAAGCCTTGACTATACCTACCCTTTTCCCTAGCATCCTTAGAGTGATTATTGAATACAAATTTGATGCAATCATAGGGTAACTGATATATATATCCTCCAGATAGCATGTTGAGGGTTTCCAACACTTCCTCCCTAATCCCTCGAAGAAGAACTAGCTTGAGTGACTCAGGATCAAGGTTACAGTTGGCACTCATATAATTGAGTTGAAACCTCTCACCATAGTCCTCTAAGGATTCATTAGGTCCAAGAGTCATCCAAAATATTTTTTCCTTGGTTTATTTGGATCTACAGTAGTCCCTGTACTTGCTTTTGAAGGCTTGTTGCATTTGGGACCAAGTAGTGATGTTGCGACTAGGTAGACCCATAAACAATGCAAGGATGTATCTTTAAGGGTAGAGGGGAATAACTTCAACTTCTACTCATTAGAGGCATAGTCATAGGTCCTACAAACAACAATAGATTCAAACATGAAGGTGTCAGGATCATCAAAGGTTAGGTCATGGAAGTGTGGAAGGGAAACATGGCTTATGTTCTTCATTCTAACCTCTCCATTAGTTTATCTGATGAGGAAAATCTCATTGTTTTTGTTTTCAGCCATAGTTTGGGTAGGTGAAGTAGGTTCTCCATCCCCAATAGGTTCTTCAAAAAATTCAGGTTTCTCACCTAGAGGATCTTGTAACTCCCCTGTTGTTAGAGAGGGAAGTTCACAGTCACCGAAGAAGAGTGAAGGTTGACTGCTTGAGGATGTGGGGGGTTTTGGTAAGAATTATCCTTGATTATCCCTACTCCTACGAAGCATGAAAGAAAATTTTCTTTATTTTTTCACTTTTTTTCAAAACTGAATGGAAAAAAAAAAACATTGCTTAAGAAGAAACAACATCTACTTAGACACCTCCCCGATTAAAATGATAAAAAGTGGTGAGCCATGGTATTACACCAAGAGTGTTGCAACTCCCAAGGTCTCCTTGACTCAAATTATCAACTCGGGATTCATACAAACTTAGATTCTACATTGTTATATGCACAATAGGGTTGATTATTCTCATGCCACCCTCTGTCATGACATTAGATCAAGTTGTTCAGAGACCATTCCTTCTACTTTTCTATAGTTACAAATTGTTTATGAAAGCACAATTGATAACTGACTCTAATTATCAAAGTTAAAATTCCATTTGTTCAACCTTGTAGATGCTAATAAAAATTTCATGAACGGAAAGGGGCTAATATACTTGCAGAAATAAAGCTACTCTCTCTTTCATAATTCATAAAATTAGTACCATAATTGCATGTATCATTTATCTACTTCACACTTTCCTAATAATCAAAAATCTAACTTGTGTCTTTCTTGTAATTGAAAAATACTAATTCTGATTTGTTTTGCAGTGAAGAAAAGGAATAGTTGGAGTGGTCTTGGAGCTTCTCTTTATAATCAAATCACAAATTGGTGTAATTATTCATCTTGACTAAGCTAAGGTTGAAGTGGGGAGAAAAACATGTGAATGAAATTGGTGCTACATGTATGCTACAAAGGCTGCTACAGGAGGTCCTGTAATGCTACAAGAGGATTACAAGGGTGTTTTTAGGGTGGAGATGATGTCTTGAAGGCATGAAGAGGTGGATGGAGGTTAGGGAGAGTGAAGGAAGGTTGGGGAAGCTTCATAGACAAGCTGAGGTCCTCTCAGAGGTTTGTCTTGCACCAGGATGAATGCCCACGGTGTCCTAGATTTACTAAGCATAGTGATTGTGGAAATAAAGGTTTGGGACAGAATTGAGGGATGGGAAGAGAAGATGGAGGAGTCAGAATGGAGGTGAAATAGGTGCCCTTCCCTGCAGATTAACACAACCCTATAACCAACCACATGCATACATTCATTGATCATTAACACGGTGATATCAACTATGATGCAAAAAATTAATTGAATTTGGAAAAAAAAGCATCTATTTTATGCCATAACACTACTCTAATCACTCAGCTAAATTCTAAGCTACTAAAATAAAATATGAATAAGGAAAAATAACGTTCATCTATTTCCAAGAAATCATAAACACGATATTTTTGGACTGAAATTGTAAATCACTCCAACCATTCTCCCACAAGAGAAGTGATGTAGAAGCTTACAATAACAGGTTTTATAGCTTAACATATATTGAAATGAAAGAAAGTTATGAAATTCTTGGAACTAAGAACAAAACACAAGTAAAAAAGAGGGACCTAAGCCTCTGGGTTGGGCTCAAACCCAAGGGTCTCAACCCTCTGATACTAACTCAGATGCAGCTTCATAACCAACTTCTCATTATCATAAAGTAAAAGTCTTATACATAACATTAAAATTTCAAAATGACAATGTCAAGCTCTAAGCGCAATAGCTACACCTAGTTGAATCAAAACTTTGAATCCTAATGTGGTTTCCATATTGTTTATTTATTAAAAAATGGTAGCTAATAGTATCCCCCTTGAAAATAGGAGTGATTTCCTCCTTGATCTTGGAAATAGTGGATTTGGTCCCTCTTGAGCTTCACTTGCACTAGGATTGACTTTGTTGCTAATGAATTCGAACTGATGAGAGAGGATGTTGTGATCCTAATCTGATTTAGGGAGTTAAGGAGGTGTACAAGCCCCCTAGATTCTCTCTTGGTTGTCTCCATCAAGCCCCAACATAGTAAATGACTCAAAAATGCTTCATTTTCCTATAATTAAACCACATTAGGCCACATAATATGACAAACACCTTTTACTCTTCTCAGTAAACATAATATAACAAAAATGTGAATTAATATGAGAAAAGGAAGGTTTTAAGGTTGTAGGATGGCATAATGATCTTCAAGATATACCTATTGATGGGACTCATCATCACCCCCCTGTTGAAGGTCTTTCTCATCCTATGAGAAAATTAGTCATTAATGTGAATTTCATTCATGGCCCCGGTGGCCTCTCCACCATCACAAGGCACCTTAGACGATGTGTCTTCTGGTGGGTAAAAACCTACATTTGTCTCTATCTCATTCCATTCCTTCTGCTCCTCTGTTCGTTTCCTTCCTTCTTGTAAGTCTAGCAGTAAGGGTGGAATATTTTTTAGTCCTATCCAATTGATATTCATCCTTTGCACGACTCTCTTATACAATGGTGTTTTCTCCAAGGCATTCCTTAGCCTTTTAGGAGAGTGATATTCTTTGACTTATAGACTTTAGGGTAAGGCATGCCATCTCCTCTGGGAATCTTGTATACTTTATGTTCCCAACATTCTAAAGGTGTCTTCAAAGTTTAGAATGATTGGCTCCTAGGTTGCAATGTATTTGGGTGCTAAAGTAGCATCACAGGAGATGAGGTTATGATTGTTAATGACAACCTTAAGGCTCGCTAGCTCCACTTTGATGTACAAGGGTTCCTTCTCCTCTTTTCCCATTTCCTTTTTCACCTCCTCAACCCTTATCTCTTAATGAGCCAACCAAGATGCTAAATCCATGATTTGCATGTCTCCAAATATTGAATTGGGATCCCATAAATTCAGATATGTCAAAATGAAATTGTGCATGTAGAATTCAGCTAACTTTGCCATGTCTTCCATACTAGTTTGTTTGCAAAACTCAATGAACTACATGTAGTCTTAAAAAGGCTGAGATCCATATTGTTTTATATTCTTTATTTGGAACGAAAACCATTGTTCTTTGAGGAAGAGAGCATAATATTTTGAAGGTTTCCTGCAATGTAGGGCTTCCATAGAGAGACTTTCCATGGTGGCAAGTTGTTGTTCTTTCTCCTGCAACTTATCTTTAAACCTTGTGTTTTTTCCTATATCTGATCCTTCATAATAGACTCAGTCTTAAATAACCCAATTCTTTACCCATTGCAACGAATTTCTCCTCCATAAGTCCCACATATTCCACATTCTTGGATTAAGAAATTTTCATCCACCTATGGGTTCTTCCTCTCACTATATCCAAATCATGGAGGAGTGGGATTGCAAAATTTTCAGGGATTAATCCTTCCTCCTTCATTTAATTTTTTGTACAATCCCAAGATATATTGTGGATCATGACCTTGAACCTCTTGGAGGTCATTTTCATTTGTTTTTGAGGTGGTTGCTTCTTCTTGTAGCTCATTTTTCTGCTCCTGTAGCTTCCTTTGTTCCTCCTGTAGAAAAATATGCCTCTCTTATAGAAAACCCTTCCCCTCTTGTAGATTCTCTTTTTCTATTTGTTCAAGGGCATCTTGTGTCTTGTGTTTCTTGAAGGTAACTGAACTAGTGGTGGGCCTACCCACAGATGCTACAGGTGACTTGGTTTTGGTTAGGAGAAGTGAACTCCTCAATATTTACCTCACTGGGTCCTACTTCTTCCTTTTTACTTGGTGATTCATCAATAATGATAGGGACCCTTGTGGGATTTTATGGTTTCTCGTGTCTAATTCTGGTGCTCTTCCTAGTCTTGAAATATAAGGGACCTTGTCTTGATTTCCTCCTTTTAGGCTTGATAGGTGTGCCTAATGTAACCAATGTTGCATCTGTTTATTGTTAAGTATCCCCTTGAGATAGACTTGTTTTATGTGGTTTTTCCTTTGCTTATTTGGGTTTATAGGTATCCTTAGGGGTTATTGTTTCTTCTACTTGTCTCTCCCTCTCTTATCCTTCAATTTATGATTCTCCTTCCTTTGTCTCCTTTTAGGCTTGATATGTGTGCCCAATGTAGCCAATGTTGCAGCTATTTATTGTTCAGTATCCCCTAGAGATAGACTTGTTTGATGTGTTTATTCCTCTACTTCTTGGGGTTTAGAGGTATCCTTAGGGTTTACTATTTATTCTACTTGTTTCGCTCTCTATCTTTTCCTTCAATTTCTGATTCACCTTCCTCTGTCCCTGCTATCTCTTTTTCCTATGTTTTTCTTTCCACTTCTTCTATTTTTGCTACCTCTTCCTCCTCTTTTTTTCCATATTTACCTCCAATGCTAGAGGTTGGTGTATCTCCTAGTGTTATGTCTTGGGTTTCTTTGAAATTCTCCCTATCCATGTCCACAAATTTAGTCTATAGGATAGGGATCCTTAAGTGGATCAAATCATCCATCACTATTAAATTGATGAGTCCATGGTGAGCTAAGTGTTGGTGCTTCCCTTCCCTCACCTTTTGACTCATCTCAATTATTAATTGTATGAGGAAATGGGGAACACTAAGCCTTTGATGGAGAGGAAATTTTGCCTTAAATATCAACTCATGGAGCAATCTAAAGTGTTAATCATATACCACACTCAATCTCCCTTCATAATATATATACTTGAGGATATGGCAATCCACCTCATCCCAGGGGTAAGGTATACTTTCTCTTTTGCTCCATTCTTATCCTCCACAGTCTTCTCTTTCAAAATGAAGAAAATTTTCCTAGATGTGACACTCAATGCCTTGTATTCTTTGCTCCATCAAATCCCTAGAGGTAAGTTGGTCACTCTTCTTATGGTTCCAAGCCTGAGAGAGATGGCCAAACCTATGACAACAGTGGTGACAATATCTTCTCGTTGAGAATGCAATTCCATGGAAAATTCATGAGTGAGATCATCATCATAACCCTTTAACAACTCAAAGAAACCCAACCATTGGTGTCTTCTAAAGATGTTCACTAGATGAGGTTGTTGGTGAATCCTCTTAGTGTATGAGGGTTCTATTCTATTAAATCCTCCCCCCATTTCTTCTATTTTCCCTCCTTGGTGCTACTTAGGTTTTGGATTCAAAAAAAATTTAGACAATCTCAGTGGTGAAACAATGTTAAATTCCTTGGTAACAGTGAGGGAGAAGGATGCTCAAATTTATATTAAAAAACTATTTTCCTTGTTTCTAACCAAAAAAATCTCTATAAATACCTCCTACTGCTTAATTGACTGCTATAGGCTATCAATTTCAAGAATATTTTTCATGAAATTAGATGTAAAAACAAGGAAGGCGAATGTCACTTAATTTTTTTCAAAAAACTCTGGATGTGTATGATGGTTTTAAGACAATTTCCTACCATTGTGGCTCCCTTTTCACCCTTTACTTTCTCCTGTAGCTTATTCTCCGCCCTCCTGTAGCACTTGCAGACCTGCTTGTAGCTTCCTCTTGTAGCACTATAAGACAGGGTTTGAAACTTATCGGTGGCACCCTAGGTGGTCTGATACAATAGCATATCCTCCCTCTAACTATTTTTGGAATGAGAAATGGCGCAAAAGAAGTCACACCCAGCACATAATATTCTCTTAGGGGTAAGAGCTCGGAGCACTGTGGTGACATGGAAACTACACGAGTTTCCTTTTTTGGACAATTTTCCGCACACTTTACAATAATTTCTCCTTTCCTCATGATTATCACCCCACTCTTTGTGACTCCATCTCACTTTGAGTTTACATCTCCACGTTTCATGGGTGACTAATACCAACTTAAGTTTACTAGTCGAGGGTGGCCAAGTTCACTAGACACCTATAGCTTATTAAAACTCCTTTCTCAACCATTACACATTTTAATCATTTTATACATAGGGAATAGGTGAGGGTTTCCATACCTTAGCCTACATGTGGATCAGATTGCTGGAGATGATTGTATGCTGAAGTTGGGCCATATAACATCATTATCTTAGAGGGAGTTGACTCTTTGCTTATTCCGTGTGCATGTCTTCAGAACTTGATTATACCTTGACTATTGTTGGTGGTGGAATTCCTTCCTAAGAATGATGTGTCCCTTCTTGGTTGTAGACATGGATCCATCATGCTTTCTATTTTTGGAATAAAAAATAAAATATCTCGGAGATTTATGTTGTGATTACACAGGTTTCTACAAGAGGTGTTTATCCCTGTAGTGGTCTTTCAATCCTCCCTTGAAGTATTTATTTTGCAGGATGGCCCAGAGGGAAATGATGACAAGCCATGTGGACAGGTTGGAGTCATGAGAAATTAGTGTAAAGATTGGAGAAATATAAAATAGTGGCATCTGTACTTTTTTAGAGGTAGGACGAAGTGGAAATTTTTGAGCAAGTCTGGGTGAAATGGAATGGATGGGTGATGAGTAAATCATTGGAGGACCCCCTTTATCATTTCCTAGAGGAATCATGGCCTTTTGGGTTTTTCTTCTCATTGGATCCCCCACTTGTAGCTTCACATGCTCTTCATGTAGCATTACATGACCTTCTGTAGCAATACATATCATTCATGTAGCATCACAGTGAGGAGGTAAAATTCAAATTTCTTGTTGATTCGGTGGTGGAGAGAGATGGTTATACAAGTGAAGGGTATGGATATGAGGTTTTATGGGTGGAAGGATGGATAAAATCTTGTAGGTTTTGTCTTGCATCCATAACATTTTCCAACTGTGTGTAATCCTGGAAAAGAGGAAAAAGGTTAGCAGAAATGGTGCGAGCCTCTTCCATGTGCCTTTTATTTATTTTTATTTTCTCTTTTTTCTCTCTTTTTTTTAGACAAGTTGGCTACCTCTGTGGAGATTTTCAACCTAAATTCCTTCCCTAGGTGCCTCATAGGAGATTTTGACTAGGGGATCTTTTATTTTTTATTTTTTTCTTTTACTCCTGAGATTCCTTAGGGAGGTTTTAAACCCTGGAATTGGCCTGAGATGCCTCCAAGAGGTTTTCATCCAGGCCTTCTTATATTTTTTTTATTTTTTCAAATTTTTAGGAATATTGTGGACTGGAAGCTATGAAACTCCCAATCACATTTAATTCTTCGTTGATTGCGCTGATGAATTCCTCCTTGGACAGAGGTATTCTATATATCTTCAACCTAAGAGCATTTACAAGTAGGGGAATAACTTCCTCATAAATGGTTATGATCTGGACAGATCCATTTTCATGACACTTCTCTACTAGATATGGACCCAACCATCGTGTCATTAGCTTTCCTTTCAAGTATTTGAACCTAGAATCATATAACAAGGCCCAATATCCTTCTTGAAAATTATTTCCCTTGATATGCTTGTCATGATAGACCTTTCTTTGCAATTGTATGACCTCGGTGTGTAGGAGATCTTGCATCCTGAACGCATCTAAGCGTTTAATTTGGAGAAACCTTTCTTGTTGTGTTGTAGTGAATTCTAATTCCAACTTATCTGCCATCCTCAAAGTGTTATATTCAAATTCAATAGAAATCAAATCCTTCTTCCCATAAACCAAGTCATATGGAGTGAACCCAGTGGTGGTTTTCCAAGTGGCCTCTACTAGCCTATATTTCTAATTTTTCCTGCTATTTCTAACAACCTTGGTGAGGATGCTATCCAATGCTCTATTTATGACCTCTACTTTCCCATTTTCTTGAGGGTGATATGCAATGGATGTCTTTTTCTTGATATGGTGTTGCCTCATGATAGCTTCTATAAAATTTGATGTGAATTTTTCTCCTTGATCAGTCACTACCTCCCTTGGATACCCAAACTTGTAGAAGATGTTTTCTCTTAAAAATCAACCACTTTCTACTCAATTTTTGTTTTGACTACCTTTGTCTCGGCCCACTTTGTCAATTAATTATTGCACATAATGATGTACCTCTTATATCCTAATGGTGGATCAATTGGCCCAATGAAATCCATGCCCCACTTTTCAAATGGCTCTAAGTCCAATTGAGGTTATAGGGGCATTTCATCCCTCGGTGTGGGTTTTCCCATCCTTTGGCACTGATCACATATGGTGGTGTATCTCCTTGCATCTTGATGTAAAGTGGGCCAATAGTAACTAGCATGTAAAACCTTAAAGGTTGTCCTCTTAGCAGCAAAATGACCCCCACAAATTCCATCATGACATGCTGAGAGGATGTTAAAGACTTATTCTTCCCTTACACATCTCCTAAATATTTGATCTGGTACCAATATGAAAATATTGCCCCCAACTCAAGTGAAATGAAATTTTTCCTAAAATCTTGCTTTTCTCCCTAGATGATAGATTAGGAGGTAACTTCCCAGCAACCATGTAGTTGGTTATGTCAGAAAACCAAGGAGAAAGCAATAATATTGAAAAGAGTTATTCATCAAGAAGTTGATCATTCCACATCTCCTTATTACATGTAGGCAAGGTAAGCCTGGACAAGAAATCTGCAACCACATTTTCTTTCCCTGGTTTGTCAATAATAGTCAAATAAATTTTTTGTAACAATAATAACCATCTAATTATCCTAGAATTCACATTAGTCTTATTCATCAAGTATTTAATATTTTCATGACCAGTGTGAACAATAGTTTGATATCCAATGATATAGTGCCTGAATTTTTTTAAAGAATGTACTACAGCTAAGAGTCGTTTCCCAATGATAGTGTAATTCAAATCATCTTTAGACAAATTCGTGCAAATAAAATATATAGCATAAGGCAGTTTATATTCTACTTGTCCTAAGGTTTCCCCCGCATCTTTATCCAATGCATAAATATGGATGGAAAGGAAATTCTCAGTTGGGGCCCCTAAGGATTGGTGCAGTGGTCAACTTTTATTTTAACACTTCAAGGGTCTCTTGACAGTTATTTGTCCAAAAAAAATATGAATCCTTGAGTAGTAATCCAAACAAAGGTGAAACCACTTTACTAAATTATTTGATGAACCTTCTATAATACCCAACTAATCCTAATAAAATCCTAACATTTATTTTATTTTGAGGTTTAGGGATCCTTTTGATGATGGAAATCTTGTTTTCGGCAAACTGTATCCCTTCCCTGGATATGGAATGGCCAAGGAAAGTATGTGCATTCATCAATAATTCACATTTCTCTCAATGACAAATGCATTTAAATAAATTTCTTCAAGACTTTACACAGATTAGAGAGAACTTCCTGGAAGTCACCCACATAAGGATTTAAATCATCTATGTATATCTCAACAGAGTCATGAACAATTTCACCAAAGATACTTCAAACTGCCCTTTGAAAAGCAATAGGGGAATTGCATAGACCGAATGGGATAACTCTATAAGACAAAAGTGCCCCAAGGGAAATTAAATGTGGTCTTTTCTTGGGCTTTAGGGCTGATATAGATCTGATTGTAGCCACTAAACCCATCCAACAAGGAAAATAATTTATTTCCTACAATACCATCTAGGACTTGGTCAATGAAGGGAAAGGGAAAATGGTCTTTCTTGGTGGCCCTTTTTAGCTCTCTATAGTCAAAATAGATCCTCCACTTTTCATTCTTCTTTGGGAATAAAGCTAGATCGGACACCCACTTACTATATGATATGGGGTATATGAACC
This sequence comes from Pinus albicaulis, assembly GCA_034641835.2. Lineage (NCBI taxonomy): Eukaryota > Viridiplantae > Streptophyta > Pinopsida > Pinales > Pinaceae > Pinus > Pinus albicaulis. The sequence continues at coordinate 714,248,429 of CM076580.1, read as the reverse complement.
CTGCATCCAACAAATTTTGTAATTCTTCCTTCACAATGTCCTTAAGAGTTGAGTTCATCATCCTCTGTTGTTGGGACACAGGCTTTCATCCCTCTTTGATGTAAATATGATGGTTACAAACTGAGGGATGCACCCATTTAATTTCCTTATAATACCAAGCAAAAGAATCTAAGTGTTCCCTCAGTATATTGCATAATTTTTCTTCTTGTTTGGATGAGAGAGAGAGGTTGATATTTAAAGTTATGGATTGACCAAACTCTACAATCTTGACATGTTATGTCTTGCCTTAACCAAGCATAATTCAGTCCAAAGAATACTCCCATATTCTTTAACCAATTCATCAATTGGTATGGCAATGGGAGGTTGGCTCTAAAGGATATGGTCACTAAGGTCATCTTCATCGGGTTTCCCCCTCCTATAACAGTATCTAGAGTACAGATTGGGTAGGGGGTTATGTGATACAATTTATCCTCTTCCTCATCTTCTAACCATAAGGGTAAGTCATGTTCAATTGAATGTTGAGCAGGAGGATACAATACTAGGTTTTATGATAAATTTCCATTCTTAATAGTCATATTCCCAACCCTACAACAAATGTAGGAATCAACAGTGGCCAAACAAGGTATTCCTAAGATAAGAGGATATCCATTAAACTTTTATTTGGGTTGGAGACCCACGAAACCAGTAGGATACTCCCAAGAGTCAATGGAGACCATAACATCTTCAACAAATCCCTTAGGAGATACTGTGGATATGTCTGCAAGATGTAGAATTATAATGATCTTCCTCAAAGCCCCTTGGAGATTTAGCTTTAACATGGTATCCTTAGTCACCACATTGATTGAAGCCCCAAGATAAATCAAGGTCTTAGGGACTATAATGCCATCAATTTTCACATCCACCACAGGGATTATAGGGTCTAGGTATTTCGGGAAGATCACCCTCCCCAACATCAGATCAAATAGTTTCCCAACAAAATTTATGGTGGGGGTATCTCTTTTTCCTCTCCCGAGCATTTTGAAACATTTTTCTTTGATAAGCTTATTATATATGTGAAAATATTTGATATCCTAGAGAAGAGGTATCTTAACACATAAACTATTCAATTATCCCAGAAGTTCAATCTCTTCTGGGGTGTGCTAGCTAGGGTAGATCAACCTCTCAAGAGAGGGAGGTGGATTGACTTTAGAAGCACTCTCCTCCTTCTCTTATTCAATCTCTTCAGGGGTATAAGTTGGATGATTATCTAGGAGCACTCACGCATACCAAAGGTTGATCTCCTAGATTTCCACATCATAAGCAAGATAGGATGTCTCTCCACTATAGACCTATTGTGCTTACTTGTTGTTTGGGTTTGGATTTGGTTGAGCAAGCATTGTGGTTGCTTAGGTGGAGTAGGATGAGTGAGTTTTGGTTGAGGTTGGGGTGGAGGCAGTAAATCAGGAGGTTGGTTTTCTTGAGGCCTCCACCCTTGTGATGGGTTGCCCCATTGAGAATAGTTGGGAGGATATGGCTGAAAAGGATGGTTGACAGGATGAGGAGGATATGAAGGAGCATAAGGCCAAGAAGGAGGTGTGGACCATGATGGATGAGTGTAAGGGTGCCAAGGTTGGGAAGGTGCATTCTGACTTGGATTGTAATGAGAGTAATGTGAAACTTGCATGTCATGTTAATATGGTCGAGGTCCTTGAGGCCTCCTTTGATTATTGAAGAAAATTTTCTCTCACTCACCTTCTGCTCCTTGGTATACAAATTTGAGGCTAGGAAAAGAGGGTCATTTGTCTATTGCATGGTTTTCTTCACAGACTAGGCATACCTCTATGACATTCAACAAGAATTCATTTCTAGGATGTCTTTTAGTGCATCTAGGGAAGAAAATAGATAGAGCCCTCTTCGCTTCCTCTTTATTTCTCTTGATTTACATGGTATCCATTTGTGATGCAAAGTTATGCAAAATTTCACTCTTGAAATACTAAAAAATGTTCCCTCTCTCGTTCTTGATGGATGTTGTGGAGGGAGAGGAACTGAACAAGCCTTAACTAGCCCTACCATTTTTCCTGGCAGCCCTGGAGTGATTCTTGAATATAGTTCTGATGTCATCATAGGGTAATTGATAGATATCTCCTCTAGAAAACATGTTGAGGATTTCAAACACTTCATCCTTGATCCCTCATAGAATAACTAACTTGAGTGACTTAGGATCAAGGGTATAGTTGGCCCTCCTATAATTGAGTAGAAACCTCTCCTCGTAGTCCTCTAGGGATTCATCAGGTCCAAGAGTCATCCTAAATATTTATTCCTTGGTTTTTTTGGACCTACAGTAGTACATGTATTTTCTGTTTAATGCATGTTGCATTTGGTCCCAGGTAGTGATGTTGCCCCCAAGTAGACCCATAATCCAGTGCAAGGTTGCATATTTAAGGGTAGAGGAGAAAAATTTCAGCTTCTCCTCATCAGAGGCATAGTAATAGGTCCTACAAATAACAAAAAATTCAAACATGAAGGTGTCAGGATCCTCATAGGTTAGGCCATGGAAGTGTGGAAGGGAAGCAGAGCTTATGTGCTTCATTCCGACCTCTCCATTAGTTTCTCTGATGGGGAAAATATCATTGTTTATGTTTTCAGCCATAGTTTGGGTAAGTGAAGTGGGTTCTTCTTCTTCCACAATAGATTTTTCAAAACTTTCAGGTTTCTCACCTAGAGGGTCTTCTAACTTCCTTGTAGTTACAGAGGGAAGTTCACAATCACCAAAGAAAGTGAAGGTTGACTTCTTGACAGTGTGGGGGTTTTTGGTAAGAATTTTCCCTATTTTTTTCACTTTTTTTCAAAATTGAATGAAAAACATAAAACAATGCTTAAGAATAAACAAAATCTACTTAGACACCTCCCTGGAAATGACGCCAAAAAGTGATGAGCCCTGGTATTGCACTAATATTGTTGCAACTCCCAAGGGTTCGTCAACTCAAAATATAAACCCAGGGTTCATATAAACTTAGAGGTGACAATGCTATATGTACAGTAGGTTGGATTCTACTCATGCCACCCTCAGTCATGACATTAGATCAAGTTTCTCAAAGACCATTCCTACTACTTGTCGATAATGAAAACTCGTTGATGAAAGCACAATTGAAAAATGACTCTAACTATGAGAGTGAAAATTCCATTTTTTCAATCTTCTAGATGTTAATTAACATTTCATGAAAGGAAAGGGGCTAATATACTTGCAGAAAAAAAGCTACTATATCTTGCATAATTCAACAAATTAGTACCATAATTTCATGTATCATCTATCTACTTCACACTTTCTTAATAATAAAAAATATAACTTGTATCTTGCTTGTAATTAAAAAACACTAATTCTACTATATTTTGTAGTGAAGAAAAGGAATGGATGGAGTGGTTTAGGATATTCTCTTGATCATCAAATCAAAACTTGGGGTCATTATTCATCTTGACTGAGCTAAGGTTGAAGTGGGGAGCAAAACAAGTGAAGGAAAGTGGCGCCGTGGGCATGCTATAGAGGCTGCTATAGGGGGTCTTGTAATGCTACAGGAGGGATTACAAGGGTATTTTTAGGTTAGATCTGATGTGTTGAAAGCGTGAAGAGGTGGATGGAGGTTAGGGAGAGTGAAGGAAGGTTGGGGAAGGCTCCTAACCAATCCCAGGGCCTCTCAGAGGTATGTCTTGCATCAGGATGAATTCCCATGGTGTCCTAAATTTACTAGGCGGAGTGAATGTGGAAACAGAGGTTTGGGACAGAATTGAGGGATGGAAATAGAAGATGGAGGAGTCCAAAATGGATGTGAAAGAGGTGACCTTCCCTGTAGATAAACATAGCCCTACAACCAACCACATGCATACATCCATTGATCATTAACACCGTGATATCAACTATGATGGAAAAGATGAGTTGAATTTGGGAAAAAACATCTATTTTATGCCATAACACTACTCTGATCACTAAACTAATTTCTAAGCTACTGAAAGTAAATATGAATAAGGACAACTAACATTCATCTATTTCCAAGAAATCATAAACACAATATATTTGGACATAAATTTTAAATCACTCCAACCATTCTCCCACAAGAGAGGTGATGAAGAAGCTTACAATAATAGCTTTTATAGCTTAACCTCTATAGAAATGAAAGAAAGCTATTAAATGCTTGTAAAGAAGAACAAAACACAAGTACAATAGAGGGACCTAAGCCTCTAGGTTGGGCCCAAACCCAAGGGTCTCAGCCCTTTGATACTAACTCAAATACAGCTTGATAACCAACTTCTCATTATCATAAAGTAAAAGTATCATACATCACATAAAAATTTCAAAATGGCAATGTTAAGCTCTAAGCTCAATAGCTACACATATCTTAATCAAAACTCTGAATCCTAATTAGCTTTTCATCTTGTTGATTTATACAAAAGGGTATTTGATGTCAACCCCCTTGAAAATAGGAGTGATTGTGATCAGGTGCTAAGTTTTATGCTCAAAAATCAAAGTTCTCATAATGACACGAAACCTTAACGACTGCATATTGCTCGTCATTCTGAATCTGGCGCACTTTGTTTCATGCAAAATGGACTCTGTATGCTCCCATAATTGAGTTTTTTTCGCTTTGATAAATAGGAAAAATTTGAAAAAAAAAGGACAGACAGGTTGCCCAGTCAGAAGTTCGTACTACTGACGTGGCATGCTGACTGGGCTGGGTCAAAATTTGTCATTTTCCTCTCGCTAGTATGGGACTGCTAAGTGGCAGCATCAGATTGGTTGAATTTTTTTGGTGATTTGGCATCTTGTTATTGGTTGAGATTCAGGCTAATGGGGAGAGGACATCTGGTGTAGCCTAGGGCCGCCACGTGCCCCCCCAAGGGTGGAGAAAAATTTTGTTACAATTTCAGGGTGAGGCGTCAGGGTTCAACCCCGCGACCTCCCACGCAACACGCATGCCAACTACCGCCACACTATATGTTGGTTCTTAACCTTCATATGTTTCCATATTATTTTATTGTTTGTAATGTCCATCAACGAGGGGGGTGGAGGGGGCCAGCCCCCAATACACGTGACCATAGCACAGAATCACTGGCAGAGCCAAGCGTTAAACACAAATATTAAACCTTAACCACAATTAATTAAGCGCTAAACCTCAATTATTTATTACTAATTCGAAGTTTACCCATAAACATGGTTTAAGCATTAACCATGTTTAATTAGCACTAACTGCGCTTAATTACATTAATGAGGATTAGTTTTGTGATCCGCCAAATCTGGCGGAACTGCCAGTTTAGCGCCAACTAACCGGATTTAGCTCCAGTTAGCTAAATTTAGGCCAGAAATTGTGGGGAAACTGGAGATGGTCATAACTTTTGGAGTTTTCGACCAAATGAGGTGCATAAAGAGGCTAGATGACCATTTTTGGGCATTCTGGACTTATTGGTGCAGGCTTTGGGATTAGAAAAGCATTGTAAACACATAATTTTGCAAATTTGAGCATAGTATACAGGCCTAAGCCATGGACGCTGGACCAAGGAGATGTAGCCTAGTAGGGGTGAACTCCTTCATCAAATTCCTGCGTTGATGTGTTGTATGGTGATGTACTATACTTTTATTTTCTATTGTTCAACCTTTATTTTATGTTAAATATTTCATAAAATTAACATGAAAAACACTCATGAGATTCAATAATTTGAAAGAGAACTTGAACGCTTAAGCACACATAAGACATTGTTTTCAAAATCTGAAAGAGGAATTAGCGCAGCAACACTAACATACTTCATTTAGATCATTTTTGGTATCAGAAATTTAGGTATTTAGGTTTTGTTGTGCAAAAATGGATCTAATTGTTTGCAAGTTTGTGTCATGCTTACAAGGTTAAAATTCAAAAGAGGAGAAGGGAAGCTGGTTGAGAGCCTTGCAGTTGGGTTAAGAGGAAGAAGGGAAAGGTTGCCAAAGTCTTCAACACCAACACATCCTCAATTTGAAGTTGATTCTTCAGTGGGCATGTCTCATGAAGGAGAACCTATCATGACAAAATATGAGAGAGCATTCAAAAAGGAATTTTTTGATATGACTGAGATGGTTAAGGTCCTCTATGAGGAGAGGAATTTAAGGATGCAAGGAGAAAGTTATAGGCCTCCAAGAGGAGAGGGTTCTTTAGGAGAAGGAGGCCGTGTAAATGGTTGGAAACCACCATCCACTCCACCATCATCCTCATCACCATCTACACCTTCCTCTTCATCATCTTGCACTACCACAACTTTTCAATCTGTTCATCCACATACTTCAAAAGGAGCTGGTAAATCACCCTTACTTAAACTTGAAGTCAAATTTGAGCTTTCGATGTATAATGGAGAAGTAAATGTAGAAAAGTTGGATAATTGGATTTGTCAATTGGAGGTTTATTGTATAATTCAGAAAATTCAAGAGGATGACATAAAGATTCATTTGGCTTCCTTGAGAATGGAGGGCGCAACAATTGTATGGTGGGAAGCAAGGACGCAAGATGAGATTAAAAACCACAATAATATCTCAATGTCTTGGTCAAATTTTATTGCTTCCATTAAAAATAAATTCTATCCTCTAGCTTACATGCAAAAATCCATTATGGACTGGAAAAATTTTAGACAATTGAAAGGGAAAAGTGTGGAAGATTACACTCATGAATTTATGAGAAGAGCTCTTATTTTGGGTGTCAATTTATTTTCTCAAGAAAATTTGTTAAAGTACATTGGGGGTTTTCATATCTATCTTATACATACTATAGTCATGTTCAATCCCACAAACTTAGATGAGGTTTGTGTTCAAGCCATACATCTAGAAGCAAGAGGGAAACATAGTGTCGATGAGAAAAGTGATGGTTTCCTTGAGTATGAAGGTAAAGGAAAGGGTAAGTTTAATGGAAGAGGAAATAAAAGTGACTTTATTAAAATAGAGAAAGAGAAGCTCATATGTAAATGTTTTTCGAAAAATGGCCATGATGAAGACCATTGTTGGCAACTCCATCTAGAGTTGAAGCCAAGAAAACTTAAAACCAAAGAGAAGGAGAAAATTGTTGCAATCATTGAACATGACTTAGGTTCAGATTCAAGAAATGAAACCAATATTACAGAAATGGGTTTGAAAGGTAATAACAGAGCAAGCACTAATTCTTCAAGTTGTTCTAATGTAAATCAAGATGAAGATACAAGAATTGAACTCTTTCATATTAGAGTTGTTTCAAATCATACCAAAATAGACACACTATTTTATAGTGGTTCTCAAGCTAATTTGATTTCTGAAGACTTAGTTAAGAAGTTAAATCTTGAAACTGTTACACATCCAAGACCCTATCCTTTAGGTTGGATATGCAAGAATGCAAACTTGCAGGTAACAAGGAAGCACATCCTAAGGTTTGCAATCAATTCAAACTTTCTTGACGAAGTTGAACTTTATGTAGTTCCGCTTGAGATTTCAGGAATTGTTTTGGGAAGTCCTTATCTTTATGATAGGAAAGAAGTATTTCATTGCCATGAGAATAAGTACCACTTGCTCAATAACTAAATTTAGTACATATTTAGAGCGCATAAGAATAAGATAATTTTTTCTCTTATACATGCACGAGAAATGAAGAGAATAGTGAATGCAAGTCGAAATTTGGCTTTGTTAATGTTCAAGCATAGTGATGTTTTTAATTATACCTTTCAAAAAGATCCATAAAATGAACAAGTTGATTTCATTGAAGTTGCTAATGTTTTTAATAAGATGTTTCAGGGCTCTAACATGTTGCCTTTGAAAATAGGTAAACAATATGTGAAATATTTGCAGAAGTCTACATTAGTGTTGAGTAGTGATGGAAACAAGATGCCGATGCAATAGAGTGCAAAGGTCAAAGAGAAAGCGCCAAAACAATTTGAAAAAGAAGGCATAGGTTCCAAAAGTACTTATTTTTGGTTTCAAAATGGTACATGGCAATGGCAAAAACACTTGGTTAAAATTCGACGCAAGTACAAGGGAAGACAACCTAAAAATTGCCATGTCGACAGTGTTCGAGGTGATACAGTTTCAAGTTTCATTTGATTGATGACCGAGGTGGGAACAAGTTTGTTTCTTCAAGGAAAACTTGTTTTTCTACAAATTCATGGAAATTGTAGCATTACAGTGTCTACAACAGCAAGACAGGGTCTCCAAAATCAAGGAAAAATATTAGTTTTTATGAAAAGCTCACATTGTTGAAATTAGGCAAATTCCAATGGATTGAGACTAGAAGGGTGAGGGAATTGTACCCTTATCCACATGTTCAGTAATGAAATATATTTTTGGGTCCAAAAGGCTTCCAGTGGGGAGGAATGATCAGCTGCTCAGTTTTATGCTCAAAAATCAAATTTCTCAGAATGGCGTGAAACCTGAACGACCGCATAGTGCTCGTTGTTCTGAATCCAACGCACTTTGATTCACGCGAAATTGACTCCGTATGATCCCATAAATGAGTTATGTTTGATTTTCTAAATAGGGAAATTTGAAAAAAAATGGCAGACATGTTGCCCAGTTAGCATTCTGTACTGCTGACATGGCATGCTGACTGGGCCAGGTCAAAATTTGTCATTTTCCTTCGGCTAGTATTGGACTGCCAAGAGGCAACATCGGATTGGTTGAATTTTTTTGGTGATTTGGCATCTTGTTATTGGTTGAGGTTCGGGCTAATGGAGAGAGGACACGTGGTGCAGCCTAGGGCAGCCACGTGCCCCCCCCCAAGGGTGGAGCAAAATTTTGTTACAATTCTGGGTGGACGCATCAGGGTTCGACCCCGCAACCTCCCACGCAACACGCATGCCAACTACTGCCACACCATACGTTGGTTCTTAACCTTCATACGTTTCCACATTATTTTAATTTTTTGTAATGTCTGTCGATGAGGGGAGAGGGGGCCAGCCCCCAATACACATGACCACAATGCAGAACCACTAGCGGAGCCAAACATTAAGCAAGGAGATTAAACCTTAACCACAATTAATTAAGCGTTAAACCTCAATTATTTAGTGCTAATCTGAATTTTACCCATAAGCACGGTTTAAGCACTAACCATATTTAATTAGCACTAATTGTGCTTAATTACATTAATGAGGATTAGTTTGGTAGTCCGCCAAATCCGGCAGAACTGCCAGTTTAGCGCCAGCTAACAGGATTTAGCTCCAGTCAACTCAATTTAGGCCAGAAATTGTGAGATACCTGGAGATGGTCATAAATTTTGGATTTTTCGACCAAATCTGGTGCAGAAAGAAGCTATATGACCATTTTTTGGCATTATGGACTCATTGGTGTAGATTTTAGGAGCATTAAAAAATTGTAAACACATCATTTTTCAAATTTGAGCATAATATAGAGGCCTAAGCCATAGAAGCTGGACCAAGGAGATGTATCCCAGGACAAGTGAACTCCTTCATAAAATTCCTGCGTTGATGTGTTGTATGGTGATGTACCATACTTTTATTTTCTAATTTTTAGCCTTTATTTTATGTTAAATTTTTCATAAAATTAACATGAAAAACACTCATGAGTCTCAATAATTTGCAAGAGAACTTGAACCCTTAAGCACACATAAGACATTTTTTTCAAAATCTGACAGAGGAATTAGCACAACAACACTAACATACTTCATTCAGATCAGACTGCTTCCTTGATCTTAGAAACAGTGGATTTGGTCCCTCTTAAGCTTCACTTGCACTATGAGTGACTCGGTTTCCATTGAATTCAAACTAATGAGAGAGGATGTTGTGATCCCAAGCCAAGTTAGGGATTTAAGGAGGTGGGAAACCCCCCTAGATTCTCTCCTGGTTGTCTCTGTCAATCCCCTAAAAAATGCTTCATTTTCCTGCAATTAAACCACATTAGGCCACATACTATGACAAACACCTTTTACTCTCCTTATTAAGCATAATATAATTAAAATGTGAATCAATGTGAGAAAAGGATAGTTTTAAGGTTGGAGGGTGGCATAATTATCTTCAAGATATACATATTTATGGGACTCATCACAATGCACCAACTAATTTCATGAGATTAATTAATGATATAATACATATATATTTAGATTCATTTGTTATTATGTATTTGCATGATATATTGGTATACAATGATGCCTAGGAGGAGCGCATATCACATTTGATGTCAATATTAGAGACATTGAAGAAGCACCAGCTACTCAAAAATATCAAGAAATGTCAATTTGCACAATATCCTTTGTTGTATTTAGGATATGTGATTGTTAGAGGAGAGTTGAAGTGGTCACTTCCTATGAGTGATTCTAAATGTAGGAGTTTTTTTATGGAATCACAATACTTGAGGAAATCCATAGCCGCATTTTTAATAGTAGCAATACCACGTCATAATAGGGAGTGGCAAGAGTTTCTAGTGGGAAAAGGATCAACATAAGGCCTTTGAGGAGTTAAAGAAGAAATTCATTCAAGCATCAGTTCTTGCATTACCAAACTTAGAAAGACCCTTCAAAGTGGAGATGGATGTGAACGGGTATGTTATGGGAGTGGTCGTGATGCAAGGAGGAAGGATCTTATGTTACCAATGTGATTTGTTTCATGGGGTGCTACTCAACTACCGCACCTACAACAAGAAACTGTGTCCCTATTAAAAGTCAAAAAGTGTAAATAGTATTTGATGATAAAGGAGATGGCCATCCACATAAATCACTAATTGCTACAATTTCTGCAAGCCATGAATAAGTTACAAAAACCAAGCATTACAAATGAGTGGGGTTTTTATAGTAGTTTCATTTAGTGATCAAGTAAAAAAAGGGCTAAAAAAACAAGTTGGTTGACATGCTTTCAAGTTTGTTGAGATCAAATATCACAAATTTTGGAACTTTAATGCACATATAAAGAGGCATTTACAAAGGATTAGGACTTCAAGGAGTTTTTTCATTAGTTGTAGAACTAGATTTATGCATGCAATGGAGATAGCACAATTAATTATCATCTCTAGAATGGGCTACTCTATAGGTTGAAAAAGTTATGTGTTCATAAAGGTGAACGACTACAACTGATCAAAGAGGTTCACACCTCTAAGGTTGTAGGGAAGACAATGGCCAACTTATAAAGGCGCGTGTATTGGCCTAGGATGAAATATTAAGTAGCTAGGTTCATAATAGGTTGCATGATTTGTTGTACCAACAAACCTAGTAACAAGAAAAAAGGTATATACCATATGTTATTTGTACACACTCATTAATGGGAAAGAAATTACATGGGGTTTGAGGTAGGCATATCAACAACTAGGAAGATACATGACTACTTGTTCATAGTAGTTAACAAGATCAACAAGATGTGCATTCACATACCATGTCATTGGTGGGAAATAAGTGGAAAACTTGTTCTATGGATAGGTTTGAGCACACTTTGGGATACCAAGAAGCATCATTTGAAATAGGGACACAAGGTTTCTTAATACATTTTGGAATACATTGTGGTAGAATATGGACACAAAGTTGAAGAGGTCTACAAAATTCCATACACAAACATATGATAAAACAAAAGTAATCAATTGTACTTTGGTGTAGCATGTGAGAGGTTACAATCAGAAGCATCCAAAGAAATGAGATGAAATTTTGGTATATATACAATGCTCTTATAACAAGTCAGTGCAAACTTCTACTAATGAGTCCCCATTTGAAACATGTTTTGAATATTTTCCACCTTCACCTTTGGATATCTCATATGGACAACAAGGAGGAATAGGGAGGATCTCACAGGGGATGATTTAAGGGCAGATAAATTTGTCGAGAAGGTTAAGGAGATCCATATATAAGTAGAATATATATTTAATAAGTCATAGGTAAAGTACAAGGATATGCATTATTGACACAAAATAGAGAAGTTATTCAAGGTGGGAGATAGTGTACACTCACAATTGAACAAGGAGAGGTTATACGATCCTAGTAAGAAAACAAAGGCTCTATGATATTGTCCTTTTGAGATACTAGAAAAGGTGGGAGACAATTTCTATAGACTAAGTCTACCCCCATACATGCACATTTACTCAGTGGTGAATGTGGAAAATATAAAACTCTATGATTCTTTCATGTTGCATAAGGAATAGGAGCAACATCTACCTTCTATAGATGATTTATCACTAGATGCTTAGGCAGAGTTGATAGAGGATACAATTTTGCAAAAAAGTTCAGAACTACAAAATAGGGGTAATATGACTTTTGGCATATTAGCTTGTGTTGCGAGGTCTACAAAAAAAATCCATTTTATTTTTATAAAATAAGAACCCATTTAAAATAAATAATTTTCATTAATTTTTTTATTTTCCATTGTAAATAACCCTTAAAAAAAATTGTTTATAACTTTAAAAAAATAAAAATAAAAATCTCAAAACTTTAAATTTCTAAAAAATCAAGATCTGGAACTATTTAAGTTCATATTCACAATTAAACTTGAATTCATCAAATACCCAAATAACCTTTAAATTTAGATATTTGGGTATCCAAATTTATTTCCATCTAAACAATTACCCGAGTCATTTCAATAAAGTTTATTTTTTCAAAATTTTTAATTTTTTTACTTTTCAACGTGGTTGATATTTAAAAAATCATTGCCTTCAACCTAGATTATCGATACACATGAAATCCCAAATTTAATAAAACTTAGTTTTCTTTTCTTTTCAAAAATTTTTATTATCATTGTTTAATAAAATCCATTTATTTTCTTTAAATAAACACATCCAATATTTGGTCCAAAATGATTTGTTAAAAATTGTTTTAGACCCAGATACGTGGATGCACATATTTCAAGATTTTTAAAATAAGGAAATTTGAAAAAAAACAACAATAAAATTTTTAGCTCTAAGGGTTAGTTTAATTGGTCAAGCCCTATTGTTAAACTACCTTTTCTATTAAGAGGTCACGAGTTCAATTCTCTCGACATTCTCGATGTCAGGCTCTATGGTTGAGTTGGCAAGAAGTGATCCCTTCAGGTGGAACTACCTACAAAAAATATTTAGTGGACATAGTGGTTACCGATCTCCAAGGTTCTGTTGAGGCCGCAGAAATCTGTGGCAACAACAAGGGGGATAACCACCCGGTTCGAACCTTAAAGTAGTTCCCTTTCCGTTTGGGATAGTGGCTCTGACTGGGTGTAATGGGACCAATTTCCCAGATTTGGGTTTTTGTATGATTGTTGGATTTCTCTCAAAATATTTGAATGAAGAATTACTAAAAACTAAAACAAATTTATTCTAGAATGAAAAACTTTGAATTAAGTCTAATCTAATCTAACCCGAGATAATATTAATTTTATGCGACTTAGAATGATATCTATTCAGTCTATGATGATTTAGATCAATCACGGACTTAATAGAATTAATACTTTGTAAGATGATTATTTTGAGAAATAGTTAATCAAAATAAAATGTAAAACATATCGTAAATATTCTGATGATCATATATAAAACAAATCAATTTCTATATTTATATCGTACAATAGTGCAACTGATATTTCAAACATAAACAATTGATTTCATACATAATTCATAAAAGCTCAATTTATCACTAATGTTTAAAACAGAATTTAGCATACATGATAATAGTACCAGATGTATACTATCATGTTCATTTGATCAGCAATAATAGGCCACAATCAATCCTTCTATCAATGAGACTTTCAGAGAATACAAAAGTGCATCAACAGTGATCAACAAAATTATGTATAACTAAAAAGGCCGTGTTCCATTATTTCATCAAGGCATCTACAAACTTACAATAAATAATTCTTTGTAAATGTTCTCAATAAAATTTTGGACCCCTCTCTAAATGCATGAGAAGGGTTTAAATAATACATTAACTACTTACAAAAATAGATTATACAAAATATCCTATGAGGTGGTTTCAAACAACCTTACTCATTCCTAGTGCCTATTGCTAAAATTGAAATTATTAATAAAAAATTAACTTATAATCATGCCCGATGATAGATTACTGCCATCTCTTCTTTTCTACTCACAAATATCTGACATCGACTGAACCTGTGGAGGCTTCCCGAACCGTGTCTTCATTTTCCAAGCTAATATAGCATCCTGTAAAAGTGGATGCATTTTCTTTATGGAATCCAGCGAACAACTCAATGGCATTACTTGACTATGCGGTTTAACTAGTAATTTCCAGTATGATTCCCAATCAGTCTTCTTCAGTTGTGCAAGCGTTTCTTCTTGGAGTTGACCTGTGTTTTTCCAACTTTGTTCTAAATTTCTAATATCAGGAATTTATTTATGATTTCCTTCTTTAATCAAACCAGAGGTATGTAACATGTGGTTAATAATTTTGACCATACTCTTTGATATACCTACTGCTCTGGCTATGGCCAACTCTGCCTATTTGACCTGTGCATCCCAGTCAGTAAAAAGGATATCTTTGAAAGTTTATTTGATCTTTGGGAGACTTGAATTTCTCCCTTCCTCTGAATCCTGTCATTCAATATAATCAGAAATTTTAGTATTGAGTTCATTAAACTCAATTCTTTGGTCAATGACTGTATTGGTCAATTTTTCACTGATTTCCAAGTGTGGGATTATGTCTGACATCTGTAAGATAAAAAAGTTTTTTTTTTTTAGAGTAAGGCATTCAATTCCAATGCTGCTTTTATGAATTCCTCCGCAGTAGGAATACCTTCATATTTTTTAAGCTTTTCTCTCAATTCTTTAATCAATGTGTTTTTGCTAGATAAGTAATTTTCACGATTTATCTTAAACATTTCCATATCTTGCTTAAATTTGAGGAGTTGTTTCTCTACCTTCTGATTCAGACTGCTTCTTTCTTCATCCAGTTGTTGTTGTAGCTGCATGATCTTATCATCTTTTTCTTGAACCAAAATGGATACTTCGGCTACCTTATCCATCATTTCAGTAGTGTATGCTCTAGCAAATTGTGATAGCCGAGTCATATTTTCAATTGGATTTGAAGGAGTGCCTTTCTATACAACTTCCATTACTTCATTTCCTGGAGTAGTTTCAATCCTTCTCCTTTTTCTTTGTTTCCTTACTACAGCTTTATGGAGAGGGTTGTATAATACATCCAATGCAGGGATATCAGTTACCTTCAGAACAATCTCATCAGTTGGAAACACAGGAATGACTTCTATATCTTGGGAGGTTATCCCAGGACTTTCAATGGTTTCTTTTGCTGAAACTGTTTGTCCCTTTGGAGTGTGAAATTATGTATCTTTTTGTGAAGATGATACCTCTGGGGTATTTATCAATGTGTTGCTAACTGGAGTCCAGATTTTATCTAGTTCACTCTGACTTTGTGAATCTGTTTGTTCTGTCTTGATTTCTTTTCTTGCTTCAGTCGTATAACTAGTTACCAAGATATTTTGATGGATACGTCTGAGTCTTTGTTCTCTGTACTCATTGAATCTTTGTATTTCTTCTAGATTTAGGTTCAATTTGAAAAAAAATGGACTTCTTCAAAATTCCCAACTGATTGAAAAATGTCTTCAAATCTATCATTAGTGTGTATGATAGGTTTGACTTTAACTGACTGAGTAAACTTGTTAGCAATCTTCTCTGGGTCAAACTGCCTTGAGGGTAAAACGGGGAGCTTAAAAAGCTCAATCTTTTGACATTTTTTCAACGCATGATTGAAATTAATAAGGGTGAATGTACCACATTGAATTGGAAAACTTGGCCATAACGATTTTTTACAATCCTTCAAATATTTGGTGAGTCCATTACCAACATTTTGGTAAGAGACTTCTCTTGCCATTAATTTATCAGCAACATACAAAGGAATAATATGTGGTGGAGCGGAGCTTCCAAATACTCTAATATATGAAAATGATTCTTCAACAAAACATTTTCCTATCATTTGAAGGTCTGCAAGGGCTTCCTTAGTGAACCTAGGGCTCACTCTGTCAAACATAAATTGATGTAACGGTAATACAACTCCATAACATAGCCTATGAAAATGTGGTGCATAATTATGCTCCCATATCTCTTTCTGACTTAAATGAATAGGGGTGGGATCCTCCGTAGTCCATTTCCAACCCATAACTAGAAAACTGGTAGAAAAACAGATAGCATCAAAAATATATGCACTCATGAAAAATTAAGGGATGGGTTTGGAAGAAGAAGCTCTTGTTTAGCGATATTCATTAATCTCTTTAGCTAGATTTTCAGAAAGAATGGTTGCCCAATTCATGATATGGGAATTAACACATGAATCAATTAGGGGAATCCGGCTGCAAAATTGTAGGGATTTGACAGTGAGGCGATAGGGTACATACCTGATTTCTCATGTTTGAACTTGTTATCCAGTTTCCTCCAACACTGAATTTTCTTGAAAGGGTCCTCATTTTTTTTTGTAAATTTCTCAACAAATCTATTGTCATAGATGTCCTGTGGGTTAGGTAGCTTGTACATGATTTTCAAGTCTTCTGCTCTGAAAGAACCTAATATTTCATTCTTAGTGCTTCTTAATTGTCTTTCCTTGATAGTTGAATTGTCAAGCACCCACCTAATCATGTTGGTATATGGTAAAAGAGTAGCCCTTGTTGCTATCCTATGAAGGAAGGAACATGCAATATCTTTAAACTGTAAATTTGAGGGTCTTGCATCATCAGCAATCGCTTTGACCTCCACTACTTCAGGTTCTTCATCTTCAAGAATAGTATAGATAGCTTGCCACTTTGTGGCACCTCCATCAGCAGTGCAGACTGTATCTGAGACTATCAGTGACATTTCTGTGTATTACTCTTCTGCAACATTCTGTTTGTTGTTCTTTTGCATTAATTTGCAGATGGACATATCTTGAAGGAAAATCCATATTAAAACAGAGTAATGATAAAATGATGGAGGATATGTTTGAAATGACCAATTCGAAAAGAAAAGATCCGGGAAGCAGCTGTTCCATTAATTATCCGTAACCAAACAATAATTATTTTCATTGGGATGATAAAACACACTTAATCGTTTTTGACATGATTTATTTCACGTAAAACCTTTATTTAAAACCTTTCAAATCTATCGCATCACGCCCTTTGAATCTGTCTTTATGGAGCACATTACATTGTGTTTATGTGATATGCGATTTCGAGATATCGCGAAATCGCAAAATCGCAGTATCGGAATATCGTAAAATCGGAGTTATCGCAATATTGTAAAATCGGAATTATCGCAATATCAGAACTTTGGTAAAGTTTGCTTAAAGTGTCAAAGATCTATTCGCGATGAACGATTTATGTTGTTTCTTGCGAAACTTCGATCGTTGGTCACATAATCGGGATTTCTTTGTTTTGTTACTTATCTTTTAATGAAAAAGATTATGTTGGATGCGATTTGCGATAGGGTATTTTCAAGGATGTTTTATTAATTTCTTTTTGCTTTTTATGTTTTTATTAAATAAAAGAAATAATGTTTTTTGGAGTTTGATTTTTTATCTAAAATGAAAAATACATTTTTAATAAGGGTCCCTATTTCTATTTATCAAAGGTCTAGATTATTTTGAAAAATAAAAAAGGGGGGGAGTTGTTGCATAGCACAACAATTGGCGATTCACTTGGGAGAACCAGATATCTTTGATTGGTTTATTTTCATATTTCTAAACTTTCAAAATGAGAAAAAGATATAAGAATAAAAATAGTATGATTCATGAATTAAACAGTGTTTTTTCAGAATATAATCTATTTACCTATCTCATTTCTTCTTAATTAACCCCTTTCAGTGATAATACATAGGTATCTGTATTAGTCAGTACTCAGATTTAAAAATATAAAGTAGGTATTTTCTAAATTCAATTTCATAGATTTTTACTCATTTATCACAGATAGAGCCACTGTTGCCAGCAGGCGTTTATAGCCTCGATAGCGTTATATTTTAACCAATAATGATTCATGGTCCCATCTAAATTTAATTTCTTATTTCAAAATATAATTAAACGTGTAATTAAATTTCCTTTTATTTGACACATTTTCAAAATCATTGTCTACGTTTGGTGGCCTGATAGTGACAATGTCATTCACTGATAGGAATTTAGACTAAAAAAGCTAGCTTGTAATGAGACCCCTTGTCTATTGATTTTTTATAATCATTTAGCTATTACCCTGTTGTAGTATGCAGTATTGGTAATATCAGTCTAGATTATTTCTTTATGATCATGATAAACAAGCTGGTGATGAGACTTATTTTCTTTTGAATTTGTACATTGTATATATTTCTTTTTCTTTTTTGAATTATACTTTTAAGAAGAAATTTTATCAGATGGGATGAATCATTAGCTCTTTTAAGAGTTATGGATGATAATTATAGAGTAGATAGATACCTTTTTGTAGAGAATCCTTGCTAAGTTAAAAGTTTCCTTTTTTGACTAAAACATAATAACTATATTTTATGATATCAAGAGTCTTTTCAGAAAGTAAATGCCTTTATTAAAGTTCAAATTATTTCAAAAATATAAATTTTATTCAATTCTCATAGTTATAATCATATTTTTACTTCACTTATTTATAGAAGTGAAAGATCAAAATAATTTATCAGAAATTTTGAAAATTTCTGATCAACTAAAAATGATGCTAGTTTCAACTTTTTATTTTCCTAAATAACAATTTAAAATTTAAAGCTTAATCTAAGAGAAATATTTTTTAAGAATTTGACCATTCACAGGAAAGGAATCTTTCTTACCTGATAATTCTTGCAGCAAAAAGGTGGATAATCCTATTTTCTCAATGGTTTGAAATGGACCAAGCCATAATATTTGGAATTTGGTATGCTTACCCTTTTCCTCATGTGCCTTATCCAATTTCAAAACAAGGTCTCCAATTTCAAAAGCTTTTGAGCTGGTGGATGTTGTGTCAAACGAGGATTTCACTATTTTTTGATGATGAGTATGTATGGCTTTGGCTTTTTCTCTTTGTTCTTCCATCTTAAAAATTTGATCTTGTCTAAGTTGAAGGGAAGACGAAGGATTTTCATCAATAAATTGAACTAAAGAAAATGATGGTATTGTTATATTTGTGGGTAGAACTGCTTCTTTCCCATAAACTAACACAAATAGAGAAGTACCTATTGAGGCTTTCTAGGTGATTCTATCTACCCAAAGAGAAAATAATAGTGCTTTTTGCCAATTTTTATGATTTTGTTTTATAGTTCGTATGATGATTCTGATAAGGTTTTTATTTGTAGATTCATTTAATCCATTACCTTGTGGAAAATAGTTAGCTGAGTATTTTAATTTAAGACCTCTTTTCAAAGCAAATTCAATCATGGCGTTTCCAGAAAAGTAAGATGCATTATCAAATATCAAAGCTGATGGAAGGCCAAACCTGGTGATTATGAACTGATTAATAAAATCTATAATACTTTGTGTATTAACCACCTTTAATGGGATAAATTCTACCCATTTTGTGAAATAATCTGTTGCAGTTAGAATATACTTGTGTTTTTTAGAAGATTTTGGAGTTATTTCACCTATGATATCTAACCCCCATTGTTCAAATGGTTGTTGGATATTTACTAGTTGTAGCGGAAATGTTGCTTTCCTTTCTCTCCTTGCTGCAGTTTGACACACTTTGCATTTTCTTGCGTATTCATGTGCATCTTTAAATAGATTTGGCCAATAGTAACTAGGATGCATTATTTTATGAGCTATGGTGTTTCCTCTGAAATGACCTCCAGCTGGTCCATCATGTAATTCCTGCATTACTTTTTCAACGTCAGTTTTCTCTAAACATCTTAATAATACATAATCATAATAATTTCTAAATAGGACATCATCTATGAGTTTATATTGATTTTATTTAAGTCTCAGAGCACACTTTGTTGTATAATTGAGATATAATGGAGCATATCCATTTTTTAAGAAAAATTTCAGATCAGCATATTGTGACTGAGAGTCGTTTAGGCTTACCTTGGACAGTTGCATTTCATTTGATTTTTCTCCTTCTGTTGGTAAATGAGAGGCTCCAATTAACATCCTGCAAAGACCTTGACCTTTAACAATTTTAGCAGGATGTATCTCTACATCATATTCTTGAAGTGCAGGGACCCAATTTTCTCTCTTCTCTCTTACTTCTTGTTGGATTCATAATTGCCTTATTGCTGAGTAAGGTACTATTATTTAAGTATGTGTTTTTATGAGAAAAGGTATAAAATGTTTCTAAGCTTTGAATACAGCATAAGCTTGTTTTTCCATGGCTGAATAATTTATCTCGGCACCTTCAAGGTTAGAACTAAAAAACGAAATCAGTGCTTCAATGTTTTGATCATTTATCTGTATTAAAAATTATGCGTATGATGTATCAGAAGAAAATGTATATAATAAAAATGGCTTAAGAAAATCAGGAGTCATTAAAGAAGGAGCTTCGATGATAGCCTTTTTAAATAGTTTGAAAGAATTTCTCTCATCTTTTCCCCTTTAAAAATTGAATTTTTCTTAATCATTGATTGCAAGGGTAACATGATTTGGGAGAAATCAGGAACAAATCTTTTTACAAAATTAATTTGTCCTAAAAATGATTGCATTGTTTTTTTATTATGTGGTTAAGGGATTTTTTCAATTTCCTGAATCCTATTAGGGTCAATATAGATTCCTTTTTTAGAGAAAATGAACCCTAATAATTTACCTTCTGATAAGGCGAAATAACATTTTTTAGGATTCAAGGAAATACCAAATTTTCTACATCTTTCAAAAATGTGTTTTAGGTGATTAACATGATTGTTTCTATGCTTAGAGTAAATAGTAATGTCATCTAAGTATATAAAAATTGAGCTATTTATTAATCCTTTAAAAGCTATATCTATAGCACGTTGAAATGTAGCACTGGCATTAATTAACCCAAATGGCATTTTTTGGTATGCATATGTTCCCCACTTTGTCCTGAATGTTGTATTTAATCTATCATCTAGATGTACCATAATTTGATTATATCCTGAAAATCCGTCGAGAAAAGACATCAATTCAGATCCTGTAACTGACTATAATATCTATTCCATGGTAGGCAAGGGAAAAATATCCTTTTGTCAAGCTTTATTCAAATTTCTAAAGTCTATGCAAATCCTAATGTCTCCATTCTTATTTCTAATTGGGACCATGTTTGAGACCGATTTCGAATGTCTAACAGGAAAAATAACTTTGGCTTTGAGCATTTTATTTAATTAATATTTAATTTGACTTTCTAAATTTGGGTGGATTTTTCTAAGTTTTTGCTGAACAATCTTATCATCTGAGGTCATAGGTATGGTATGTCGAATTATGGAAGTATAATATGTCTTGAGATCTGAATAATCCCATGCAAAGATATCTTTATATGTTTTCAACAAATTAATGAATGACATCCTTTCTTCAGGTTTTAAACCAACACCTAAGTTGATGTTTTGAGGTTTTTCTGGTGTACCGAGATTAATCAATTCAAATTTTAGAGTAGAACTCTAGGTTTTTGAATTGATGATATTTTTAAACCTATCTTTTAAATCATAGAGATCTTCCATTTTGACTACAGATTTGGGAATTGGATTAGTATTTTGTTTATCTTCAATATGTAAGTCATGTTCATGTTCCTCTATGATTTGACCATCATAAGCTATGTCTGGTGTAAGAAAGTCTACTATATCTGCATCATTGTTAAATACTCTCAAATTTGTTACGTTGTCAGGAATGGAAGGCCTAAAAATTAACTCAACTGAAAATCTGTCTGGGCTAAATTCTTCGGATGGTATAAGCTTAGATGCTACATTAGCAAGTAAATCAGCACTTGCATTTTGTAATATAGGAACTGTGGAGATATTAAATGCAGAAAAATGGGATGTAAGGCTCTGAGCCAGAGTTTGATAGTGTTTCAAATGTCCAGAAATATAATGAATTGTATTTCTGACCTGTCTAACAATTATTTCAGAATCTCCATATACCTGCAAATATTTAACATATAAACTAATAGATTTGTACAGACCTTGTATCAATGCTTCATATTCAGGGGTATTATTTGTGCATTGGAATTCAACTCTCGCAAGCTAGCATTGTTTTTTTCTCCTCGTGGATTGATTAAAATGCAACATGCTCCTGCACCATCTTCTGATTTTGAACCATCAAAGTATAAAGTCTAAAATAAATAATTTTTCAAAATTTTATTGCTAAGATTAACACATCTAGAAGTGTCTGTTTGAGAAAAGTTCTCAATTTGAGAGATAGCAGTGTTTATTGAAAAAGGTGAAATTTGGGCATTTAAGGATCCAAGAAATGATTCAGCTGAATAAATTCCAATAATATTATTGGTGAAAGCTACAGGCTCATTTCTTTCTTCTAGTGCAGGGACTGTATGTTTCATAAATTTTTTACGATCAACTTTGATTTGATTTGTTTTACCATTGTATGGTAACCACATGTGTGACCAATCGGTAGCGAAATATCCATGTAACTTTTTAGACCAATCCTTGCTTAAAATAAGACCATAAAATTCAGGGATGTCTGCGACCAAAATATCAATTACTTGCAGTACCTTTGGATTGGATGATAATCTAATGGATACTGACAGCATTTCTCCAATGACTTCTACTTTTTTTCTATCTAATTGGACTATATGTACAATAGATTTTTGATGAGTGATTCAATTTTGTACACTCTGTTCTTAGCATGATGTTTGAAGAAACTCCTGAATCAATAAGACAATTATGAACATTTTTATTGCTCATAAGTCAAAAGTACAGGAGGAGTGTGAGAAATAGATCTATCACCAATTTAAAACAGGTCATTGGGATTTACTTTGTTTGGAGATGACGAAGGTTTTCCCATATCTTTAGAAGCTTGGGCTATAACTGGTGGTTGTATAGGATCTACAGGGATTGCCTTGAGTTCTCCAAGTAAAATTTTATGTCGTTGTTTAAGTTTGGTCATTTCATGTAATGAAATATTTTCTTTGGTCTTTTTCATATCTTCAACTATATTGTGTTCCACTGTATATGAAACTATCAAAGTTTTGGAAGTTGTAATAGGATCAGATGAAATAGGATCTATCTAGATAGTTTTAGATTTTTTGACTGTTGTTTTCTCCTTTATGGGGAGAGATTTATGTTTCTGATTTAATATAGTTGAATCAGAAGAAGATTTTCTTCTTGTAGACAAAGGCATAGCTTCTCTTTCTTCTTTTGTGGGAAGAATGAAATCCCACAACCCATTTAGTTCAACTTCTTCCTCAAACTCTAGTTCTTGTTCACATGGTGAGGGATCTTCAGTATCTTGATCAAATTCGGCATCTAAAATAACATTTGGAGGCTGAGATGTTGAAGAAAGATTTTTCTTAAATGGGCGATATGATTTCTTAGGTACTAATGATTCAACAACTTGTTTCTTTATATCAATCATGTCATTTGACATAGTATTTAACAATTTTTGAATACCTTTAAGATCGAATGGATCTTTTGAGACTTTATTTTTGGAATCTTGACTAAATGTCACTTTCTTTGATTTCTTGTCTTCTATCTCTGATCGTTTTTCTAATGCTAAAATTATTTTCTCAACAGCAAGAGCTTATTTAATGTTTTCTAAAAGGGTAGATTTACCAACTCTATCTACAAAAATAGCTATATTAGAAGGTAAGGAAGAAATATACCACTATATTTGTACATCAACAGTAGGCTTGGGCACGGTTGGGATTTTGTTTAATAACTTGTTAAATATGCAGTTGAAATATTTGATCCTTTCACCTGAATTTTTTTTTAGTTTGGAAAGGGCATTGATTAAAGATCTAACAGTTCTATCATCTCCAAATTTTGCAAGAAAAAATTGTTCAAAAATTGCCCAATCGGCAATAGATCCTGCTGGAAGTGAAAAGTAGTAGGATCCTAAAGATCCTTGTAAACTATAAGGAAACAATCTGACTACAATATCTTCATGAGAAAATCCATTAAGATTCATGGCTAACATAAAATTATTGATATGTTCTTAAGCAGGAAGACCATCATCTGGATTATATTTTGGTAGCCATTTTTCGGGATGATCTGGAAGAGGATTTGGATTTGCAATCAATACAGCACCAGGATTCGTCCAAGGTCGATTAGCCATAATTGGATTTGAAGTTTGTGAAGATACAGAAGTAGATCCAGAATTAGGAGGGATGGATGTAGAACTTACAATTGGAACAGTACTACTTGTGATAGTATTGATTATTTGAGTAGAGGAAATGGAAGAATAAGAAGATGTAGTTTGAGTGAGAGGATGTGAAGAAGTAAGTGAAGGAAAATTTGATGTGACTTCACTTGCATCTGATTTAGATCTAGATATAGAAACTTTTTTACGATGTGATTCTATTGGAAACTCAAAAGGAGGAAATCCAAGTCTTTCACTTTTGGATCGGGTTAATATACTAGTTTCTTTAAAGAAGGAAGTAACGCTTTCTTCAGAAGCTTCTGGATTAACAAGATTTTTTGCAGAAATATATATTCCTTCTAATTTCTTAATTAAATACTGAACTTCAGGAGACTCGGGAGTGAATTTTGAAGCAGATGATTGTCAAGGTATTTTCAGGAGACGAGGGGAAAGTTTCTACAATTTCCGATTTCTGAGTTGCTGATTTAGAGTTTGATCGGGAAGTCGTAAGATGCTTTTGGGGAGATCGACTCTTATGAGGGATTCTAGTTTGAGGTTTATATTTATATGCCATTCATAGTCAGGCTCTCCTTCTTGTGCCAAAAATGTTGAGGCCTCAGAAATATGTGGCAACAACAAGTGGGATAACCACCCAGTCCAGACCTTAAAGCAGTTCCTTTTATGTTTGGTATAGTGGCTCCGACTGGGTGTAATGGGACCAATTTGCTAGATTTGGGTTTTTGTATGATTGTTGGATTTCTCTAAAAATATTTTCATGAAGAATTACTAGAAACTAAAACAAATTTATTCTAGAATGAAAAACTTTGAATTAAGTCTAATCTAATCTAACCTGGGATAATATTAATTTTATGCGATTTAGAATGATATCTATTCAGTCTATGATGATTTAGATCAATCACAGACTTAATAGAATTAATACTTTGTAAGATTATTCTTTTGAGAAATATTTAATCAAAAGAAAATGTAAAACATATCGCATATATTCTGATGATCATATATAAAACAAATCAATTTCTATCTTTATATCGTACAATAGTGCAACTCATATTTCAAATAAAAATAATTGATTTCATACATAATTCATGAAAGTTGAATTTATCACTAATGTTTAAAACATAATTTAGCATACATGATAATAGTACCAGATGTACACTATCATGTTCATCTGATCAACAATAATAGGCCACAATAAATCCTTTTATCAATGATTCCTTCATAGAATACAAAAGTGCATCAACGATGATCAACAAAATGATGTATAACTGAAAAGGCCGTGTTCAATTATTTCATCAAGGCATCTACAAACTTACAATAAAGCATTCTTTGTAATTGTTCTCAATAAAATTCTGGACCCCTCTCTAAATGCATGAGAAGGGTTTAAATACTACATTAACTACTTACAAAAATAGATTATACAATACATCCTATGAGGTGGTTTCAAACAACCTTCCTCATTCCTAGTGCCTATTTGCTAAAATTGAAATTATTAAAAACAAACTAACTTATAATCATGCTCAATGATAGATTACTACCAGCTTTTCTTTTCTTCTCACAAATATCTGACATCGGCTGAACCTGTGGAGGCTTCCCGAACTACGTCTTCATTTCCCAGCAAATATAGAATCCTGTAAAAGTGGCTACATTTTTTGTATGGAATCCAGAGAGCAACTCAATGTTACTACTTGTCTATGCGGTTTAACCAGTAATTGCTAGTATGATTCCCAATCAGTCTTCTTCAGTTGTGCAAGCGTTTCTTCTTGGATTTGACCTATGTTTTTCCAACTTTGTTCTAAATTTCTGATATCGGGAATTGATTTATGATTTACTTCTTTAATCAAACCAGAGGTATGCAACATGTGGTTAATAATTTTGACCATAATCTTTGATATACCTACTGCTCCGGCTATGGCCAACTCTGCCTGTTTTACCTGTGCATCCCAGTCAGTAAAAAGGATATCTTTGAAAGTTTCTTTGATCTTTGGGAGACTTTAATTTCTCCCTTGCTCTGAATCCTGCCATTCAATATAATCAGAAATTTTAGCATTGAGTTAATCAAACACAATTCTTTGGTCAATCACTGTATTGGTCAATTGTTCACTGATTTCCAAGTGTGGGATTATGTCTGACATCTATAAGATAAACAAGTTTTGTTGTTTTGAGAGTAAGGCATTCAATGCCAATGCTTCTTTTATGAATTCCTCTGCAGTAGGAATACCTTCATATTTTGTAAGCTCTTCTCTCAATTATTTAATCAATGTTTTTTTGCTAGATAAGTCATTTTCATGATTTATCTTAAGCATTTCCATATCTTGCTTAAATTTGAGGAGTTGTTGCTCTACCTTCTAATTCAGACTGCTCCTTTCTTCATCTAGTTGTTGCTATAGCTGCATGATCTTATCGTCTTTCTCTAGAACCAAAATGGATACTTCGGTTGCCTTATCCATCGTTGCAGTAGTGTATGCTCCAGCAAATTGTGATAGCCGAGTTAGATTTTCAATTGTATTTGAAGGAGTGCCTTTCCATAAAACTTCCATTACTTCATTTCCTGGAGGTGTTTCAATCCTTCTCTTTTTTCTTTGTTTCCTTACTATAGCTTTATGGAGAGGGCTATATAATACATCCAGTGGAGGGATATCAATTACCTTCAGAACAATCTCATCAGTTGGAAACACACGAATGAATTTTGTATCTTGGGAGGCTATCCCATGACTTTCAATGATTTCTTTTGCTAAAACTGTTTGTCCCTTTGGAGTGTGAAATTATGTATCTTTTTGTGAAGATTATAACTCTAGGGTGTTTATCAATGTGTTGATAACTGGAGTCCAGATGTTATCTAGTTCACTCTGACTTTGTGAATCTGTTTGTTTTGTCCTGATCTTTGCTTGCTTCAGTCTATAACTGGTAACCAAGACATTTTGAGGCATATGTCTGAGTCTTTGTTCTCTGTACTCATTGAATATCCGTATTTATTCTGGATTTAGGTTCAATTTGACAAAATTTTAGACTTATTCAAAAGTCCCAACTGATTGCAAAATGTCTTCAAATCTATCATCAGTATGTATGATAGGTTTTACTTTAACTGACTAAGTAAAATTGTTATCAATCTTCTCTAGGTCAAACTACCTTGAGGCTAAAACGGGGAGCTTCAAAAGCTCAATCTTCTGACATTTTTTCAATGCATGATTGAAATTACTGAGGGTGAATGTACCACATTGAATTGGAAAACTTGGCCATAATGATTTTTCACTATCCTTCAAAGATTTGCTGAGTCCATTACCAACAGTTTGGTAAGCGACTTCTCTCGCCATTAATTTATCAGAAACATACAAAGGAAGAATATGTGGGGGATCAGAGCTTCCAAATACTCTAATATATGAAAATTATTCTTCAACAAAACATTTTCCTATCATTTGAAGGTCTACAAGGGCTTCCTTAGTGAACCTAGGGCTCACTTTGTCAAACATAAATTGATGTAATGGTAATACAACTCCATAACATAGCCTATGAAAATGTGGTGCATAATTATGCTCCCATATCTCTTTCTGACTTAAATGAATAGGGTAAGGATCCCCGGGAGTCCATTTCCAACCCATAACTAGAAAACTGGTAGAAAAAGAGATAGCATAAAAAATATATGCACTCATGAAAAATTAAGGGACGGGTTTGGAGGAAGAAGCTCTTGTTTGGAGATATTCATTAATCGCTTTAGCTATATTTTCAGAAAGAATGGTTGCCCAATTCATGATATGGGAATTAACACAGGAATCAATCAGGGGAAGCCAATTTATGGAGAATTTGGTATTATCAGGGAGACCATATAATCCGCATAGCATCGCGGCTAAAAAATTGTAAGGATTTTCCAGTGAGGTGATAGGGTACATACCTGATTTCTCATGTTTGAACTTGTTATCCAGTTTCCTCAAACACTGAATTTTCTTGAAAGGGTCCTCATTGTTCTTTGAAAATTTCTCAAAAAATCTATTATCATAAATGTCTTGTGGGTCAGGTAGCGTGTACATGATTTTCAAGTCTTCGGCTCTGAAAGAAACTCAGATTTCATTCTTAGCAGTTCTTAATTGTCTGTCCTTGATGGTTGAATTTTCAAGCCCACCTAATTGTTGGGAAAAATACTGAGAGGGGGGGTGAATCAGTATTTAGAGCTGACTGAATCATTCATTCATCAGATATTTTGTAAGCAGTAAGCATGTGCAGTAATAACAGAATAAACCATCACACATAAGCAACACACATGAACACCAGTATTTAAGGTGGAAACCCAATTCGGGAGAAAACCACCGCTGTTGTCGTCTCTGTCTTCAATATTTATTATAAAGAAAACTTCTTACAATTTTGTACCTATGTTGCATCACACAAAGACACAAAGACTCCACCCTGCATACTGCAACCTTCTCTCATTCTCCAGCCACTACTGGAAGGGAGCTCCAACCCCCTGATCTCGTTTACCAGCCTCTCCTGGAAGGGAGCTACTACCCCCTGCTCTCGTTTACCAGCTACCACTGGAAGGGAGCTACAACCCCCTCACTGAAGGCTTCGACCCTCAGCACCATCATGGACCACGTTTCATCAATTTTCATACTGGATCCAACAGCTTCCACACAACATACCTTGTAGGCCACCTTTCATCAGATTTTCAGACTGGACCCACTCCACACATTTAAGCTCAACATACATCAAACTGAAACTTATAACTCCATCAATTCATTCATTGAATCTGTTGGAAATGCTGTCATTGATGGCAATGGAATTGGCAAAGACAGGAGCACATGATTTAAACTATCTTTGACGCAACAGATGACACAGAGGAAGAGTGCAACTACAGAGAGCAGTATCGATCAAGAAACGTATCTGGGCGGTGTTGAATTGAAGCAGTAGTTGTTCAGAGACAGAGGAATAGAAAACCTGGAAAATTGAGAAGAATGAGTGAAACACTTATTCATTCATATATGGTGATGAGGGATTGGTTGTATATTCTCCATGACTTATATATTTAGTAGAGTATTTCAGTTCCTGTGGACATTTGTGAAATCATGTGTTACTGACAGATGGGATTTTTCCCGTATAGACAGCTTGAATTATGAAAGCGTGAATGTGTTACTCGGAACATCTAGATTCTGTGAAAGGAGGAGATTTGTGAAGTTGTATACGATATCGGGTTGCTAAGGCCACGGTACAGTGAGCCACGGATCGGTTTTGTGTGTACAGGGCACATTCTATATATATATATATAACCTAAGTTTCATACATTAACATAATCATGGAGGAAGATCAATTAAATCAAAGTTATGCTTTAAATAATTTCGTGCGGAATGAACAGTGAAAACGGTTTATGGTTTTCATCGCACCGCCTATACGGAGAAAGCGGTATTTCCTGGTTGAGGAGCGATCCCATAGAGTAATTGAAACACGTCCCTGTACGACGCCGCAAAACCACTTTTCACTATGCGCCATTGCGCGTTATAGTTCGACGCAGGACACCCAACGATATCGTTGAGCACCGTTGATCTGAGAAGGGGTCATCGAACGGTCATCATTTATTGAAGGTGCGCAAAGTTTAACACAGGTACGCCGAACCATCGTACGGTAACGTTCGGCATCGGAAGTCAAGCGATTTGCATATACGCCGTTGATCTGGAAGCTTGCTAATCTAACGGTGATCGGACGCTAGACTTGCGCGAAGTTTACCTATGGTACCATGTGCGTATTTGATTGGCTATTGATTATATTTATGGGCCCGGGGTCAAAGGCTTACCATATTATTTGAAAGAGTTAAAATGCGAATGGTTAACTTTAATCCTAAAGTTCTGTTTAAAATTGTAAATATATTTATTTATCAAGTTCGTCGAATTGATAAATAAATTAAAAAGAAATCAAAAAGTAAAGTAAGGGAGCTAAAGGAAATACCGTCCAAGAATACCATTAGTAATTGAATGGTTTTGAGTCATGGTTTTAATAAAGGCAAAACTATATAAGAAGAAGAAAAATAGAGAACGTGGGGTGTGCGTGGTAAGGGTGGCGAATAAAATTTCTCAATAGAATATCTGTAAGGGCGAGCTCTGTTCTTAACTGATTAATCCGACACTACAATGCACCCATGAACATTATGATCTAATGATGATGAATCTCTGGTTTGAATAACGGACGAAATTATGAAGAACTGGTGTGAGTATACAGAAAATACATAAATCTGGTGACCGGAAAGGCATGTCGTATGGAAACTAGTGGATCCAGTATGAAAATTGATGAAACGTGTTCCGCAGAGGTGCTGAAGGTTGAAACCTTCAGACAAGGGGTCATAGCTTCCTTCCAGTAGGAACTGGTAAACGAGAGTAGGGGGTAGTTGCTCCCATCCAGGAGAGGCTGGTAAACAAGAGAAGGTTGTAGCCTTCTGTAGGTGGGTGCCTGCATGCTGGTATAAGTCTGCACCAGCATATATTGTAAGAATATTTCTCTATAATAAATATTGAAGACTGAGATTACAGCAGCGGTGGTTTTCTCCCGAATTGGGTTTCCACCTTAAATCTTGGTGTTCATATGTGATGTTCATGTTTGATGATTTGTACTGTTATTTTTGTTCATACTTAATGCTTATCTGATGTAATGCTCTTAGTAACGACATAATAAGATTTTTGAACGTACATGGTGAATGGTGTACTATAACATATGTTTTAAGAGAAAGAAAAGAAAAATTGTTCAGTCCTAAATATTGATTTTCCCCTCCCCTCTCAGTATTTTTCTCAACAATTGGTATCAGATTAGGTCCTTCTAAAAAGCTTAGCCGCTAGAAGTAAGATCAAGCAAGATGAGTAACCAAGATGGAACAACATCTATCAGGCCTCCGCTCTTCAACAGAAACAATTTAATTTTCTGGAAAACAAGGATGAGATCCTATCCTCAGTCTCTGGGAGCAGATGTATGGGCAATTGTTGAACAAGGATATCAATATCCAGCTGCAGTGCCAACGGATTCGACGGAAAGAAAGAATTATGAAAAAAATGCAAAGGCAGTCAATGATCTATTGGGAAGTCTAACTGAATCAGAATTTTTCAAAGTCATGCAGCTAAATACAGCAAAGGAAATATGGGACAAAATCATTCTAAGTTATGAAGGTGATGCAAAGGTAAAAAGTGCTAAACTCCAAACCCTCAGAATTCAATATGAGAATCTAAAAATGGAGAATTAGGAAAGCATTGCAAATTTCTTCTTACATCTTGATGATATTGTAAATCGTATGAGAAATCTAGGAGAAACTATAACCGAATCTACTTTGGTTGAGAAAGTTTTAAGATCACTAACGACAAAATTTGAGTCAAAAGTTTTAGCTCTTGAAGAAAAGAAGGATCTTCAAAATCTTACTGTGGTACAACTTCATGGCATACTAACTGCATATGAAATGAGAAGAGGAGGACCATCTGAAGTCAAAGAGGCAGTCTTCAGAACTTCTACAAAAGGGAAGGAGGTACAAAAACCAGAAGGATCAGGATATATCTCAGAAGAAGATGAGATAAACTTTGTAAAGAAACTTCAACTTGGCACAGGACGGTTCAGAGGTAAGCTTCCTTTCAAATGCTTTTATTGTGGAAGAGTTGGTCATTATGCTGCTAAGTTTCCTCATAAAGAAACACATAACAAGGGGAAGGAAGTTACAAGAAGGAATAAGAATCGCTTTAGCACTAGAAAAAGTTACTATACTCATGAAGACAGTGATGGGTTATCTGATAGTGAGGAAGAATGTGAACAAGATCTTAGACTTCTAATGGCATTTGAAAAAGATTCTAAAGAAGAAAAGGATACTTTTGTGGATGCTCTAGAAGACAAATATTTTCTTGATGAAAACAATCAACTCAAAATTGGCCTAGAAGAGAGTAAAATAATCATAGAAACTCTGAAAAATCAACTTGAAGAAAAAGAGAAACACAATGAGAAATTAGAGTGTGAAGTAGTAAGTCTAAGAAAAGAACTTGAGAAAGTAAAGACTCTAAATCTTAGATTTGCTAAAGGATCTGAAACCTTAGATGAGATTATCAAGGTACAACGTTCTCCTCTTATAAAGACAGGTCTTGGATATATCAGAGAATCTTCTCAGGCTTCAACACCAAATTATCTAAAAGCAGTTACAGCTGGTTTACAACATGCTGCCACTCAGCAAGGGAATAAAGAATCTTTACAGGTAAAGCATGATCATCTCAATTCAAAGAACACTAACAAGAATGTCTTTCAAAGAAACACCAATCAACAGGTAAATTCAAGTAGAAGATTTTATGATCGCAGAAATTTCTTCTTCAATGGACAATGTTTCTCATGTCACAATTTTGGTCATAAAGTTGTTCAATGTGTTGCATATAAAACCATCATGACAAGAGAAGCAAGAAAGAAAAGGATTGATATTGAAACAAATAAGAATACTTATAACAACTTTTCTCCTCTTCAAAATGAAGTTGAATGTGCTTATTGCAATAACTTTGGCCATGAAGAATCAGAATGCAGGAGCAAAGTTCAGCCAAAAGATCACGTTCCTTCAAACTCCAAAGTATGGAAAGAGAAGGAATTACAGGTTGAAAATTGTGGCATAGCGTTATTTGCAGAAGATGAAGAAAACCAATGGTACATTGATAGTGGATGCTCAAGACACATGACAGGTGACAAAAACAAACTTCTAGCATATAGTGCTTTAGAAAAAGAAAAGAATGTTACATTTGGAAATGAAACTCCTGCGGTCATTAAGGGAAAAGGGTCTGTTTTTCTAAAAGAAAAGGTGAAAGCTAATGAATTTATGTATGTGGATGGATTAAAGCACAACCTGCTAAGTGTAAGTCAAATGTGTGATCAAGGAACTGAAGTTGTATTTAGTTCAAAAGAATGTGTGGTACGTGATCTTGATACAGGTAAAGCAATTATAAAAGGAAAAAGAACTCCAAGCAACCTGTATGTATTGAAGAACTGCAAAGAACAATGTTACTTAAGTAAATCTTAGTAAATTGGCTATGGAATAGAAGGTTGGGGCATCTGAGCTTCTCTCAAATCAACAAATCAAGCAGACTTAAAGCTGTTTGTGATCTTCCCAATATTACTCTACCTGAAAATATCATATGCAAATCTTGCCAATTTGGTAAGCAAACCAAAGTACAGTTTAATGCCAAGGAAGGATCATCAAGTAAGCCTCTTGAACTCATTCATACTGACATATGTGGACCCATGAGGAAAAATTCACCACGTGGTGAAGAATACTATATCTTATTCATTGATGATTTCTCCAGAATGTGTTGGATTGGGCTGCTTAAACACAAAGATGAAGCATTTGAGAAATTTCAGATATTTAAAGCACTAGTTGAAAATGAATTAGATCTAAAAATGAAGTGTCTCAAATCTGATCGAGGAGGAGAATATACATCAAATGAATTCCTTGAATTTTGTGAACAACATGGCATAAAAAGACAGTTTTCTGTAGCTGGCACTCCACAACAAAATGGTGTTGCAGAAAGAATGAATAGAACAGTTCAACAAATGGCTAGAGCTATGTTGGATGATTCTGGAACACCTGACATATTTTGGGGAGAAGCGGCACATACAGCAGTAAACATTCTCAACAAGGCACATGTTTGTGTAAATAGTGATAAAACTCCATATGAACTTTGGTATGGTAATCCTCCCACTATAAAGCATTTTAGAATTTTTGGAAGCAAATGCTTCATCAAGAATAATGATGAAAAACTTGGCAATTTTGAACCCAGAGCAGATGAAGGAATATTTCTTGGTTACTCCTCTAGGAGTAGGGCATATAAATGTTACAATAAAAGACTTCGGAAGATTGTTGAATTTATTGATGTTGTTATTGATGAGTCTCCTGCAGCTCCAAAAGAAGAAAAGCAAACAACAGATGAAGATGATGATGACACATATCCTTCTACATCAAATAGTAATGATACAAACAGTGAACCTAGTGAAGAACCCGAAGATGGTTTGTCTGAAAAGGCTCCCTCCAGATATGTTCAAAATAATCATCCAAAATCTCAAATTTTGGGAGAAAAGGGATCAGGTGTACAAACAAGAAGGGCTCTTATGGGATCTTCTAGCAATCTAGCATTTCTGTCCACTATTGAACCTAACACTGTTAGTCAAGCTAGCAAAGATGGTTGTTGGATTCAAGCCATGAATGAAGAGCTTGATCAAATTGAAAAGAATCACACTTGGGAATTAGTACCAAGACCTCGTGACAAAAATGTCATTGGAACTAAATGGATATTCAAGAACAAGTTAAATGAGAATGGGGATGTTGTAAGAAATAAAGCTAGACTTGTTTGCAAGGGGTATGCTCAACAAGAAGGTATAGACTTTGAAGAAACCTTTGCTCCTGTAGCCAGACTTGAAGCCATAAGAATGTTTCTTGCTTTTCCAAGCTTCCAACAAATCAGAGTTTATCAAATGGATGTTAAATCTGCTTTTCTCAATGGTGATCTAGAAGAAGAAGTTTATATAGAACAACTAGAAGGATTCATTTTGGGAAATGATGAAAAACTTGTTTGTAGACTTAAAAATGCTCTATATGGTCTCAAACAAGCTCCAAGGGCATGGTACTATTGTCTTGACAAATATCTTCATCAATAAGGATTTTCAAAAGGGTCTGCTGATAGCAACTTATACACAAAAACTGAAAATGAAAAACTGTTGATTGTGGTTGTATATGTCGATGATATCATTTTTGGAAGTAATGAAGAGTCTATGACTCAGAAATTTGCTTCTAATATGCAGCAACAATTTGAAATGTCTTTACTTGGGGAACTAACATTCTTTCTTGGCTTGCAAGTGAAACAAGCAACCGATGGTATATTCTTATCACAAGCAAAGTACCTCAAGCAAATCCTGAACAAGTATGGCATGGAAGATTGCAAACAGGTAAGTACACCAATGATAACCGGATGTAATCTCAGTTATAATGATGATTCCCCCACCGTAAATCAACCAGAATACAGATCTATGATAGGAAGTCTACTTTATCTCACTGGGACAAGACCAGACATCATGCATGCAGTTGGAATTGTTGGACGATTCCAAGCTAATCCAAAAGAGTCTCATCTTCAGGTTGTGAAAATAATATTCAAATATCTACAAGGAACTCAAGACTTTGGACTATGGTATCCGAAGAATGCTGATCTTACTCTTCATGCATACACTGATGCAGATTGGGCCGGAAATGTTGATGATCGGAAAAGCACTAGTGGTGGTGCATTCTTTATGGGGCCCTGGTTAGTATCTTGGTTGAGCAAGAAGCAAAGCTCCATTGTCTTATCTACAGCAGAAGCATAATATGTGGCTGCAGCATCATGTTGCACTCAACTGCTCTGGATGATGCAAACTCTACAAGACTTTCAAATCAAATGTTCACCTCCTATCTCCATTATGTGTGATAATACAAGTGCCATCAGTATCTCAAAGAATACTGTTATGCATTCCAAGACCAATCACATTCCCATCAAATATCACTTCTTACGTGAACAAGTACTTGAAAAAAAGGTGAAATTGGAGTATGTTTCCTCCAAAGAACAAGTTGCTGATATATTTACCAAACCTCTACCCAGGGAAGCGTTCAAATATCTCAGACAGAAATTAGGAGTAGTCTCTACCATGAAGAGGATCAGGTCTACTTAAATACAGAAGATTAAATTGGTTGTGAGGTGTTGTTGGGCATTTCTGAATGCTCAGGCTAAGGGGGAGCATTGGTCATATGAAAAGGATGCATTGTTGGCATTTATAAGTCATCTTGTTTTATTATGAAGATGCAGCATGATCTCAGGGGGAGCCTGGTATTGTCAAACTCCTTGCCATTGATGTCAAAGGGGGAGGAAAAGCAACAAAGGGATTCTATAAAGATTCTATAAAGAGTATTGCCATCAATGCCAAAGGGGGAGATTGTTGGAAATGTTGTCATTGATGGTAAAGGAATTGGCAAAGACAGGAGCAACATTTAAACTATCTTTGAGGTAGCAGATGAAATAGAGGAAGAGTGCAACTACAGAGAGCAGTATCGGTCAAGAAACATATTCAAGCAGTGAATTGAAGCAGAGTTGTCCAGAGACAGAGGTGATAGAAAACCTGGCAAATTGAGAAGAATGAGTGAAACACTTATTCCTTCGTATATGGTGATGAGGGATTGGTTCTATATTCTTCATGAGTTATATATTCAGTAGAGTATTTGAGTTCCTGTGGACATTTGTGAAATCATGTGTTACTGACAGATGGGATTTTGCCCATATAGACAGCTTGAATTGTGAAAGCATGAGTGTGTTACTCAGAACATCTAGATTCTATGAAAGGAGGAGATTTGTGAAGTTGTATACGATATCGGGTTGCTAAGGCCATGGTACAGTGAGCCACGAACGGGTTCTGTATGTACAGGGCTCATTATATATATATATATAACCTGAGTTTCATACATTAACATAATCACAGAGGAAGATCAATTAAATCAAAGTTATGCTTTAAAGAATTTCGTGTAGAATGAACAGTGAAAGCGGTTTATGGTTTTCATCGCACTGCCTATACGAAGAAAGCGGTATTTCCTGGTTGAGGAGAGATCCCATAGAGTACTTGACACGCGTCCCTGTACGACACCGCAAAACCACTTTTCACTATGCGCCATCGCGTGTTATAGTTCGACCCAGGACGCCCAGCGATATCGTTGAGCGTCGTTGATCTGAGAAGGGGTCATCGGACGGTCATCATTTGTTGAAGGTGCGCAAAGTTTAACATAGGTACGACGAACCATTGCACGGTAACGTTCGACATCGGAAGTCGAGCGATTTTCATATACACCGTTGATCTGGAAGCTTGCTAATCTAACGGTGATTGGACGTTGGACTTGCGCGAAGTTTACCTATGGTACCATGCGCGTATTTGATTGGATATTGACTATATTTGTGGGCCCGGGGTCAAAGGCTTACCATATTATTTTAAAGTGTTAAAATGCGAATGGTTAACTTTAATCCTAAAGTTCTGTTTAAAATTGTAAATATATTTATTTATCAAGTTCGTCAAATTGATAAATAAATTAAAAAGAAATCAAAAAGGAATATCGTAAAATCGCAATATCGTAAAATCGGAATTATCGCAATATCATAACTTTGGTAAAGTTTGCTTAAAGTGTCAAAGATCTATTCGCGATGAACGATTTATGTTGTTTCTTGCGAAACTTCGATCGTTGGTCACAGAATCGGGATTTCGTTGTTTTGTTACTTATCTTTTAATGAAAAATATTATGTTGGATGCGATTTGCGATAGGGTATTTTCAGGGATGTTTTATTAATTTCTTTTTTCTTTTTATGTTTTTATTAAATAAAATAAATAATGTTTTTTGGAGTTTGATTTTTTATCTAAAATGAAAAATACATTTTTAATAAGGGTCCCTATTTCTATTTATCAAAGGTCTAGATTATTTTGAAAAATAAAAAAGGGGGGGAGTTGTTGCATAGCACAACAATTGGCGATTCACTTGGGAGAACCAGATATCTTTGATTGGTTTATTTTCATATTTCTAAACTTTCAAAACGAGAAAAAGATATAAGAATAAAAATAGTATGATTCATGAATTAAACAGTGTTTTTTCAGAATATAATCTATTTACCTATCTCATTTCTTCTTAATTTACCCCTTTCAGTGATAATACATAGGTATCTGTATTAGTCAGTACTCAGATTTAAAAATATAAAGTAGGTATTCTCTAAATTCAGTTTCATAGATTTTTGCTCATTTAATACAGATAGAGCCACTGTTGCCAGCAGGCGTTTATAGCCTCTATAGCGTTATATTTTAACCAATAATGATTCATGGTCCCATCTAAATTTAATTTCTTATTTCAAAATATAATTAAACGTGTAATTAAATTTCCTTTTATTTGACACATTTTCAAAATCATAGTCTAGGTTTGGTGGCCTGATAGTGACAATGTCATTCACTGATAGGAATTTAGACTAAAAAAGCTAGCTTGTAATGAGACCCCTTGTCTTTTTATTTTTTATAATCATTTAGCTATTACCCTGTTGTAGTATGCAGTATTGGTAATATCAGTCTAGATTATTTCTTTATGATCATCATAAACAAGCTGGTGATGAGACTTATTTTCTTTTGAATTTGTACATCGTATATATTTCTTTTTCTTTTTTGAATTATACTTTTAAGAAGAAATTTTATCAGATGGGATGAATCATTAGCTCTTTTAAGAGTTATGGATGATAATCATAGAGTTCGTAGATACCTTTTTGTAGAGAATCCTTGCTAAGTTAAAAGTTTCCTTTTTTGACTAAAACATAATAACTATATTTTATGATATCAAGAGTCTTTTCAGAAAGTAAATGCCTTTATTAAATTTCAAATTATTTCAAAAAGATAAAGTTTATTCAATTCTCATATTTATAATCATATTTTTACTTCACTTATTTATAAAAGCGAAAGATCAAAATAATTTATCAAAAATTTTGAAAATTTCTGATCAACTAAAAATGATGCTAGTTTCAACTTTTTATTTTCCTAAATAACAATTTAAAATTTAAAGCTTAATATAAGAGAAATATTTTTTAAGAATTTGACCATTCACAGGCAAGGAATCTTTCTTACCTGATAATTCTTGCAGCAAAAAGGTGGATAATCCTATTTTCTCAATGGTTTGAAATGGACCAAGCCATAATATTTGGAATTTGGTATGCTTACCCTTTCCTCATGTGCCTTATCCCATTTCAAAACAAGGTCTCCAATTTCAAAAGCTTTTGAGCTGGTGGATGTTGTGTCAAACGAGGATTTCACTATTTGTTGATGATGAGTATGTATGGCTTTGGATTTTTCTCTTTGTTCTTCCATCTTAAAAATTTGATCTTGTCTAAGTTGAAGGGAAGACGAAGGATTTTCATCAATAAATTGAACTAAAGAAAATGATGGTATTGTTATATTTGTGGGTAGAACTGCTTCTTTCCCATAAATTAACACAAATGGAGAAGTACCTATTGAGGCTTTCTGGGTGATTCTATCTGCCCAAAGAGAAAATAATAGTGCTTTGTGCCAATTTTTATGATTTTGTTTTATAGTTCGTATGATGATTCTGATAAGGTTTTTATTTGTAGATTCATTTAATCCATTACCTTGTGGAAAATAGTTAGCTGAGTATTTTAATTTAAAACCTATTTTATAAGCAAATTCAATCATAGCATTTCCAGAAAATTAAGATGCATTATCAAATATCAAAGCTGATGGAAGGCCAAACCTGGTGATTATGAACTGATCAATAAAATCTATAATACTTTGTGTATTAACCACCTTTAATGGGATAACTTCTACCCATTTTGTGAAATAATCTGTTGCAGTTAGAATATACTTGTGTTGTTTAGAAGAGTTTGGAGTTATTTCACCTATGATATCTAACCCCCATTGTTCAAATGGTTGTTGGATATTTACTAGTTGTAGCGGAAATGCTGCTTTCCTTTCTCTCCTTGCTGCAGTTTGACACACTTTGCATTTTCTCCCGTATTCATGTGAATCTTTAAATAGAGTTGGCCAATAGTAACCAACATGCATTATTTTATGAGTTGTGGTGTTTCCTCTGAAATGACCTCCAGCTGGTCCATCATGTAATTCCTGCATTACTTTTTCAGCTTCAGTTTTCTCTAAACATCTTAATAATACATAATCATAATAATTTCTAAATAGGACATCATATATGAGTTTATATTGATTTTATTTAAGTCTCAGAGCACACTTTGTTGTATAATTGAGATATAATGGAGCATATCCATTTTTTAAGAAAAATTTCAGATCAGCATATTGTGATTGAGAGTCGTTTAGGCTTACCTTGGACAGTTGCATTTCATTTGATTTTTCTCCTTCTGTTGGTAAATGAGAGGCTCCAATTAACATCCTGCAAAGACCTTGACCTTTAACAATTTTAGCAGGATATATCTCTACATCATATTGTTGAAGTGCAGTGACCCAATTTTCTCTCTTCTCTCTTACTTCTTGTTGGATTCATAATTGCCTTATTGGTGAGTAAGGTACTATTATTTAAGTGTGTGTCTTTAGGATAAAAGGTATAAAATGTTTCAAAGCTTTGAATACAACATAAGCTTGTTTTTCCACGGCTGAATAATTTAACTCGGCACCTTCAAGGTTAGAACTAAAAAACGAAATCAGTGCTTCAATGTTTTGATCATTTATCTGTATTAAAACTGATGCGTATGAAGTATCAGAAGAAAATGTATATAATAAAAATGGCTTAAGAAAACCAGGAGTCGTTAAAGAAGGAGCTTCGATGATAGCCTTTTTAAATAGTTTGAAAGAATTTCTCTCATATTTTCCCCATTTAAAAATTGAATTTTTCTTAATCATTGATTGCAAGGGTAACATGATTTGGGAGAAATCAGGAACAAATCTTTTTACAAAATTAATTTGTCCTAAAAATGATTGCATCGTTTTTTTATTATGTGGTTAAGGGATTTTTTCAATTTCCTGAATCCTATCAGGGTCAATATAGATTCCTTTTTTAGAGAAAATGAACCCTAATAATTTACCTTCTGATAAGGCGAAATAACATTTTTTTAGGATTCAAGGAAATACCGAATTTTCTACATCTTTCAAAAATGTGTTTTAGGTGATTAAAATGATTGTTTCTATGCTTAGAGTAAATAGTAATGTCATCTAAGTATATAAAAATTGAGCTATTGATTAATCCTTTAAAAGCTATATCTATAGCACGTTGAAATGTAGCACCGACATTAATTAACCCAAATGGCATTTTTTGGTATGCATATGTTCCCCACTTTGTCCTGAATGTTGTATTTAATCTATCATCTAGATGTACATTAATTTGATTATATCCTGAAAATCCGTCGAGAAAAGACTTCAATTCAAATCCTGCAACTGACTATAATATATGTTCCATGGTAGGCAAGGGAAAAATATCCTTTTGTCAAGCTTTATTCAAATTTCTAAAGTCTACGCAAATCCTAATGTCTCCATTCTTATTTCTAATTGGGACCATGTTTGAGACCCATTTCGAATGTCTAACAGGAAAAATAACTTTGGCTTTGAGAATTTTATTTAATTAATATTTAATTTGACTTTCTAAATTTGGGTGGATTTTTCTAAGTTTTTGTTGAACAATCTTATCATCTGAGGTCATAGGTAAGGTATGTCGAATTATGGAAGTATAATATGTCTTGAGATCTGAATAATCCCATGCAAAGATATCTTTATATGTTTTCAACAAATTAATGAATGACATCCTTTCTTCAGGTTTTAAACCAACACCTAAGTTGATGTTTTGAGGTTTTTCTGGTGTACCAAGATTAATCAATTCAAATTTTAGAGTAGAACTCTGGGTTTTTGAATTGATGATATTTTTAAACCTATCTTTTAAATCATAGAGATCTTCCATTTTGACTACAGATTTGGGAATTGGATTAGTATTTTGTTTATCTTCAATATGTAAGTCATGTTCATGTTCATCTATGATTTGACCATCATAAGCTCTGTCTGGTGTAAGAAAGTCTACCATATCTGCATCATTGTTAAATACTCTCAAATTTGTTACGTTGTCAGGAATGGAAGGCCTAAAAATTAACTCAACTGAAAATCTAACTGGGCTAAATTCTTCGGATGGTATAAGCTTAGATGCTACATTAGCAAGTAAATCAGCACTTGCATTTTGTAATATAGGAACTGTGGAGATATTAAATGCAGAAAAATGGGATGTAAGGCTCTGAGCCAGAGTTTGATAGTGTTTCAAATGTCCAGAAATATAATGAATTGTATTTCTGACCTGTCTAACAATTATTTCAGAATCTCCATATACCTGCAAATATTTAACATATAAACTAATAGATTTGTACAGACCTTGTATCAATGCTTCATATTCAGGGGTATTATTTGTGCATTGGAATTATCTGGGGTTACAATTGTTTTTTTCTCCTTGTGGATCGATTAAAAATGCAACTCCGTTTCCCGCACCATCTTCTCGATTTGAACTATCAAAGTATAAAGTCTAAAATAATAATTTTTTCAAAATTTTATTGCTAAGATTAAAGAAAGGAGAAGTGTCTCGTTTGAGAATAAAAAGTTCCCCAATTTGAGAGATAGCAAGATGACAAAAGGTGAAATTTGGGCATTTAAGGATCCAAGAAATGATTCAGCTGAATAAATTCCAATAATATTATTGGTGAAAGCTACAGGCTCATTTCTTTCTTCTAGTGCAGGGACTGTATGTTTCATAAATTTTTCACGATCAACTTTGATTTGATTTTTTTTACCATTGTATGGTAACCACATGTGTGACCAATCAGTAGAGAAATATCCATGTAAATTTTTAGACCAATCCTTGCTTAAAATAAGACCATAAAATTCAAGGATGTCTACGACCAAAATATCAATTACTTGCAGTACCTTTGGATTGGATGATAATCTAATGGATACTGACAACATTTCTCCAATGACTTCTACTTTT
This sequence comes from Pinus albicaulis, assembly GCA_034641835.2. Lineage (NCBI taxonomy): Eukaryota > Viridiplantae > Streptophyta > Pinopsida > Pinales > Pinaceae > Pinus > Pinus albicaulis. The sequence goes on along the minus strand of CM076580.1, from coordinate 714,205,859 downwards.
TTTCTATCTAATTGGACTATATGTACAATAGATTTTTGAGGAGTGATTCAATTTTGTACACACTGTTCTTGGCATGATGTTTGAAGAAACTCCTGAATCAATAAGACAATTATGAACATTTTTGTTGCTCATAAGTCAAAATTACAGGAGGAGTGTGAGAAATAGATCTATCACCAATTTAAAACAGGTCATTGGGATTTACTTTGTTTGGAGATGACGAAGGTTTTCCCATATCTTTAGAAGCTTGGGCTATAACTGGTGGTTGTATAGGATCTACAGGGATTGCCTTGAGTTCTCTAAGTAAAATTTTCTGTTGTTGTTTAAGTTTGGTCATTTCATGTAATGAAATATTTTCTTTGGTCTTTTTCATATCTTCAACTATATTGTATTCCACTGTATTTGAAACTATCAAAGTTTTGGAAGTTGTAATAGGATCAGATGAAATAGGATCTATCTGGATAGTTTTAGATTTTTTGACTGTTGTTTTCTCCTTTATGGGGAGAGATTTATGTTTCTGATTTAATATAGTTGAATCAGAAGAATATTTGCTTCTTGTAGACATAGGCATAGCTTCTCTTTCTTCTTCTGTGGGAAGAATGAAATCCCACAACCCATTCAGTTCAACTTCTTCCTCAAACTCTGGTTCTTGTTCACATGGTGAGGGATCTTCAGTAACTTGATCAAATTCGGCATCTGAAATAACATTTGGAGGCTGAGATGTTGAAGAAAGATTTTTCTTAAATGGGCGATATGATTTCTTAGGTACTAATGATTCAACAACTTTTTTCTTTATATCAATCATGTCATTTGACATAGTATTTAACAATTTTTGAATACCTTTAAGATTGAATGGATCTTTTGAGACTTTATTTTTGGAATCTTGACTAAATGTCACTTTCTTTGATTTCTTGTCTTCTATCTCTGATCGTTTTTCTAATGCTAAAATTATTTTCTCAACAGCAAGAGCTTCTTTCATGTTTTCTAAAAGGGTAGATTTACCAACTCTATCTACAAAAATAGCTATATTAGAAGGTAAGGAAAAAATATACCACTCTATTTGTACATCAACAGTAGGCTTGGACACGGTTGGGATTTTGTTTAATAACTTGTTAAATATGCAGTTGAAATCTTTGATCCTTTCACCTGAATTTGTTTTTAGTTTGGAAAGGGCATTGATTAAAGATGTAACAGTTCTATCATCTCCAAATTTTGCAAGAAAAACTTTTTCAAAAGTTGCCCAATCGGCAATAGATCCTGCTGGAAGTGAAAAGTACTAGGATCCTGAAGATCCTTGTAAACTATAAGGAAACAATCTGACTACAATAACTTCATGAGAAACTCCATTAACATTCATGGCTAACATAAAATTATTGATATGTTCTTAAGCAGGAAGACCATCATCTGGATTATATTTTGGTAGCCATTTTTTGAGATGATCTGGAAGAGGATTTGGATTTGCAATCAATACAGCACCAGGATTCATCCAAGGTCGATTAGCCATAATTGGATTTGAAGTTTGTGAAGATACAGAAGTAGATCCAGAATTAGGAGGGATGGATGTAGAACTTACAACTGGAACAGTACTACTTGTGATAGTACTGATTATTTGAGTAGAGGAAATGGAAGAATAAGAAGATGTAGTTTGAGTGAGAGGATGTGAAGAAGTAAGTGAAGGAAAATTTGATGTGACTTCACTTGCATCTGATTTAGATCTAGATATAGAAACTTTTTTGTGATGTGATTCTATTGGAAACTCAAAAGGAGGAATTCCAAGTCTTTCACTTTTGGATCGGGTTAATATACTAGTTTCTTTAAAGAAGGAAGTAACGCTTTCTTTAGAAGCTTCTGGATTAACAGGATTTTTTGCAGAAATATATATTCCTTCTAATTTCTTAATTAAAGACTGAACTTCAGGACACTCAGGAGTGAATTTTGAAGCATATGATTGTCAAGGTATTTTCAGGAGATGAGGGGAAAGTTTCTACAATTTCCGATTTCTGAGTTGTTGATTTAGAGTTTGATCGGGAAGTCGTAGGATGCTTTTGGTAGATCGACTCTTATGAGGGATTCTAGTTTGAGGTTTAGATTTATATGCCATTCATCGTCAAGCTCTCCTTCTAGTGCCAAAAATGTTGAGGCCTCAGAAATATGTGGCAACAACAAGTGGGATAACCACCCAGTCCAGACCTTAAAGCAGTTCCTTTTCTATTTGGGATAGTGGCTCCGACTGGGTGTAATGGGACCAATTTCCTATATTTGGGTTTTTGTATGATTGTTGGATTTCTCTAAAAATATTTGAATGAAGAATTACTAGAAACTAAAACAAATTTATTCTAGAATGCAAAAATTTGAATTAAGTCTAATCTAATCTAACCCGGGATAATATTAATTTTATGCGATTTAGAATGATATCTATTCAGTCTATGATGATTTAGATCAATCACAGACTTAATAGAATTAATACTTTGTAAGATTATTCTTTTGAGAAATATTTAATAAAAAGAAAATGTAAAACATATCGCATATATTCTGATGATCATATATAAAACAAATCAATTTCTATCTTTATATCGTACAATAGTGCAACTGATATTTCAAATAAAAATAATTGATTTCATACATAATTCATGAAAGTTGAATTTATCACTAATGTTTAAAACATAATTTAGCATACATGATAATAGTACCAGATGTACACTGTCATGTTCATCTGATCAACAATAATAGGCCACAATCAATCCTTTTATCAATGAGTCCTTCATAGAATACAAAAGTGCATCAACGGTGATCAACAAAATGATGTATAACTGAAAAGGCTGTGTTCCATTATTTCATCAAGGCATCTACAAACTTACAATAAAGCATTCTTTGTAAATGTTCTCAATAAAATTCTGGACCCCTCTCTAAATGCATGAGAAGGGTTTAAATACTACATTAACTACTTACAAAAATAGATTATACAATACATCCTATGAGGTGGTTTCAAACAACCTTCCTCATTCCTAGTGCCTATTTGCTAAAATTGAAATTATTAAAAACAAACTAACTTATAATCATGCTCGATGACAGATTACTACCAGCTTTTCTTTTCTTCTCACAAATATCTGGCATCGGCTGAACCTGTGGAGGCTTCCCGAACTACGTCTTCATTTCCCAGCAAATATAGAATCCTGTAAAAGTGGCTACATTTTTTGTATGGAATCCAGAGAGAAACTCAATGTTACTACTTGTCTATGTGGTTTAACCAGTAATTGCTAGTATGATTCCCAATCTGTCTTCTTCAGTTGTGCAAGCGTTTCTTCTCTGAGTTGACCTATGTTTTTCCAACTTTGTTCTAAATTTCTGATATCCGGAACTAATTTATGATTTCCTTCTTTAATCAAACCAGAGGTATGCAACATGTGGTTAATCATTTTGACCATAATATTTGATATACCTGCTGCTCCAGTTATGGCCAAATCTGCCTATTTTACCTGTGCATCCCAGTCAGTAAAAAGGATATCTTTGAAAGTTTCTTTGATCTTTGGGAGACTTTAATTTCTCCCTTGCTCTGAATCCTGCCATTCAATATAATCAGAAATTTTAGTATTGAGTTAATTAAACTCAATTCTTTGGTCAATCATTGTATTGGTCAATTATTCATTGATTTCCAAGTGTGGGATTATGTCTGACATCTATAAGATAAACAAGTTTTGTTGTTTTGAGAGTAAGGCATTCAATGCCAATGCTTCTTTTATGAATTCCTCTGCAGTAGGAATACCTTCATATTTTGTAAGCTCTTCTCTCAATTCTTTAATCAATTTTTTTTTTCTAGATAAGTCATTTTTATGATTTATCTTAAGCATTTCCATATCTTGCTTAAATTTGAGGAGTTGTTGCTCTACCTTCTAATTCAGACTGCTCCTTTCTTCATCCAGTTGTTGCTATAGCTGCATGATCTTATCATCTTTTTCTTGAACCAAAATGGATACTTCGATTGCCTTATCCATCGTTGCAGTAGTGTATGCTCCAGCAAATTGTGATAGCCGAGTTAGATTTTCAATTGTATTTGAAGGAGTGCCTTTCCATAAAACTTCCATTACTTCATTTCCTGGAGGTGTTTCAATCCTTCTCCTTTTTCTTTGTTTCCTTACTATAGCTTTATGGAGAGGGCTGTATAATACATCCAGTGGAGGGATATCAATTACCTTTAGAACAATCTCATCAGTTGGAAACACACGAATGAATTTTGTATCTTGGGAGGCTATCCTAGGACTTTCAATGATTTCTTTTGCTAAAATTGTTTGTCCCTTTGGAGTGTGAAATTATGTATCTTTTTGTGAAGATTATACCTCTAGGGTGTTTATCAATGTGTTGATAACTGGAGTCCAGATTTTATCTATTTCACTATGACTTTGTGAATCTGTTTGTTTTGTCCTTATCTTTGCTTGCTTCAGTCTATAACTGGTAACCAAGACATTTTGAGGGATATTTCTGAGTCTTTGTTCTCTGTACTCATTGAATATCCGTATTTATTCTGGATTTAGGTTCAATTTGAAAAAAATTTGGACTTCTTCAAAAGTCCCAACTGATTGCAAAATGTCTTCAAATCTATCATCAGTGTGTATGATAGGTTTTACTTTAACTGACTAAGTAAAATTGTTAGCAATCTTCTCTAGGTAAAACTACCTTGAGGGTAAAACGGGGAGCTTCAAAAGCTCAATCTTCTGACATTTTTTCAATGCATGATTGAAATTACTGAGGGTGAATGTACCACATTGAATTGGAAAACTTGGCCATAACGATTTTTTACTATCCTTCAAAGGTTTGGTGAGTCCATTACCAACATTTTGGTAGGCGACTTCTCTCGCCATTAATTTATCAAAAACATACAAAGGAAGAATATGTGGGGGATCAAAGCTTCCAAATACTCTAATATATGAAAATTATTCTTCAACAAAACATTTTCCTATCATTTGAAGGTCTACAAGGGCTTCCTTAGTGAACCTAGGGCTCACTTTGTCAAACATAAATTGATGTAACGGTAATACAACTCCATAACATAGCCTATGAAAATGTGGTGCATAATTATGCTCCCATATCTCTTTGTGACTTAAATGAATAGGGGCAGGATCCTCGGGAGTCCATTTCCAACCCATAACTAGAAAACTGGTAGAAAAACAGATAGCATAAAAAATATATGCACTCATGAAAAATTAAGCGACGGGTTTGGAGGAAGAAGCTCTTGTTTGGAGATATTCATTAATCGCTTTAGCTATATTTTCAGAAAGAATGGTTGCCCAATTCATGATATGGGAATTAACATAGGAATCAATCAGGGGAAGCCAATTTATGGAGAATTTGGTATTATCAGGGAGACCATATAATCCGCATAGCATCGCGGCTACAAAATTGTAGGGATTTGCCAGTGAGGCGATAGGGTACATACCTGATTTCTCATGTTTGAACTTGTTATCCAGTTTCCTCAAACACTGAATTTTCTTGAAAGGCTCCTCATTGTTCTTTGAAAATTTCTCAACAAATCTATTATCATAAATGTCTTGTGGGTCAGGTAGCGTGTACATGATTTTCAAGTCTTCGGCTCTGAAAGAACCTCAGATTTCATTCTTAGCGGTTCTTAATTGTTTGTCCTTGATGGTTGAATTTTCAAGCACCCACCTAATTGTTGGGAAAAATACTGAGAGGGGGGGGGTGAATCAGTATTTAGAGCTGACTGAAAACTTTTTACTTTTTCTTTCTCTTAAAACCATACGCTACTTTACTAAACCCAACTCGCGTATATACGCGGATATCCTTAATAAAACTTGCGTATGTCCAGAGATCTTATTATGCATTTAATTCTTTACTTAGATCATTGCATCATTCATTCATCAGATATTTTGTAAGCAGTAAGCATGTGCAGTAATAACAGAATAAACCATCACACATAAGCAACACACATGAACACCAGTATTTACAGAAACCCAATTCCTAGAGAAAACCACCGCGCTGCCTCTATCTTCAATATTTATTATAAAGAAAACTTCTTACAATTTTGTACTGGCGCAGACTCATACCAGCACGCAGGCACCCACCTGTAGAAGGTTGCAACCTTCTCTCATTCTCCAGCCACTACTGGGAGGGAGCTCCAACCCCCTGATCTCGTTTACTAGCCTTTCTTGGAAGGGAGCTACTACCCCCTACTCTCATTTACCATCCTCTCCTCGAAAGGAGCTACAACCCCCTCACTGAAGGCTTCGACCCTCAGCACCATCATGGACCACGTTTCATCAATTTTCATACTAGATCCAACAACTTCCACATAACATACCTTGTAGGTCACCTTTCATCATATTTTCAGACTGGACCCACTCCACACATTTAAGCTCAACATACATCAAATTGAAACTTATAACTCCATCAATTCATTCATCGAATTTGTTGGAAATGTTTTCATTGATGGAAAAGGAATTGGCAAAGACAGAAGCAGCATTTAGACTATCTTTGAGGCAGCAGATGAAACAGAGGAAGAGTGCAACTACAGAGAGTAGTATCGGTCAAGAAACAGATTCAAGCAGTGAATTGAAGCAGAGTTTTCCAGAGACAGAGGTGATAGAAAACCTGGCAAATTGAGAAGAATGAGTGAAACACTTATTAATTCGTATATGGTGATGAGGGATTGGTTCTATATTCTTCATGAATTATATATTCAGCAGAGTATTTGAGTTCTTGTGGACATTTTTGAAATCATGTGTTACTGATAGATGGGATTTTTCCCATATAGACAACTTGAATTGTGAAAGCATGAGTGTGTTACTCAGAACATCTAGATTCTGTGAAAGGAGGAGATTTGTGAAGTTGTATACGATATCGGGTTGCTAAGGCCATGGTACAGTGAGCCACAAATGGGTTCTGGATGTACAGGGCACATTATATATATATAACCTGAGTTTCATACATTAACATAATCACGGAGGAAGATCAATTAAATCAAAGTTATGCTTTAAAGAATTTCATGCGGAATGAACAGTGAAAGCGGTTTATAGTTTTCATCGCACCGCCTATACAGAGAAAGTGGTATTTCCTGGTTGAGGAGCGATCCCATAGAGTACTTGAAACACGTCCCTGTACGACGCCGCAAAACCACTTTTCACTATGCGCCATCGCGCATTATAGTTCGACCCAGGACGCCCCGCGATATCGTTGAGCACCGTTGATCTGAGAAGGGGTCATCAGACGGTCATCATTTATTGAAGGTGCGCAAAGTTTAACACTGGTACGCCGAACCATCGTACGGTAACGTTCGGCATCGGAAGTCGAGCGATTTGCATATACGCCGTTGATCTGGAAGCTTGCTAATCTAACGGTGATCGGACGCTGAACTTGCGCGAAGTTTACCTATGGTACCATGCGCGTATTTGATTGGCTATTGACTATATTTGTGGGCCCGGGGTCAAAGGCTTACCATATTATTTGAAAGAGTTAAAATGCGAAGGGTTAACTTTAATCCTAAAGTTCTGTTTAAAATTGTAAATATATTTATTTATCAAGTTCGTCAAATTGATAAATAAATTAAAAAGAAATAAAAAAGGAACGTAAGGGGGCTAAAGGAAATACCGTCCAGGAATACCATTAGTAATTGAATGGTTTTGACTCATGGTTTTAATAAAGGCAAAACTATATAAGAAGAAGAAAAATAGAGAACGTGGGGTGTGCGTGGTAAGGGTGGCGAATAAAATTTCTCAATAGAATATCTGTAAGGGCGAGCTCTATTCTTAACTGATAAATCTGACACTACGATGCACCCATGAACATAATGATCTGACGATGATGAATCTCTGGTTTGAATAACGGACGAAATTATGAAGAACTGGTGTGAGTATACAGAAAATACATAAATCTAGTGACCGGAAAGGCATGTGGTATGGAAACTGGTGGATCCAGTATGAAAATTGATGAAACGTGTTCCGCAGACTGAGGGTTGAAACCTTCAGACAAGGGGTCGTAGCTTCCTTCCAGTAGGAACTGGTAAACGAGAGCAGGGGGTAGTTGCTCCCATCTAGGAGAGGCTGGTAAACGAGAGAAGGTTGTAGCCTTCTACAGGTGGGTGTCTGCATGTTGGTATACGTCTGCACCAGCATATATTGTAAGAATTTTTTTCTATAATAAATATTGAAGATTGAGATTACAGCAGTGGTGGTTTTCTTCCGAATTGGGTTTCCACCTTAAATCCTGGTGTTCATATGTGATGTTCATGTTTGATGATTTGTTCTGTTATTTCTGTTCATGCTTAATGCTTATCTGATGTAATGCTCTTAGTAACGACATAATAAGATTTTTGAACGTACATGGTGAATGTTGTACTATAACATATGTTTTAAGAGAAAGAAAAGAAAATTTTTTCAGTCCTAAATATTGATTCACCCCTCCCCTCTCAATATTTTTCTCAACAATTGGTATCAAAGGAGGTCCTTCTAAAAAGCTTAGCCGCTAGAAGGAAGATCAAGCAAGATGAGTAACCAAGATGGAACAGCATCTATCAGGCCTCCGCTCTTCAACATAAACAATTTAATTTTCTGGAAAAAAAGGATGAGATCCTATCTTCAGTCTCCAGGAGCAGATGTATGGGAAATTGTTGAACAAGGATATCAATATCCAGCTGCAGTGCCAATGGATTCGACGGAAAGAAAGAAATGTGAAACAAATGCAAAGGCGGTCAATGATCTATTGGGAAGTCTAACTGAATCAGAATTTGTCAAATTCATGCAGCTAAATACAGCAAAGGAAATATGGGACAAAATCATTCTAAGTTATGAAGGTGATGCAAAGGTAAAAAGTACTAAACTCCAAACCCTCAGAATTCAATATGAGAATCTAAAAATGGAGAATGAGGAAAGCATTTCAAATTTCTTCTTACATCTTGATGATATTGTAAATCGTATGAGAAATCTAGGAGAAACTATAACCGAATCTACTTTGGTTAAGAAAGTCTTAAGATCACTAACGACAAAATTTGAGTCAAAAGTTTTAGCTCTTGAAGAAAAGCAGGATCTTCAAAATCTTACTGTGGTACAACTTCATGGCATACTAACTGCATACGAAATGAGAAGAGGAGGACCATCTGAAGTCAAAGAGGCAGTATTCATAACTTCTACAAAAGGGAAGGAGGTACAAAAACCAGAAGGATCAGGATATATCTCGGAAGAAGATGAGATAAATTTTGTAAAGAAACTTTAACTTGGCACAGGACGGTTCAGAGGTAAGCTTCATTTCAAATGCTTTGATTGTGGAAGAGTTGGTCATTATGCTGCTAAGTGTCCTCATAAAGAAACACATAACAAGGGGAAGGAAGTTACAAGAAGGAATAAGAATCGCTTTAGCACTAGAAAAAGTTACTATACTCATGAAGATAGTGATGGGTTATCTGATAGCGAGGAAGAATGTGAACAAGATCTTAGAATTCTAATGGCGTTTGAAAAAGATTCTAAAGAAGAAAAGGATACTTTTGTGGATGCTCTAGAAGAAAAAGATTTTCTTGATGAAAACAATCAACTCAAAATTGGCCTAGAAGAGAGTAAAATAATCATAGAAACTCTGAAAAACCAGCTTGAAGAAAAAGAGAAACACAATGAGAAATTAGAGTGTGAAGTAGTAAGTCTAAGAAAAGAACTTGAGAACGTAAAGACTCTAAATCTTAAATTTTCTAAAGGATCTGAAACCTTATATGAGATTATCAAGGTACAACGTTCTCCTCTTATAAAGATAGGTCTTGGATATATCAGAGAATCTTCTCAAGCTTCAGCACCAAATTATCTAAAAGCAGTTACAACTGGTTTACAACATGCTGCCACTCAGCAAGGGAATAAATAATCTTTACAGGTAAAGCATGATCATCTCAATTCAAAGAAAACTAACAAGAATGTCTTTCAAAGAAACATCAATCAACAGGTAAATTCAAGTAGAAGATTTTATGATTGCAGAAATTTCTTCTTCAATGGACAATGTTTTTCATGTCACAATTTTGGTCATAAAGATGTTCAATGTGTTGCATATAAAACCATCATGACAAGAGAAGCAAGAAAGAAAGGGATTGATATTGAAACAAAGAAGAATACTTATAACAACTTTTCTCCTCTTCAAAATGAAGTCGAATGTGCTTATTGCAATAACTTTGGCCATGAAGAATCAGAATGTAGGAGCAAAGTTCAGTGAAAAGATCACGTTCCTTCAAACTCCAAAGTATGGAAAAAGAAGGAATTCTAGGTTGAAAATTGTGGCATAGCGTTATTTGCAGAAGATGAAGAAAACCAATGGTACATTGATAGTGGATGCTCAAGACACATGACAGGTGACAAAAACAAACTTATTGCATATAGTGCTCTAGAAAAGGAAAATAATGTTACATTTGGAAATGATACTCATGCAGTCATTAAGGGAAAAGGGTTTGTTTTTCTAAAAGAAAAGGTGAAAGCTAATGAAGTCGTGTATGTGGATGGATTAAAGCATAACTTGTTAAGTGTAAGTCAAATGTGTGATCAAGGAACTGAAGTTGTCTTTAGTTCAAAAGAATGTGTGGTACGTGATCTTGATACAGGTAAAGAAATTATAAAAGGAAAAAGAACTCCAAGCAACCTGTATGTATTGAAGAACTGCAAAGAACAATGTTACTTGAGTAAATATTCAGAAAATTGGCTATGGCATCGAAGGTTGGGGCATCTGAGCTTCTCTCAAATCAACAAATCAAGCAAACTTAAATTTGTTTGTGATCTTCCCAATATTACTCTACCTGAAAATATCATATGCAAATCTTGCCAATTTGGTAAGAAAACCAAAGTACAATTTAATGCCAAGGAAGGTTCATCAAGTAAGCCTCTTGAACTCATTAATACTGACATATGTGGACCTATGAGGAAAAAGTCACCATGTGGTGAAGAATACTATATCTTATTCATTGATGATTTCTCCAGAATGTGTTGGATTGGGTTGATTAAACACAAAGATGAAGCATTTGAGAAATTTCAGATCTTCAAAGCACTGGTTGAAAATGAATTAGATCTAAAAATCAAGTGTCTTAGATCTGATCGAGGAGGAGAATATACATCAGATGAATTTCTTGAATTTTGTGAACAACATGGCATAAAAAGACAGTTTTCTGTAGCTGGCACTCCACAACAAAATGGTGTTGCAGAAAGAATGAATAGAACAGTTCAACAAATGGCTAGAGCTATGCTTGATGATTCCGGAACACCTGACACATTTTGGGGAGAAGCAGCACATACAGTAGTAAACATTCTCAACAAGGCACTTGTTCGTGTAAATAGTGATAAAACTCCATATGAACTCTGGTATGGTAATCCTCCCACTATAAAGCATTTTAGAATTTTTGGAAGCAAATGCTTCATCAAGAATAATGATGAAAAACTTGGCAAGTTTGAACCCAGAGCAGATGAAGGAATATTTCTTGGTTACTCCTCTAGGAGTAGGGCATATAAATGTTACAATAAAAGACTTCGGAAGATTGCTGAATGTATTGATGTTGTTATTGATGAGTCTCCTGCAGCTCCAAAAGAAGAAAAGCAAACAACAGATGAAGATGATGATGACACATATCCTTCTACATAAAATAGTAATGATACAAATAGTGAACCTAGTGAAGAACCCGAAGATGGTTTGTCTGAAGAGGCTCCCTCCAGATATGTTCAAAAGAATCATCCAGATTCTCAAATTTTGGGAGAAAAGGGATCAGGTGTACAAACAAGAAGGACTCTTATGGGATCTTCTATAAATCTAGCATTTCTGTCCACTATTGAACCTCACAGTGTTAGTCAAGCTAGCAAAGATGGTTTTTGGATTCAAGCCATGAATGAAGAGCTTGATCAAATTGAAAAGATTCACACTTGGGAATTAGTACCAAGACCTCGTGACAAAAATGTCATTGGAACTAAATGGATATTCAAGAACAAGTTAAATGAGAATGGGGATGTTGTAAGAAATAAAGCTAGACTTGTTTGCAAGGGGTATTCTCAACATGAAGGTATAGACTTTGAAGAAACCTTTGCTCCTGTAGCCAGACTTGAAGCCATAAGAATTTTTCTTGCTTTTTCAAGCTTCCAACAAATCAGAGTTTATCAAATGGATGTTAAATTTTCTTTTCTCAATGGTGATCTAGAAGAAGAAGTTTATATAGAACAACCAGAAGGATTCATTTTGGGAAATGATGAAAAACTTGTTTGTAGACTTAAAAAGGCTCTATATGGTCTCAAACAAGCTCCAAGGGTATGGTACTATCGTCTTGACAAATATCTTCATCAACAAGGATTTTCAAAGGGGTCTGTTGATAGCAACTTGTACACAAAAACTGAAAATGACAAACTGTTGATTGTGGTTGTATATGTCGATGATATCATTTTTGGAAGTAATAAAGAGTCTATGAGTCAGAAATTTGCTTCTGACATGCAGCAAGAATTTGAAATGTCTTTACTCGGGGAACTAACATTTTTTCTTGGCCTGCAAGTGCAACAAGCAACAGATGGTATATTCTTATCACAAGCAAAGTACCTCAAGCAAATCCTGAAGAAGTATGGCATGGAAGATTGCAAACTTGTAAGTACACCAATGATAACCGGATGTAATCTCAGTTCTAATGATGATTCCCCCATGGTGAATCAACCAGAATACAGATCTATGATAGGAAGTCTACTTTATCTCACTGGGACAAGACCAGACATCATGCATGCAGTTGGGATTGTTGGACGATTCCAAGCTAATCCAAAAGAATCTCATCTTCAGGCTGTGAAAAGAATATTCAAATATCTACAAGGAACTCAAGACTTTGGACTATGGTATCCAAAGAATGTTGATCTTACTCTTCATGCATACACTGATGCAGATTGGGCTGGAAGTGTTGATGATCGGAAAAGCACTAGTGGTGGTGCATTCTTTATGGGGCCCCGGTTAGTATCTTGGTTTAGCAAGAAGCAAAGCTCCATTGCCTTATCAACAGCAGAAGTAGAATATGTGGCTGCAGCATCATGTTGCACTCAACTTCTCTGGATGATGCAAACTCTACAAGACTTTCAAATCAAATGTTCACCTCCTATCTCCATTATGTGTGATAATACAAGTGCCATCAGTATCTCAAAGAATCCTATTATGCATTCCAAGACCAAGCACATTCCCATCAAATATCACTTCTTACGTGAACAAGTACTTGAACAAAAGGTGAAATTGGAGCATGTTTCCTCCAAAGAACAAGTTGCTGATATATTTACCAAACCTCTACCCAGGGAAGCGTTCGAATATCTCAGACAGAAACTAGGAGTAGTCTCTGCCATGCAGAGGATCAGGTCTACTTAAATACAAAATATTAAATGGATTGTAAGGTGTTGTTGGGCATCTCTGAATGCTCAGGCTAAGGGGGTGCATTGGTCATATGAAAAGGATGCATTGTTGGCATTTATAAGTCATCTTGTTTCATTATGAAGATGCAGCATGATCTCAGGGGGAGCCTGGTATTGTCAAACTCTTTTCCATTGATGTCAAAGGGGGAGGAAAAGCAACAAAGGGCTTCTATAAAGCTTCTATAAAGAATATTGCCATCAATGCCAAAGGGGGAGATTGTTGGAAATGTTGTCATTGATGGCAAAAGAATTGGCAAAGACTGGAGCAGCACTTAAACTATCCTTGAGGCAGCAGATGAAACAGAGGAAGAGTGCATCTACAGAGAGCAGTATCGATCAAGGAACATATTCAAGCAGTGAATTGAAGCAGAGGTGTCCAAAGACAGAGGAATAGAAAATCTGGAAAATTGAGAAGAATGAGTGAAACACTTATTCATTCGTATATGGTGATGAGGGATTGGTTCTATATTCTTCATGACTTATATATTCAGCAGAGAATTTGAGTTCCTGTGGACATTTGTGAAATCATGTGTTACTGACAGATGGGATTTTTTCCTGTATAGACAGCTTGAATTGTGAAATCGTGAGTGTGTTACTCCGAATATCTAGATTCTGTGAAAGGAGGAGATTCGTGAAGTTGTATACGATATCGGGTTGCAAAGGCCACAGTACAGTGAGCCACGAACAGGTTCTGTGTGTACAGGGCACATTATATATATATATATATAACCTGTGTTTCATACATTAACATAATCATGGAGGAAGATCAATTAAATCAAATTTATGCTTTAAAGAATCTCGTGCGGAATGAACAGTGAAAGCGGTTTGTGGTTTTCATCACACCGCCTATGCAGAGCAAGCGGTATTTCCTGGTTGAGGAGCAATCCCATAGATTATTTGACACGCGTCCTGTACGTCGTCACAAAACCACTTTTCACTATGCGCCATCGTGCATTATAGTTCGACCCAAGATGCCCAGCGATATCGTTGAGCGTCGTTGATCTGGGAATGGGTCATCGAACGGTCATCATTTGTTGAAGGTGCGCATAGTTTAACACAGGTGTGACAGACCATCGCACGTTAACGTTTGGCATCGGAAGTTGAGCGATTTGCATATACACCGTTGATCTGGAAGCTTGCTAATCTAACGGTGATCGGACGCTGGACTTGCGCGAAGTTTACCTATGGTACCATGCACGTATTTGATTGGCTATTGACTATATTTGTGGGCCCAGGGTCAAAGGCTTACCATATTATTTGAAAGTGTTAAAATGCGAATGGTTAACTTTAATCCTAAAGTTCTGTTTAAAATTGTAAATATATTTATTTATCAAGTTCGTCCAATTGATAAATAAATTAAAAAGAAATCAAAAAGGAATATCGTAAAATCGCAATATCGTAAAATCGGAATTATCGCAATATCAGAACTTTGGTAAAGTTTTCTTAAAGTGTCAAATATCTATTCGCGATGAACGATTTATGTTATTGCTTGCGAAACTTCGATCGTTGGTCACAGAATCGGGATTTCGTTGTTTTGTTACTTATCTTTTAATGAAAAAGATTATGTTGGATGCGATTTGCGATAGGGTATTTTCAAGGATGTTTTATTAATTTCTTTTTTCTTTTTATGTTTTTATTAAATAAAATAAATAATGTTTTTTGGAGTTTGATTTTTTATCTAAAATGAAAAATACATTTTTAATAAGGGTCCCTATTTCTATTTATCAAAGGTCTAGATTATTTAGAAAAATAAAAAAGGGGGGGAGTTGTTGCATAGCAAAACAATTGGCGATTCACTTGGGAGAACCAGATATCTTTGATTGGTTTATTTTCGTATTTCTAAACTTTCAAAACGAGAAAAAGATATAAGAATAAAAATAGTATGATTCATGAATTAAACAGTGTTTTTTCATAATATAATCTATTTACCTATCTCATTTCTTCTTAATTTACCCCTTTCAGTGATAATACATAGGTATCTGTATTAGTCAGTACTCAGATTTAAAAATATAAAGTAGGTATTCTCTAAATTCAGTTTCATAGATTTTTACTCATTTATCACAGATAGAGCCACTGTTGCCAGCAGGCGTTTATAGCCTCTATAGCTTTATATTTTAACCAATAATGATTCATGGTCCCATCTAAATTTAATTTCTTCTTTCAAAATATAATTAAACGTGTAATTAAATTTCCTTTTATTTGACACATTTTCAAAATCATTATCTAGGTTTGGTGGCCTGATAGTGACAATGTCATTCACTGATAGGAATTTAGACTAAAAAAGCTAGCTTGTAATGAGACTCCTTGTCTATTGATTTTTTATAATCATTTAGCTATTACCCTGTTGTAGTACGCAGTATTGGTAATATCAGTCTAGATTATTTCTTTATGATCATGATAAACAAGCTGGTGATGAGACTTATTTTCTTTTGAATTTGTACATCATATATATTTCTTTTTCTTTTTTGAATTATACTTTTAAGAAGAAATTTTATCAGATGGGATGAATCATTAGCTCTTTTAAGAGTTATGGATGATAATTATAGAGTTCGTAGATACCTTTTTGTAGAGAATCCTTGCTAAGTTAAAAGTTTCCTTTTTTGACTAAAACATAATAACTATATTTTATGATATCAAGAGTCTTTTCAGAAAGTAAATGCCTTTATTAAATTTCAAATTATTTCAAAAAGATAAAGTTTATTCAATTCTCATATTTATAATCATATTTTTACTTCACTTATGTATAGAAGCAAAAGATCAAAATAATTTATCAGAAATTTTGAAAATTTCTGATCAACTAAAAATGATGCTAGTTTCAACTTTTTATTTTCCTAAATAACAATTTAAAATTTAAAGCTTAATCTAAGAGAAATATTTTTTAAGAATTTGACCATTCACAGGCAAGGAATCTTTCTTACCTGATAATTCTTGCAGCAAAAAGGTGGATAAGCCTATTTTCTCAATGGTTTGAAATGGACCAAGCCATAATATTTGGAATTTGGTATGCTTACCCTTTTCCTCATGTGCCTTATCCCATTTCAAAACAAGGTATCCAATTTCAAAAGCTTTTGAGCTGGTGGATGTTGTGTCAAACGAGGATTTCACTATTTGTTGATGATGAGTATGTATGGCTTTGGCTTTTTCTCTTTGTTCTTCCATCTTAAAAATTTGATCTTGTCTAAGTTGAAGGGAAGACGAAGGATTTTCATCAATAAATTGAACTAAAGAAAATGATGGTATTGTTATATTTGAGGGTAGAACTGCTTCTTTCCCATAAACTAACACAAATGGAGAAGTACCCATTGAGGCTTTCTGGGTGATTCTATCTACCCAAAGAGAAAATAATAGTGCTTTGTGCCAATTTTTATGATTTTGTTTTATAGTTCGTATGATGATTCTGATAAGGCTTTTATTTGTAGATTAAGCTAATCCATTACCTTGTGGAAAATAGTTAGCTGAGTATTTTAATTTAAAACCTCTTTTCAAAGAAAATTCAATCATAGCATTTCCAGAAAAGTAAAATGCATTATCAAATATCAAAGATGATGGAAGGCCAAACCTGGTGATTATGAACTGATCAATAAAATCTATAATACTTTGTGTATTAACCACCTTTAATGGGATAACTTCTACCCATTTTGTGAAATAATCTGTTGTAGTTATAATATACTTGTGTTGTTTAGAAGAGTTTGGAGTTATTTCACCTATGATATCTAACCCCCATTGTTCAAATGGTTGTTGGATATTTACTAGTTGTAGCGGAAATGCTGCTTTCCTTTCTCTCCTTGCTGCAGTTTGACACACTTTGCATTTTCTCGCGTATTCATGTGCATCTTTAAATAGAGTTGGCCAATAGTAACCAGCATGCATTATTTTATGAGCTGTGGTGTTTCCTCTGAAATGACCTCCAGTTGGTCCATCATGTAATTCCTGCATTACTTTTTCAGCTTCAGTTTTCTCTAAACATCTTAATAATACATAATCATAATAATTTCTAAATAGGACATCATCTATGAGTTTATATTGATTTTATTTAAGTCTCAGAGCACACTTTGTTGTATAATTGAGATATAATGGAGCATATCCATTTTTTAAGAAAAATTCCAGATCAGCATATTGTCACTGAGAGTCGTTTAGGCTTACCTTGGACAATTGCATTTCATTTGATTTTTCTCCTTCCTTTGGTAAATGAGAGGCTCCAATTAACATCCTGCAAAGACCTTGACCTTTAACAATTTTAGCAGGATGTATCTCTACATCAAATTCTTGAAGTGCAGTGACCCAATTTTCTCTCTTCTCTCTTACTTCTTGTTGGATTCATAATTTCCTTATTGCTGAGTAAGGTACTATTATTTAAGTATGTGTTTTTAGGAGAAAAGGTATAAAATGTTTCAAATCTTTGAATACAGCATAAGCTTGTTTTTCCACAGCTGAATAATTTAACTCGGCACCTTCAAGGTTAGAACTAAAAAACGAAATCAGTGCTTCAATGTTTTGATCATTTATCTGTATTAAAACTGATGCGTATGATGCATCAGAAGAAAATGTATATAATAAAAATGGCTTAAGAAAATCAGGAGTCGTTAAAGAAGGAACTTCGATGATAGCCTTTTTAAATAGTTTGAAAGAATTTCTCTCATCTTTTCCCCATTTAAAAATTGAATTTTTCTTAATCATTGATTGCAAGGGTAACATGATTTGGGAGAAATCAGGAACAAATCTTTTTACAAAATTAATTTGTCCTAAAAATGATTGCATCATTTTTTTATTACGCGGTTAAGGGATTTTTTCAATTTCCTGAATCCTATCAGGGTCAATATAGATTCCTTTTTTATAGAAAATGAACCCTAATAATTTACCTTCTGATAAGGCGAAATAACATTTTTTAGGATTCAAGGAAATACCGAATTTTCTACATCTTTAAAAAATGTGTTTTAGGTGATAAACATGATTGTTTCTATGCTTAGAGTAAATAGTAATGTCATCTAAGTATATAAAAATTGAGCTATTGATTAATCCTTTAAAAGCTATATCTATAACACGTTGAAATGTAGCACCGGCATTAATTAACCCAAATGGCATTTTTTGGTATGCATATGTTCCCCACTTTGTCCTGAATGTTGTATTTAATCTATCATCTAGATGTACCATAATTTGATTATATCCTGAAAATCCGTCGAGAAAAGACATCAATTCAGATCCTGTAACTGACTATAATATATGTTCCATGGTAGGCAAGGGAAAAATATCCTTTTGTCAAGCTTTATTCAAATTTCTAAAGTCTATGCAAATCCTAATGTCTCCATTCTTATTTCTAATTGGGACCATGTTTGAGACCCATTTCGAATGTCTAACAGGAAAAATAACTTTGGCTTTGAGCATTTTATTTAATTAATATTTAATTTGACTTTCTAAATTTGGGTGGATTTTTCTAAGTTTTTGTTGAACAATATTATCATCTGAGGTCATAGGTATGGTATGTCGAATTATGGAAGTATAATATGTCTTGAGATCTGAATAATCCCATGCAAAAATATCTTTATATGTTTTCAACAAATTAATGAATGACATCCTTTCTTCAGGTTTTAAACCAACACCTAAGTTGATGTTTTGAGGTTTTTTTGGTGTACCAAGATTAATCAATTCAAATTTTAGAGTAGAAGTCTGGGTTTTTGAATTGATGATATTTTTAAACCTATCTTTTAAATCATAGAGATCTTCCATTTTGACTACAGATTTGGGAATTGGATTAGTATTTTGTTTATCTTCAATATGTAAGTCATGTTCATGTTCATCTATGATTTGACCATCATAAGCTATGTCTGGTGTAAGAAAGTCTATTATATCTGCATCATTGTTAAATACTCTCAAATTTGTTACGTTGTCAGGAATGGAAGGCCTAAAAATTAACTCAACTGAAAATCTGTCTGGGCTAAATTCTTCGGATGGTATAAGCTTAGATGCTACATTAGCAAGTAAATCAGCACTTTCATTTTGTAATATAGGAACTGTGGAGATATTAAATGCAGAAAAATGGGATGTAAGTCTCTGAGCCAGAGTTTGATAGTGTTTCAAATGTCCAGAAATATAATGAATTGTATTTCTGACCTGTCTAACAATTATTTCAGAATCTCCATATACCTGCAAATATTTAACATATAAACTAATAGATTTGTACAGACCTTGTATCAATGCTTCATATTCAGGGGTATTATTTGTGCATTGGAATTCAAGTCTGCAAGCTAGCATTGTTTTTTCTCCTTGTGGATTGATTAAAATGAAACCTGCTCCTGCACCATCTTCTGATTTTGAACCATCAAAGTATAAATTCCAAAATAAATAATTTTTCAAAATTTTATTGCTAAGATTAACACATCTAGCAGTGTCTGTTTGAGAAAAGTTCTCAATTTGAGAGATAGCAGTGTTTATTGAAAAAGGTGAAATTTGGGCATTTAAGGATCCAAGAAATGATTCAGCTGAATAAATTCCAATAATATTATTGGTGAAAGCTACAGGCTCATTTTTTTCTTCTAGTGCAGGGACTGTATGTTTCATAATTTTTTTACGATCAACTTTGATTTGATTTGTTTTACCATTGCATGGTAACCACATGTGTGACCAATCGGTAGTGAAATATCCATGTAACTTTTTAGACCAATCCTTGCTTAAAATAAGACCATAAAATTCAGGGATGTCTGCGACCAAAATATCAATTACTTGCAGTACCTTTGGATTGGATGATAATCTAATGGATACTGACATCATTTCTCCAATGACTTCTACTTTTTTTTCTATCTAATTGGACTATATGTACAATATATTTTTGAGGAGTGATTCAATTTTGTACACACTGTTCTTGGCATGATGTTTGAAGAAACTCCTGAATCAATAAGACAATTATGAACATTTTTGTTGCTCATAAGTCAAAAGTACAGGAGGAGTGTGAGAAATAGATCTATCACCAATTTGAAATAGGTCATTGGGATTTACTTTGTTTGGAGATGACGAAGGTTTTCCCATATCTTTAGAAGCTTGGGCTATAACTGGTGGTTGTATAGGATCTACAGGGATTGCCTTGAGTTCTCTAAGTAAAATTTTCTGTTGTTGTTTAAGTTTGGTCATTTCATGTAATGAAATATTTTCTTTGGTCTTTTTCATATCTTCAACTATATTGTATTCCACTGTATCTAAAACTATCAAAGTTTTGGAAGTTGTAATAGGATCAGATGAAATAGGATCTATCTGGATAGTTTTAGATTTTTTGACTGTTGTTTTCTCCTTTATGGGGAGAGATTTATGTTTCTGATTTAATATAGTTGAATCATAAGAAGATTTGCTTCTTGTAGACACAGGCATAGCTTCTCTTTCTTCTTCTGTGGGAAGAATGAAATCCCACAACCCATTCAGTTCAACTTCTTCCTCAAACTCTGGTTCTTGTTCACATGGTGAGGGATCTTCAGTAACTTGATCAAATTCGGCATCTGAAATAACATTTGGAGGCTGAGATGTTGAAGAAATATTTTTCTTAAATGGGCGATATGATTTCTTAGGTACTAATGATTCAACAACTTGTTTCTTTATATCAATCATGTCATTTGACATAGTATTTAACAATTTTTGAATACCTTTAAGATCGAATGGATCTTTTGAGACTTTATTTTTGGAATATTGACTAAATGTCACTTTCTTTGATTTCTTGTCTTCTATCTCTGATCATTTTTCTAATGCTAAAATTATTTTCTCAACAGCAAGAGCTTCTTTCATGTTTTCTAAAAGGGTAGATTTACCAACTCTATCTACAAAAATAGCTATATTAGAAGGTAGGGAAAAAATATACCACTCTATTTGTACATCAACAGTAGGCTTGGACACGGTTGGGATTTTGTTTAATAACTTGTTAAATATGCAGTTGAAATATTTGATCCTTTCACCTGAATTTTTTTTTAGTTTGGAAAGGGCATTGATTAAAGATGTAACAGTTCTATCATCTCCAAATTTTGCAAGAAAAACTTGTTCAAAAGTTTCCCAATCGGCAATAGATCCGGTTGGAAGTGAAAAGTACTAGGATCCTGAAGATCCTTGTAAACTATAAGGAAACAATCTGACTACAATATCTTCATGAGAAACTCCTTTAAGATTCATGGCTAACATAAAATTATTGATATGTTCTTAAGCAGGAAGACCATCATCTGGATTATATTTTGTTAGCCATTTTTCGGGATGATCTGGAAGAGGATTTGGATTTGCAATCAATACAACACCAGGATTCGTCCAAGGTCGATTAGCCATAATTGGATTTTAAGTTTGTGAAGATACAGAAGTAGATCCAGAATTAGGAGGGATGGATGTAGAACTTACAACTGGAACAGCACTACTTGTGATAGTATTGATTATTTGAGTAGAGGAAATGGAAGAATAAGAAGATGTAGTTTGAGTGAGAGGATGTGAAGAAGTAAGTGAAGGAAAATTTGATGTGACTTCACTTGCATCTGATTTAGATCTAGATATAGAAACGTTTTTGCGATGTGATTCTATTGGAAACTCAAAAGGAGGAATTCCAAGTCTTTCACTTTTGGATCGGGTTAATATACTAGTTTCTTTAAAGAAGGAAGTAACGCTTTCTTTAGAAGCTTCTGGATTAACAGGATTTTTTGCAGAAATATATATTCCTTCTAATTTCTTAATTAAATACTGAACTTCAGGAGACTCAGGAGTGACTTTTGAAGCTGATGATTGTCAAGGTATTTTCAGGAGATGAGGGGAAAGTTTCTACAATTTCCGATTTCTGAGTTGCTGATTTAGAGTTTGATCGGGAAGTCGTAGGATGCTTTTGGGGAGATCGACTCTTATGAGGGATTCTAGTTTGAGGTTTAGATTTATATGCCATTCATAGTCAGGCTCTCCTTCTAGTGCCAAAAATTTTGAGGCCTCAAAAATATGTGGCAACAACAAGTGGGATAACCACCCAGTCCATACCTTAAAGCAGTTCCTTTTCTGTTTGGGATAGTGGCTCCGACTGGGTGTAATGGGACCAATTTCCTAGATTTGGGTTTTTGTATGATTGTTGGATTTCTCTAAAAATATTTGCATGAAGAATTACTAGAAACTAAAACAAATTTATTCTAGAATGCAAAACTTTGAATTAAGTCTAATATAATCTAACCCGGGATAATATTAATTTTATGCGATTTAGAATGATATCTATTCAGTCTATGATGATTTAGATCAATCACAGACTTAATAGAATTAATACTTTGTAAGATTATTCTTTTGAGAAATATTTAATCAAAATAAAATGTAAAACATATCGCATATATTCTGATGATCATATATAAAACAAATCAATTTCTATCTTTATATCGTACAATAGTGCAACTAATATTTCAAATAAAAATAATTGATTTCATACATAATTCATGAAAGTTGAATTTATCACTAATGTTTAAAACATAATTTAGCATACATGATAATAGTACCAGATGTACACTGTCATGTTCATCTGATCAACAATAATAGGCCACAATCAATCCTTTTATCAATGAGTCCTTCATAGAATACAAAAGTGCATCAACGGTGATCAACAAAATGATGTATAACTGAAAAGGCCGTGTTCCATTATTTCATCAAGGCATCTACAAACTTACAATAAAGCATTATTTGTAAATGTTCTCAATAAAATTCTGGACCCCTCTCTAAATGCATGAGAAGGGTTTAAATACTACATTAACTACTTACAAAAATAGATTATACAAAACCTCCTATGAGGTGGTTTCAAACAACCTTCCTCATTCCTAGTGCCTATTTGCTAAAATTGAAATTATTAAAAACAAACTAACTTATAATCATGCTCGATGATATATTACTACCAGCTTTTCTTTTCTTCTCACAAATATCTGACATCGGCTGAACCTATGGAGGCTTCCCGAACTACGTCTTCATTTCCCAGCAAATATAGAATCCTGTAAAAGTGCCTACATTTTTTGTATGGAATCTAGACAGCAACTCAATGTTACTACTTGTCTATGCGGTTTAACCAGTAATTGCTAGTATGATTCCCAATCAGTCTTCTTCAGTTGTGCAAGTGTTTCTTCTTGGAGTTGACCTATGTTTTTCCAAATTTGTTCTAAATTTCTGATATCGGGAATTGATTAATGATTTCCTTCTTTAATCAAACCAGAGGTATGCAACATGTGGTTAATCATTTTGACCATAATCTTTGATATACCTGCTGCTTGGGCTATGGCCAAATCTGCCTGTTTTACCTATGCATCCCAGTCAGTAAAAAGGATATCTTTGAAAGTTTCTTTGATCTTTGGGAGACTTTAATTTATCCCTTGCTCTGAATCCTGCCATTCAATATAATCAGAAATTTTAGTATTGAGTTAATTAAACTCAATTATTTGGTCAGTCACTCTATTGGTCAATTGTTCACTGATTTCCAAGTGTGGGATTATGTCTGACATCTATAAGATAAACAATTTTTGTTGTTTTGAGAGTAAGGCATTCAATGCCAATGCTTCTTTTATGAATTCCTCTGCAGTAGGAATACCTTCGTATTTTGTAAGCTCTTCTCTCAATTCCTTAATCAATGTTTTTTTGCTAGATAAGTCATCTTCATGATTTATCTTAAGCATTTCCATATCTTGCTTAAATTTGAGGAGTTGTTTCTCTACCTTCTAATTCAGACTACTCCTTTCTTCATCTAGTTGTTGCTATAGCTGCATGATCTTATCGTCTTTTTCTTGAACCAAAATGGATACTTCGGTTGCCTTATCCATCGTTGCAGTAGTGTATGCTCCAGAAAATTGTGATAGCCGAGTTAGATTTTCAATTGTATTTGAAGGAGTGCCTTTCCATAAAACTTCCATTACTTCATTTCCTGGAGGTGTTTCAATCCTTCTCCTTTTTCTTTGTTTCCTTACTATAGCTTTATGTTTGTTTTGTCCTGATCTTTGCTTGCTTCAGTCTATAACTAGTAACCAAGACATTTTGAGGGATATGTCTGAGTCTTTGTTCTTTGTACTCATTGAATATCCGTATTTATTCTGGATTTAGGTTCAATTTGACAAAATTTTGGACTTCTTCAAAAGTCCCAACTGATTGCAAAATGTCTTCAAACCTATCATCAGTGTGTATGATAGGTTTTACTTTAACTAACTAAGTAAAATTGTTAGAAATCTTCTCTAGGTCAAACTACCTTGAGGGTAAAACGGGGAGCTTCAAAAGCTCAATCTTCTGACATTTTTTCAATGCATGATTGAAATTACTGAGGGTGAATGTACCACATTGAATTGGAAAACTTGGCCATAACGATTTTTTACTATCCTTCAAAGGTTTGGTGAGTCCATTACCAACATTTTGGTAGGCGACTTCTCTCGCCATTAATTTATCAAAAACATACAAAGGAAGAATATGTGGGGGATCAAAGCTTCCAAATACTCTAATATATGAAAATTATTCTTCAAAAAAACATTTTCCTATCATTTGAAGGTCTACAAGGGCTTCCTTAGTGAACCTAGGGCTCAATTTGTCAAACATAAATTGATGTAACGGTAATACAACTCCATAACATAGCCTATGAAAATGTGGTGCATAATTATGCTCCCATATCTCTTTGTGACTTAAATGAATAGGGGCAGGATCCTCGGGAGTCCATTCCCAACCCATAACTAGAAAACTGGTAGAAAAACAGATAGCATAAAAAATATATGCACTCATGAAAAATTAAGGGACAGGTTTGGAGGAAGAAGCTCTTGTTTGGAGATATTCATTAATCGCTTTAGCTATATTTTCAGAAAGAATGGTTGCCCAATTCATGATATGGGAATTAACACAGGAATCAATCAAGGGAAGCCAATTTATGGAGAATTTGGTATTATCAGGGAAACCATATAATCCGCATAGCATCGCGGCTACAAAATTGTAGGGATTTTCCAGTGAGGCAATAGGGTACATACCTGATTTCTCATGTTTGAACTTGTTATCCAGTTTCGTCAAACACTGAATTTTCTTGAAAGGCTCCTCATTGTTCTTTGAAAATTTCTCAACAAATCTATTATCATAAATGTCTTGTGGGTCAGGTAGCGTGTACATGATTTTCAAGTCTTTGGCTCTGAAAGAACCTCAGATTTAATTCTTAACGGTTCTTAATTGTCTGTCCTTGATGGTTGAATTTTCAAGCACCCACCTAATTGTTGGGGAAAATACTGAGAGGGGGGGTGAATCAGTATTTAGAGCTGACTGAAAGCTTTTTACTTTTTCTTTCTCTTAGAACCATACGCTACTTTACTGAACCCAACTCGCGTATATACGCGGATATCCTTAAGAAAACTTGCGTATGTCCAGAGATCTTATTATGCATTTAATTCTTTACTTAGATCATTGCATCATTCATTCATCAGATATTTTGTAAGCAGTAAGCATGTGCAGTAATAACAGAATAAACCATCACACATAAGCAACACACATGAACACCAGTATTTAAGGTGGAAACCCAATTCGGGTGAAAACCACTGCTGTTGTCGTCTCTGTCTTCAATATTTATTATAAAGAAAACTTCTTACAATTTTGTACTGGCGCAGACTCATACCAGCACGCAGACACCCACCTGAAAAAGGTTGCAACCTTCTCTCGTTCTCCAGCCACTACTGGGAGGGAGCTCCAACCCCCTGATCTCGTTTACCAGCCTTTCTTGGAAGGGAGCTACTACCCCCTACTCTCGTTTACCAGCCTCTCCTCAAAGGGAGCTACAACCCCCTCACTGAAGGCTTCGACCCTCAGCACCATCATGGACCACGTTTCATCAATTTTCATACTAGATCCAACAAATTCCACATAACATACCTTGTAGGCCACCTTTCATCATATTTTCAGACTGGACCCACTCCACACATTTAAGCTCAACATACATCAAACTGAAACTTATAACTCCATCAATTCATTCATTGAATCTGTCAAGAACAGTCTTGTGCGCAAAAGTCTTCATGGGAAGCAATATTCATGACTTGAATGAAAGAGAAGAGTGCAACTGCGAAGCGGTATCGGTCGAAGCAGTTCAAACGGTGAATTGAACGAGTTTTCAGAGGCAGAGGTGACAGAAACACAGCAGAATTGAGAAGAATGAGTGAAACACTTATTCATTCGTATATGGTGATGAGGGATTGGTTCTATATTCTTCATGAATTATATATTCAGCAGAGCATTTGAGTTCCTGTGGAAATTTGTGAAATCATGTGTTACTGACAGATGGGATTTTTGCCCGTATAGACAGCTTGAATTGTGAAATCGTGAGTGTGTTACTCCGAATATCTAGATTCTGTGAAAGGAGGAGATTCGTGAAGTTGTATACGATATCGGGTTTCTAAGGCCATAATACAGTGAGCCACGAACGGGTTCTGTGTGTACAGGGCACATTATATATATATAACCTGAGTTTCATACATTAACATAATCACGGAGGAAGATCAATTAAATCAAAGTTATGCTTTAAAGAATCTCGTGCGGAATGAACAGTGAAAGCGGATTGTGGTTTTCATCGCACCGCATGTGCGGAGCAAGCAGTATTTCCTGCTTGAGGAGCGATCCCATAGAGTATTTGACACGCGTCCCTGTACGTCGTCACAAAACCACTTTTCACTATGTGCCATCGCGCGTTATAGTTCGACCCAGGATGCCCAACGATATCGTTGAGCGCTGTTGATCTGGGAAGGGGTCATCGGACGGTCATCATTTGTTGAAGGTGCACATAGTTTAACACAGGTGCGACAGACCATCGCACGTTAACGTTCGGCATCGGAAGTTGAGCGATTTGCATATACACCGTTGATCTAGAAGCTTTCTAATCTAACGGTGATCGAACGCTGGACTTGCGCGAAGTTTACCTATGGTACCATGCGCGTATTTGATTGGATATTGACTATATTTGTGGGCCTGGGGTCAAAGGTTTACCATTTTATTTGAAAGCGTTAAAATGTGAAGGGTTAACTTTAATCCTAAAGTTCTGTTTAAAATTGTAAATATATTTATTTATCAAGTTCGTCAAATTGATAAATAAATTAAAAAGAAATCAAAAAGGAACGTAAGGGGGCTAAAGGAAATACCGTCCAGGAATACCATCAGTAATTGAATGGTTTTGACTCATGGTTTTAATAAAGGAAAAACTATATAAGGAGAAGAAAAATAGAAGCAGAGTTGTCGTGGTAAGGGTGTAAAATTTCTCAATGAAGATATACGTAAGAGGCTGAACTCTGTTCTTAAGCGATAGATCCAACCTCGATACCCATGAACATGTGAATACGACGGTAATTGAATCCACGGTTTGAATAACGGGTAAATTACCAGATTGTGAGTATCCCAAATAAATGTTGGCAAAGGCATAACGTATGGAAACTAGTGGATCAATTATGAAAATTGATGAAAAATGGTCTGCAATGGATCTGAGGGTTGAAGCCTTCAGTATGAAAGTAGAAGCTTTCTTCCAGTAGAGGCTGGTGCTAATATCAGGGGGTAGTAGCTCCCTTCCAGGAGAGGCTGGTAAACGAGAGAAGGTTGTAGCCTTCTGCAGGTGGGTGCCTGCGTGCTGGTATAAGTCTGCACCAACATATATTGTAAGAAGTTTTCTCTATAATAAATATTGAAGACTGAGATTACAGCAGCGGTGGTTTTCTCCCGAATTGGGTTTCCACCTTAAATCTTGGTGTTCATATGTGATGTTCATGTTTGATGATTTGTTCTGTTATTTCTGTTCATGCTTAATGCTTATCTGATGTAATGCTCTTAGTAACGACATAATAAGATTTTTGAACGTACATGGTGAATGTTGTACTATAACATATGTTTTAAGAGAAAGAAAAGAAAAATTATTCAGTCCTAAATACTGATTCACCCCTCCCCTCTCAATATTTTTCTCAACAATTGGTATCAGAGGAGGTCCTTCTAAAAATCTTAGCCGCTAGAAGGAAGATCAAGCAAGGTGAGTAACCAAGATGGAACAGCATCTATCAGGCCTCCGCTCTTCAACAGAAACAATTTAATTTTCTGGAAAACAAGGATGAGATCCTATCTTCAGTCTCCGGGAGCAGATGTATGGGCAATTGTTGAACAAGGATATCAATATCCAGCTGTAGTGCCAATGGATTCGACGGAAAGAAAGAATTATGAAACAAATGCAAAGGCGGTCAATGATCTATTGGGAAGTCTAACTGAATCATAATTTGTCAAAGTCATGCAGCTAAATATAGCAAAGGCAATATGGGACAAAATCATTCTAAGTTATGAAGGTGATGCAAAGGTAAAAAGTGCTAAACTCCAAACCCTCAGAATTCAATATGAGAATCTAAAAATGGAGAATGAGGAAAGCATTGCAAATTTCTTCTTACGTCATGATGATATTGTAAATCGTATGAGAAATCTAGGAGAAACTATAACCGAATCTACTTTGGTTGAGAAAGTCTTAAGATCACTAACGACAAAATTTGAGTCAAAAGTTTTAGCTCTTGAAGAAAAACAGGATCTTCAAAATCTTACTGTGGTACAACTTCATGGCATACTAACTGCATACGAAATGAGAAGAGGAGGACCATCTGAAGTCAAAGAGGCAGTATTCAGAACTTCTACAAAAGGGAAGGAGGTACAAAAACCAGAAGGATCAGGATATATCTCGGAAGAAGATGAGATAAATTTTGTAAAGAAACTTTAACTTGGCACAGGAAGGTTCAGAGGTAAGCTTCCTTTCAAATGCTTTGATTGTGGAAGAGTTGGTCATTATGCTGCTAAGTGTCCTCATAAAGAAACACATAACAAGGGGAAGGAAGTTACAAGAAGGAATAAGAATCGCTTTAGCACTAGAAAAAGTTACTATACTCATGAAGATAGTGATGGGTTATCTGATAGCGAGGAAGAATGTGAACAAGATCTTAGAATTCTAATGGCGTTTGAAAAAGATTCTAAAGAAGAAAAGGATACTTTTGTGGATGCTCTAGAAGAAAAAGATTTTCTTGATGAAAACAATCAACTCAAAATTGGCCTAGAAGAGAGTAAAATAATCATAGAAACTCTGAAAAACCAGCTTGAAGAAAAAGAGAAACACAATGAGAAATTAGAGTGTGAAGTAGTAAGTCTAAGAAAAGAACTTGAGAACGTAAAGACTCTAAATCTTAAATTTTCTAAAGGATCTGAAACCTTATATGAGATTATCAAGGTACAACGTTCTCCTCTTATAAAGATAGGTCTTGGATATATCAGAGAATCTTCTCAAGCTTCAGCACCAAATTATCTAAAAGCAGTTACAACTGGTTTACAACATGCTGCCACTCAGCAAGGGAATAAATAATCTTTACAGGTAAAGCATGATCATCTCAATTCAAAGAAAACTAACAAGAATGTCTTTCAAAGAAACATCAATCAACAGGTAAATTCAAGTAGAAGATTTTATGATTGCAGAAATTTCTTCTTCAATGGACAATGTTTTTCATGTCACAATTTTGGTCATAAAGATGTTCAATGTGTTGCATATAAAACCATCATGACAAGAGAAGCAAGAAAGAAAGGGATTGATATTGAAACAAAGAAGAATACTTATAACAACTTTTCTCCTCTTCAAAATGAAGTCGAATGTGCTTATTGCAATAACTTTGGCCATGAAGAATCAGAATGTAGGAGCAAAGTTCAGTGAAAAGATCACGTTCCTTCAAACTCCAAAGTATGGAAAAAGAAGGAATTCTAGGTTGAAAATTGTGGCATAGCGTTATTTGCAGAAGATGAAGAAAACCAATGGTACATTGATAGTGGATGCTCAAGACACATGACAGGTGACAAAAACAAACTTCTAGCATATAGTGCTTTAGAAAAAGAAAAGAATGTTACATTTGGAAATGATACTCCTGCGGTCATTAAGGGAAAAGGGTCTATTTTTCTAAAAGAAAAGGTGAAAGCTAATGAATTTATGTATGTGGATGGATTAAAGCATAACCTGTTAAGTGTAAGTCAAATGTGTGATCAAGGAACTGAAGTTGTATTTAGTTCAAAAGAATGTGTGGTACGTGATCTTGATACAGGTAAAACAATTATAAAAGGAAAAAGAACTCCAAGCAACCTGTATGTATTGAAGAACTGCAAAGAACAATGTTACTTAAGTAAATCTTCAGAAAATTGGCTATGGCATAGAAGGTTGGGGCATCTGAGCTTCTCTCAAATCAACAAATCAAGCAGACTTAAAGTTGTTCGTGATCTTCCCAATATTACTCTACCTAAAAATATCATATGCAAATCTTGCCAATTCGGTAAGCAAACCAGAGTACAATTTAATGCCAAGGAAGGATCATCAAGTAAGCCTCTTGAACTCATTCATACTGACATATGTGGACCCATGAGGAAAAATTCACCACGTGGTGAAGAATACTATATCTTATTCATTGATGATTTCTCTAGAATGTGTTGGATTGGGCTACTTAAACACAAAGATGAAGCATTTGAGAAATTTCAGATCTTCAAAGCACTAGTTGAGAATGAATTAGATCTAAAAATCAAGTGTCTCAAATCTGATCGAGGAGGAGAATATACATCAGATGAATTCCTTGAATTTTGTGAACAACATGGCATAAAAAGATAGTTTTCTGTAGCTAGCACTCCACAACAAAATGGTGTTGCAGAAAGAATGAATAGAACAGTTCAACAAATGGCTAGAGCTATGCTTGATGATTCCGGAACACCTGACACATTTTGGGGAGAAGTAGCACATACAGTAGTAAACATTCTCAACAAGGCACATGTTCGTGTAAATAGTGATAAAACTCCATATGAACTCTGGTATGGTAATCCTCCCACTATAAAGCATTTTAGAATTTTTGGAAGCAAATGCTTCATCAAGAATAATGATGAAAAACTTGGCAAGTTTGAACCCAGAGCAGATGAAGGAATATTTCTTGGTTACCCCTCTAGGAGTAGCGCATATAAATGTTACAATAAAAGACTTCGGAAGATTTTTGAATGTATTGATGTTGTTATTGATGAGTCTCCTGTAGCTCCAAAAGAAGAAAAGAAAACAACAGATGAAGATGATGATGACACATATCCTTCTACATCAAATAGTAATGATACAAACATTGAACCTAGTGAAGAACCCGAAGATGGTTTGTCTGAAAAGGCTCCCTCCAGATATGTTCAAAAGAATCATCCAGAATCTCAAATTTTGGGAGAAAAGGGATCAGGTGTACAAACAAGAAGGACTCTTATGGGATCTTCTAGCAATCTAGCATTTCTGTCCACTATTGAACCTCACAATGTCAGTCAAGCTAGCAAAGATGAATGTTGGATTCAAGCCATGAATGAAGAGCTTGATCAAATTGAAAAGAATCACACTTGGGAATTAGTACCAAGACCTCATGACAAAAATGTCATTTGAACTAAATGGATATTCAAAAACAAGTTAAATGAGAATGGAGATGTTATAAGAAATAAAGCTAGACTTGTTTGCAAAGGTATGCTCAACAAGAAGGTATAGACTTTCAAGAAACTTTTGCTCCTGTAGCCAGACTTGAAGCCATAAGAATGTTTCTTGCTTTTTCAAGCTTCCAACAAATCAAAGTTTATCAAATGGATGTTAAATCTGCTTTTCTCAATGGTGATCTAGAAGAAGAAGTTTATATATAACAACCAGAAGGATTCATTTTGGGAAATGATGAAAAACTTGTTTGTAGACTTAAAAAGGCTCTATATGGTCTCAAACAAGCTCCAAGGGCATGGTACTATCGTCTTGACAAATATCTTCATCAACAAGGATTTTCAAAAGGGTCTGCTAATAGCAACTTATACACAAAAACTAAAAATGACAAACTATTGATTGTGGTTGTATATGTTGATGATATCATTTTTGGAAGTAATGAAGAGTCTATGAGTCAGAAATTTGCTTCTGATATGCAGCAAGAATTTGAAATGTCTTTACTTGGGGAACTAACATTCTTTCTTGACTTGCAAGTGCAACAAGCAACAGATGACATATTCTTATCACAAGCAAAATACCTCAAGAAAATCCTGAAGAAGTATGGCATGGAATATTGCAAACCTGTAAGTACACCAATGATAACCGGATGTAATCTTAGTTCTAATGATGATTCCCCCACGGTGAATCAACCAGAATACAGATCTATGATAAGAAGTCTACTTTATCTCACTGGGACAAGACCAGACATCATGCATGCAGTTGGAATTGTTGGACGATTCCAAGCTAATCCAAAAGAGTCTCACCTTCAGGTTGTGAAAAGAATATTCAAATATCTACAAGGAACTCAAGACTTTGGACTATGGTATCCAAAGAATGGTGATCTTACTCTTCATGCATACACTGATGCAGATTGGGCTGGAAGTGTTGATGATCGGAAAAGCACTAGTGGTGGTGCATTCTTTATGGGGCCCCGGTTAGTATCTTGGTTGAGCACGAAGCAAAGCTCCATTGCCTTATCTACAGCAGAAGCATAATATGTGGCTGCAGCATCATGTTGCACTCAACTTCTCTGGATGATGCAGACTCTACAAGACTTTCAAATCAAATGTTCACCTCCTATATCCATTATGTGTGATAATACAAGTGCCATCAGTATCTCAAAGAATCCTGTTATGCATTCCAAGACCAAGCACATTCCCATCAAATATCACTTCTTACATGAACAAGTGCTTGAAAAAAAGGTGAAATTGGAGTATGTTTCCTCCAAAGAACAAGTTGCTGATATATTTACCAAACCTCTACCCAGGGAAGCGTTCGAATATCTCAGACAGAAGTTAGGAGTAGTTTTTGCCATGCAGAGGATCAGGTCTACTTAAATACAGAAGATTAAATTGGTTGTAAGGTGTTGTTGGGCTTCTCTGAATGCTCAAGCTAAGGGGGAGTATTGGTCATATGAAAAGGATGTATTGATTGGCATTTATAATTCATCTTGTTATATTATGCAGCATGATCTCAGGGGGAGCATGGTATTGTCAAAATCTTTGCCATTGATGTCAAAGGGGGAGGAAAAGCAACAAAGGGCTTCTATAAGGCCATCAGAGGAAGAGTATTGCCATCAATGCCAAAGGGGGAGATTGTTGGAAATGTTGTCATTGATGGCAAAGGAATTGGCAAAGACAGGAGCAGCATTTAAACTATCTTTGAGGCAGCAGATGAAACAGAGGAAGAGTGCAACTACAGAGAGTAGTATCGGTCAAGAAACAGATTCAAGCAGTGAATTGAAGCAGAGTTTTCCAGAGACAGAGGTGATAGAAAACCTGGCAAATTGAGAAGAATGAGTGAAACACTTATTAATTCGTATATGGTGATGAGGGATTGGTTCTATATTCTTCATGAATTATATATTCAGCAGAGTATTTGAGTTCTTGTGGACATTTTTGAAATCATGTGTTACTGATAGATGGGATTTTTCCCATATAGACAACTTGAATTGTGAAAGCATGAGTGTGTTACTCAGAACATCTAGATTCTGTGAAAGGAGGAGATTTGTGAAGTTGTATACGATATCGGGTTGCTAAGGCCATGGTACAGTGAGCCACAAATGGGTTCTGGATGTACAGGGCACATTATATATATATAACCTGAGTTTCATACATTAACATAATCACGGAGGAAGATCAATTAAATCAAAGTTATGCTTTAAAGAATTTCATGCGGAATGAACAGTGAAAGCGGTTTATAGTTTTCATCGCACCGCCTATACAGAGAAAGTGGTATTTCCTGGTTGAGGAGCGATCCCATAGAGTACTTGAAACACGTCCCTGTACGACGCCGCAAAACCACTTTTCACTATGCGCCATCGCGCATTATAGTTCGACCCAGGACGCCCCGCGATATCGTTGAGCACCGTTGATCTGAGAAGGGGTCATCAGACGGTCATCATTTATTGAAGGTGCGCAAAGTTTAACACTGGTACGCCGAACCATCGTACGGTAACGTTCGGCATCGGAAGTCGAGCGATTTGCATATACGCCGTTGATCTGGAAGCTTGCTAATCTAACGGTGATCGGACGCTGAACTTGCGCGAAGTTTACCTATGGTACCATGCGCGTATTTGATTGGCTATTGACTATATTTGTGGGCCCGGGGTCAAAGGCTTACCATATTATTTGAAAGAGTTAAAATGCGAAGGGTTAACTTTAATCCTAAAGTTCTGTTTAAAATTGTAAATATATTTATTTATCAAGTTCGTCAAATTGATAAATAAATTAAAAAGAAATAAAAAAGGAACGTAAGGGGGCTAAAGGAAATACCGTCCAGGAATACCATTAGTAATTGAATGGTTTTGACTCATGGTTTTAATAAAGGCAAAACTATATAAGAAGAAGAAAAATAGAGAATGTGGGGTGTGCGTGGTAAGGGTGGCGAATAAAATTTCTCAATAGAATATCTGTAAGGGCGAGCTCTATTCTTAACTGATAAATCTGACACTACGATGCACCCATGAACATAATGATCTGACGATGATGAATCTCTGGTTTGAATAACGGACGAAATTATGAAGAACTGGTGTGAGTATACAGAAAATACATAAATCTAGTGACCGGAAAGGCATGTGGTATGGAAACTGGTGGATCCAGTATGAAAATTGATGAAACGTGTTCCGCAGACTGAGGGTTGAAACCTTCAGACAAGGGGTCGTAGCTTCCTTCCAGTAGGAACTGGTAAACGAGAGCAGGGGGTAGTTGCTCCCATCTAGGAGAGGCTGGTAAACGAGAGAAGGTTGTAGCCTTCTACAGGTGGGTGTCTGCATGTTGGTATACGTCTGCACCAGCATATATTGTAAGAATTTTTTTCTATAATAAATATTGAAGATTGAGATTACAGCAGTGGTGGTTTTCTTCCGAATTGGGTTTCCACCTTAAATCCTGGTGTTCATATGTGATGTTCATGTTTGATGATTTGTTCTGTTATTTCTGTTCATGCTTAATGCTTATCTGATGTAATGCTCTTAGTAACGACATAATAAGATTTATGAACATACATGGTGAATGATGTACTATAACATATGTTTTAAGAGAAAGAAAAGAAAAATTGTTTAGTCCTAAATACTGATTCACCCCTCTCCTCTCAGTATTTTTCTCAATAGAATCATCAACCAATCAACCAACAACTTGATCTTTAATCAACATAATCAGCAGCATAATCAATATTCAAAAAACCCAAATCTGTATGAATACATCATTAACAGATAGCAGTAAAACAGCAAAACAGATCAGACATTTCATTCCACACACTTCAACAAAACCCTAGATTCCATACGCGCTTTTACTTCACTGAACCTGCGTATATACGGGCTTTCACAGAGACAAACCTGCGTATAGATCTGCAACTATTTCAGAATTGATCTTTGATTTCATACGCGCTTTTGCTGAAACGAGCCTGCGTATATACACGCTTTCTCTGAGATGAACATGCGTATAGATCTGTAACTTTTCAGTACTATGCAGCTCTTCAAACCAGATAACTCAGATCTCACCCTTTACTTCAGCAAAGATTCGCCAGATCATAGATCTAAACATTCCATAAACAGATCTAGAAAATACATAGTCATTTCAGATCTAGAGATTCCTCTTCATCATTTTCTTCATAGGTGCATTATTAATTCAGATCAATCAATAAACTGTTACCCATTCCATGCGGATATACTTCAGAGTGAAGTATTCATTAAAACCCAGATCTATGCACTTTATCAACCATTATAAACTTAGCCCAATACTTCAATTAGAACAGTGAAAACACTGTAATCAGAACTTCAGAAATAACCCATACTTCAGAATAGATAAGTAGATACAAACTCAACCCTGAACATTCATTAATTCAAATATCATACGCTACTTTGCTTTACTGAAGCCGCGTACATACGCGCTTTCCTGCTCACCAACCTTTGTATGCCTCTGTGCATACTATTTTTCAATAACATGAAATGCATACGCCACTTCTCTTCACCGAAGTTGCGTGTATACGCACTTTTCTTCGTATCAACCTGCTTATACTTCTGAGAATACTGATTTTCAGAATGTGATCAATCTCAGATTCAGATCTGAGGCTTTCAGTCAGACACCTTCTCAGTAATGCAGAACCTTTAGACAGTCAGTCAGGTTTAACCATGTTTTCTCACTCATTGATTAGATTTGTTCATTATCAAATCAGCAGCATACTTCATATTCAATCAACCCAGAACTTCAAGTAGACTTCATTGACCGACAGCAGAGAGAAAACATAAATCATAGAAGTAATATCTGTAAATAAGCTTCAGAAACCCTAACTTTCATACGCGCTTTTCATTAAGATAACTCGCGTATATATGCTCTTTCGCTGAAACCAACTAGCGTATAGATCTGTGAAGAATAAATTTTGCAGAACAGACCAGATCTATATAAGACTTACCCAGATTTATTCATTTTCTTCAGCAGAATTGCGCCATTTCTTCATCATTCCTTCAGTAGGTCATTCTAGAGATTCATCATCATCAGATCTAGAGATCTTGAACCATCATCAGATCCATGGGTGCATCATAGATTCAGATCTATCAATTCAGAACATAGTTCATTCATGCAGATATTCCTTAGAGAAATTTATTCATCAACAACCCTTTCACATGCACACTTTGCACTATGATCCTCTTCTCCTTATATAGTTTTAGCCTTTATCAATACCATGGGCCAAAACCACACCACTTCCGACGGTATTCTTGGACGGAATCAAATAAACCATACAGCGCTCAATACTATGTGCCAAAACCATGGTCATGTCCCCTGGTTTTATAAATTTAGAGTGCAAATAGGCATACGCTACTTGGTACGTACTTTTCTGTGTACATACGCGACTTGGCCTTTACAAACTCGCGTATACATTGTGACATATTATATTTATCATTTCTTCAGCACTTACTGGAATTCTTTTCTCTGTCACATCTGAACTGAACTGTAGATACATCATTCTTACATCTTTAACACATAGGTTTCTGTCCAAAGACAAATTCATCAAGTAGGTTGCCATCAAGGACAACACATTGCATCATATTTCCAACACTAATCATGTCGATATATGGTAAAAGAGTAGCCCTTGCTGCTATCCTATGAAGGAAGGAACATGCAATATCTTTAAACTGTAAATTTGAGGGTCTTGCATCATCAGCAGTCGCTTTGACCTCCACTACTTCAGGTTCTTCGTCTTCAATAATGGTATAGATATCTTGCCACTTTGTGGTACCTCTGTCAGTAGTGCAAACTGTATCTGAGACTATCGACGACATTTCTGTGTATTCCTCTTCTGCAACAGTCTGTTTGTTGTGCTTTTACATTACTTTGCAGATGGACATATCTTGAAGGAAAATCCCTATTAAAATAGAGTAATGATCAAATGATGGAGGATATGTTTGAAATGACCAATTCGAAAAGAAAATATCCGGGAAGCAACTGTTCCATAAATTATCCGTAACCAAACAATAACTATTTTCATTGGGATGATAAAACACACTTAATCATTTCTGACATGATTTATTTCACGTAAAACCTTTACTTAAAACCTGTCAAATCTATCGCAACGCGCCATTTGAATTTGTCTTTATGAAGCACATTACATTTTGTTTAAGCGATATGCGATTTCACGATATCGCGAAATCGCAAAATCGCAGTATCGGAATATCGCAAAATCAGAGTTATCGCAATATCGGAACTTTGGTAAAGTTTTCTTAAAGTTTCAAAGATTTATTCGCCATGTCTGATTTATGTTGTTGCTTGAGAAACTCCGATCTTTGATCGCAGAATCGGGATTTCACTATTTTGTTACTTATCTTTTAATGAAAAAGATTATGCGGGATGCGATTTGTGATGAGGTATTTTCAAGGATGTTTTATTAATTTATTTTTGTTTATTATGTTTTTATTAAATAAAAGAAATAATGTTTTTTGGAGTTTGATTTTTTATCTAAAATGAAAAATACATTTTTAATAAGGGTCCCTATTTCTATTTATTAAAGGTCTAGATTATTTTGCAAAATAAAAATGGGGGGGAGTTGTTGCATAGCACAACAATTGGCGATTCACTTGGGAGAATTAGATATCTCTAATTGGTTTATTTTGATATTTCTAAACTTTCAAAACGAGAAAAATATATAAGAATAAAAATAGTATGATTCATGTATTAAATAGTGTTTTTTCATAATATAATCTATTTATCTATCTCATTTCTTCTTAATTAACCCCTACATTTTTAATAAGGGTCCCTATTTCTATTTATTAAAGGTCTATATTATTTTTCAAAATAAAAATGTGGGGGAGTTGTTGCATAGCACAACAATTGGCGATTCACTTGGGAGAATTAGATATCTCTAATTGGTTTATTTTGATATTTCTAAACTTTCAAAACGAGAAAAATATATAAGAATAAAAATAGTATGATTCATGTATTAAATAGTGTTTTTTCATAATATAATCTATTTATCTATCTCATTTCTTCTTAATTAACCCCTTTCAGTGATAATACATAGGTATCTGTATTATTCAGTACTCAGATTTAAAAAGATAAAGTAGGTATTCTCTAAAATTGGTTTCATAGATTTTTACTCATTTATCACAGATAGAGCCATTGTTGCTAGCAGGCGTTTATAGCCTCGACAGGGTTATCTTTTAACCAATAATGATTCATGGTCCCATCTTAATTTAATTTCTTATTTCAAAGTATAATTTGACGTGTAATTGAATTTCTTTTTCTTTGACACGTTTTCAAAATCATTGTCCAGGTTTGGTGGCCTGATAGTGACAATGTCATTCACTTATAGTAATTTAGACTGAAAAAGTTGGCTCGTAATGAGACCCCTTGTCTATTGATTTTTTATAATCATTTAGCTATTACCATGTTGTAGTATGTAGTATTGGTAATATCAGTCTAGATTATTTCTTTATGATCATGATAAACAAACTCGTGATGAGACTTATTTTCTTTTGAATTTGTACATCATATATATTTCTTTTTCTTTTTTGAATTATACTTTGAAGAAGAAATTTTATCAGATGGGATGAATAATTAGCTCATTTAAGAGTTATGGATGATAATTATAGAGTTGGTAGATACCTTTTTGTAGAGAATCCTTGCTAAGTTAAAAGTTTCTTTAGTAAATTTCAAAAAAATAAAGTTTATTCAATTCTCATAGTTATAATCATCTTTTTACTTCACTTATTTATAGAAGCGAAAGATCAAAATAATTTATCAGAAATTTTTAAAATTTGAATCAACCAAAAATGATGCTATTTTCAACTTTTTATTTTCCTAAAGCAAAAAATAAAATTTAAAGCTTAATCTAAGAGAAATATTTTTTAAGAATTTGACCATTCACATGCAAGCAATCTTTCTTACCTGATAAGTCTTGCAGCAAAAAGTTGGATACGACTATTTTCTCAATGATTTGAAATTGACCAAGCCATAATCTTTGGAATTTGGTATGCTTACCCTTTTCCCCATGTGCCTTATCCCATTTCAAAACAAGGTCTCTAATTTCAAAATATTTTGAGTTGGTGGATGCTGTGTCAAATGAGGTTTTCACTATTTGTTGATGATGAGTATGTATGGCTTTGGATTTTCTCTTTGTTCTTCCATCTTAAAAATTTGATCTTGTCTAAGTTGAAGGGAAGATGAAGGATTTTCATCAATAAATTGCACTAAAGCAAATAATGGTATTGTTATATTTGTGGGTAGAACTGCTTCTTTCCCATAAACTAACACAAATGGAGAAGTACCTATTGAGGCTTTCTGGGTGATTCTATCTACCCAAAGAGCAAATAATAGTGCTTTGTGCCAATTTTTATGATTTTGTTCTATAGTTTTTTTGATGACTCTGATAAGGTTTTTATTTGTAGATTCAACTAATCCATTACCTTATGGATAATATTTAACTAAGTATTTTAATTTAAAACCTCTTTTCAAAGCAAATTCAATCATAGCATTTCCAGAAAAGTAAGATGAATTATCAAATATCAAAGTTGATGGGAGGCCAAACCTGGTGATTATGAACTGATCAATAAAACTGTAATACTTTGTGTATTAACCACCTTTAATGGGATAGCTTCTACACATTTTGTGAAATAATCAATTGCAGTTAGAATATACTTATGTTGTTTAGAAGAGTTTGGAGTTATTTCACCTATGATATCTAACCCCCGTTGTTCAAATGGTTGTTAGATATTTACTGGTTGTAGCGGAAATGTTGCTTTCCTTTCTCTCCCTGCTGCAGTTTGACACACTTTGCATTTTCTCGCGTATTCATTTGCATCTTTAAATAGATTTGGCCAGTAGTAACCTACATGCAGTATTTTATGAGCTATGGTGTTTCCTCCGAAATGACCTCCAGTTGGTCCATCATGTAATTCCTACATTACTTTTTCAGCTTCACTTTTCTCTAAACATATTAATAATACAGAATCATAATTCTTTCTAAATAGGACATCATCTATGAGTTGATATTTATTTGCTTTAAGTCTCAAAGCAGGCTTTGCTATATAATTGAGATATAATGGAGCATATCCATTTTTTAAGAAAATTTTCAGATCAGCATATTGTGACTAAGAGTCGTTTAGGCTTACCTCGAACAGTTGTATTTCATTTTATTAGTCTCCTTCTGTTGGTAAATGAGAGGCTCCAGTTAACATCTTGCAAATACCTTGACCTTTAACAATTTTAGCAAGATGTATCTCTACATCATATTCTTGAAGTGCAGTGACCCAATTTTCTCTCTTCTCTCCTACTTCTCGTTGGATTAATAATTTCCTTACTGTTGAGTAAGGTACTATTATTTTAGTATGTGTTTTTAGGAGAAAACTTCTAAAATGTTTCAAAGCTTTGAATACAGCATAATCTTGTTTTTCCACGGCTGAATAATTTAACTCAGCACCTTGAAGGTTAGAACTAAAAAACGAAATCGATGCTTCAATGTTTTGATCACTTAGCTGTGTTAAAAACTGCTGCGTATGATGTATCAGAAGAAAATGTATATAATACAAATGGCTTAAGAAAATTAGGAGTCATTAAAGAAGGAGCTTCGATGATAGCCTTTTTAATCAGTTTGAAAGAATTTCTCTCATCTTTTCCCCATTTAAAAATTGAATTTTTCTTAATCATTGTTTGCAGGGGTAATATGATTTGGGACAAATCAGGAACAAATCCTTTTACAAAATTAATTTGTCCTAAAAATGATTGCATCATTTTTTTATTATGTGGTAAAGGGATGTTTTCAATTTCCTGAATCCTATCAAGGTCAAT
This sequence comes from Pinus albicaulis, assembly GCA_034641835.2. Taxonomy (NCBI): domain Eukaryota; kingdom Viridiplantae; phylum Streptophyta; class Pinopsida; order Pinales; family Pinaceae; genus Pinus; species Pinus albicaulis. The sequence continues at coordinate 714,164,223 of CM076580.1, read as the reverse complement.
ATAGATTCTGCTTTTAGAGACAATGAACCCTAATAATTTTCCTTCTGATAAAGCGAAATAACATTTTTTAGGATTCAAGGAAATACTGAATTTTCTACATCTTTCAAAACTGTGTTTTAGGTGATTAACATGATTGTTTCTATGCTTAGAGTAAATAGTAATGTCATCTAAGTATATAACAACTGAGCTATTTATTAATCCTCTAAAAGCTATATCCATAGCACGTTGAAATGTAGCACCAGCATTAACCAACCCAAATGGAATTTTTTGGTATGCATATGTTCCCCACTTTGTCCTGAATGTTGTCTTTAATCTATCATCCGGATGTACCATAATCTAATTATATCCTGAAAATCTCTCAAGAAAAGACATCAATTCAGATCCTGCAACTGACTGTAATATTTTTTCCATGGTATTCAAGGGAAAATTATCCTTTTGGCAAGATTTATTCAAATTTCTAAAGTCTAAGCAAATCCTAATGTCTCCATTCTTCTTTCTAACTGGGACCATGTTTGACACCCATTTCGAATGTCTAACAGGAAAAATAATTTTGGCTTTGAGCATTTTATTTAATTCAGATTTAATTTGACTTTCTAAATTTGGGTGGATCTTTCTAAGTTTTTGTTGAACAGGTTTATCATCTGAGGTCATAGGTATGGTATGCTAAATTATGGAAGTATCATATGTCTTGAGATCTGAATAATCCCATGCAAAGATATCTTTATATGTTTTCAAAAAATTAATGAATGAATTCCTTTCTTCAAGTTTTAAACCAAGACCTAAGTTGATGTTTTGAGGTTTTTCTGGTGTACCAAGATTAATCAATTCAAATTTTAGAGTAGAAATCTGGGTTTTTGAATTGATGATCTTTTTAAAACTATCTTTTAAATCATAGAGATCTTCCATTTTGACTACAGATTTGGGAATTGGATTAGTATTTTCTTTATCTTCAATCTGTAATTCATGTTCATGTTCATCTACGATTTGACCTTCATAAGCTCTGTCTGATGTAAGAAAGTATACTATATATGCATCATTGTTAAATACTCTCCAATTTGTTATGTTGTCAGGAATGGAAGGCCTAAAAATTAACTCAATTGAAAATCTGTCTAGGCTAAATTCTTCGGATGGTATAAGCTTAGATGCTACATTATCAAGTAAATTAGCACTTGCATTTTTTAATCTAGGAACTGTGGAGATATTAAATGCAGAAAAATGGGATGTAAGGCTTTGAGCTAGAGTTTGATAGTGTTTCAAATGTCCAAAAATACAATGAATTGTATTTCTGACCTGTCTAACAATTATTTCAGAATCTCCATATACCTGCAAATATTTAACATTTAAACTAATAGCTTTGTATAGACCTTGTATCAATGCTTCATATTTAGCGGTATTATTTGCGCATTGGAATTCGAGTCTGCAAGCTAGCATTGTTTTCTCTCCTTGTGGATTGATTAAAACGCAACCTGCTCCTGCACCATCTTCTGATTTTGAACCATCAAAGTATAAAGTCCAAAATAAATAATTTTTCAAAATTTTATTGCTAAGATTAACACATCTAGAAGTGTTTGTTTTAGAAAAGTTCTCAATTTGAGAGATAGCAGTGTTTATTGAAAAAGGTGAAATTTGGGCATTGAATGATCCAAGAAATGATTCAGCTGAATAATTTCCAACAATATTATTTGTGAAAGCTACAGGCTCATTTGTTTCTTCTAGTTCAGTGACTGTATGTTTCATAAATTTTTCGCGATCAACTCTGATTTGATTTGGTTTATCATTTTATGGTAACCACATGTGTGACCAATCGGTAGCGAAATATCCATGTAACTTTTCAGACCAATCCCTTCTTAAAATAAGACCATAAAATTCAGGGATGTCTGCTACCAGAATATCAATTACTTGCAGTACCTTTGGATTGGATGATAATCTAATGGATACTGACAGCATTTCTCCAATGACTTCTACTTTTGTTCTATCTAATTGGACTATATGTACAACATATTTTTGAGGAGTGATATTCAATTTTGTACACATTGTTCTTGGCATGATGTTTTAAGAAGCTCCTGAATCAATAAGACAATTATGAACATTTTTCTTGAAAATATCATAAGTCAAAAGTAAAGGAGGAGTGTGAGAAATAGATCTATCATCAATTAAAACTAGGTCATTGGGATTTACTTTGTTTGGAGATGACGGAGGTTTTCCCATATCTTTAGAAGCTTGGGCTATAACTGGTGGTTGTATAGGATCTACAGGGATTGCCTTTAGTTCTATAAGTAAAATTTTCTGCTGCTGTTTAAGTTTGTTCATTTCATGTAATGAAATATTTTCTTTGGTATTTTTAATATCTTCAACTATATTTTATTCCACTGTATCTGAAACTATCAAAGTTTTGGAAGTTGTAATAGGATAATATGAAATAGGATTTGTCTGGGCAGTTTTAGATTTTTTGACTATTGCTTTCTCCTTTGTGGGGAGAGATTTTTGTTTCTGATATAATATAGTTGAATCAGAAAAAGATTTGCTTCTTGTAGACATAGGCATAGCTTCTCTTTCTTCTTCTGTGGGAAGAATGAAATCCCATAACCCATTCAGTTCAACTTCTTCCTCAGACTCTGGTTTGTTTTCGAATGGTGAGGGATCTTCAGTATCTTGATCAAATTCAGCATTTGAAATAACATTTGGAGGCTGAGATGTTGAATTAGGATTTTTCTTAAATGGGTGATATGATTTATTAGGTACTGATGATTCAGAAACTTGTTTCTTTATATCAACCATGCCATTTGACATAGTCTTTAACACTTTTTGAAGACCTTAAAGATCGAATGGATCTTTTGAGACTTTCTTTTTGGAATCTTGACTAAATGTCACTTTATTTGATTTCCTGTCTTCCACCTCTGATCGTTTTTCTAATGCTAAAATTCTTTTCTCAACAGCAAGAGCTTCTTTCATGTTTTCTAAAAGGGTAGCTTTACCAACTCTATCTACAAAAATAGATATATTAGAAGGTAAGGAAGAAATATACTACTCTATTTGTACATCAACAGCAAGCTTGGAAGTGATTGGGATTTTGTTTAATAACTTGTTAAACCTAGAGTTGAAATCTTTGATCCTTTCACCTGAAATTGGTTTTAGATTGGAAAGGGCATTGATTGAAGATGCAACAGTTCTATCATCTCCAAATTTTGCAAGAAAAACTTGTTCAAAATTTTCCCAATCGGAAATAGATCCTCCCGGAAGTGAAAAGTACCAAGATCCTGCAGATCCTTGTAAATTATAAGGAAACAATCTGACTACAATATCTTCATGAGCAACTCCATTAAGATTCATGGATAAAATTATTGATATGTTCTTCAGCAGGAAGACCATCATCTGGATTATATTTTGGTAGCCATTTTTCGGGATGATCTGGAAGAGGATTTGGATTTGCAATCAATACAGCACCAGGATTTGTCCAAGGTCGATTAGCCATAATTGGATTTGAATTTTTTGAAGATACAGAAGTAGATCCAGAAGTAGGAGAGATGGATGTAGAACTTACAACTGGAACAATACTACTTGTGATAGTATTGATTGTTTGAGTAGAGGAAATGGAAGAATAAGAAGATGTAGTTTGAGTAAGAGGATGTGAAGAAGTAACTGAAGGAAAATTTGATGTGACTTCACTCGTATCTAATTTAGATCTAGATATAGAGAAAAATTTGCGATGTGATTCTATTGGAAACTCAAATGGAGGAATTCCAAGTCTTTCAATTTTGGATCGGGTTAATATACCAGTTTCTTTAAATAAGGAAGTAACGCTTTCTTCAGAAGCTTCTGGATTAACAAGCTTTTTTGCAGAAATAGATATTCCTTCTAATTTCTGAATTAAGTACTAAACTTCGGGAGACTCAGGAGTGAATTCTGAAGCAGATGACTGTTGAGATATTTTCAGGAGATGAGGGGAAAGTTTCTACAATTTTTGATTTCTGAGTTGGTGATTTAGAGTTTGATCGAGAAGTTGTAGGATGCTTTTGGGGAGGTCAACTCTTATGAGGGCTTCTAGTTTAAGGTTTAGATTTATATGTCATTCATATTCAGTCCCTCCTTTCTGCGCCAAAAATGTTGAGGCCTCAGAAATATGTGGCAACAACAAGGCGGATAACCACCCGGTCTAGACCTTAAAGTAGTTCCTTTTCTGTTTGGGATACTGGCTCAGACTAGGTGAAATGGGACCAGTTTCCCATATTTGGGTTTTTGTATGATTGTTGGATTTCTCTCAAAATATTTGCATGAAGAATTACTAAAAACTAAAACAAATTTATTCTAGAATGCAAAAATTTGAATTAAGTCTAATCTAATCTAACCCGGGATAATATTAATTTTATGTGATTTAGAATGATATATATTTAGTCTGTGATGATTTAGATCAATCACGGACTTAATAAAATTAGTTCTTTGTAAAATGTTTCTTTTTAGAAATAGTTAATCAAAAGAAAATGTAAAACATATCGCATATATTCTGATGATCATATATAAAACAAATCAATTTCTATCTTTATATCGTACAATAGTGCAACTGATATTTCAAACAAAAAAAATTGATTCCATACATAATTCATGAAAGCTGAAGTTATCACTAATGCTTAAAATAGAATTTAGCATACATGATAATAGTACCAAATGTATTGTCCTATTCATATGATCAGTAATAATAGGCCATAATCAATCCTTCTATCAATGAGTCTTTCAGAGAATACAAAAGTGCATCAACGGTGATAAAAAAAATGATATATAACTAAAAAGGCCATGTTCCATTATTTCATCAAGGCATCTACAAACTTACAATAAATCATTCTTTGTAAATGTTCTCAATAAAATTCTGGACCTCTCTCTAAATGCATGAGAAGGGTTTAAATACTACATTAACTACTTACAAAAATAGATTATACAAAATATCCTATGAGGTGGTTTCAAACAACCTTCCTCATTCCTAGTGCCTAATTGCTAAAATTGAAATTATTAAAAAAAAACTAACTTATAATCATGCCCGATGATAGATTACTGCCAGCTCTGCTTTTCTGCCAGGGAAAATTTTAGGGGCGAATTTTAAAGGGTTTTAGATTTTGGAGGGGTGAATTTTTTATATAAACCCATTTTGTATAGTCTTATATAGTTAGCCCTATAATTATTTTAAAAATAATTAATTATTAGCTGTTAGCCAAAATAAGTAAATGCGCATAAACATTTAAACGAGTGGATTCACCTCCCGATTTCTAGTTTGGAGCAGTTTTGCATGGCATTCGCCAAGATTTACTGGGTAGGAGGGGGATTGGAGTTACATTCGCCCCCCATTTTTTTAATGGTTGGGGTTTCACTATATCAATAATTTTTTACTGGTTGGGGTTTCAGTGGCATTCTCATGGACCTCATTTCAGAAGAGAGATTCCTAAAACTATTTGAATCATGGCAGATACACACTATATGTATCAGTAAATTCGGTTGGAGGATTCCTGTATGATGATAGAGTGTCAACTCAGAACTTTGAAAATTTGGCACCTCACCAAATTTAATCAGAATCCTAATCTCCCCATGATTAAAAAATTTAGGATTTCATTGACATATCTCAGATATCTGAAGAGCATGATTTCGTTTCACATTTCTCGAATCATCTGTCGAGATAGGACTGTGGATCAGTTCATGGAATGTGTGGTATATATCTAACGCTAACACCATTCTATCAATTGTCGCATCTCTCTATTTATTGGGTGAAACCAATGCCAAAGATTTGCCCCAGTATCTCATTTTATCCCCTATAACCCTGACAGTCCTTTGTATCACTCTTTCACAGTTTCAGCGCTATCAGCGATCAATGGGCATCGAGGTTAGCAGTTCAAATCCTTACAATTATCTCTCAATTTTTCAATTTGTTGTTTTATTTTGCATAGAGAATTGATGGCAATAATGCATGCAGAGTAGCCTTGGCTCTAATCATTCATTTTTGAGCTTACAGTGGTCTGTATCCTAGGATTTTAACATTCTGGTTCCGTTAATTTGGGTCCTTTAGAATTCCTCTCACAGATCCGAGTTTCTTAGCTTTGGTTACTGTAAAATATGGCTGAATTAGGGACCATCGTTCGCATATTTTCTCTATAGAGTGTCGATTTCCTTATGTCGTTCAGATAGTTGTAATTTGAGTTTTGTTTGAATTTATCTTTAGAAGCAGTCAACCAATTAATATCTATAGTGTTATGTTTTTCGTGCTAGTTTTTTCTGTAGAAATGGTGGATTCCAATGTCTAATTGCTTCTCCTAATATATTTGAATTTACATATAAAATTTTGTATTCCGTTCAGGACAGGGGTCGTGAGGTCTGGTGGGTTACAATCAACACTCCAGGACTGGGATCTTTATGTCAATGGGAAGGGTGTTTATAGAGAGGGAGTGGCCCTACAACGAACAAGATTATCTGTATCAGTCCTTGGTTGTCCTCTGTCTCTTTAGAACGTGTCTTGTTAGGGTTTATTTTGTGTAAATAGATAATAAATAATAAATAAACATAGACAATGTTTTACATCTTAGAATAGATTCAACCACTCTCTGAGAACGTGATTGTTTTTAACGTGTAATTAGAATTTCATGTTCTCTGGAAACCAAGATTCTTTTTGAAGTTTCTGTGGAAGGGATTTCTACCCAGAAACCTAAGGGGCTTATTCTGCACCTCAGACCTCAGACGAGGATAATAATCTTTGAGTTTTATTAAATTTAAATTTACTTACTTTTATGAACAGGACCGTGGCTGGGTGGCAAAGCTAGGGTGTTTTATACCCAACTAAGGTTCAGATTCTCCAGAGACATGCCAGTCTAGTCCATACCTTGCATGTGGCCAGAGTTGCAGTTGTACCTCCGAAGCATTTTCCAGAAAAAGAAAAGAATCATGTACATGTTAACATAAATTCCAAAATGACAATATATGTTATTTCCTCTTATGGTGTCTCGTGTTTGGCCAGGATTCTAAGAGTTCAATTCCTGCAATTTATTGATTACACAAGGAAAACATAATATTGGTTAAATTGATGAATTTTTCTGAATCCTTTGGGACTTTTAAAAGCCTGGTGCTCCATGGAGTTTTTTCCCATCTTAATGACCTTGAAAGTAGAAACAATTTATTGTTTGATTTAAGAGGTCATCATTTTATTGGATTCCAGTATATTATGATATCGGTAGAAATGGAGGCTCTTTTTTTTCCTGTTTTGAAGACTAAAATGTGCCATGTGAAATTGCTCTATCTCGGCTCTAAGTCTGTCTCCCAACTCTGCTTGCTCCAAAAAAGTGTTGCTACCATCCAATGTCACATGGTTCGGGTTCAAATTCGAGTTCGACAATGATTAGGTTTAGTTTGAGTTCGAATTTTTTGATGGGTTTGGCTAAGGTTCGCAATTAGGTTCGTCTATATACATTTTCTATATGTATAGATATATTAACTTGAAAATGAAATATAAGATAAAATCGTAAGAAATCAACATCAATAAATAAAAAATTTATCATGAACATGGAAACTACAACGATAGATTACAAGCTTGAGTTGTGGCATGAGGTTATGAGTTTTGATCTATGGACTTGGTTAATGGCCATGAAGTTCGATGAGGTTCATCGAACCTCAAAATATTTTTGCAAAAGAATCAAGGCACGCTTTTGAAAAAATAGAGCTTTGAATACCTTTGATACATCTTCAATAAGGATGGAGTCAAAGTTGACCCAACGAAGAGTTATGCCATCCTTTATTTGATCACCCCAAGAAATGTGATATTATTGAGAGGGTTTCTTTTTATATATAGCTTCCATGGGGTATAAGGCACGTAGAGGCCTCATGTCACTCAATGGTTTACAAAAATGTATCTATTCAAATGGATAGAGGAAACCAAGGTCACATTCCAAAGGAATCTAATGGAATGTGACACATCAAGCGTGTCACCATGACCTTTGTGCAAAACCAATGATCAATTGTTGTTGATAGAAGGAAGCTGATTGGTAAGGTGAAGTGTTGTCTATTTATGATAAAGAAATTGGCCAAGAGAATTGGGTAAGCAAGTTATAAGGTCTTAACTCTCATATGTAGTGCAAGATCTAGCACTGTAATGATTTGGATCTGCCCAAGCACAGGAATAGCAAGTACCATGTGCCCGGGATCAACAAGTATATCCTCAAAGATTCATCATCCACTGTTGTAAGTGAGAATAGGATTGAATTGGACTGTATGTGTGTGTGATTGACCCTGCATTTTTTTGCTTTATAATTTTCCATTGTCCCTCCCCTTTCATTTATTAAAGGGTTTTAACATTTATATGTTGTCGGCCCTTTGTAATTTTCCTTGAAAAATGTTAAATCTACTTCATCACTTAGGATTACAATGTAGCAAGGTGATCTATTAATGTAGAATGAATTTGAATGTGGTATGAACATCTGAATTTTATTATGAAGATCATGATGATACGTGGTTGTTGTACACAAATTATCCTACCACACAAAATTGTAGGTTGTTGGAGGCTTCACCATATGGGTAGAGACATTGAGGACAATATGTTCTTTGTGACCAAACAAAAGTAAACCAAAAGCAACAGTATAGTCTACCTTTTTTTGTATTTTCTATAACAGTTTAACTGCATGGTGGACAACTCATATCATTTTTTACTGTAACTTACCCAACAAAAGTTAACAATATGTAAATTATACATCTGGCACACAAATTAAGGCAAACAAATAAGGGCCACCACATCAATGCCATCACCATGAGTCTATGTGAACCAATAGCACCATGAGGACCACTGCTACTAGGATGACATCATGAGGATCATCACTACTAGGTTGACATCAATGCCAACACCATGAGACAACATGTCTAACATTAGCCTTGAAATGTGTGCTACAAACCCGCAGAATTGACCTCAAAATTCAGGCATGTCTGACTGCAATTAATGCATTGTAATAGCCTCAATTTCAGTGCTCATATTCCTAAATTTTTAGGCTTGTCAAACCAAAGTTAATGCCCTTGACTTCTGTGTTGGAGGACCTGCAATTAATGAATTGGAACCTCCTTGGAAAACATTTTGGAACCTCTGTAGTACCTTCTTGGTAGTCATGCCTCTGTCCCAGCCTAGAAATTTGGGCATGAACTTGGTCTTCTCCAAACTGTTGTATGATTTCTCTCCTTGAGCAATGCTATCTCAGGCTCAATACACCTCAATTAGAGAAATGATCTCCATTGCAGCAAATATGGGGTGTAAGATTTACCAAATGGATTGATTCAGATGGAGAGGTTATTATAATACAAAATTTGGCTTTCTTCAGCTCATACTATCTAGGTTTTTAGCTTTACTAGTTCACACTCTACTGTTTCAGACATCTTCCAGGCTTCAAAATCACTCATATTTTTTTCAGAATTTATAGTCTATAAAACATTGTTTCAGATGACTAAATACCCATACCAATATAGAGTTAGTTGAGGAAAGATCAAGGATTCAAGTAGTTGGAAGGCCATTGGTCTGTCACTAGGCTTAGTATATATTTTAATGTATCCAATGGGGAAAAACGTTTTCATCCTATGAATGCAAGCACTACTTTGTTTCATTTATTTGTGCTTGTTTTTGTAATCTAGTGTTAATAATACATCTGGCACACAAATTAAGGCAAACAAACAAGGGCCACCACATCAATGCCATCACCATGAGTCTATGTGAACCAATAGCACCATGAGGACCACTGCTACTAGGATGACATCATGAGGATCATCACTACTAGGTTGACATCAATGCCAACACCATGAGACAACATGTCTAACATCGGCCTTGAAATGTGTGCTACAAACCCATAGAATTGACCTCAAAATTTAGGCCTAATGCATTGTAATAGCCTCAATTTCAACGCTCATATTCCTAAATTTTTAGGCTTGTCAAACCAAATTTAATGCCCTTGACTTCTGTGTCGGAGGACCTGCAATTAATGAATTGGAACCTCCTTGGAAAACATGTTGGAACCTCTGTAGTACCTTCTTGGTATTCATGCCTCTGTCCCAGCCTAGAAATTTGGGCATGAACTTGGTCTTCTCCAAATTGTTGTATGATTTCTCTCCTCGAGCAATGCTATCTCAGGCTCAATACACCTCAATTAGAGAAATGATCTCCATTGCAGCAGAGATGGGGTGTAAGATTTACCAAATGGATTGATTCAGATGGAGAGGTTATTATAATACAAAATTTGGCTTTCTTCAGTTCATACTATCTAGGTTTTTAGCTTTACTAGTTCACACTCTACTGTTTCAAACATCTTCCAGGCTTCAAAATCACTCACATTTTTTTCAGAATTTAAAGTCTATAAAACATTGTTTCAGATGACTAAATACCCATACCAATAGAGAGTTAGTTGAGGAAAGATCAAGGATTCAAGTAGTTGGAAGGCCATTGGTCTGTCACTAGGCTTAGTATATATTTTGATGTATCCAATGGGGAAAAACGTTTTCATCCTATGAATGCAAGCACTACTTTGTTTCATTTATTTGTGCTTGTTTTTGTAATCTAGTGTTAATAATACACTGCTCGACTTCTTGTCTCATTGGGACTTCTTCCTTGGCATATTAATCGTATCTAGAAATACAATCAGCAAATAAACATAACCATTAAAAGTTAAAACCATCATTTTAATAAACTTGAATGATCACTATGCTTTGCAAGAACACATACCTTCCAATATCTGCATCTGCTGCACATAAATATGCAATCAATGCATCCAACACCTTTTCTTGGACTGGTGCATTTGAGTCAGATACTGCCTTCTTGAAAAATGAACCTAAGGTGTAAACAATGCATGCACGCCTTCCAATCAGATCAAGCAATATATCACATAATATAAAAATCATTCCTCCACCATCCTTATTCCAACATGAAATAGCCTATTAATATTGATAATTCAAAATCTCACTGGATCATTTTAGCTGTATCTATGTCTAAAAAAATTTATTGAACTAAAAATGATAGTTGTCAATATATGCACAGCACCACCAATGTTCCTATATACAAAGATAAAATTTGTGAAACATGAGTTTAATGAATAAAGAACAATTAAAAATTCACTCAGATGGCCAGCTACAATGGCATGACTGATACGTTCTCTTTTAGACCATATTGCATCTTCAAAAAATATTGCCATCTCAATCAAATATGCAAGTCTTGTTCTCAAATTTCTGTCTAAATAATGTACGAGCTTACAATCCTACTAGAAAATACGTTTCTATTGCCACCTCTCCTGATAACAGATTCCACAAATCCATTTTTAAAAGGACCCTTAGAGAGCTATCACATCTAGAACATCCAACCTCTGTTGAATTTACAAACACTACTGCTCCTCTGGCAATGAGTTCAAAGAATTGAAATTGGGACATATTAAAAACGTGATACCATGTGCTACAGTAGAGAAATTTTAGTCCTCCTTATTAGTAAAATCATCACAGCTGGAACTCAGATGATGCTCTCTGGTCACTGCTTCTGTCAGACACTTGTTCCAATGCAAGGTTTTTATTGTCCAGTTTTTTAGATTTGATCTGATATGTTTTGCACAAAGTCTTCAGGCAGGCAACACATTGCCATAGTCTCTTTTCAAAAACCATATTTCAGGTGCCTAGGATGAATGTAATACGTACTAATGTAGTGATAGGTTAGAAAAACTTTCTACAAGATAGCCACAGTACTGTTATTTTATGAGCCTGTATGGACAGTATGATGTATATTCTGATTTCACACTTGACATGTCAAATATAATGTTTTTTTAACATGGAAAAGCATATAACCACAGTGAGATAAAATTTAAAAATTTATGAGAAATTTCTTATTTCAATATCGTGTGAACTATAAGAATATTTTATAGGGAAAATGAGTGAAAAAATTTACTATTTCACATATTTCACATTCGAAACTTTCTTTTCTTTTTCAAGTTTGTTAACTTCTCATAAAAAAATTAAAATTGTAGCACTAATGCACTAGAAATGCACTTTTATATATGATAAATGTGTGTATGTATGGGAGAAAGCAACAATTAGGCTTAAAAGGGAATCCACTAACATTTTGTGCTAATGGAATCCACTAGATTCATGGATCACTGAGAAATTAATATCCTTGAGACAAAGAAACACTTCTTTTGAGGATAAGAGTAAATTATATTAATTAGTTCTGAAAACAAGAGGAAGACTTTTGCCCATGAAATCCTTAGAATTGTGTGAAACCTACTTTTTGGGGAGCAGAATTGAATGAATGGAAAACCCTGATTGACTTATGAATTGCAAGTACTTCGCTGACAGGCATAAACTTCTGGTGTATGGAAAGACTTGATAGAAGAAGGGCAGCCACAGTCTCTTGAGCAGTGGAGGCCGAGTTGGCAGGACTGTAACAGTGGTTACAACATGCCCTAGTCATAGGTATGGTTTCTGAAACAAGAACACAAAACCAAGAACAAGAAGGATAAGGGGAAGTTGAGAAACAAGGTATGTTTCTCTAATAGATTGGTTTGGTTTTTAATGAATGGTTGTTAAAGAGCACTTGTGAATTGTTGAAAGGCCCAAGTACAGTGATGTTTGAAGAATTAAGTCACTATTATAAGGAAACTATTATGAATCCCTAAGGACAATGATCTCTAGAATTCAAACTTTGTTGTATGGGAAGATGTGTGAATTCACTAAGCACACTGAATGTGGAAGTTGTCTAGAGGTTTGGCAATACCTTTGTTAGAAAAGTTTTCTATGGTTTCTTCATCCAGTGAAGTTGCAGGTTCCATGGCTGAGGAGGAGGAGGAGGAGCAGGAGGTGATTGAGATGGCAGACAATTGTTATAGTGGATAAAATGGAGATGAAGTTGATGCTCTGTTAAAATTAGGGGACAAGTTAGCTGACACTGCAGATTCAATGGAGGTTCCAGACCAGAGGAGCAATGGGATTAGGAAATCTTTTGAGAGGTTAAGGGATATGATTGGCAGAGATTGGATGGATGCAGTTGATGTGTTGGATGAAGCTATTCGGTGTGTGAAGGGAATGGAAATGGACCTCAAGAATATGAATGGCTACTATGACATGTGAATTCTTTTATGTTGGCAGTTATTGATTTAGATGTTTCAAATTTGTAATATGGAATTTCTAGAAGTAGAATTAGAATTTTGTAATTTGTTGATCGAGGCAAGCAATTTTCTTGCAGGATCCCGGTGAGATTGTTTGTAACTTTCTTTTAAAGGTATTTTAATTTCAAGTAGCAGGTGTATACATAAATTATAAACAGATTCAGTGAAATTGCCTTGAGCTTTTCTTCTTGTTTGTTGGTGTCACTTTGCAGCATCTGAATTTTCCCTCAATTTAAAAGCATTTAATGTTCAAGAGATCATGGTTGGTGTAATAAACAAGTTTTACTCATTTCTCAAAGTATTTATGCATTGCATTTTTGGTTTGTGGTTGTTTTTTAATTATACAGAATATGTAAGTTATTGGAGTAATCTAGATTTAAAATTAAATCCATTAATTTCCACAGTAATACCAACAAAAGTAACACCAACAAAGTTATTGGAGTAATTTAGATTTAAAATTAAATCCATTAATTGCCACAGTAATACCAACAAAAGTAACACCAACAATAGTGTTACAGTATATTCAATAACTAATAACCCAAATATAACAATAATTTAAAAAATAATTGTAGGTAATATAGAGCATTTTATTTACAATTCCTTAGTGGTAAGAGAATTTTTAATTTTTATGTTATTTACTATTAATGGTTGACAGTGCACTCCCAACTACCTAGTGAATTTCTTGCCTCTTGTACATATTCAAGGAGCATTATGGAGCTTTGGACATGTCATCTTTCGCTGTGTAGATAAATTTCATGAAGTTGTCCCTTATCTTTCATAAGCTGTATTGATGTAACTGTCTCATTTCACTGCCAGACCAATTATATTTAACGTTAAATTGGTGTATGTTTATCCATATATGGCTCTTGTTGGATCTGGATGAGCTCTCTTTTGCATTATCATACTCCCCCTTTCTAGTTGATTATAATTGAGTGAGCTTGGTTTTCATATTTGGAATTCCAATAATCTAATTGTTCTAAAGGATCTGCCCTATATCTCTGATATTTTAGAACAAGGACTAGCAATTTTTTCCTTCAACAATAATTTTGTTGTTACAAGCTATATTGTTCATAGGGTCTTATAGAAATTTTCTTACATAGTGACAAGAGTCAAGACTACTACTTTGTCACACAAGTTAAGGCATCATCAATAGCTCATACAATACTAAATAACTTCCACATTCAGTATGCTTAGTGAATTCACATATATTCCCATACAACAAAGTTTGAATTCTAGAGATCATTGTCCTTAGGGCTTCATAATAGTTGCCTTCTCATAGTGACTTAATTCTTCAAACATCACTGTACTTGGGCCTTTCAATAGTCCACAAGTGCTCTTTAACAACCATTCATTAACAAACAAACCAATCTATTAGAGAAACATACCTTTTTTTCTCAACTTCCCCTTATCCTTCTTGTTCTTGGTTTTGTGTTCTTGCTTCAGAAACCAAACCTCTGATTAGGGCATGTTGTAACCATTGTTACAGTCCTGCCAATTCAGCCTCCATTACTCAAGAGACTGTGGCTGCCCTTATTCTATCAAGTCTTTCCATACGTTGGGTTATAATACACCTTCTAGCCTATTGTTGCACCCTTTTGGTCCTCAAAAGGATACCTACATCAGTTCAGTTTCCCACAAATATTTGCAAAGATATTCCTCCACGGATGCAACACAAAATTACTTGTGATGTTTCACACTTTGGATGATCTTCAAACTCATGCTCCAGATCTTTTAGTAACAACGTTCCAACCTAGCAGACTTCCTCTACGAACCAAGCACCCTTGCAACCTTCTTAACAGTCTCTATCTACCTTTGGTCCTCTCTGAAAGCCTTGCTCTACCCAGGTATTAATGCAGCCTACTAACCTGCATTCAAACCAAGCACAAGAACCCTACAACAACCTTGTTGCAACTCGGTCCTACACTAGATTATCTCTAGATTTTCGGACCTAAATTTATTCAAGGAACAAAGATAAGGATGGCCTAACAACTTGGCCCTATGATACTTTTCATCATTTCATATCAGAGATACAAACTTGACTTCTTGGTCCAACTATTAGGCTCTCAACTCAGATGCTTTTCCTCTAACCTGTGCCAAACCAATATCAAAAAAGACAAAGACAAAAACCTCATTCTTACTTTTGTTCCTGTTTAGTTCTGCTCATCTAAGGTATGTGAGGTTCTCTTGAGGAGAGATCTACTCTTGTTGGATGTATAATATTATACTCTTCTTAGTAGTTTTTCTTTTCAAGCTTAACCCACAGATCATTGTTATGGCCTAGCTTAGAGAAAGTAATTTGAGTAGTCATGCATATGCATTGTCTTAGAGACATTACATGTCAAAGTTTGTCCCTTTGCAGTAAGCAAAAGGCCTCCAACTCTAGATCATTGTATACATGTAGTGTTTTGCCATCAATTATTGCTTTCTATATTTTTCACCTTTGAAGAGTCATCATACATAAATGGTATTATTGGATAAGCAAGCTAACTATGGTCTTAAATTGTAGCACCACAATTATCACCTCAAAACTCAGATTTCACACCTTACATATCGTTTGATTATCCTTAATCCCTTCAAAACATAGCTCTTTGGAATGTTTGTAATTTGATCCTTCAAATTGCAGAACAGAAGTAGACCTTTGAAGAATAGAATGTAATTCTTGTGGAGAACCGCTTACTAGTTCAATCACATTACTATATTTGAATGCTTGGCAGAATCTGCTATAGTACATCATTTTATCTTTTTTCCATTGGAGGTATCTTCAACTTATGCCAACATCAGTGATCTTCAAAGGCAATGTAATTCTCTAT
This sequence comes from Pinus albicaulis, assembly GCA_034641835.2. NCBI lineage: Eukaryota > Viridiplantae > Streptophyta > Pinopsida > Pinales > Pinaceae > Pinus > Pinus albicaulis. The sequence continues at coordinate 714,148,280 of CM076580.1, read as the reverse complement.
ATTGATGTTTATTGATTAGTAATGGAACATCATGATTGAAAGTTAAATGAAGGTTTTCACTCCTTATATGTATAGAATTTAAATGGAGACAGAGAACTAAAAGGAAAATTGCAATCTTTTATCTTTACTCTTACAAGGAATTGAAATGAGAACTGTAATTCAAATTTTCTCATTAATGGTTTATAAACTAAGTCTAGCTGCTTGTAAGTCTGTATTTTGGCATGGCACATTGTACCAGAGATTTACTATTTACAAATTACTTATATTTCCAAATGAAAAATGATGCTTAGCTCAACATGTTTTCTTGTTGGTCAAACTAAAGTAAATATTTTACTTCAAAGTTTAGTGTTTGACAATAATTTAGCAGAGCTCTAGCATCAGGACCTCACCTACCTGAGCAAAGAGCTAGTTACTTTCTGGGCTCTCTGATTATGAAAATGGCTATGGATTCTTGTTTACATTCTCAGCCAAGACGAATATTTATAGGAAGGATATAGATTCTGTGTGATATTAGAGCCAAAGTGGAGATGCTTGTCAACCTTATCTAGGGATGGAAAACCCTATCTCCATGATGCACTATTCTCTATATACATGTTTATTGATTAGTAATGGAACATCAGATGATTGAAAGTTAAACGAAGGATTTCACTCCTTGTATGTATAAAATGTAAATGGAGACAAAGAAATAAAAGGAAAATTGAAATATTTATGTGTACTCTTACAAGGACTTGAAATGAGAACTATAATTCAAATTTTCTCATTAATGGTTTATAAATTGAGGCTGACTGCTTGTAAGTTTGTCTTTTGGCAAGCACATTGTAGCATAGATTTACTGTTTACTGGAGGTTATCTCAAAATTTATTTAAGGTACCATGGATCTAAATTTCTTATGAAATTTCAACACTATAACAAACTTTGGTGCAAATTGTTGATCAATTCTCACTTGGTTAGGGTTATAGATGTTAATGAAAATTTTGTGTGCATGCATGAGAGTTTGGTGCAAATGCACAATGTTGTGTAGCATTAGTGTGATAAATATGGGATAGTGAAAAGCATAGTTTTGAATATTAGTCTAAGTTGACTCATACCTAATCAACTCAGTCAAGTTGATTGTTGGTTGAACAGTTAATTGTTGTTTTAATGGATAGAAGATCTTGCAGGCCCAAATACCAAAGGGAAAAATCGAGCCCATCATGGGTTTCTCTTTGTAATTCTCCACCACTGCTACCTTCCATGCTTCCTCAAACTCCTCTCCAACCTCAATATCATTTCTATAAGTAGTAGCATGAGCAACAACACTACGCTTAGCAGAACTAGAAGAACGCGTTTTCCAAACTGCACAAGAACTACTTCCCTCACGAGTCACCATGTGCCATGCTTGGTCTTGGTGGTTCGCTTCCTTCAACTCCTGGTTCAACTGCCATATCTTTATTGGAACCAACATCCCGAACTCCACTAGACAACGATTCACCATTTTTTACTAGTGATTTTCCATTTGTACTCGTGATTTTCCATGATTTTACAAGATAATATAATCTCATGAGAGATTCGCCAAAAAAATTATATATACATATTATATTATTAATTAAATTGCCTTCCATTTTTCCTATGTATCATGGGGATTCGCCCATTTATTATACATATAAATTTAGGGGGGTTCTTAAAATTTTCCCTGTTTTCTGCTCACAAATATCTGACATCAACTGAACCTGTGGAGGCTTCCCATACTACGTCTTCATTTTCCCAGCAAATATAGCATCCTGTAAAAGTGGTTGCATTTTCTGTATGGAATCCAGAGAGCAACTCAATGTCATTACTTCACTATGCAGTTTAACCAGTAATTGCCAGTATGATTCCCAATCAGCCTTCTTCAGTTGTGCAATCGTTTCTTCTCAGAGGTTACCTGTGTTTTTCCAACTTTGTTCCAAATTTCTGATATCAGGAATTGATTTATGATTTTCTTCTTTAATCAAACCAGAGGTATGCAACATGTGGTTAATCATTTTGACCGTACTCTTTGATATACCTGTTGCTCTGGCTATGGCCAACTCTGCCTGCTTTACCTATGCATCCCAATCAGTAAAAAGGATATCTTTGAAAGTTTCTTTGATCTTTGGGAGACTTGACTTTCTCCCTTCCTCTGAATCCTTCCATTCAATATAATCAAAAAATTTAGTATTGAGTTCATTAAACTCAATTTTTTGGTCAATGACTATATTGGTCAATTGTTCACTGATTTCTAAGTGTGGGATTATGTCTGACATCTGTAAGATAAACAATTTTTGTTGTTTTGAGAGTAAGGCATTCAATTCCAATGCTTCTTTTATGAATTCCTCTGCAATAGGAATACCTTCATATTTTGTACGCTCTTCTCTCAATTCTTTAATCAATGTGTTTTTTCTAGATAAGTCATTTTCATGATTTATCTTAAGCATTTTCATATCTTGCTTAAATTTGAGGAGTTGCTGCTCTACCTTCTGATTCAAACTGCTCCTTTCTTCATCCAGTTGCTGCTATAGCTGCATGATCTTATCATCTTTTTCTTGAACAAAAATGGATACTTCGACTGCCTTATCCATCGTTGCAGTAGTGTATGCTCCAGTAAATTGTGATAACCGAGTCAAATTTTCAATTGGATTTGAAGGAGTGTCTTTCCATACAACTTCCATTACTTCATTTCCTGGAGGCATTTAATCCTTCTCCTTTTTCTTTGTTTCCTTACTACAAATTTATGGAGAGGGTTGTAGAATACATCCAGTGGAGGGATATCAGTTACCTTCAGAACAATCTCATCAGTTAGAAACACAGGAATGACTTCTGTATCTTGGGAGGTTATCCCAGGACTTTCAATGATTTCTTTTGCTGAAATTGTTTGTCCCTTTGGAGTTTGAAATTATGTATCTTTGTGTGAAGATGATACCTCTGGGGTATTTATCAATTTGTTGCTAACTAGAGTCCAGATTTTATCTAGTTCACTCTGACTTTGTGAATTTGTTTGTTATGTCATGATTTCTTTGCTTGCTTCAGTCGTATAACTAGTAACCAAGACATTTTGAGGGATACGTCTGAGTCTTTATTCTCTGTACTCATTGAATCTCTGTATTTCTTTTGGATTTAGGTTCAAGTTGACAAAATTTTGGACTTCTTCAAAAGTCCCAACTGATTGCAAAATGTCTTCAAATCTATCATCAGTGTGTGTGATAGGTTTGACTTTAACTGACTGAGAAAACTTGTTAGCAATCTTCTCTGGGTCGAACTTCCTTGAAGGTAAAATGGGGAGCTTCAAAAGCTGAATCTTCTGACATTTTTTCAATGCATGATTGAAATTATTGAGTGTGAATGTACCACATTGAATTGGAAAACTTGGCCATAACGATTTTTTACTATCCTTCAAAGATTTGGTGAGTCCATTACCAACATTTTGGTAAGCGGATTCTCTCACCATTAATTTATCAGAAACATAAAAAGGAAGAATGTTTGGGGGAGTGGAGCTTCCAAATAATTTAATATATGAAAATGATTCTTCAAAAAAACATCTACCTATCATTTGAAGGTCTACAAGGGCTTCCTTAGTGAACCTAGGGCTCACTCTGTCAAACATAAATTGATGTAATGGTAATACAACTCCATAACATAACCTATGAAAATGTGGTGCATAATTATGCTCCCATATCTCTTTATGACTTAAATGAATAGGGGTGGGATCCTCGGGAGTCCATTTCCAACCCATAACTGGAAAAATGGTAGAAAAATAGATAGCATAAAAAATATATGCATTCATGAAAAGTTGAGGGATGGGTTTGGAGGAAGAAGCTCTTGTTTGGCGATATTCATTAATCGCTTTAGCTAGATTTTCAGAAAGAATGGTTGCCCAAGTCATGATATGGGAATTAACACAGGAATCAATTAGGGAAAGCCAATTTATGGAGAATTTGGTATTATCAGGGAGACCATATAATCTGCATAGCATCGCGGCTGCAAAATTGTAGAGATTTTCTAGTGAGGCGATAGGGTACATACCTGATTTCTCATGTTTGAACTTTTTATCCAGTTTCTCCAACCCTGAATTGTCTTGAAAGGGTCCTCATTGTTCTTTGCAAATTTCTCAACAAATCTATTATCATAGATTTCATGTGGGTCAAGTAGCTTGTACATGATTTTCAAGTCTTCAGCTCTGAAAGAACCTCAGATTTCATTCTTAGCGGTTCTTAATTGTCTGTCCTTGATTGTTGAATTGTCAAGCACCCAGCTAATCATGTCGGTATATGGTAAAAGAGTAGCCCTTGCCACTATCCTATGAAGGAAGGAACATGCAATATCTTTAAACTGTAAATTTGAGGGTCTTGCATCATCAGCAGTCGCTTTGACCTCCACTACTTCAGGTTCTTCATCTTCAATAATGGTATAGATAGCTTGCCTCTTTGTGGCACCTCCATTATTAGTGCGGACTGTATTTGAGACTATCGACGACATTTATGTGTATTCCTCTTCTGCAACAGTTTGTTTGTTGTGCTTTTGCATTACTTTGCGGATGGACATATCTTGAAGGAAAATCCTTATTAAAATAGAGTAATGATCAAATGATGGAAGATATGTTTGAAATGACCAATTCAAAAAGGAAAGATCCGGGAAGCAGTTGTTCCATTAATTATCTGTAACCAAACAATAAATATTTGCATTGGGATGATAAAACACACTTAATCGTTTCTGAAATGATTTATTTCATGTAAAACCTTTATTTAAAACCTATCAAATCTATCGCATCGCACCCTTTGAATCTGTCTTTATGAAGCACATTACATTTTTTTTATGCGATATGTGATTTCGCGCTATCGCAAAATCACAAAATCGCAGTATCGGAATATTGCAAAATCGCAGTTATCGCAATATCGAAACTTTGGTAAAGTTTGCTTAAAGTTTCAAAGATTTATTCGCGATGTGCGATTTATGTTGTTGCTTGCGAAACTCCGATCGGTGATCGCAGAATCGAGATTTTACTGTTTTGTTACTTATCTTTTAATGAAAAGATTATGCGGGATGCGATTTGCGATAGGGTATTTTCAAGGATGTTTTATTAATTTCTTTTTGTTTTTTATGTTTTTATTAAATAAAATCAATAATGTTTTTTGGAGTTTGATTTTTTATCTAAAATGAAAAATAAATTTTTAATAAGGGTTCCTATTTCTTTTTATCAAAGGTCTATATTATTTTGAAAAATAAAAATGGGGGGAGTTGTTGCATAGCACAACAGGTTCGTGAACCACATAAAAGAAAAGAAAAAAAACAATGTGTCTTTAATGCGACTTTCTGGAAGCTTTTTCAGTGGGTTTTTCTAGTCTAATTTATCTAAAAGGATTGATGACATATATAAAACATTCCTCATACCCAAAATACTGGGATTTATGTATTTCTATCTTGAAAATACAATTAGGTAGGTAATTAATTCATATATTATGGTCATTAATGTTTTTTTGAGATGCCAAAAAATATCTATACTTAGCGAATTTTTTGGATTTTCTACGCGTTATTGAAGAAACTTATAGAAACCTTCATGTTGCAAATGAAAATTTATATTTAAATAATTTGTTTTGCTTCATGTGTTTAAAATATGTTAGATCTAAGACTTTTGTGATTCCTAAAGTAGATAAATGTCTTTCAGATTAATCACATTATTATGATTTGGTCGACGTTTTGAACGAGCTAATTTTGTTCATCCTCATGACAAGGAAAAATCATAATAATGTGATTAATCATAAATTTATTGAAGAAACTTATAGAAACCTTCATGTTGCAAATGAAAATTTATATTTAAATATATTGGTTTGCTTCATGTGTTTAAAATATGTTAGAGCTAAGACTTTTGTGATTCATAAAGTAGATAAATGTCTTTTGGATTAATCACATTATTATGATTTGGTCGACGTTTTGAACCAGCTAATTTGGTTCATCCTCGGGACAAGGCGAAATCATAATATTGTGATTAATTAGAAATACATTTATCTACTGTGTTTAAAATAGTTGAGTTTGCTTTAAAAAAAAAAAATTAATTGAAGGATGTCATATTTTATGGTAAGTATCATTAAAATTTAAAGGCTTTTTTATTCTGAAATTAATATATGTGTTTTCTTAAATACTTTTTTGCCTCTTACATAAGTATAATGGTTTGCAAAGGAAAATCAAGGTCGTTAATCTTATTTTTCATAATATCAAATCCAAGCTAAAATTAATACAACAAAAAACTGAACCATATGAGGAAAATAACCCTAATTCAACTCTTCTTTGATACTACAATCAAGACTCAATCTGTAAGAACCATGTCATGGGAGGAGACGCATGATTTTTTTTTAAATTATGGATGGATAACTACATAATAAAATGGCTCAGAGGAGGATTTTTCCTCTGATTCAGATAATTTCAAACTCAATAAGAAAACAACTCTACATAAGGTTGCAATTAACCATCCATGTTTCCTTATTATGATATGGTAATTTGGATCATATATCATGCTCATATTCAAACATGTTAAATAGTAAATCACTACGAAAAAGTTATAGATTCATGGAATCCTAAAGCTTTACTATCAATGTACAAGTTGATTCCTCCTGAATTTTATTTGGATAAGGATGTAATATCCCAAAATAGGAAAAGCATCAATATGGAACATAAAACTGGAAATATCAATGAATATCAACACATCAAACATGAGACAATGAAAGAGCCATATTTTTATGAATATCAGCAGCAAATAAGTACAACATCTTGAACAAAAACTCACTCAAGCAAGACAAGCAAGCCTCCAATGAACAAACACCCTCAATCATGAAATGTTGTTGCTATACAAAATGTCTTAGAACCAATACAGCATAGTCCCATTGAATATAACTAAAGCTGGAAAATACAATGATATATATCTCCTGATATATGGCTCAAAAAGTGATGGGAATAGAGATCTAAGCTCCCAAGAACATTTCCAAGACAACCCAAAAAGGCTTTACGTAAATACACAAAATATAAAAATGATGAAATGCAGCCCTAGGGGTGAATAATCTCTACAACTGGATAAATGATAGGAGGTGGTTGATCTGATGTATAAATGGATGGAACTCCTCCAATAGATCTCCCGGATGAAGGGTTGCTCCCCTCACAGGAAATCTAACTCACCAAATGGGGCATTAAGCCCTCCACTGCAACTACTCAATAAAATAACACATTTTATGAGGGAAACTGCATTGTAGGTGATGGAAGTAGCTTAGCCTGGTGCCAAAAGACAAAATTATTCTCAAGGATCCTCCTTTCTAACCTCCCGGGTGAAGGTCTCCTCCCTCCACTGGAAAACCAACTCCAAAACTTATCCTGTCAATCCTCCACTACTTCTGCCCTACAAAACAACACAACCCTGGAGGAGACTGCGATGTGGATAATGGTTGAAACTTGGCCTGATGTCAGATAGTGGTAATGCAACTCAATAAAACTCTCCTAAGTGGGCACTCGAAGTCCCCCGAGGATGAGGTTGGGATTCCCACTCGGGAACACCCTTGTGCTAAACAGCATAGCATACTCTTCTAAATAGCTAAAGCGTGCAAGAAGTCATAAAAGACCAAGACATAAACAATAATCAGAATTCCCTCTATGGATTCCATCCCCTTCCTTATATGCTTTGTGAGCTTCCTCACCTTGGGCCCCACACATTAAAGTCACTACTCTCATGGATAATTCCTCCCACTAACATTGTGCTTCCCTCATTAATTATCCACTCCCTCCATACCAGCGTTGTTGATTTGGTCAAACTTGACTCCATCCACATGCTTCAATCTCTATTCACACATGAGGTTTCTTTATCCGGCTAATATGATGATCCTCATCCACATTAGAAGTGTTTTTATTCCTAGTAAGGAGATTTATGGGTCTCCCTACCCTCTTATTCATCTATCTAAATGAAAAAAGAAAATTTTAATATTCCAACTAGCTGAAAGCTAATTAGGAATATTACAGTCCTCCCCTCCCAAATTTTGCTTGTCCTTAAGCAACTGTAAGGATGAATGCTACAAAAATTCTCCTCCTTCCCTGGTGGTACCCACATATGATAAGCTTCCTCACTGAATTAGGTTTCCTCCAATCAATCTACCCCTTATTTGCTCCTCCCGAGTGTCCAAGTTATCCAAATGGATCACATCATAAGGAAGTAAGAGATCAATGGTATCAACCACATACTGTCCAATGTTCTCACTGAAGCATGGGGCATAAGAAGTGTTGGAGATCTCACTCCCAATGAACAACCCCAATCCATGTACCATTCCTCCAACAATGCCAACAATAATGACCAAGACATCATCAACATATGGAATCAAAATTAGAGATACCTTGACTACCATATGAAATATCGGAGGGTGATAATAGTCCCTCACAGGGAAACAACGTAGCTCCATTCCCAACTGCCTTAAAACATGATGTGATAAGTGGCTTTCCAACCACTTTTTTGTTGCCACTATCCTCTCACATGCCTAGAGGTGGTAGAAGGCACTTGGTGTCAACTGAGCACACCCTGAACAAGATATCATCTCCCAAAAACTTCCTAGGGAGTGGTTATTCCCATTACTGATTGTGGTCCCAAGTAGACCATGTAGTCTAAAGAAAGGCTTGCCCTTATGTGGAGAAATGTACTGAAAATTAATGGCAAAGGAATGCAAAAACTTGGTTATTTGATCAATATGCATGAAAACACAATCCTTACCATGTACTTTCGGTAAGCTGGTGAAGAGCTTCATAGATGAGCATTCCCATATCTCTATTGGAAAGGAAGTGGTTGTAAAAACCCTGCAAGGTGGTTGTTTTCATCCTCATTCTTCAAGAAAACCATACACCTCCTGATATGCTGGTGTACATCCTCTTAGAGACCCTCCCAAGAGAATTTCTCCATGATGATTTGATATACCCCCATGAAAACTGTGTGACCGGAAAGGAGTGCTTCATGTGTTGCATGTAGAAGCTTCTTCTTGGGCATAGAGTCTCTAGCCAAGAAGATCCTATTCTGATAATATATGACCCCATCCATTGTTGTATACCTCTCATATATCACCTGCCCATCAATCACTTCTCATGTGAAGTGATCCTTGGAATATTCCACCAATAGTTGGGATTTCCAATAAGGATCTATACCCATCAATGGCAGCGTTGCTAGTCTTTGTGAAAAAGCACCTGTCATTTTACTGCTCTCCTCTTTGACATGTTTAATTCCAAATTCATATGTCGAGATACTACTATCATGCCTCTGTTGCCTCTCTTGTAGTTGCTCCTGCTCAAGTAGGGGTTGAATTTTATGGAGGTTAGCCTTCACTCGGAAGCTATCACCCATCCAAAACTTTCTAAGTTTGGCAAATGTATGCATGAGTGCCAACAACCCTCTACCATATATGGAAGATTCCTCCCTATGTGGAAGTACCTTTTGGTTCTCAAAGGCCATGGAGTAGCCCCCTTTCACCATGATGGTGCCATCATCCATCCCTGAAACACCTCCTCTCAGTGCAAGATGCTTGGTGAGATTTGGTACTACTGATACCGAAAGAATGTCCCTCTCTTCCTTGAGCCTACCAAAGACTCTTTGCGTTGTGCTAAGCTCACCCAAAGTCCTCACCTCATCTAGATCTATGAGTGGTGCATCTTGTTGTGATAACTCTCTAACAAACTCCTGATCTGTGGGCCTTCCTAGTGGAATGCCTCCAAATAATACTACATCATGGGTCAAAGTCAACTACATGGATTGCTGTGTATTTTCTCCCACTGCGCAAATCAGGCTCTATATTGTGTGTAGAAGCTATCTGAGGGGGATAAGTGTGCATGCCCATGATCACCTGATGCTTACCACTCTTCTTATCTACCCACTCCATATGCAAGGTCTCCCAATCTGTGGTGACCTTCCCCAAAGTAATCAACCACTTCACACCTAATATCACATTGGTGTCAGGAATATCAACCACAAAGAAGTGATCAGTCAAGGTGTATGTTCCCATGGTGACAGATAATGCTGGAACATACTTTATGCACTGCATGGTTCTAGCTCCTGGAACCAAAACTAAAAATCCCTCAAATTCATTAGTGGGTATTGCTCTCCTCTGCACTAATTGAGCATCAATAAATTTGTGGGTAGCCCCCCTACCAATCAACATTGATACTCTCTGATCCTGAATGGTACCTCGAACTCTCAAATTCACATGCTCGGGTACTCCCCACAAATATGCAAGGGCCCCTCCAACTGGAGCAAATGCCCCATTCCCACCTCGAGTTGGTGGTGGATCCTCTCCTGCCATCCCAGCATTGTTTCCCCCTTCTAGTTCATCTTCTTACTCCTCCTCAATATTAGATAATACTTATATATATTGTGTCTTCACTACTGCACATCGATTCCCTGGTGCCCATGGTTCTTGGCATGTGAATCAAAGCTTCCTTCTTCTCAAGTCTCTTCAGACATCATCACTAAGACGTCCTTTGTTTTGGTTCTCTTTTGAAGGGAGAACCTTCACATCTTTCCCTTTTTGCTGGAAGGGTGGCCTCTGCTGAAATGGGGCATTTTCCTTTGGCAAAACATCTTGTAAATCTCTTGCACTTTCAATAACATCTTGAAGAGTAGTATGTTTAGTATATTTAACCAACCCATGCATAGGCTCTGCTAGCCCATCAATGAACATATAAACCCTCCTAGCTGCAGATATATTAAGAACCATGACAGAAAGTTTTAGAAACTTAGAAATATAGGTTTTTGGATTACTTGACTGTTTGAGCTTTGCTAGCTCACTAAAAGGTGCCTCTGGGTCTCTTCGATCAAACCTCTCTACTAACCTTCAGGTTAACTCTAAATATGTAGTCACATTGGCATGCCCCAATGTAGAAATACCATGAAACCACCAATCATGTGCCTAACCTTCAAGGTGCAGCACTGTTATTTTGATGGCTTCCATCTCCAGTACTTGGTTCAACTGGAAGTAGATGTATAGCTTCTCCACCCAATACTTGGTTGTGCACTTGGATGATCCATCAAAATCTGGCAAAAATAATCTACCCATGGTCCATTGTAGATCATTGTTCTGTGTGAATCCTCCACTTCTATTGTTATGTCGGGGTCTCCTATTGTCCTTAATCTGAAAAAACTCCTGAAATATTATATCATCTTTGAATCTTTGAGATTGAGACTCATACTCTAGGAAATAATCTTCAAGAGTTTCTTGTTCTTGGGATCCTCCATTTCCCACTGCTAACAATGTAGGCATAGTGGAGCATTGGGAAACATTTTGCCTCACTGGTTGATCATAATAGTGATGTGAAATGTCGGAGCTCTCTCCATGTAGAAACCCTTTAGGGTATTCTTTGTGTCTCTCCATCCTCATCTCCTTGATTTCTCGGGAAATATCCTACATGGTTTGAAGAAGAAGTTTGGGAAACTCCATTTCATCCTCGTCTCTTGATATGGGATTTTTTCCATTTTCTTATTTATTGTCTATATAATAATATATTCGGTTTCTATTGAGGTACCTCTTCTCCCTTTCTGTGAGAGACTCTCCTTATTCTGGTGACATAGTGGCTGAAATACATAGGTTGAGCCAAGATTATGCTCTGATACCACTGTAGTATCCCAAAATAGGAAAAGCAACAATATGGAGCATAAAACTGGAAATACCAATGAATATTAACACATCAAACATGAGACAATGAAAGATCCATCTTATTATGAATATCAGCAATAGATAAGTACAATATATTGAGGAACAAATCACTCAAGCAAGCCTCCAATGAACAAACACCCTCAATCATGAAATGTTGCTGCTATAAAAAATGTCGGAGAACCAATAAAGCACAGTCCTAGTGAGTATAACTATGGCTGTAAAATACAATGATATATATCTCCTGAAATGTGGCTCAAAAAGTGTCGGGAATAGAGATCTAGGCTCCCAAGCACATTTCCAAGACAACCCAGAAAGGGTTTCCAGAAATACACAAAATACAAAAATGATGAAATGCAACCCTGGGGCTGAATAAGCTCTGCAACTGGATAACTGCTAGGAGGTGGCTGATATGATGTAGAAATGTATGGAACTCCTCCAATAGATCTTTCGGATGAAGGGCTTCTCCCCTCACTGGAAATCTAACTCTCTAAATGCGGCACTAAGACCTCCACTGCAACTGCTCAATAAAATAACGTAGTTTATGAGGGGAATTGCACTATAAGTGATGGAAGCAGCTTAGCCGGGTGCCAAAAGACAAAATGATGCTCAAGGATCCTCCTTGCTAATCTCCCGGGTGAATGGCTACTCCCTGCACTGGAAAACCAACTCTGAAACTGATCCTATCAATCCTCCACTACTTTTTCCCTGCAAAACAACACAACCTTGGAGGAGACTGTGTTGTGGATAATGGATGAAACTTGGCCTAATTCTGGATAGTGGTAATGCGGCTCAATAAACCTCTCATGATTGGGCACTCGAATTTCCCCAAGGATGATGGTTGGATTCCCGCTCGGAACACCCTTGTGCTAAACAACACAACAGACTCCGCTAAACAGCTGAAGCGTGAAAGAAGTCATAAAATACCAAGACATAAAAAATAATCAGAATGCCCTCTGTGGATGCCATCCCCTTATTTATATGCTTTGTGAGCTTCCTCACCTTGGGCCCCACACATTAAAGTCACTACTCTCATGGAGACTTCCTCCCACTAACACTGCATTGTCCCTCATTAATTATCACTCCCTCCGTACCAACGTTGTTGATTTGGTCAAACTTGATTCCATCCACATGCTTCAACCTCTATTTACACATGAGGGTTCTTTATCCAGCTAATATGATGATCCTCATCCACATTAGAAGTGGTTTTATTCCTACTAAGGATATTTATGGGTCTCCCTACCCTCTTATTCATCTATCTAAATGACAAAAGAAAATTTTAATATTTCAACTAGCTGAAAGATAATTAGGAATATTACAAAGGAATATAAGATTAGTTTTGAATAAAAGGTATTAAAGGAATAGAAAATTGATGTGGTTTGGTGCATAAAGGAATGGATAGGTGATTTCATAAATTTTATTACTAGGTAAACAAAACTCTACCCAATTGGACAATTCAAGAACCCTTACTTATTTCTGGTTAAAATGTTATATAAACTTTATCAAAAATCATATTCAAAACATTTTAAGCTAGAATGGGTTCCCCTAGTCTATGGAATTATAAACCATTATAATAGGTTCAATTGAGCAAATATTTTGTCACAAAACCTATCAAATTCCATCAGGTTATCACAATCATCCCTACCAGGATTTGGTCCAAGTTTTTATATGCCATCCTTCATAGTGGATATTGTAATATCTTTACTTCCCTTTCCATTGATAAATTGGAATTGGTATTTTAGTGATCATCCCATTCATCATTTTTGCTATATATTGTGAGAATTCCAATATAAAAATCATTTCTATGGTATTTTTGATAATGTCATGCCTTATTTTTATGAAATTATTTTTGGGAATCCCCCACCTAGAATCAACAAAGAAAAATCAACTAGGGTTATAGGGTATTGGAGAAAATTTCCCTTATTTCATATTTTATGGATGTGAAGTTAGTCATCATGTTCTTCCATAATTTATTCCTAAAATTATTTCAGTAAGGGAAATACCTAATCAAACAACACTTAACGAAATCATAAAGTTATTACGCAGGAATTCAAAGAAGCTTGGGCCAATTTTTTCTATTAAAATTGGTCAACATACTCTTAAAGACAAAGGACATGCAATGGTTAAAGAAAATAGGATTCATGAAGTTTGGTTACATTTTCTCCCTTTTTACAGATATGATCCACATGATATTGTTTATGTTCATCTGGAGTCTATTATGTATTCAAAAAATTATATCCATCACGAACCAGTGTTGGTTTTTTTCTTTTTAGAAAACTTGATTCTTTTAACTAGTTTTTTTATAGAGTGTTTTGTCATATGAACCTAAAGCAAAGAAAAAATCTACAAAATTTTAGACAAAATACTTATCTCTATTATCTTCAGCAAAGGAGTAAAATATATGGTATTCCCTTAGATAGTTTGCAAATGAAAGAATGAATAAGAATCTCTCTTACAAATAGTAGTAATGAACCTAAAGGGATTCAAGACTTTCAAGCTCAACAATCCAAGAAAGAAGAGGACATTCAGTAGCCATATCAAATAGAATATATTCATTAAAAAACTAAGGAAGATAAACAATAGGCAGAAGAATACATATAACAACCACGGGTTACAGAACAGTAAGAAAAATGGGTTGAATTTTCTTCTCAAAAAGAAGAACTAGAAGTGCAGAGCATTACTCCAAAAAAGAAAGTAACAAAAGAAATTAAAAAATAAATAAGTGAAAATCATAAGCCTATTGATCAGAAAATTTCTAATAAAATGTAGATAGAACTAGAAAAATTGCATGAGACAAATATTCATCAAAAGGAGCAACCCTAAAATTTTCCAAATCACAGTCTTCTCTACACAGATAACTAAGGTAATTTCTCTAGGTGTTGTGAAGACTCCTTTGGAAACAAATATTCCATAGTTTTCCTCACTTTTCAGACACATTGATGAATTAGAACCAATGAAATAGAAAGTCATGTCTTGGAGATTACTTTTATTGTTCACAATTTAAATCAGTTGTCAAAATATTAAGGAAAATAACACTTGATCCATCTATGATGAAAATTCATCAACAACGGTTTGGAAAGCAATAGGTGATCGTAAAGACATCCATGGAAACAACCCCATCCTTAGGGGATCTTGGTTCAACTAATAAATAGTTAGTGGAGGAATTATATAATGAATTAGATAAGAGCTAGAACAAAATCAAAGAATTGCAGGCCGAATTGGAAAATAACACAATTTTCCATGAGAAAGAATGTAAATCCCATGCCGTTGTGTTATGAGAAATCATTTGAACTTCAATCAAAATGGTATTTTTAATCAGAATTGGAGTTGAATTTTTGAAGACCTAGCATTGATTTGGTGACTATCATTGTGCATAGAATATTTTATGTCTTATAATTTTATTATATGCATTTCTAGTTTCCAATTTTACAGTCTTTCATTCATTGAATTACTTCCTAAAATAGAGTATTAGAATGTGCTTTTACTTATTTTCTTTTGAATTGAAATATGTAAATGATTCGTTGAATTATTTGAAGTATTTAAATTAATTTTGAGTCTTTGAATGTATCAATTTTTCAATTTCTGATATTGAAACGTTAGTTTTTGATACTTTCTCTCACTCCTAAGATAATTTTATTTTTCCTGTAAAAGTAGAGTGAACATTGAATGCAAATAAACTTTTGAAATAGAGATTTTAATATATATATATATATTCTCTTAAAAACTCTATTAATAGGAGAAAAAATTTCTCAAGTGGTTGACTAAGCCTACATCCTTGTCAAAAAGGTTACTACCCCAAATAATTGCAAAACTCTTAAAGGCCTGCACCTGGGTGATATTAGGTAATATTTTCTTGTAAATATTTGATGTCATATATTTTCCCTAGTTTAGCTTGGTTTTTATCATTTCTTTAGGTTAGATTAGTACAAGCGACCCGACCTATATTCTGGAAAGAATTGCCAAACCAAACAAAAATAGTTTTAAATGGGGCCCTAATAGGGTGATGTCTCCCTTGTTTCAAGAGGATTTTTTTTTCCTATCAACAAGTTGAAAGGAAAACTTCTAGACAAGGTTAAATGGTACTTAATGGAGAAGATAGAGGAAAATTTTCGTCACCCCATTCAATAAAAGCTTTTGGAGCCCAAAATCCTTCCAAAATGATGGTATATGATCCAGATTATATCATTAAAGTTTTTTTTATTCATCTCAATTCTTTTATGGTGGAAAAAGTATATAAATTATCTTATAGGAGCACATTTAGTTGCAGGACCTAGTTTCGAGAATTTGTGTTAGAAACCTTTTGAGGCCAATTTGAGGCCTTAAATGGTGTTTTTTGGGGATATAACTTTATTTATTTAGCATTGTACCCCTAATTTTATTTTACATTTGAACACCTTTCCAAAAGTGTAATAATCATATCAATCATAGTTCGAACAAAAAAATTATGCCTCCGAGAATTTGACCTATCGAGTTTGACAACCATGATTCCATAGGATGCAATGTCAACCCCCATTACTCATGGAAAAGGGCATGGCCACAAACATACCAATACCATGGTAATGTTAATACCAAGAATAACGTTGAAGATTGTAACTAGGTTCGGCCTTCATAAATTATATTTATTGTACTTATCAAAATAAGTAAAGAAAAAATTTCATATTATCATTTTAAATTTATTTTATTATGAAATTACTTATTAAAGCATGGGTTTCAGCTTGGGTCATATTTAGATTAAATTCCCCATTGTGGAATTCTAGGTTAGTCATTATAGATTTATATTGACCCATTTTGGGCTTTTGAATCATGTAATTCTATAGCATCTTATGGGACACAAGTATTACTCCTTTGTATTTGCACCATTTCCATTCATATAAAGAGAGAGCATAGTAACCTTACCTTCCAGTTGGGTTTTCTCCCAAAAGGGTTTCCCATGTCATACCTTGGTGTTATTGTGTTTTTTGATCGATTTTTTCATCTATTTCATATTCTCCACATTTTATATATTGAATTCATAATCATAAAATAATAATTTAATAAATATACAAAATCTAAGGAAAATTAACCCACGTAGTATAGATTTCATATTTCAATACATTTTTATCATATATGGTGTGACGAACTATCCATTGGAATATCCATGGAAGTAAATGGATCACTTTATTTGGTTCAAATATTTGTAGCATATTTCATGATATAAAGTTCCATGGATACACTTTAATATCCTCTTTATAACGATCCAATGTCCCTTCGTTGGGTTTTCCATATATGTCCCTATGACTCCCACTACATGGGAAACATCTAGTCATGTATCGAGCATAACATATAGTATAATTCTAACAACACTACACTTCCAACAACACCTGCACAAGAAACATAAGACATGCCCTCTACATCCTATTATGTCTTGGGACACTAGGAAATTAGAATCCCTTGAGAATAGTAGTCATAATAGGTTTCCATTCCTACATTTTGAACCTCTATAGTAACATTATCAACATATTTCCTCTTTCATGTTTAAATGATCCTTTTTAATTCTCATACCTAAAATAAAATTTACAACACCAAGATCCCTAATATCAATTTGAGATGATAACTGAGACTTCACATCCTTAATTATTTATTTTTGTCTTGTAACTTGATGCAGGAGCATCAAGCTCAAATTTCATTATTTAATTATGTAATAAGGGGGGTGAGACATTTTAATTATTTTATTAATTAAATTGCTTATTTTTAATAAATTAGGAGAGAAATAATAAATGTGAGGATTTTTGTAAATATTCTTTAATAATTAAAGGATATGAGTGGAATGGGATTAGGTAGATAATCTAGGGATTAGGAATTCTATATACGGGATTTTGTTGAGTCCAAAACTAGAATAAATCTAATTTAAATTTAGTTGATATTTGTGTGGAGGATTTTATGGAATGGAATAAATTCCTATTTTTTGTATAAATAAGAGGGTTGTATGAGGGTGTAAACAGGGAGGAGAAGTAAGGAATTCAGAGAGAGTGAGGAATGATTTGAGAACTTTTGTAAAGGGCCAAGAGCTGGGAGAGGCTCTCCATTGTAATATTTGGCCGAGAATTTGTTGTGTTAATTTATATCAGTAGATTTATGTTTTGATAAGCTCTCTTTTATTTTTGTATACTTTGAGCAATTGCAAACGTGTGGTTAATGAGAGTTTATTTTATGATAATTTTAATGCTAAAGACCGTTCTTTTGCTTTTATATCCTGGGATCTGATTTAACATAGAATCCCTACATCATTTGGTATCAGAGCTTGAAAGATGCATGTTCTACATTTTGTTTGAATCTGCAATTTATATATATTTTTATGTGTATATTTTTTGGAGTGTGTGAAGCGCAGAAGACTGCCATCGAAGCACAGAAGATTTTCATCCCAAAGCCAGGGTTCAAGTTAAATCTACGGTGGAAAAGAGAGAATTGATATGTGTGGATGCCACGGAAGTTGAATGCAATTACGTTGTTTGACAAAACGAACTCAGGGCCATGGTGTTCGGTTGAAATCGCATTGTTTGAACATTCTGAATTCAAAGCCATGACAGCAAACAAATCGCAGCCACGGGTGAAGTGTTGTGAAGTTCTGTGGCATTTGGAGACACGTCCATTGGTGAACTATGAAGGAATTACAGAATCGGACCATCGCTCATGCCATACATCGAACTTGCATGTGGATGTAACAATTTGGAAAGGTGATGGCTTCAACAGCAAAGTAATTCACATGAATTTGATACATCCTGAGACTAAGTTATAGCCAGCATTAAAACCCAATGGAAAAACTGTGAATGGAAACATTTCCATTGTTGTGAATTAGTAAATGATGCGTTTGGTTGTGATCAGACCTCCAGCGCAGGAAGCACTGTCGTGCTCGCACTATCCTATGTCCACTGCTACGGTGGTCATACCGTGTCAAACATACCAGCATGGAGGTGTTACTATTGCGTGGAGTATAGCAACAACGTTGAATTCTTGGCAACGTTGAAGTATTGACAACGATTATAAAAAAGCTTATGCAACGAGTGTGTACATATGAGGGGTTTAATTGGTGTGTCACAATGAAATCAACACGAAATTTGTGTGCAGAAATGTCCATTTGCAATGCAAGTGAGGTATGGGTTTAAAATGAAATTATATGATGGTGCATATTTATAACAATCCCTTGTGGATCTGATAACCATAGTATTGAGAAAATGTTTGTGTTGAACTTGCAATGTTAAATTGGAAATTCAATCAATTTCATGTTGAAACAAGACTAAGCCTGGGCCTTGGTAGAAGCAAACAATTGAAATTGTTTATCCAAAGAATATTTGGAAGAAAAATTTGTTGTAGATCTACATCATTGAGTTGTGTTAGAGCATTGAGTAGATTTGACTTGACAGCTTCAAAAACAATGCAGCATTTTTTTCCAGATCAATGATTTGTATGAAGAGCGAAAAAAATATGAATTAGAGTGGCGCAGTTGAATTATGAGTCAAGGGCAAAGGTATGATTGAGCTGAAATTTTTGGGTTTTCTTAATTGAACTTATAAATAAGTATTTTGCGGAGATGATTTATGTCAACATGCTGCAAATACGGAGGTATAAGGTTTTATCACCACAGTAGTTTTAAAAAAATTTAAGTTTCGCTTAAATGAATGGAAAATGAAAATGTGCTATCCTTGGTGAAATAAAAAGAAGTATGCATTTTTATGAGATGGTTTATTATGCAAAATATGGATTCTCGTAGTTTTGGTTAAGTCGTTTTTGGACCAAAGATTGCCAGTGGGAGAATTATTTTGGTTTGTGTTTTGAGATTGTAAGACACAATTGCTTCATGTTGTAGAATCTTTATTTTATCGTCATGTGGCGGCATTCAGGTTGGACACGATGTATAGGTTATATATTATTCATTAAAGAAATTGAAAACATGAATAGCTTTTTATCTGTACATAGGTGAAGAGATGTAAGTTGATGTACCATTTATAATGTGCAGTTGTATGGCGCATGAAAGTACATGTGAGAGATGGAACAAGATCACACAGATATCTTGAAGGTGAGTTGATATGTTTTATTTTGACTATGGTTTGAAGATGAGGTTTGCATAATTTAGGTTGCAGACAGTTGAAGGAAATCTCAGCAAATGAAGATCACAGTTTTAAAAGTATTCATGAAAGATACTAGTAATAGTTTCTAAATGAAATAAAAGTGTGGAGCAGAACCCTGAAGAATTCCAACAGAGATTGGATAAAAAGGACAGTTTTGTTCTTAAAAAGTGCAGATGAGTTGAAGCCTAGAGGGAGCAAAGAGGATTCTCAAAGAGGTTCCAGAGAATAGAGAACCAGTGCTTGCCAAAAGACCAAGTCCAGAGAGAGGATTGGTGAGGTAAGTGATGCAGGAGCATCAGGACTTAGCTAGCAATGTGAAAATTTGTTCACATGTTGTGGCTAGATGGGTTGAAATTCATTGATTGATAGGTAAAAACCGGTTTTACTGAGAGGGTTGGATCTCTCAACAATTTGTTATAACTCATTTATGTAATAGGTTAGAGATTATCTTATTTTAGATTTAGAGATAGAGTTTTTGCATAGGTGTGAGGGAGAGCTAAGAAATAGCAGATTGTTGTTTATTGTTGGAGAGAAATTCGAGTGAATAAAATATAGGAAGAAGTAATGAATACAGAAAGAGGGAGAGGTAGGAAAAAAAACGAGTGCACAGAGAGAGTGTTTTTAGAAATATATTTGTTTGGACAGAGGTCTTTTTCCTGTGTAATTTGGCCTAGGGCCAAGACTCTGTATTGTTTAATTAAACTGAATTGGGTTGTGCGTGTTATTTCTTGACCGACCCATGGAGGTCTTGAATATTGTTTTCTTCCAATGTTTGGATGTTGGATTGTATATTTCGTTCTTCTTAAAGAAATTGTTGCATTAAAAGAAATTTAGTGGCGTATTGTATTCTTTTGTTTCCACAAGAAAAAACACCCAAATACACTAAGTATTGGGTTAAAACCCCAAATGAAATAGAGGCCAGACTTCAAGAAATTTTAGAGTGAATTTTATTGTTATTGGGTCCGCAAAAACTAATCGCATCGACTCTTTTGTGTTTTCCACATCGAATCGGTGATCCACATCGCATCGGTGATCCACCTTGCATCGCGACCATATCACATCGCAACCACATCGCATCGGTGATTCACAGTGCATCGGTGATCCATATCGCATCGCTGCATTGAAGGGTAAGGAGTCGGGTAACAGGAATAGTGCGATTGTGATATTGCGATTTAATTGCAACCGTAGGATCACGATCAATCAGAAAAGCAGAGTCGGCATCGGAGTTAGGAATTGAAATTTTATAGATGTGAGTCTATATTCCATTGGGTCCGGGAGACTGATCGGATCGTTGTGTTAAAGCACAAGGAGTTAGGGCAAGTGAAGGTGCATCATTTTGGTATCAGAGCCTGTTACGTTGTTTTTGAGCATTGTAGATAGAATGCCGCCCAGAAGAGGAGCTAGGATAGGTCGAGGGAGACCTATAGCAAATGCAACTTTGCTAGATGATATTTGGCATTTACGCACAAGAATGGATACCATGGAAACTACGCAATGAAGAGCGGCAGAGGGTGGAGTTGCTAGTGCCGATGAAGAAGAGTCCACAGACGAAGAAGTGGAGGAAGAGGATGAAGCAGCAAAAGTCATGAAAATGCTAGCCAAAGCCAGCAGTCAACCGAGGATAGAAGTGCCTTTGTATGATGGAAGTCTT
Organism: Pinus albicaulis; assembly: GCA_034641835.2. Lineage (NCBI taxonomy): Eukaryota > Viridiplantae > Streptophyta > Pinopsida > Pinales > Pinaceae > Pinus > Pinus albicaulis. The sequence continues at coordinate 714,126,873 of CM076580.1, read as the reverse complement.
AGTGTGGAAGCGCTAACAGACTGGGTAATTTTTTTGGATAAGTACTTTGACTATGAAGAAGTCAATGATAAGAAAAAAGTGAAGTTTGCAGCCACGAGATTGAAAGGTCATGCAACCTTATGGTGGGAAGAATTGCAGCTATCCAGGGAGTGAAAAGGGAAGCCCAAAATTAAGCAATGGGACATAATGGTAAGTAATCTGAAAGGTAAGTTTTTTCCGAAGGATTACCAAATAAATCTGTTTAGACAATTACAGAACTTGAAACAAAAAGGGATGAGAGTTAGGGAATATACTGAAGAATTTTACAAACTGAGTATTAGATCTGGCCATGTTGAAGATGACATAGAAAAGGTAGCTAGATATATTAATGGATTAAGATATGAGATACAAGATGAGATTAACTTGTTAAGTTTGAAAACTATTGAGGATGCCTATCAAGCGAGTTTGAAGGCAGAAGAGAAGATCTTGAGGAAGCAGAGTCAAAGGAACATAGGAAAAATCTCAGCCAGAGGTAGAGGAACTACCAGATCCAGATTATCATAGCATCAGCATGAAGCAGGGAGCTCAAGTAGCAGCACACCACAAAGAGGAGAATCTAGCAGAGGAAGATTCATGCCCAGAGGAAGAGGGCGAGGAAGATATGTTCGGTGTTATACATGTGGAGAGTGGGGACATATGTCATGGGACTGTCCTCATAATAAATCAGTGAGTCATAGGAATGAAAATGTGGCTAAGGAAAAGCCAGAACCACCACAACATTTGGAGAAAGAACAACCCCCTGAAGAAGGTGAGTCATTGTTGTTTAGGAGAACTTTGCTTAGAACAGAGAATGAGACTAGAGAACCTGCACAGAGGAATAATTTGTTCAGAACCACCTGTAAATCAAAAGGTAAGTGTTGTAAGGTAATAATAGACAGTGGAAGCACAGACAATTTTGTGTCCACAGAGATGGTGGATAAGCTTGGGTTAGCAAAGACAGTACATCCTGCACCCTACAAAGTGTCTTGGTTTCAGAAGGGCCATCAAATCATTGTGATAAAACAGTGCAATTTTGAAATACAAATAGGTATGTATAAAGATGTGATTTTATGCGATGTTATGCCTATGGATGTATGTCATATATTATTGGGGATACCATGGCAGTTTGATTGGAAAGTAGTTCATGATGGAAGGAGAAACACCTATACCATAGAGAAAGATGGAAATAAGCACACATTGTTGTCGTTGAAGAATGATGCAAATAAAGGATTTCCTGAAAACAGTATCATGTTGATAAGTGGTAAATAATTGCTACAAGAGGTTGAAAAAGGCAAGAAATTGCAATTCGCAATTGTAGGGAGGCCTAAGGTAATCTTGATTTCCACAAATTTAAATTATTTTCCTGAAGAAATTAAAGCTGTGTTATATAATTTTATGGATATCATAGTGGATGAATTGCCAAGTGTATTACCACCGGTTAGAAGTGTTAGTCGCCATATTGACTTAATACCAGGGGCAAGTCTACCCAATAAAGTTGCATATAGGCTAACTCCTCAAGAAAACGCAGAGGTTTCAAGACAAGTACAGGAATTGATGGACAAAGGGCTAATCAAAGAAAGTCTTAGCCTGTGTGCTATACCGACAGTGCTCAGTCTGAAGAAGGGAGGATAATGGCGCATGTGCACAAATTCTAGAGCTATCAACAAGATAAAAATCAGGTACAAATTTCCTTTGCCCAAAATGGATGATTTAATGGACTGTTTAAGTGGATCCAGATACTTTACTAAGATAGATTTGAAGAGCGGGTATCATCAGATAAGGATTCAGGAAGGAAATGAATGGAAGACTGCCTTCAAAACAAATAGTGGACTGTATGAGTGGTTAGTGATGCCTTTTGGGCTCACTAATGCACCCAGCACATTCATGAGGCTAATGAACGAAGTTCTGAAGGAGTATGCAGGTAAATTTGTCATAGTTTACCTTGATGATATTCTAATTTTCGGCAAGAGTAAAGAGGAACATTTAGAACATCTTAAGTTGATCCTAAAAACTTTACAGAAGGAGAAACTACTAATCAATTTAAATAAGTGTAGTTTTATGAAGGAAGAGCTGGTCTACCTAGGATTTGTAGTTTCAAAAGAAGGTTTGAAAATGGATCCGGAGAAAGTACAAGTAATTTGGAATTGGCGTACTCCCAGAAGTATATTTGAAGTAAGAAGCTTCCATGGACTTGCAAGCTTTTATAGGAAATTTATAAGAGGTTTTAGTCAAATTTGTGCACCAATCCTTGAGACTATCAAAGATATATATCAGCCATTTTGATAGACAGAGGCAGCCGACAGAAACTTTAAATTGTTGAAGAAGAAGATAACAGAGGAGCCGATTTTAGCGTTGCCTAATTTTGAGAAAGTTTTTCAAGTAGAAACATATGCAAGTGGAGTAGTAGTTGGTGTATTTCTAAGTCAAGAGAAAAGGCCAATAGCATATTTCAGTGAGAAACTAAATGATGCAAAGAAGAAATATTCTTCTTATGACAAAGAGTTTCATGCTATTGTGCAGGCATTGAAAAAATGGAGACATTACCTGCTGCCGAAAGAATTCATTCTGTATTCAGACAACCATGCTTTACAATTTATCAATGACCAGCCTAAGTTGAATCAGAAGCATGCTAAATGGATAGAATTTCTGCAAAGTTTTACTTTTGTAATAAATCATAAGAGTGGTAAGTCTAATAAAGTAGAATATGCATTGAGCAGGGTAGGTTTTATTATGCAAGAGTTCAAAGTGGGTGTTGTAGGTTTTGAGGAAATGATAGAAATTTAAAAGAATGATGAATATTTTAGAGATATCTACACAACAGTTCAAAATCTAGTGAGCCATAACATAAGTCAATGGATGGACTACCTCATTCAAGGAGGCTTATTATTTAAAAGCAACAAACTATGTATTCCCAAATGTTCCATGAGGGAGAACATAATCAAGGAAAATCATAGTGGAGGGTTATCTAGTCATTTTGGATAAGATAAAACTTTCGCTCAGGAGAATGCATTTTATTTCTGGCCAAAAATTCAAACTGATGTTAAAAAGTTTGTTGAGAAATGCAGGATATGTGAGCATGCCAAATGAAGGAGTCAGAATACAAGATTGTATCAGTCATTACCAATACCAGACCAACCATGGGATGCAATTAGCATGGATTTTGTTTCGGGATTACCAAAAACCCAAAGAGGGAATGATTCCATTTATGTTGTAGTAGATAGATTTTCCAAAATGGCACATTTCATTGCATGTAAGAAAACTAGTGATGCAACACACATAGCTAATTTATTCTTTTCAAAAATTGTAAGATTAAATGGTTTACGTGTAAGCATTGTATCTTATCGTGACACTAAGTTCATAGGGCATTTTTGGAGGACACTTTGGAAGAAACTGGGAACTAATCTCAGTTTTAGTTCAACATACCATCCTCAAACAGATGGACAAACTGAAGTAGTGAACAGGATCTTGGGGAATATATTAAGAAGTTTAGTGTATCAGAATCCCAAACAGTGGGATTTGGCATTAGCTCAATCTGAGTTTGCTTATAATGATACACCAAACCGAAGCACTAGAATGAGCCCATTTCAGATAATATTTGGAATGCATCCGAGAGGAGTGTATGAGCTTAGAGATTTGGGAAAAAAGGAAGCCAGGAGTGCAAGTGCTGAAGATTTTGCCGAACAGATGCAGAGATTACAGGAAGAAGTCAAAGGTAAATTACAGGAGAACATCAGTAAATACAAATAGAGAGTAGACCTGAAAAAAAGAGAGAAAGAGTTTCAAGTGGGATATTTAGTGATGGTGCATTTGAGAAAAGAGATATTTCCTACAAAAACTTACAATAAACTGAAATTGAAAAAAATTGGACCTTGTAAAATTATCAGGAAATTTTCAGCTAATGCATATGAGATCGAGTTGCCGGAAGGGATTGGAATATCCCCCATTTTTAATGTTGCAGACATATATTCATTCAGAGAGGCAGAGACAAAGTTGCAGAAAGAAGATACAGGTGATGAAGTTCAATCCGTGAACTAGGAGGAACAGGTACTAAAAGCAATCAGGAGAGAGGTTGAAGATATTTTGGATAAAAGAGTATCCAAGAAAACCGGAGGGCAGACATATTTCCAGTACCTAGTCAAATGGAAGGAGCAACTAGTGGAAGATTCCAGTTGGTTAACAACAGCAGAACTACAAAAGTATGGAGTAATTCCTGAAAGTTTGAAGGACAAGACATTTCTTCCCTGGGAGTCTGATGTAGGAGCATCGTGACTTAGCCAGCAATGTGAAAATTTGTTCACATGTTGTGGATAGATGGGTTGAAATTCATTGATTGATAGGTCAAAACCGGTTTTACTGAGAGGGTTGGATCTCTCAACAATTTTTTATAACTCATTTATGTATTAAGTTAGATATTATCTTACTTTATATTTAGAGATAGAGTTGTTGCATAGGTGTGAGGGAGAGCTAAGAAATAGCGGATTTTTTTTTATTGTTAGAGAGATTCGAGTGAATAAAATATAGGAAGAAGTAATGAGTACAGAGAGAGGGAGAGGCAGGAAAAAAAATGAGTGCACAGAGAAAGTGTTTTTAGAAATATATTTGCTTGGACAGAGGTCTTTTTCCTGTGTAATTTGGCCTAGGGCCGAGACTCTGTATTGTTTAATTAAACTGAATTGGGTTGCGCGTGTTATTTCTTGACCGGCCCGTGGAGGTCTTGAATATTGTTTTCTTCGAATGTTTGGATGTTGGATTGTATATTTCGTTCTGCTTAAAGAAATTGTTACATTAAAATAAATTTAGTGGCGTATTGTATCCTTTTGTTTCCACAAGAAAAAACACCCAGATACACTAAGTATTGGGTTAAAACCCCAAATGAAATAGAGGCGAGACTTCAAGCAATTCTAGAGTGAAGTTTATTGTTATTGGGTCCGCAGAAACTAATCCCATCGGCTCTTTTGTGTTTTCCACATCGCATCAGTGATCCACCTTGCATTGCGACCACATTGCATCGGTGATCCACATTGAATTGGTGATTCACAACGCATCGGTGATCCATATCGCATCGCCACGTTTAAGGGTAAGGAGTCGAGTAACAGGAATAGTGCGATTGTGATATTGCGATTTAATCGCAACTGTAGGATCGTGATCAATCGGAAAAGCAGAGTCGACATCGAAGTTAGGAATTGAAAGTTTATAGACGCGAGTCTATATTTTATTGGGTCCGTGAGACTGATTGGATCGCTGCGTTAAAGCACAAGGATTCAGGGCAAGTGAAGGTGCATCAGTAAGTGGCAGCAGGAAGGACTTGTTGTTGTAGAGGCTTCAGTACAGCTCATGGTGAGTGAGTGATGAACTCATGAAGATAGATACAAAGATTACTACTGAAGGTAATTTTCGAGGTTCTAAAGAAGACCACAGTCAAAGAAATGATAAGGAAGATACCAAGGCAAATGGCATGAGAATAAGTCAAGAGCAATTGACAGAGAGAGAGCTGAGATAAATTTTCATCTTGAATTGTTGATGGAAATGTTACAGAGAAGTAAAGTAGACCAGAGATATGGATGGAGTATGATGAGGAAAGTCACATGGCATGGATTGCAAGTGAAGTGGGAGCATAGAGTGAATGTTCAATTAAAGGAAGAGTTACTCAGTTTAAAGGAAGATTTGATATGTGAACCAAAATATGGTCCATTTCTTTCTGAAAGTAATGGTGTGACAGAAGAAAAATCTACAAAATAACTGAATCAAATGAAGGATTCAGAGCAGCAAGGAGATATGATGACTGAAGCATCAAGTGAGACCACAAGGTCTTATGTTTTTAAGACTAAATATTTGTGTGTGATTGCAGGTACATCATAGGATGTTGAACAAACTTTGAAGCTTGTTAAGGAGGAGAAGTCGAATCTGGAATTTTTTCAGAATGATGTTGAGATAGCAAGATCTTAGAAAGAAATGAAGACAGAGGGGTCTCATGGAAATATTCAGTAGAATATTGAAGCAGAGGAAGAAGGGCCATCTGATGATTGGTCAACAGCAAGTGAAGGTATGCAAAGTTGTGTAAAGTTTCCAAGTTCTACCCCAATTGAGATTGTTGAGTTATATAGAAAGTTATATCTTCAGAGTAGAGAGTTGGAAAAGCAGAGGATCTATACTCAGGGTGAGTTGCTGAAAGAGAAAGGCAAAGAAATTGTCCTAAATAATAATCAGGAAACCGAGGATATGGATGTAGGGATGATTCAGCAAATCGAAGAAGTTCAATTTTGTGAACCAGAACAGGGAGAAATTCTTGAAACAGATGATATGGAGGAGGGACTAGCTGACAGTCTTGTGGAAGATTTAAATCAGTATACTGATGTGCTGATGAAAGAGGAAATTTCAAAGAAGCATACTAAAATTTGTCCAGAGGAGAAAGAGGCACTGAGGCCTTATGTTTTTTATTTTAATAATTGTTTTGTGAGTACAGGTTTTATTGCATATGCTGGAGAAGATCTATTGAACATAGAAATTGAACTGATAAGGATGATAATGATGAAAGTATCCTAGAAGAAGCCAACAGCAGTAAAACAAAGAAGAAGCAACAAGAGGAAGACAGCAGCAGACTGTGAAAGCATAGCCAGTGGGGCAATGCAATATAAATTGTGGAGGCCTGGAGAAACACAACAAACAAAAGCAACAACAAATGGAGAAATGAAACACAAGATATGGGATCCAGGAATACAAAGATCCGAAACACATGATTAGGCGATCATGGTTAATTTCAACCTTGGGAGTCTGATGCAGGAGCATCAAGCTCAATTTTCATTTATTTAATTATGTAATAAGGGGGGTGAAACATTTTAATTATTTTATTAATTAAATTGCTTATTTTTAATAAATTAGGAGAGAAACTATAAATGTGAGGATTTTTGTAAATATTCTTTAATAATTAAAGGATATGAGTTGAATGGGATTAGTAGATAGTCTAGGGAGTAGGAATTCTATATACGGGATTTTGTTGAGTCCAAAACTAGAATAAATCTAATTTAAATGTAGTTGAGATTTGTGTGGAGGATTTTATGGAATGGAATAAATTCCTATTTTTTGTATAAATAAGAGGTTTGTATGAGGGTGTAAACAGGGAGGAGAAGTAAGGAATTCAGAGAGAGTGAGGAATGATTTGAGAACTTTTGTAAAGGGCCAAGAGCCAGGAGAGGCTCTCCATTGTAATATTTGGCCGAGAATTTGTTGTGTTAATTTATATCAGTAGATTTATGTTTTGATAAGCTCTCTTTATTTTTGTATACTTTGAGCAATTGCAAACGTGTGGTTAATGAGAGTTGATTTTATGAGAATTTTAATGCTGAAGACCGTTCTTTTGGTTTTATATGCTGGGATATGATTTAACCCAGAATCCCTGCATCATAACTAATAACATCTCATCAACATTTATACCATAATATCCAAATAATCACCAACTTTTGTGGAATATACATAGTGATCAACATTGCTTTGTGAAAATACAAGTCCTAATTTATAAGTATTAAACTTTTGATACCATAACATTATTTATTGCATTGGGACATAAATGGAATTCTTCAACTTAGGAACCAGGTCCTACATTCCTTTAATTCTAGACCTTCAAATCATGACCTATATATATTTATTCTTCATTCCTATGTAATAACATAGTCATTGCATCCACATGTTCTACTTCAAGGTCAAAAGAAGCATTAACATCAAATATAATAGATGTAATGGAAGTTAACAACATAAGTGAAAATGTCACAAAATTCATTTTTCTACCTCCACTTGCAAATATATTTTCTACCAAGTGAGCTTTATCATTCTCCACTTTACCTCCTACATTGAACTTCATCTTGAACGCCCATTTACTAATTATTGTTTTTCTTCCAATGAGAAAATTAACCAAATAACATGTCACACTTTTATCTAAGGTTTCCATTTCTTCAATAATGGAATTCTTCTATAATTTACTTTCATTTTTACCAAATGCCTCCCCAACAATTCTAAGGTTACCATCAATAGTTGATAAAAGAAAATCATCACCAAAATCAAACGATTTATGCTTTTCTAATTGTATTTTTCTTGGATGGGTTTCCTCGTGGTCTAAGATTATTCCTAATTTATTCCATGTTCTATCAAGTCGTATTCTTGATCTTCCAATTAAAAGCACATATTTTAAGGTCCTACCTCTCTTGGTTGTTCTTCCTACTTTGGTGGATTTTAAACCTCTTTAAAGGTTAAATTACAACTATAAGCAATTTGTTCTTTATTTATGGTTTCCAATTCTTGTAGTATTTTACACAACTCTATAACTAATAAATATGTGCTTCTATTCCTTACATACCATCTTACTCGTTACTTATTTTGGCACATACACATAAACATCACAACAAAAAATTCTAAGTTGTTTAAGATATATTTTCTTATCAGTATGTGCATCATGTAGATTTTTTACCACTAAGGGTTGATGTAGGTGATTGATTCATTAGGTAACATGAAATCCCAATTTCCTCTATTCAAAATTCTTGCAATAAGCATGCATCACTAAGCATACTTATTAATTTTCCATCGATGTTTTGTTGTTTTTATTTGTAATTCCAATTTGTTTAGGTATTAAAGAACTTGTCTTTTGTCTTCATATTCTATAGTACTTATAAAATTTCTTGAATTCATTTGGGTAAAAACATTCACCATTATCTATCCTCAACATCTTATATCTTCTTCTTGGCTTCGTTTCTGCAAAATTTTCAAACCCTTTGAATTTAATGGAAACATTTGATTCATGTTAAATGAAATATATTCATGTTTTCCTTTATAGATCATCTATAAAAGAGACATGATACTAATTTATTTAGGTTTTAACCCTGTACAGAAATTACCTCCAAACTGATTCTTAAAAACATAAAATAAAAAATCGCGAGAACATAAACATAAAACACATATATATGGATATTTTTCCCTGGATCCAAAAACTGGGACTACCACATTGATTTTTCATTATGTTTATTTCAATGTTACAATACATATATATACATGTTGAAGAATTCATAAACCCCAATCCATTAACCCTAGATTAGAACACAACCATGGTTATCTTGATCGGATCTACAAAATACAATGGGCAGAAAACCATTGTGCCCAAAACCATGTGCAAAACCCATGCACAAAACCATGGGTAGGTCTGCCCACCTAATATAGGGTCAAAAAAACATTCTCGGGGCACTGCCCCAAACCCCATGCAGGGGGGCTACCTCCCCCCTACAAACCCCCAGACAGGGGTTGTTGTGCTGGGTGAAACGAAGAGGGGGATCTATTGCCCCACTTGTGACCCCCCCACACGTGTGACTAGTTGTAGAAATAATATAACACACACCCAACATTCTCCCACTTGTTGTTCTCTTTTCCACACAAGGGGGTCACAGGAGAGATTAATCATTGATCCAGCCCTGCAATGCCCAATGTTTTTATGCACCAAGAAAACTTCTCTATGCTCACAGACTTCGTCAATGCATCTAAAACATTCTTCAAAGTGTCCAACTTTACCAGCAACACCTTTTTTTCCTCAACCATATCCCTCACAAAGTGATACTAAACATCAATGTGCTTTGTCTTTGAATGATAAGCAAGGTTATTTGCCAAGAAAATTACACTTTAGCTGTCACAATATATCCTTATAGCTCATTGGATCAAACCCATAATTGAACACAATCTCTGCAACCAAACTGCTTCCTTTCTTGCATGAGTGGTCGCCATGTATCTAGCCTCTGTAGTTGAAAGATCCACTACAGATTTTCTTTTGCTCATCCAATTGACTACTCCTCCAAATAGGTTAAACATGTACCCACTTGTAGATATTCTTTGATTTAGATCTTCAACCCAGTCTACACAAAAAATTCATGGATTTCCAAAACTTTTTCCAATCCTCGGCTTCCTTGTTATCATAGACCATAATCACTAGTGCCACGCAAATACCTAAAAACCTGCATCACTGTTGTCTAATGCTCCTTCCCTAGTTTTGACATAAACCTTCTCAATACTCCCACTGCATATGCAATGTTTGGTCTAGTACATACCATTGCATACATCATGCTATCGACTGCACTTACATTTGGAACACGGGACATGTCCTCTTCCTCTTCTTGTGTCTTGGGACACTATTCAGCAAATAAATTTACACCTATAGTAATAGGAACCTTCGTCGGTTTATTATCCTTCATATTAGACCTCTACAACATTGTCTCGACATACTTCCTCTGGTTTAACCAGAGCTTCTTCTAGTCCTAATCTTGTTTAATTTCCATGCCCAAAATATAGTTTACAGCACCAAGATCCTTCATGTCAAACTTGGAGGAAAATTAGGTCTTTAAATCCTAGATAATTTCTTTGTCATTTCCAATCAGCAACATATCATCCATATAGAAGAAAAAATAAATAACATGGTCACCAATTAATTTAAAATACACACTGATTTGCTTTGCTTTTGGTGAATCCAAGTACTTGTATATATGTATCAAATTTCTGATACCACATCCTTGGTGACTATTTTAACCCATACAGAGACTTTTTTAATTTGCATACCAGTTCTTTCTTACCCTTCACCGCAAAGCATATAGGTTGATTCATGTAGATCTCTTATTCCAGATCCTCATGAATAAATTTTGTCTTCACATCCATCTGTTCTCCCTCAAAATTAAAAGCAACAACAACAGATAAAATTAATCTAATAGAAGCTACCTTGGCAACAAGAGAAAAATATCACCAAAATCAATTCCCGACACCTGGGAATAACCTTTTTCTACCAACCAATCTTTGTATTTCTCCACCTTTCCTCCTGCATTCATATTCTTCTTAAACACCCATTTTTTTCCAATGGGTTTCCTTCCAGCCAGAAACTCCACCATATCCCAAGCCTCATTTTGTCCAAATATGTCATTTCATCAACCATGGCCTCTTTCCATAGTTTTCCATCCTCTGAATCTATTTCCTCCCTGAAAGTTCTGGGATCATCATCAGTAATAGATAAAGAAATTTTTGAAAAGAAATCAGATGGATTTTACCTTTCTGGTTTCCTTCTTTCTCGAGCTAATCTTCTCAAAGTTGTAATTTGTGGTTCTTCCTCTTCTAAATATTGTTCTGTTGTAGAGTCTGGTTCTTCCTCCTTTAACTCAATAGTATATCTTCTCATATTACTTTGGTAGGAATCCATTTTAATAACATATCTCACCCCTCTAAACACCACATCTTAGTTGTACACAACCTTCCTTGTTTTTGGGTTCCAAAGCTTTTAACCTTTTAAACCATCCTTATACCCAATAAAGAAGCACCTTTCATATTTACTATTCAACTTGGTTCTTTTCTCCTTTGGAACATGTATATATGCATTAGAGCCAAATATCCTCAGATGTGAAAGAAAGGATTTATTATCAGTCCATACCTCATGTGGATTCTTCTCCTCCAACTCTGATGAAGGTGATCTATTAACCAAGTAACATGCAGTCTCCACCGCCTCTACCCAGAATTTTTGTCTTAACCCGACACCTTTGGGCGTGCTTCTTTCCTTTTGCATCAACATCTTGTTCATTCTTTCTGAAAATATTTTTTGTTGAAGTGTGTATGGAGTAGCCTTCTACCATGCTATACCACACTTCTTACAGAACTCTTCTAATTAATTCTTGCAGAACTCTCCACCATTATTTTTCCTCAACACATTTATCTTTTTCTCTGTCTGGTTTTCCACCAGAGCGTTAAATTCTTTGAACATGTCAAAGACTTCATATTTCTTCCTAAGGAAATATATCCATGTATTCCTTGAGAATTCATCTATAAATGACACATATCACACAGGCTTACACAATGATGGAACCAACACAGGTCCAAACACATCACTGTGCACAAGCTCTAATATCCCTTTCGCCCTCTTAGCACCAGAGGGGAAACTCACCCGATTCTTCTTCCCATATACACAATGTTCACAGAAATCGAAATCCAAAAAAAAATTGGACATACATTCTACCATACCATTACCATGAAGTATTTTAAGGCCCTTCTCTCCAATATTTCCAAGCCTTTGATGCCACAGCATGGTATTTTCTCTAGAGACCACAAGGTTTTCAGCTCCACTTTCAGGAACCACAGAACTATTGCACCCATCAATAACAGTGCTACCTAGAAGCTTGTATAGATTTACAATCCGAACTCCCTGCATTAATACTAGTTCTCCCCGAACCACCTTGCAGGTATCCATCTCGAACACTATTTTTGCACCTGCATCATCCATATTGCATATAGAAATCAGATTTCTAGCCAATGCAGGAATATGTAGAACACCAGGAAGTGTTCTAATCCTTCCACCTTGCAACTTCAACTTGACTTTTTCACGTCCGACTATTCTAGATTTCCTGTCATCCCCTAAGAATACATCACCACCATCATATTTCTCACACTCACATAACCACTCCCTATGAGGATTGAAGTGAAAGGATTCACCAAATTCAATCAATTATGCCTCATGATCTACATGTGTACTTGAAGAAGAATCCAAGTACACATCCCCACCTTCATCTGAGATGTTTTTCGCCTCTGTATAAGGAGAACCATAAGATCCCTTTCCTTTCTTAGGAGCTTTATATCTATGTTCATTTTTGAAGTTCCCTTCCTTTCTGCATTTCCAACACACCTTTACAGGTTTTCCTAGAGATTTTGATCTCCCTCTAGATTTAGATCTCCCACTCAAGGACTTATTTTTGTTTCTATTTTGGGACCATCCTCATACATACAAGGCATATCCATTCTAGTTCTCCATATTTTTCCGTCTCATCTCCTTTGACAATAAGGATGAGACAATTTCATCAAACTTCAAGGTAGTTGTATTGCTACCTATTGCAACAACCATACTATCCCACGAATATGGTAGAGAACACAACAAACTGATGCACTTATCTTCATCTAAAAGTTTAATATCAACCGATAACAACTAGATTACCACAGTATTAAAGGTATTCATATGCTCTGTCACTGAGTTGCCATCCTTCATCCTCGATTCATACAAATTTTTTCATACGAACATTTTTTTCACCAGAGACATAGATTGGTACAAAGTCCCTAACTTTTACCACAAAGCCTTCAATGTAGCTTCCCCAAATACATTCAACAACACCGAATCTAATATACACAACTATATTAGGCTCTTTTCTTGCCAATCCAACTTCGCCCAGTCTTCATCTGACATTTCCATTGGTTTAGTACCTGAATCTATCATGATCCACTAATCTTTATCCACTAGCAGATCCTCCATCTTGAGCTTCCACAAATCAAAACTTTGACAATTAAATTTCTAGATCTCTATCTTTCCACTGCTCACCATATTCTTTCACCGTAAGAATCAATCCCTCATATTTCCCACTGAACAGGGTATACCACAGGCTCGAGAAAAACCCCTCAACAGCAAAGGCGTCCCCTTGAAGCTCAAATAACTCCGATACCAAATGTAGGTCTTAACCATGTACATAAATTACCTGCAAACAAATTCTTAAAAATAGAAAATAAACAATGACGATAACATAAACATGAAACACATATACATTGAGATTTTCCCCTGGATCCCAAAACCAGGACTACCGGATTGATTTTTCATTATGTTTCTTTCAATGTTACAATACATAGCGATCCCACCAACACGGAATAAACGAACCCCGGATCTACAAAAAAAAAAAGGCGAGAAGAAAACCATCATGCCCAAAAAAATGTGCAAAACCCATGCAGAAAACCATAGGTAGGTCCACCCACCTAATATAGGGTCCAAAAAAAAAATTCTCGGGGTGCTGCCCCAGACCCCATGCAAGGGGGGTTGCGCCCCCCCTGTTGCGCCTGAATCAACAAACAAGGAGGGGTTGATCCTGACACAACGAACAGGGTGGGTTTCACCCAATGCAACAAACAAAGGGGCTTGATGCCCCCACCCCTGCCCCTCACATGTGCAACTAATAATGGAAAAAATACAACACACACGTAACATTTTTCCCATTTTAGAACATGCATGAATCCAAACACATCTTATGTAGTATTTATAAAGCCCCATCCACTCTTATAGTTCCATTTAAGAGTTTCAACTAATTTTTTACACTATATACATAATATTCACATAAATCAAAATATAAGGAGTAATTAAATATCCATTCAATTTTTTGAGAAATCACTAGGGCAGCCAAATAGGGTTGATTTCTCTTACCTGATAATTGCTTGTGAATATGTATTAGCTTCTTATTACTATTACATTGTTCTCTTCACCAAAAAATTACCAAAACATAAACATGAATATCAAGAAAATACAATGGACACAAGATATAGGCTCCAAGCTAGTGCAAAACCCCACAAGGGGGAAAACCCAGCCAACTCTTATCTTCTTATATAATCATATCAAAGTGATAAATCCAGGACCAAATACCAACACTAATACTTTACACAAGACCCAAGTTAGCCCTCCTTCAAACCTTCCTCAACCAAGTCAAGTCCAATCAAGTCAAAAAATGCCAATGCTTCATCGTGTAAGAATTTTGTCCCTACAATTTCTCAGAGTTTCCCTAATACCTTCACAGAGTTGCCCAAACACCTTCGCAGAAACATAATTTTTCGGCCTCCTAGCTTGCAGAGAAACCCCAACACTTCGCATGCGTGAAAATAGATGGATAAACATTTTTTTTTTATTCCTTTTAGATCTCCACTCTCTCTCCTTAGATTATTTCTCTTTCTTCTCTGATTTCTACTTGCTTCCTTTCTCTTTCTTACACAGAAACTGAAGTTTCCAAGTGATGACCAAATGAGGTCAAATTTCTCTCTATATATACACATCCAAGAGGTAAAATAGGTCCCTTCTAGGGCTGAGTTGGTCTTATGGAGACAAAATTTACTATTTTGACTCAAATAAAATTCTTTTTCCACTTTCTTTCAAAATTCCAAATGGGACTTTACTCTAGTACAATGAATTGGCTCATGAAAAATATTATTTTGACTCAATAAACCCTATAAGCATGAAGAACATGCTTGACTAAATAATAAAAATAATTATTTTTATTTTACATGGAAAATACAATGATACAAGTACAATGATAATTATGAAGACCGAACCTAGTTACATTTTCTAACACTCCCTCTTAACTAAGGAGGTATTCATAATTACAAAATTGGATACAAGGATACTCTCAAATTGAAATATTCTAATAAGAAGAGTTCAGATTGATAAGCCATCATCAAACATAAGCATCATAACGAACATTTTCAAATTGCAATATCGTAAGTCCTTAACTAACAAGCTCTAAATATCTACTATATTAGATCACAATGTTGTGAGGCATATATTTGGACACCACCACAACCACCTCTCAAGGCACATACCCCATCCATATGTTCACCAGGTATGTCCTTATAGGACTATTCTTATCTTGGATTCCAAATCCTGAAATAATATTGATCCTCTTTGACTACTCTTATCTTGGATACCATGTCATATCCTCAAAGAGTATCATTCCATGGGACTACTTTCTATCTTGGATTCCAAAATCCTCAAGGAGTATTGGTCCTAGATGCTTATCCAATGCTCCATTCTCCATACCAGTTCCTTCACTAGACTTACGGTTATTAATCTTGGCCTAATGCATGAAACATGGAGAATATGATGTCCCACATCACTCCCTCTCAACTAGGGAGGTATTCCTTACTCCCTCTCAAACAAGGAGTAGAGTCTTTACTGCGTCTCAACTAGGGAGACAACATCACAATCCTTAGTTTGTCTCAATAATTAGATACTTATTCTTTCATGGAGATATTAGTAGTAGGTGCAAAGGCTCCTATCTCATATCATAATATCATACCTAAGCTTTGACCTTCCTGAATGTCATGGAGCCAAACTCTTTCATGGTTTGTATTCATGATAGGGTTCTTGCCATCAACCTTTTATATCACTTTCCATCAACCATCATTTATAGGATCCGTGTCATCAAAATTGTTTTGTCAAACCAATCAATGTAGAGCTAATTATAGCTCCCTTTTTCCATCTAGCAAAAGTAAACTTATTTTTATATCAACATCGAATCCATCATGCCATAAAGTTATCAACAAACTATCTCATGACTTCCTATATCAAATTTTTGTCTTTATTTCTTTTATGGTGTATGATTTTCTACCATATATTCTTCTAGGAAGTCAAATCATATCTAAACATCTTTTCTCATTATCAGAATTTCCAAACCAAGTAAACCTACTTCAAATTTTAGACTTGCAGGTTCTTCCAAGTCACTTTGTGTTTCTAGCTTCCTTTGAAGTTTCCATTACTATCTTCTTTACGTTCTTCAAGAAACTGTATCATATGTTGATCAATATCACCATGTGTTCTGCCCATACATCATGTTACAATATATTGAATAACCATATGGAATAGTCTTTAATTTCCAATCTAACCAAGACATATCATTCTCATGCTTCAAAGTATATTCCTACATCCAGCGTTTCCTTAAATATGAATCTATTTTCTAATGAACAACCATTTTCTACATATATGCATACTTCTTGCTTTTATACTGCCATCTAGTTAAATCCCTTTTGAAAAAAATGCTTCTTTCTTTGATGATGATTTCTAAGATGAGATTCCTTTTATAAGATGAGAAATTCTCCAATTATGCCTTCATATTGCTTCTCAACTATCATACTATTTTCAATATTTTAGACTTATTTTGATATTGCTTCCATAATATTCTAGTGGAATATTCTCCTGCCATGTTACTACGATTTTTCCTCATATTGAAGAACATTCTTACAATGATGGTTATGTTTCTATAGAGGATCCTTATGATCCTTTTCTACTAAATCATAGATTCTAGATCAACATGATACCAAGTAGTTTTTGCATGAACTATGAAGTGCTATATGGTCCAAATCCTTCTATCCTTTCCTTTCTAAATGGTTGGTTCCAATAAAAATGCAACTGACTATGAAGACAAATTCTTCCAATGCTACATACTTCTTTCCATGGTGCCATAATTTTTAAAATCCAAGACTCTTCTGCAAATGTAACTGCATATGCTACTCTAACTGCCATCTTCAAATAAAAGAGAAAATAAGTTGCTAATAGACCTAGTAGTGGTGGAGTTCTTCAATAATATAGATCCTTATGATATTCATTCTTCAGCTTCTTTTCAAGTTCTTCATTTTCTTCAGCAATGTGAGCTCCACTTATTTCATTTTTTTATTATTCTTATTGTTTTGTGGATCCTTGGGACAATCCCTTCTAAAGTTTCCATATTAATTACACCCAAATCATTGTACTATGGACATATCTTATCTTCCATGTGCCTGATTTTTATTATTGTTCTTGTTGTACTTTTGACGAGGTTAAAATATTCCAAATTTTCCAAAGTCTTCTTCGATGTAGCAGTAAAAGCTTGAAACTTTTCATTGCTGGGTTCAATTTCATCCTTTAATTTCAATATTGTTTCTTCTAAAATACACAAATCTCATATCTCATTGAAGTTTGGAGTGTCCTTTATTTAGTAGATGCTAGACACAAAACTACTCCATTCGGAACATAAAGCGTTGAGTACACAAGTAGTAATAATTCAAAATCGGAAATAACTTCTCCAAGCCCTTATAGTTGATACTTCAATTGTAAGATTTTTATAATATATGAGGCCAATTCTTCTTACTTCAACAACCTTGTTTTGTAAAATTGATTCCTCAAAGATATTTTATGGGCCTGTGGTACTAACTGCATATAGTTTTACCAATTTATCTTTAGATGTGCCCAAATCTACAACAAAGGGGATAAGATAATCTTTGATGAACTCAATTATAATTATTTGAGCCCTAACTTCTAAATTGTCCAATTATTGAGCCTTATCCTTATCTAGTTATCTAGGTTTTCCTTGAATGTGATCCATGTCTTCATTTTCTATGAGAACCAAATCAATTCTCTTTTTCCATGATTGGAAGTTTGTTGACACATTAAGTTTGTTGTCTTACTTACAGAATGAAGTCATTTGATTTTAAGATTGAGGTATGGAGTGATATAAATTACTTACTTGTCAAAAGAGAAAGATTCTTGAATGAAGATGATGCATTATTTATGCTTCCAAATATTTTGGTGATCTCAGGAGTTCTTAAAATATGTCCTTGACTAACGACTTCTAGGATATTAGGTACACAAGTATATTCAAGTTGCTTCAAGGATGAATGATGATGCTTCCAAGAGTGTCGATGATGTTACCAGGAATCTTGATGTTCTTAAGTGATGACTTCTATAGAGATGTCTTTCCAAAATGAGTGATGATCAGATAGCTTCCAAGAGAGAGAGATTGATAATATTATGATATTCTTCAAAATATAATGACTATCCAATAGCCTTAAATGATAGATAGAAATGGATATTTGATGTAGTGTTCTTCCTTTATGATTCCTTTCCTTATGTCGTTCCTTATGCCCTTTTCAAATGATGTCCTCCAAAGTAGCTTGTATGAATGTCTTCCACTTATGCCAATAAGAGTGATCTTCAAGTTGCCTTATCCTCACCTTAGCTTTGATACCGTGTTGAGAAATCACTAGGGAGTCTGATTAGGGATTATTTCTCTTACTTGATAATTTATTGTGAATATATGTTAGCTTCTTATTACTATTATTATGTTATCTTCATCAAAAAATTACCAAAACATAAGCATGAAGATCACAAAAATATAATGGACACAATATATAGGCTCCAAGCCAAGGGAAAACCCCACAAGAGGGAAAACTCATTCAACTCTTCTCTTCTTATAGAATTAGATCAAATTGAGAAATCTAGGACCAAATACCAAAACCAAGACCTTCCATAAGACCCAACTTATCCCTCCTTAAAACCTTCCTCAACCAAGTCAAGTCCAATCAAGTCAACGAATGTCAAAAAAATTTCCAGTCATAATTTCAGCCCTTCAACTTCGCAGTTTCCCCAGCACCTTCGTAGAAACAAATTTTTTCATCCCTGTAGCTTGCAAAGTTTCCATAACACTTCACAAATGTGAAAAAATATGGATAAATTTTCTCTTTTTCTTCCTTTTAGATCTTCAATATTTCTCATTATATTTTTTCTCTTTCTCCTTTGATTTTCACTTGCTTCCTTGATCTTTCTTGCACAAAAAAATAAACTTTCCTAGTGATGACCAAATGAGTTTGAACTGCTCTCTATATATACACATCCAGGAGGTCGAATAGGTCCCTTTTGGGGTTGACTTGTCCAGGCAGGGCCAACTTGGTCTTGTGGAGAAAAAATTGACTATTTTGACTCAAATAAAATTATTTTTCCACTTTCTTTCAAATGTCCAATTGGGACTAGAATCTAGTACAATGAATTGACTCATGACAAATATTATTTTGACTCAATAAACCCTAGAAGCATGAATAAAATGCTTGAATAAATAATAATTATTATTATTATTCTTCTTTTACTTTTACATGGAAAATACAATGATACATGTATAATGATAACTATGAAGACCAAACCGAGTTGAATTTTCCAACACAGTCGAACCTTTAGTGTGCAAATCTTGAAGTTCCTCTTTTCCATTGTGTCCTAATATTTGATGCCAAAGAAATATTCTTACAAGAAAGTGAAAGCTTTTACATGTTTCATTCCCAACCTTGGTAACAACAAAACAATTACATGCAACACTCATTGTGTTTTCCTCAACATTGAAAAGTATTTCAATTCAAACTCTTTTTTCCAACACCATTTATCCTCGAGTCATATTGCAACTACCTTTGTTGAATATTACATACACACTTGCATTAGTTAATTTACTTATTGATATAAAATTTCTAGCCAATATTGTAATATGTGGAAACCCAAAGAGATTTATACTCCTTCCATATTTCGACATTGCCCTGACCCTTCCATGTCCTATGATATTAGACATTATTGATTTATCTCCTAAGAAGATATCACCTTCATATAAATAAAAACAATACCTATAGAGATTGATATGAAAAGAAAAACCCAATATATTGATACAAACAAAGTTAATTATCACACGTATATTTAAAATATCTAAAATATGAAAATATTCATCATATGAGATGTGTGTGTGTGTGTGAGTGAGAGTGTGCAAAAGTGATATTATTGAATATAATGAGGGCCCTGTATATATAGCTAGGTGGTAGATTCCTTTCGTAAGGAGTCATGCCTTTTGGGACATGCCCTTCCATATACTCGTTAATCATTATTTATATTATTTTATATGTAGTTATGTTCATAGCATTTCCTTCCCCTTTAGAAATGTTTTGTCCTAAAAGCATATCGATGAAAATTCTTGATATCCTTTTTTGTATTGTAATGTCTTGCAAATTTCCCAATTCATGGAGTTGTCATATTCGATGAGACAAGATGATATGAACTTCTAATTGTGGTACATAATTGTTGCTTTTTGAAATCATCTAACCATCCCAAAACAATATTTTGTAGAACTGTGCACTTATCGGCTTCCAAACATGAATTGTTAGCATGAGACTTAATTTTGTTCACATCTATATTTTTTAGAACATAAGTAACTTGCTTTTTTCGAGAGTAATATTAATAAGTTTATTGATTGATACATCTACTCTTATGGTTTGGATATTGATAAGGAGTTCTTATGACCTGGTTTCACTTACCATGCTTATCTTAATTTCTCGATTTACTTCAAGCATTGTTTTTGTTGAGTTAATTATGCAATCTTCACATGAAATTTTTGTCATCTATATTGCATCTTCTGAATTTTTTTTTTACTTCAATTGGATTGGAATTTTTCTAATTCATAAGATTAATTGGATCTATATTTGTTCCCTTCTACTCAACTTGGAATTTTTTACCTAAATACTATGATGCTTCTATCTAGATAACTTGTTCTATTATATTTCCAATGGTTGCTTCATAGCCTTTGATTTCTTGACTTATGCAAATAAATTTTCACTATGGTATTTTAAGCAAGAAATTTCTTTGTTTTTATTTGAGATAATTTCATCAATTTTTTTTTCATCCTTGATATTGACTTTTGATTTTCTTGAAACATCATTTTCAGAAATTTATAGTCTTTTGATGAAGGTATTTTTTATTATGAATTTATTGTCATGTATTGGAAATTCATCATCTTCTTTTTATAAGGATACATCAAAAAAAAAATCTTCATGTTTAACATGAAGGTACCAAGTTATTTAAAGCAAGGTAATTAAGAATTATGTTGATTTAATTTAAACATAGTTATGACATTGTATTGAGATATGCATTCATAATCATCAATTATTACTTGTAATTTTTTAATTTTTTATTCTACTTCAAAATAACAGGAATTTTTATTCTCAATTATATTTGGCATGATATGAACAATGTTGTTATCACACATATATTTAGAATATCTAGAATATGAGAATATTCATCATAGGATGATTAATACACACATAAACACACACAAAAATATATTTAAGTACAAAATTGATATGATTGAATACAATTAGGGCTCCATATGTATAACTAGGCACAAGTGCCCTTCGTAAGGAGTCATGTCTTTTGGGACATGCCCTTTCATAATCAATTATATTTGTTAATCATTATGTATCCTTATTATTTATATTATTTGATACACAATTATGTTCATGACATATAAATCCCCTCCTTGAAGATTCCAACTATGCATGCACTCCTTCTGTGGATCACTTTGTTTTCATTGAAAAAACATCATCAAATTCCTTACATTTGTCATATTTTAAGATACACACTATTTCCTGAATTATCAAGTGTTATCATATTTCCAACATGTATTTATAAATTTTCTTGGAAATTTAGATCTACCTCGAAACTTCAATAGTCTATTAATTGAATTATTTTCATTTCTATCTTACAGATGGCCTCACATTAAAACTAAAAAATAAAAAAATCCTTAGTTAGATACCATGTATTTTTATGCCAATGTGTTGGATAACAAATATGCAACTGCATTGTCAATTTTTAATGTAAATTCAATGGTGCTACCAATAGACACAACAAGATTATCCCATGAATCTAGCAGAGTACCTAATAAAGTAATGCATTTATCTTCTCCAAACATTTTAATATCAACTAAGGCTAACAATGATGCAATTTATTCTAGTCCCACCGAGATTGATATGTCCGCTCATTAGGAGTAATTTCTACATAAAAGATAACCAACTCACCTAGACACAGGTGGGTTTTTCATGGATGTAGCTAGTATCGATCTTCGGTACAGTGAACCGCATTATACATGTGTGTGTGTGTGTGTACACACACACACACACACACATAAATGTATAATGCAGTTCACTGTACCGAATATCGATACTAGCTACATCCATGAAAAACCCACCTGTGTCTAGGTGATTTGGTTATATTTCATGTAGAAATTACTCTGAATGAGCGGACATGTCAATCTGATATTAAAATGTTTGGAGAAGATAAATGCATTACTTTATTATATATATATATATGTGTGTGTGTGTGTGTGTATGTATGTATGTATGTATGTATGTATGTATGTATGTACACACACACACACACCCACATATATATATAAGCCCCAAGGGTTAGCTCAATTAGTTGAGTTCTCGTCGTTAGAAGAACCTTGCCAATGGGAGGTACGCGGTCAATTCTCCTGATGAGCCGACAATAATTTATCCCTTTGGATGGATCTTCCTGGATAGTTTCCATGGACATAGTGGCCACCTATCTTTGGTGTCTATGAACGATAAATAAAAATAATAAATAAATAAATGATATGATTTATTTTTTGAAACTTTTATTTGCAACTTATCCCCTTTTAGATATTTTCCAAAGGCACACATGAATACTTTGTTGTTGCATCAAGCACAAGCAATGTCAGGGGTAGTGTTGGCCCTTTAACTTGTCATGAATTTGTTGATGAAACCATTCATTTTCGCATCATTCCATTCACCCATTGTAAGCATGTTTAACCATATTTTTCCATAAATGCGCCAAATTCCTGCATACATGTTTACATGGTTTATTATTATTATTTATATTATTTTTAATGAATTAAGAAGAACTTTTCTTGGTTTTACTAATGAAAATTTGGTCAGTTCAAGATTATGTAGCTCAAGTAATTTTTTGTAGTTATCTCAATGGTTAAGGTAGTAGAACCACTCTAGAAGGAAATCTGACACTTGGACTTGGTTTCTAGAAGCTCCAATATGGATTTGTATTGGTCAAATTCCACCCAGTTCACACGTGTGGACCTCTAGCAAGAGATCAAAAGGAAAAACACAGCATTTTTGACCAACCAACTTCAAACACTTTTTTCTGAGAAATTAAAAAAAAAAGAATCGGAAAATGAAAACATGGGTTTTTTTTAGCACGATCCCAATTAAGTTCCTGTTAAGTATTTTTATCAAATTCTTTACCATTTGAGATAATTTTTGAGTTATTTGGAGCCTTGTTTTGCATATTTTCTGAGAAAGCATTTTTGTAATTTCACAGTCAACGCCTAGTTTCCAAAAAGATTGGAACGAGTTGTTGTTCAGCAAATTCGTGGTGGGAAGATAGTTCTTATCATATCTAGGTTGATATTTGATCCAAGGATCCATCAAATTAAATTGGATTTTATTTTCAAAACTGGTCTATAAATATCTCATGACCACAACTCAAGCATGAAAATTATGAGTTTGTTCATTGCCTCAAAACTCTATAAATTGCAGTCTCTTTGATGAGAGGAGGGATCATATGTCAAGAATGAGTATTAATTTTTAATTGTTGTTGATGATTGAAGAAGAAAACTTTGTATTTTTTAATGAATGCAATCTATGTTATGACACAATTCTGAATATGATTAGCAATTCAGGTCTTGTGATCTATGTTTTTAAGCATCTCACACTCACCAGGAGGCCCCCATAAGGATTTATGAGAGATAATATAGTTGTATTTTATTATTATTTTTCAATTTATTATGCTTTGCAATTAGATCATAATTTTCTTCATTCAATTGTTCAATTTATTTAGATGTTTGGTTTCATTTCAATGCTCTGTTTTTTTTAACTAAAATTGCACTCATTTTTCCTTGTTTCATTAGAGGTAAAATGTTTGATAATAAACCAAAAACACCAAAATATTTACCTCAATTTGTCTTTTAAGCTTAAGCCTCATATTTATGCGTGATAGGATATGATTGACTTTGGTTTGTAGTGCACACATCAGTAATGTTTTTTAGGCTTCCATAATTATTATTTCATTACTCTTTGTTTGTTATACTCTAGAATAGTTTTTTTTTTTTATTTCAGAGTCTTGCAGTCTTTAGATCAACTTTAATTTCACAAATATAACTTAGTTCCCTTTCCAATTTTATTAGATTAAATTTCTCTTCAAAACTCAAGACAATAAAATAATATTGTCTTTCAAGTTGATTAGAATATAGCTGATTTCCATTTTTAGAATAGATCTTGAAATCCTTTATTTAGAATTAATTTGCTTTGAATTAATTTCCAAGTCTTGAGTTTGAATTAAAAAACATGTGAAATTAGTCATAGATAGATTTTCATTACATTTTTTTGCATCTTTCTTATTTTCCTTTTTTTCTCTTTGAATTGAAATTATATATTCTAGCACATATAGTGCATGTATACTTCGCAAGTTCACGGAACCCTGGGTTTGACAATTAATGACAAGTAATTTAAAAATCAATATTAAATTACCCAACATGTAGCCTCTTAGTATGAGTGAAATACAACCTCCTTTCAAGTGAATTTTGATAAGTAAGAAGATGTTATATTTTCCCGCTCATTTCATGGCTTAGGCATATATTTTTTCTTATGCCTAAGTTTATTATGTTATTTTTTTCCTTTTTTCTTTGTTAACATGGGTTGGAAATGTCTAACCTCTCAAGTATTTAATTGAAAAAACTTATAACCTGAAGTTTTCTAATGGTTCCTAGCAAACCCATTACCAAATTCAAACAAAATGGTTCAAGACAACATACACAATCAATCAAATAGTCATCACAATACTTTAATCAAAAATTATTAAAAGTAGTTAGTTTGAGATGTTTAATGTTAATAGAGGATATATATTCATCCAAATGCAACTAAATATAAATTTCTAATGCCCAAATATAAACCTGCAATGATAAAATTCATAAGGTATAAACGAAGATAATATGAGAGAGAACCATGAGAACACATCTCTAAGCCTCCTCTTCCTCAAAAGAGAGAGGGTGTTGTGGTATGGTGTTATCCTAGAGCTTGGGCTTCTCCATTCTCATCGCTAAGCCTCCTCTTCCTCAAAATAGAGAGGGTGTTGTGGTATGTTGTTGTCCTAGAGCTTGGGCTTCTCCATTACTTTTTTTAGTCCTCCTAAGAATGTATAGTATTTGAACCATTATATCCCATGGTTTAGCCTTGAAGCATGTATGTAATGGATTCATATTTATCATCCAAAAGCTAAAATATATTAATTATTCGTTCTAGTGTAGGATTTACCTATTATAGCTACAAATCAATATTTCAAGCTATTGTATCTATGGTATGCCAATATGGGTCTATCATGCATATGTAGTGGGTGACCATAATGCAAGACATATAAGTGTCTAGAATTTTTTTCTCCAATGTATTGTTGTGTGTGTTTCTCCTTTTCTGACAAACCTTGTCTTCTAAGGTGGCCAATTTTTGCACAATGGTAACCTTACACCTAGAGGAAAATCCATCTACTATACATAGAGCTTTTAATTATTGTATGTGACTGTTTATAGGACTTATAGCCTTCTCCCCTCAAACTTTGGGTCTTGGAGATTTTCCTTTGTCCCATCTCTTAGGAGGAGTTTCCTTTGCGTCCTCACACCCATATATAGACAATGGCCACAAGTTTGGCACCACTCCTCTCCTTAGATTTATTTTCCTCAAACTGGGTGTAGATTGATATGGCCTCATAGGTGGAGAGCTACAGAGACCTCCCTATCAATTCTAGAAATAATTAATACATTGTCATGTATACCCTCAATCTCTACCAACATATTTCATTATACCACTCCTCTCTCCATTTATACACTATGTATCAATGCTCTATGTGTTTGTATTGATCTCCCACAATGATGCCTCAAGTTGAATGCAAACAACCTCCCCCTTTCTCATCAAGTTATCCACCTCATGTTAGTGGTCATCTTCCCTTATATCACTAGAAACTACCAAGATATCATGGTTTCCATGTGTTCTTGGCACCCCCATTTGGTTGATCTTATTTTTTCTTTGTTCATTATTATTCTTATTTAATTTATAAAAATGATCAAGCAAGAAATAAACAAACTCGTGTTTTATTTGTAATTATTAATAAATCAAGGGTACATATTTTAAATTTAGCATGTTTATATTGCAAATTGATTCATCTCTTCTCTTCAAAAAAAAATTATCTCTAGAGTGATTTAATTATTAAATCCCTATGTTTTGTGATTAATAAAAAAAAGAGAAAACAAAACTTATGGGAAAACTCTTAGAATTAATGTAAGAAAAGAAAGAAACCATTTAGTTCAGTAATTGAAAGTTGAAAATTTAATTCCTCTATATGAATTTCCATAAATATTAATCATTTTTCTAATATATGCACATTACATTAAAGCACACTCAATCTAAGAATTATGACTAACCTAATAAAATGACAAAAAATAGTAAATAAACATAAAATCAAGTATATTGTAAAAAAAATTAATGTAAACATAAAATCAAGTATATTGTATTTTGTATATCACCCTTGCATAAAAAAACACACATATCAACATGTGCACTATTTATTTTCCCTTAGAAAAATTCAATAACCTTTATTAAGAAAATAAGAGTTACAACATGGATTTATTATCTTACTAAGACCCACATGGTGTACTTTAATGTAAACATACATTCTTGTTTCAATGAGAATTCTTAATCATGATTATCTTATTGTACCACCATAGTTTGTAGAAAACAGCATATTGTTGTGCAAAATATAAAACAACCTATGCTCAAAAAGTGTATCTTTTAATCACTTAGAAACAAAGCATATGGTCTTGGGACCTTATTTCCTAGCTCTCCATTTTCAACTTGTGAACCTGTATTTTAGGAAGAAAAAAAAACTTCCTTTCTCATTTTATTCCATTCCATGTTGTTTCTATATATGTGTTTGAAGTAGATGAATTCAAAATTGACTTGTAATTGATACCTTTTTCATATTCTCAATTTTAACTTTTTTTCATTTTAATATGTCCATATAAGAAAAATGTAATATATGGTGTTATTAACCTTGTGACTTAAAAATAATAAGAAACCAATAATTACAGTCCACTTAGAGGGGTAAACGTCTTTTTACAATGAATACAATGTATAAGACAAAATTTCATGATCCTAATACTAGGTATCCTTAGTGTATATATAGGAGACAAGGGTATAATTATAATGAAATGTTCTAGCCTACATAACAATATAATAATATAAATGTAATAACTCAATATCTTGTGATTAATAAAGGGTTTTAGAATTAACATGGGGCTTATATAGGGCTTAACATGCTTACCCCTTCAAACAAGTGTTGTCCTCAACATTTGACTTGTTGTAGTTGTTTTTGCTTTTACAACACATCTTCCCATGTCACCTCTTCTATTGGTAGGTTCCTTAATTTCCTAAGGTACACGGTAATTGCTATATTTTTTAGCTATTTAATCCTTTCTTCCATGATTTTTAATGGTTCTAATATGATTTTCCCTTCTTCATTAATCTTTGGAAAAATAGCTTGGACTGGGATCTTGTCATTGATTACCTTCTTTAAGTAAGAATCATGGAAATTCGGAGGTACACATGAAGATTGAGGAAACTCCAATTTGTAAGCCATATCTCCTATCCTTTGCAACACCTTATAGGGACATATATGTAAGTGTTAATTTATTGTGCTTCTTTGTTTCTTGAAGGAAATATATTTACATGGATGTAATCTCACAAATACTCAATACCCCACTTCAAGTCCCTTCACTATGATGCTAATTTTCTTGTTTCTTCATCCTATTTTTCACTAAGACCAAGTTGTCCTTTAATAGATTAATAATCTCTTGTTGGTGCCATATGTGGTCCTCCACCGCTTGAGTTTCTATAGTTCCTTTCAAGGATGATGTGATGGATGGAGGATGAAATCCATAAAGCTCCATAAATTGATAATTTTGTATGAGGTATGGAAGGTGATGTTGTACCACTGGTGTTCCAAGGGAATCCACTTGACCCATTGTGTGTTTTTATCATAATGAAAGAAACATACATATCATTATAAACATGTATTCAAAAAATTAGTTTTCCCATTAGGATGAGGATGGTAATATGAGTTATGAAGAAATTGAGTACCCAAACAAGAAAATAATCCATTCCAAAATTTTCCAATGAAAATTGTATCTCTATCACAATAATCTTTATTATTCCATGTAGATTTCGAATTGTTTCCATGAATGCTTCTATCATTTTACTTGCTTTAAAAGGATGAAAAAGAGATAAAAAAAGGGCATACTTTGTCATTCAGTCTACCATTACCATAATGACATTATTTCCTTCATGTTTGGGTAAACCTATAATAAAATACATTGAAACTTCTTCCCCATACTAGCTTAGTATGCCTAATGGTTGTAGGAGCTCTAGGGTCTTGATTGTCTCTCCCTTATTCAATTGGCATGCCACACATTCAACTAAAAAATTTTGCATGTATTCTTCTAGTCCTTCCCAAAATATATATTTCTTGATCCTATGTTATGTATTCAAGATCCCTAAATGTCCTCCTATATGAGAAGTGTATAATTTCAAAAGACACTCTAATTGAGTTGGGAATTATTAAATAAGTGAGTGATCTTGATACCACAACAAATCATTCTTCTACATATTTTTATACTTCATCAGCATCCTCTTGTAGTTGTCTAATTATATTGCATACCTTCTCATCACGCTTCCATTCTATCATTACTTATTCCACCCAGTTACATTGTGGAATGGAAATAGCACATAGTAAACCTTGTGTATTCTCCTCTTATCCTAAGAGTGTAACTTCCACAATATTTTTCCCCATTTTGTAGATAATTCCAAATCCATAAGCTATAATGTTTACAACCCATTTTTTTTCTCTTTTGAATATATTCTTTGTTCAAATAACTACTTCAAGCTATCATGATTTTGTTTTACATTGAAGTGTCTTCTTATTAGGTATGGACATAATTTATTAACTATAGGTAGTATGGAAAACATTTTTTTTTCATAAATGGGTATGAGTAACTTATTTCCTTAAGTTCACTCTTTTCAAAGGAAATGGGCCTCCATTATTGCATCACAACTACAACAATGCTATGGCTTGAGGCGTCACACTCTACAATGAAGGTTTTTTTAAGTTAGGTGTGGCTAAGACGAGAATTGTACACATAGGCTCTTCAATTTTTTAAAAATATTTGGTTGCCTCTTTAGTCTAGGAAAATGATTTCTTATTCAATAATTTTTCTAGAGTTGCGGCTATTTAACCATTATTCTTGATAAAATTCTGGTAATATCTTGAAAATCCTAACAATATGGTGAGTTTCTTCAAGGTATTAGGGATTGGATATTCCCTCATAGCTTTGATTTTTTTATGGCTCACTTTGACACATTCATGGGATAAAATATGGCTCACATATTCCACTTCTTGAACCCCAAAGTCTCACTTGGAATTATTTTGGTCTTCTAATAGTATTAAGACCCTATAAACATGTTGCGGATTCTCTTCCAAAATTTGTTGTAAATTCGTATGTCATCGAAAAATACTAACACAAATTTTCTAAGGGTTTGGAAATAAAATGCATCAAGATTTGAAATGTTGAAGGTTTATTAGTAAGTCCAAATGGCATAACCAAAAACTCATAATGTCATTCATGTGTTCTAAAGGCTATCCTGGGAATGTCTTCTTGCATCACTATAATTTGGTGGTATCTAGAAAAAAGATCCAACTTATTAAAAGAAATTTCTCCATGCAATTTGTCTAATAATTCATCAATGACATGAACAAGAAACTTATTTTTTATTTTCATTTTGTTAGTTAATTGTAATATGGACACATGTACCATAAACCATATTTTTTATAACCATCACCACTGGTGAAGAGAAAGCACTCTAACTAGGTTTAATGATTCTAGCCTCAATCATTCTTGAACCATATGCTCAATCTGAATTTTTGTGCATGTGAAACTCTATAAGGCATAATTTTAGGTGGTACACTTCTAGGTTTCAAATGAATAACATGGTCATGATCTTGAGTAGGTGGGAGACCCTTAGGAATCTATCCAAATACCTTGAAATTACTATTGATAACTTTTTTTGGGATCCATTGGAATAAATGCTATAAATGTTTGAATATTTAATGAATATAATTGTACAATTAGATCATGGTGTCCAATTTTTAGCAATTTTTTCATGCTAATACAGCTTATAACTTTAAATGGTATTTATTGGCTACCTATAAGCTCAATTTTCTTTCCTTCTATGGAAAATTTCATGAAAGCATCTTGAAAATTAAGGGAAACTATTCCCAATGATGGTACCCATTGGACTACTTAGAAAACGTTAGCACCATTGCAATCATGGAACTATCCAATAAATACTCCTCCATATTTAGCTTAATTCTATGGCACTTCCCTAAAATATTTATGGCATCTCCATCTACAATCATTACTTGAAATTCTAGTGCTAGATATGGAAAGTAGTTAATAATTTCTTCCAATTTGTAACTGATGAAGTTATGGGTATTACCTGAATCAATCAACACCATTACGTTTCTCTTCTTGTTATATCCTTCTATCTTCGAGGTTTATGGAGTACCTATGTCGACCAATGCATGACAAAATATTGTTGGGGTGGTCTCTTATAGCTCTATATCTTGTTAAAATTCCATTTATTGATCTTCTTCATCTTCACAATCTCTGTAGAATCATTTATTCTCATTGAATTTATGCCCCTTACTATATTTTTTGTCATAGTTGAAACATAGTCCCTCCGCTTTCCTTTCATCCATTTGTTATGTTGTCAACCTTGTCAATTTAGGAGATGGGGCATGATATTCTCTATAAATATTAGTGACTAATTTTCTAGTAGCTATATTTTTATTCAACTTTCTTGGCTAGACTGAAAGCATACTCTAAGGATTAAGGTTCAAAGAGATGCAACTCATGTTGGATCATTTCCTTTAAATTTCCCATAAAGAGGTCTTACAAATTATCCTCTGAAATTTCTTTACCCTAAGACTCAAATGTGTTATGTAATTGCTCCTTTTTTTATGAATATTTACCAATTGACTAAAGAATGTATTTCCTTTAATATCCCCTTAATCATATAAAATTTTAGGGGCAAATTTTAGCGCAAGGGTGAAATTTAAGGGGTTTTATATTTTAAAGAGGAGATTTTTTTGTATTATACCTATTTTCTATAGTTAGCCCAAAATTTACTTAAAAAATAAATAATTATTAAATTTTAGCCAAAAAAATAAGGTGGATAAACATTGCAAAGGCTGGATTTGCCTGGTTTGGAGGTTATATTTGCTTGCAATCGCCTCGATTTACTGGTTTGGAGGTTGGATTTGGTTACAATCGCCCGATTTTTCTGGGTTTGAAAGTTGGATTTGGTTGCAATCTCCCTATTTCCTGGTTTGCAAACCGAGGGCAGGGTTGAATTCGGGGGATTCGCCTGTATAAATCCATTTGGGCGTTTCACATGAAACACGAGTCGTCTTTTAGCAACATTTTCAAGCAAGAGAATTTGGTGGGCATTTTACATGAAACATGGGTCGTTTTCGAGCACGAAACTTTGGTGGTCTTTTACATGAAACACATGTCGTTTTTTAGCAACATTTTTGAGCAAGATACTTTGGATATATCAAATCAAAGTAGTGATATAAATTAGTTTGATGAAGATAGGTAGTTTTCTCAGGATCTTCGGTAAGGTCTTTGGTCTTCGCAGTGTTGCATCGGCATTCAATAAGTAATGACATTCGAGAATGTTAAATAATCTATCAAGAGGTCGAGAGACATCTACGACATCGATTCAAGGTATACAACCCCTGGGACAATAGATAGAAATCAAGCTCAAAAAGCAGGATTAGGCAGCTATCATAACACCTTAGGTGCAGTTAATGCCTCTTATTTCCCGTGATTTCATTGGTTTTTGTTGATCATATCGGATAGGCTAAACCCAACTAGGTGTTATTTTTTAAATAAGGTAAAGTAAAGGTTCCAAACTACAACACTTTTCCAGTAACCTAACATTTGGCACATTCTCCTCATCTATTTTCGTGGTTCCGGCATAAACAAACTCTAAGATATTTCGCAAGGTAGGATAATGCAATTTGGAAGACAAATGCACCTCTCTATAGACTTTTTTTGTACCTTTTCAATTTTCTCTTGATCTAGCAAACCATCACCCAAAGATCCTATGTTATGCTTTGAAATAAGATATCTATAAGGAAATAATGATGGGAATCTAGCTGTTAAAATAACCAAGTGCACAAAATTTGAACTCCCATTTGAAAATATTAACAAGAGGCCATATATCTCATATTTATCATATTATTTCTTCATTATTCCTCCAAATTTGTTTGGAAAACTATACATACTGAAGCAGGCCATGTTGTATATTGCATACCATCGTACACCAAGAACAAGGCTATTGTCAGTAACCAGTTTCTGAAATTTCATGATTGATACTCCAACTTTTGTTTCTTCATAGTCAACCTTCTCATTAGAGACTTGAATGTAGATATGTTGTTTGACCTCCTGAGCAAAGACTGAATTTGGAACCAATTTTGCAAAGGCCAAAAGGGCGAAAAACAATATTAAATTATTGCCTTCCCAATCTTGTATGTCATTCCAACAACAGATTATCTTGTGTGTTGTGCTGACAACATGACTTGAAACATTTTATCTTTAAACTATGACTTCACTATCATAGTAGAATCTAATAGCGTGGGACAAAATTTCCGTCCCATTGTATTTATGTAAAGTCCAACTATACATTTCCAAGCTTGAAAAACTTCCCAAAGACATCAAGCTTACTACCATCAGAAGATCATCAGATATAGAATTTCCATTATCACAAGCTCCTAGAGCTATAGTCTGCAATAAATATTGCAGCCACTCATTCCCAAATGTCTCTAGAGCTTGAGCTAGAGAAATTTATGTTTTTAAAGAAAGATATTTGAACGGAGAATTAAAAAATAAACAGGACATACCTGCAAATAGGTTCTCTCTCAAATATATCAAGGACTTCATGTGTATATTGATTTCGGATTTCCTGTTGGAGGTGAAGCTGACGACGCTTATGAACGGTTCTTACTGACATTTTACCGTAAAATTTCCAATGTATGTGTTAGCACCCAGTGATTATAACTTCCCATATCATGAGGTCTTAGTTTTAACTAACAGCTAATTTACTTTTGAACACTAAGTGACTAAACAACCCAACATAGATATGGAAAAAGAACCCCAAACAAATATGGAAAAGACAAGAGAATCAAAAGAAAAATACCATGCCAATGAGATAAGTCTTAAGAGTGATTATTTCTTCACATCTATTGTTGAATCAATATTCGCTTCACAATGTATGGAAATCCAACCAAAAAATAACCCAATTTTGTGGTCATATAATAGGATTCTTATTTATATGAAAGTTCCTGATCACAGAATCCACCTGCTAGCCCTAGCATATATCCCTTCACTTTGACCATTTCTTCCCATCAAATTTATCAGATAAAATAAAGTCAGAAAGGACTTTTTGTATGCCCATCTTCCAAAATTAAGAATGATGATCACCATACCATCGAAGCAATGCATTAGCAGTGAGACAAGCCTCAATAACAAACATCTCTAAGTTAGGTGGCCATTTTTCATGAGGGAATGATCTCCATTCAACCAATTCTTGGAGAAAAATTATGCAAAAATAATGAATTCTTTTACGTCAAATTATATTGCTGCGAAATGATTTTTTTGGAGGGGCTTCGTTATATTTTTCGGCTGACGGAAAGTCAAGTAAATGTTTGGCCGAACTTTTATAATAAATTTGGCTGAAATTTTGTGTGTGCAATTATGTAGATCCAAACTCTAAATATATATATTCAAATTTGGCCTAATTAAACTCCATGAAACATTATGAATTAACTATCGGAACCAAGACAAGAATTTTCAGAATTAAATCTACTTTCAGGAAATATAACTTTTATGGAATTTCATAAATATTTACTAATTCTAATTAATTTTGTAATAAAACGGGTGCAAACAATTTCTCAAGGTCATTATGATTTAGTGAAATCAATATTCTGTATCTTCCAAAATACACTGTAAAAAAAATTGAAAAAAGTATGGTGCATTACATTGGTCTGTCGTTTGTAATGGATAGTTTTTAGATTTTTAGTTTATAACTTTTATGTTGATAAATTTCGTGCATTGCAAACCATATTCAAAATATGCAGTTTTTTCATATTGGATCAGTTCAAAAAATTCTAGTAATTATGATATGCATCAGTTAGTTTTGTAAGTATAACGAAACCGAAGTAGACTCTGTCTAGATTGTTGTAACACATTTTGTTTCTCAAAAACACAAAGTTTCAAAGAATACACCAGTGCGTATTAACATGACTTCTCATGAATCCTTTGCTTATTAAAAAAACACACTCAAAGAAACACTAAGCTGACATATCAAATGTGTATAAAAAAATTAAAAAAAACAAGTAATAGAAAGCTAATAAAATTTCTGACAACTTTTATTTTTATCCCAAAATGAAATTCTAAACAAAAAATTTGTTTTGGCTTGCAGAAAGTCGAAGAACAGAAAAAAATGAAATTTTTTTCTCAAAAAAAGGAAAAAAGTGTTACCCAACTTCACATTTTCACCCTTGGATGACTCCTTCCACAAAATTCCTTAGGTGTGGCCCATCCACTGCGCTGCACCCAAACATTGATCTCTGCATATCAGATAAATCAGTGGACATCAGTGGAAAATACAAAAGTTTTTCAAATGTAAAAGTTGTAGTCCAAATATTTCCTCATGCATCAACACCAATTTTCTCTTTTATTATATCTGAGTTAGAGATGCACAAGAGAAAAAAACCGACATAAATCATAACATAATCCAAAATACCAAAAAGGAAATGAGTATGCTAGAACATGAACATACTGCCAAAGATTGAAGAAATTGAAAAGCTTCCACTCTAACAATACGGAGCCTTGAATCATCTAGACTTTGTCTAATAGTATACCATAGCATGTATTTATCTTCAAATTGTTTTAGAGCCACCTCACCACATAGATCTGAAATTTGAGAGAGAGCCAAAGCATAAAAAATAAACATAAGTGTCATTTTCGCATTAGAGCATGACATCTTTTGTTTCTTTCAAGTAATCAATGAGAAAGATAGAAAATGTATATAATAAAAATATCTAATCATAATGAAATACACTTACCAAAAGAAGAAGAGGATCGTAAAGAAGTAGAAGCTACTAAAACATGTGGCTTCTACAGTGGGAAAGTATCCCTAATATTAACTTTATGTTATTTCCAACTATATACCTTGATTTAGGCCACCACCAGAGTATTGCGTTCAGTAGACTTCCAAACTCGACATAATTTTTTGTTGATTTGGCTTCACTTCCCTTGTACTTCTGTAATCCTTTTACTAAAACACCTATTGCATTTTTTTCCTCAAGAACCTTCCAAACAGTATCACTAGATCATACTAATCCACTCTAGCCTTTCAATAGACTCCTGGCCTTTACTTTCTCAAGGATGCGATTTAGGGCAGTTTCACTTGACATTGCAGTAGTTGATGTATAACAAGATAGAATTTGTTCTAAGGGAATCACAAGTTATTCCCCACCAAAATTTAGCAGTGACCCCCGAAAAAGACCAATTAACCTTACAGCAATCTCTGCTGACATGCTACATATTTTTTCACTTTCTGATTGAAGAATCCCTTTTAACGCAATCATGGTGCCATTCAATGATGCTCGTTGCCAATAAAATGAAGCACCTGGATTATTTTGTAAATAAACATGAATTTACAATAATAAAATCTCCTCTAGCAATATTTTAGCATTAGGCTTAGAACAGTAGCAACATATCATTGGAGCATTTCATGCATGTGTTACATTGCCTTCAAATAGGTTAGCAAGTCAAAAACAACAACTACAAAATGATGGATACAGAGGTTATTCCAAGTATGGAACATTTCATGCATGAGTTACATTGTCTTCAAATAGGTTAGAAATTCAAAAACAACAACTACAAAATTATGGATACAGAGGTTATTCCAAGTATGCAATTATCTTTAACAATTACATCATTTTGTTCTGCCTCACCCATGGTCCTGATCACTTATTTCCCTTTGATTTTGATGCCGGAACTTGGAATTTGGTTGAGGTTACCATGCCCCCCATGGTTTACCCACATATACCGAAGCATGAGGGGTCCTTGATTCTTGTTGGGGGTATCAAGGAGCTTGGAATTTTGAAGAATATTAGTATATGGGAGCTCGATGAGTCTGTCAAGAAATGGTAGAAAGTGTGCAATATGCCCGATCATCTCTTCAGTAAATTCAGTCGTGGTAATCTTAGTCACTTTTCACTGTTGGTATTCGGGGAAAGATTTTCTTTTACAGAAACTACTCTCTAGTCATTTTCATGTGTGATATTTTGGAGAATAGATGGTGTGGATTGCCACATTGTCCTGTTTACATTCGCTTGTGTAATCTAAACTGTTTTTTCCTTGCATAAGAGCCACGCGATGGTATAATGAAGGTATCTTAGTTAACCTATTCCCGATAATGCAATCTCGTAAATTTCATTCAAAATGTGGGATTTATTACCTTAATTTGTGTCTATCTATAATTATGTGACAAATATATATAATGATGATCATTTAGATGCCTTTTTGTTGACTGACCCATGTAGAAGGACATTTCTTTATGGATAGGCTTGACTTTATATTTTAGTTTTCCCTATCAGCCCTTTCATATCTACAAAAATAGTCAAAGAGGAAAACACAAATAGTCTTGCTGACAAGAATCATTAAATTTTATTGATAAGCATTGCAAGTGGGATGGGGAATCCATCAACACTTCCTATTTTTAACAAACAAATTAGTTGGTCCAATTTCATTAGGATTTTCTCCTATTTCTTTACTTCCAAGCTCATGCAATATTCCCTAGCTATGTAATTGACTAAATAATGCTATTTTTTTATTCACGAATGAACTAAGATACAATCTGTAACATCTGGCTCTACAACCACTATGGGATACTAAACAACTGGCTTTGGAACATACATTTCCACCCTTTCTTCTGTAGGTGGTTATAAATCCACCCTTGTTACCAACGTTGTTGGTCCTTATGTTATAGGTGTTTCTTACTTTTCTTATGGTGCTAGACTGACTTCTGCATTTTTAAATTCATATCCATTTAGAATTGCTCTTTTTAGGGTGAATTCAGCCTTCTTTCCTGTGTATTTCTTGGGGATTTTGGGCATGTCATGTCATATTCCAAATTATCTAAATGTTTTGTTTGGTCCTGACTAAATATGTCTCTTCAAAAATCTCTTTGAAGGGTAAAGGATATAAGAAAGGGTTAGATAGGAAGATGGATTGGTTATTTCTGAACTATAACTTACTCTTTCAGGGAAAGAAATATGGGTCCTAGAAAAGCACAGATTTTTGAAGAAATTAAGGTAAGTATTGAGGCGAAGAAATATAGTTTGCCATGCTCTACTCAAGAGAAAACTTTGGCAGGCTACTTTATTTCAGGTTTCTCTAGTATGTTACTTTATTTGAACCTCAAAATATTGGCTCAATAGCAACAGTTGAAATGTAAACTAACCTACAGCCATAGGTTGATAAGAACTTCCTGTAGAGTGGAAATATAGTTCAAAATCCATTGTAAAATAAAACATTCTAACCAAAATCCACTATAAAATAAAATCATCTAGCTAAAAAGAAAACCACATTAGAAAAGGTATTGAGTGTATGGTATTCATATTAAGGTATTGAGTGAGTGTATGTTCTTGATATTAAGGTATTGAGTGTATGTTCTTGATCACCACATCAGAAAATGTATTGAGTGTATGTTCTTGATATTACCCAAGTCTATTATCCTAAATCCTATGGGAACGCACTCTTATCTAACCCCCTACCCTAGTCACCTGAATGGCTCCACTTATAGCTCATTGCTCTCTGGGGTAGAGATGTTCTACATGATCCTTCTACACCGACTAATGTTTTTTTACAATATTAGATCTTTACTACATGCAAGGAAGGACATTGGCTACAATCCAAAAGGATAATATCAATACTGCACAAGGAGAAAAAGAATAATATGGAGAAAATTTTGGATATAATAATAGTAATAATGACCTTGCAATAATATTGCAAATATTTTTTATTTAAATATAAACGGTGTCATCTAATCATTCATAAAATCTAATGTTTAATGTAGCCAAGATGTAAAAAGTGATTAAAATTGATACACCCTATATTGATTATTTAGGGTGTGTGAAGCCAGTGTGAAGCCTGCATTGCTTGGTGTTTGGATTTTCATTTATTTGATGATGAGAAAATTTTATATTTGGCTAGGTAGTGACCTTAAAATTAGAGGATTATTATTATTAATTATTTCAAATGAATAGTGTAAATATAGAAAAAGAAATTATGAGGGAGTGTTTCTTAGGATTGTAGCATTTTCTTTTACTTGCATAGTAGAAAACATCTAGCAATTTGTTGTAGCTAGGCAAGAATTTCTTTGGAGTTCGTTTCTTTGGAGTTTGAGTTCTCCCAAAAACCTCTATTCTGTACAGTAAACCTCTAGTAAATAATCCTTCATCCTTTAGCCAATCAAGTGTATATATGTCAAGTTTCGCATGTTCATAAACTTGAGAGGACCATTTATATCCTGGTGGTCTAATAGAGCTTCACCTTGAAATTGGCATGTATTAATTTATACAGCTAGTTCTCATGTTGTTAAAAATTTGGAGCATAATATATAAATTTTCTTTTTGGTAGGCTTCAAGGTTGTTGAAACTTGAGAAACTATTTACCATAGGAACAACCTCCAAGAGAAGGGTTGGGTTAGAGTTGTGATTGTGCCCCTCAGATGATTGTGTATTATAAAAACTTCAAATGAGAGGCCTTAGTCTAGGCTGAGATACCTATATTATGTCAAGGGAAAGGCCTTACTCTAGGTTGAGACACCTATGCTAATCATGCATCTTTGGATCGAGTTTCAAAATCCACATGTAAATATGTCCACAACCTTCCTTTCTTGAGGCAGGAAAACAAGAATATTCTTTGTAAGAGGAAGAATGTGCCCTAAGGAGAACACTTTCTATCCTTTTGGTCTAGGAAAATAATGAAGCGGTTATAATAGATTGACCCTAAGGCCCAGTTGTCCTTTCTCCTTTTGGTCTAGAAAAATAATGAAGCAATTCTAATAGATTTTCATGAGTTATTTTGGTATTTTTTTTTTATTTAGAAGTGAATTTTTTGTAATTAACCTTTCAATAATGACATATGGTAGTAAAAATATTGTCTTATGTGAGCCTACCTCATTACATTATGTATTATGCCTTTTATCGATATCAATGGATATTATAAAAACTGTTTTCCAGTAAAATAATGTGTGTGAAGGTTAACCTATGCTCTCCATTCTTTCCAATGCTTCAA
The DNA here is from genome assembly GCA_034641835.2 of Pinus albicaulis. Lineage (NCBI taxonomy): Eukaryota > Viridiplantae > Streptophyta > Pinopsida > Pinales > Pinaceae > Pinus > Pinus albicaulis. Next base: position 714,087,142 of record CM076580.1, on the reverse strand, counting down.
TTATCTCCTCCTTTTGGGTTTTGACAAAAAAAATTATTGTGATGCCTATGGTGAATGTTTTTGCAATATGGTAGTATCAACATGAATTACATATGTTTTTTTTTGTTTTTTTTATTTGTCTACTTGTTTTTTATGATGCAAGAAAATTTTCAATTTCTCGCAATCATTAAAAAATATTATATAATACATAAAAATAAATATTAATGAGGTGCTTTTTACAATGAGGGGGGGGGGAGTTGGTTTCAATATAAACCAAGGTTCCCTTTTACAAAGTGTCGTGAACTCTTATAATTAATATGTTATATTTTTTTCTCAATTTTAGTTTTATTAGAGCTAGTTAGGATGTAGTTAGAAGCTAGCCTCAGGAGTCTAGTGAGTCAATTTCCCAAGGGTGCAAGTGGAAAAGTTGTGGAAAATTTTGTACAAACCTTAAAATAAAAACATTGTTTACAAATCCTTGGTGTAATGCTATCAGTATATGCATCATATATTTGTTTATGTTATTTGTTTCACTCTGATTTCGCATGATGAAGCTCAGTTCAGAATCACATCACAAAATCCCACCACATACTAACAACATTTGTTGGAAAAAACCTGTGAATATAAAGACCACAGGGCCCAAGCGCATCAAATGCACAGAGTATTTGGTATGAAAGCCCCAAAATGAACTCCATAGGACATACAAATATTTGGTCATTAGGTCATATGATATAATGTGGTATTAGAAGAATTCTGGTCTCTGTATTTTAAAAATATTGATCATTTGGTATCAAAGTTGAGAACCATATTTCAAAGACTATAGGATGTGTATACCAAAAAGTTAAATTTACATTAATGGATTTTGGAACTCTTTGTTGGCAACCTAAGGGAGAATTTAAATCACAATGCAATGCATAGTTACCTTTCAAAATAACAGGTCAAAAGTTAGGGTAAGAAGAGAAAATATCAATGATCACCCTTATCAAAGTCGTTACTATGAGATTGAGGAAATGAGTAGAATTTTCAATTGACACACAAAAGAAGCTATCCAAACCCCATAAATCATCCAAACAACAAATAATATAAATAAAGGAGAGGCAAGAAAGCTTCAATATTTGAAGTTTCAACAGGAGCTACAAGATAGCTTCTCAAGGTAGATTCTAAATGTTAGCCTAATATTCTCTCCACTTTCTAAGAATGGGATATTTTACAATTAATATGTTGTCTTCTTTATAATTACATTAATTTAGGGAATATTTTAATTGTTCTAGAGTGGAAGAAGGATTACAATGTGAGTACTTCCCTCTACACCTGTTCCTTTTGAAAATGGAACTAAATATTTAGGTTTTCATTCAAAACCCAATGATTTTAATCATATACATTGGTTTTGGCTCTATGGAAATATAGATTACAATTAGTGCTACAGGTGGTGCTACAGGTGGTTTTTTAGTGAAGGGAGGCCCATCGACAAGTAAAACCAATTAAAGGGCATATTCATATATTGTTTATCCACAGCCCATTAAAGGAATCATGGAGAATACATACAAAATTATTTTGGATAGGAAAAGAAGAAAAAGAGAATTCACTTGTTCAGAATGGCCCTAGTAGCATAGAGCCTATGGACAATGTTTCACAATGAATATCTATGGGGAAAAATAATTCTCACCAATAACCCCAATATTAGTAGAAGATTGGATTTAAATAAATCTAGATAAATTCAGATGAATTTTAATTGTTTGGAAGGCAATGGTGAAATCATTTCCTTCAATCAAGACTTCTCTGGGAGACTTTGGTATATCGAGCTTGGGGGGGGGGGTACGTTTTATCGTGAGTGAAGGAAAAACTCCACCAAATTTTTCATTGATCTCTATAATACTTCTCTCAACCTGCTCTTCCTTCACCTTGATTATACCTTGAAACCTCTATTTACCTCGCTGACAAAACACTAAACTAAGCCCCAAAACACCCACATGATGATTATTCCCCCCATGCTTCACCATACTATTATCATTCCATTGAACACTAGTGGTTGATTCTCATAATGATTAGAATGAAGCTGATATGTTTATATAGAGCTCCTTGAAGGTGAAATATTATAATTAACATTGCTCAAGCCCAGATTCTCCTGAACTTGTTGCCTGAGAGATAGTCTTGGAGAATTTGTAACATTTTTCAATGCAGATTTCATCACCAGTAAGCTTGGATGCATATATTTTCTTGATTCCACTTCACTACAGGCCTTCAGTGAAGGGAATCTGCATGAACCCAAAACATGGGAGCTGAAAATGGCAGCCATGTATGCCATTTGTGATCTCTTCTGCAATTTTAAATGACAACACTGCAAAATTTAATACAGTGAATACAATAAGGCAAGGTTTTACACAACCTAGATTTGTATAAATATTGTGGAAAATTGTTCATGTTGCACTTGATACAAATTCTCTGTAGTTTTTGAACATCTCAGAGACCATACTCTCTGCATAGTTTTGGAACTATGATATCATCATAGATGATTCTATGTTCATAGTTGTGAGGAAGAATTATTGAAGCCTAAGAATCCAAGTGGTAAAAATTCAAATGTTTCCCTTTCATTTTCAAAACTAGTATTGATCATTTAACCATGCAAAATTTTGAATGTGCTTTCAAGAAGGATGAGACTTACAAATCTACCGGTGTCATTTATAAATTGGCTTGATTGTTTTTCTTTATATCATTGACATTTTTTATGTATTTTTTGTTTAACACAACTTAGTCGATAATGTGTTATTAGTTATGAGGACTATCATAACATGTTGCATTGGGTTGACTCAAGTTACCTATTGATGTTGATTTTTTGTTGTAATCATATAGATTTTGTACAATTCTTGTATATTTCTTCTATTTTCCCAAAATATACCTACTTTTGGGTATATATATTTGAAAGTTGTAGAATAGGGTATATATATTTGCAATTTGTAGACAATTAAGGAAGGTGTTTAAAAGTATTATTTGATTCTAATGCTTCAAATGATGTTTCCAAGGTGAATAATTTTATTTGATAAATAGGGTTTCTATTTTTGTCCATGGGAAAATCTCTATTTGGAACCCTTGAAAATAGTGGAAATATACCTATACATACCTATGTAAGCTGGAAATTATTTTTTTGGTAAGCGAGTCACACATTTGCAATACTTTAAATAAGAAAACATCATTTATGTAGATATTTCTCTACCATTTGGGAAACCAAACTAGTAGCACATAATTAAAGCCCTTGAAAAAATTATTAGTTTGACTATAAAAATCTAAATATATAAGTCATGTAGCCTAAGACTGTCAGACAGAGTAATGAAAGACTTAAAACTACATCTAATGAGAAGGTTGTATAGCCTAATCTAAAAAGTAAAAAGAATAATAAAAAAACCCAACCATCATCAGGGGGAATCTTCTTGTTGGGGTGAAGGTGCAACCTCCTCTTCCTTGTTGTTAGGAAATCCTAATTCTACTACTTTCTTGGCTAGAGAAGTCACCTTGTAATCCAAATTCTCCACCTGTAAATGCAGAGTAATAAGTATCTATGCACAAGAGAATCTCCTGTTGGGACTCACTTATTTCTAAAATGATTTTACCCATGATAGTTTTGATTTTCCAATAAATATATTATGTTGTTTACATATATTGGGTGTGCATTGATCTAGTATTACCCAGGTCTGGATTCCACTGTACTATATTTTCTTCAACCTATGTATTTTATTTCTTCCCACTGTTGCTTCATTTTAAATAATTTCAATTCCTCTCTAGCTACCCTAGGTGTATGATCCAAATATTATCAGATAGAGACTTTTATGTCATATTGTTCTCTCATGTGCTAGGAGACTCCTTGACCTTGAATTTTTTGATGATCAGGGGAAGAACTAGGATGAGACATGGATTTTGATAAAACAACATATGGGGGGAGTGGGATAGGGGATGTAAGGAAAAGAGGATATGGGAGAGACAAACAAAATATTTTCCACTAGCCTAAAAGATAAAACAAATATACTTGGAACCATAATATCAACAGAGCCAAATAGGCTTGAATTTGGGCACCAACTTATTAACTAATTGTTGGTTCGAGGGGTCCTGACCTAGGTTCAGAGGTTAAGGTTTGCCAACAAACCCCTATACTACTGGCCCTTTTGGCAGTGACCTGCTTGCGTAGGTCAAAGTCTCACCCGAAGCAGTATGGGTGGGTGTTGGAACCAGGTTTCCGCAACCTGAGAGAGGATAGGTAAGCCAAGCAAAGCTGCGTCCAGCTTCATAATGACCAGATCGCCTATCTCAGAACCGGATCTATAGATCTCCTTCTCATCCACATGCGCAAGGTCAACTATACTTACTGTACTCAAAAAATCACATACTTCTAAAATAGTAGTGCAGTGTTACTGTTATTCTCATAAAACATAACAGAACAGAGCCAGATGCAAAAGAAATACTTACACAGTACTTTCGCAGCTTAACACAAAATATTCATAACACAACAGCTATCAAATATTCGCATCAACAGAACAAATACATTCAACTATGCAACAACCTTTCTCATTCATTAATCCTTCAGTTCCTTCTTACAATACCCAAACCCGACTTGCGCACACAACAGCAGGGTCCGCACACAGCAGGACTTGGGATCTCCGCACACATAGCCAGCAGGAGTCCTCTCCCCAAAAACCCAAACAGATCTACTAAGCCACAATTCACATCAAGATCTCATCATCTTCTTATCTTATAATTCAAAATGTCCCTCTATTTATAACAATCTAGCCTAATATTTACTACGGTCTGCAAACCGTGGTTTGCGGACTCTCTAGGTCTACCCTTTGACCCATTACAATTCTTTCGGGGCTTTGACCCACCCCAAAACCCCTACGCTAGACTAAATATAATAAAAAATATACAAAAATCGGACTAGTTTCACAGCTTGTAGGAGACCATGTTCCAACAGTCCCCCAACACAATCTTGTGACTCATCCCGAGTCACTGTGGTGGTGTGGTCTCTACCTGCGCACATAGGGCATTGATGGTTGCAGTCATTGGAGGTAACACTTCTTGACTCTGAGCAGCAGCACTCTATGCAATGTCTACAATCTTCTGGGAGGTCGGTCTTTATTTTTCCGCAGTGACACTCTCTAGTGTCTGAGTTAGTCGCTTGATCACACCATCTACATTCTACGAAATCTGGAGGGATGCGGCAGCCCAAGGCTTCAGACGTTCTTCAATGACGTGCTATTTGCGCCAGAGTTCCTCAATCTTGTCCTGAAGATCATTGATGGTCTTCAAACGGGCCAAGCGCTGTGCAGGCACCAAGGTGGGCAATGTATCTTTAACCTTCTCGAAAGCTTCTTCCTTCTGCCGTAAGTCCTAATGGATTTTACGGAAGACCGAATGGCGTTGGACCTTATTCCAGAGTTGCATGGCTAACTCTAGCAACTGGGCGCCTTGAGAAATCTTCCTTGAAATAACGTTCTTCTCTTCGGTTACTAGTGCAGCGCGCTGTGCTCGTACTTCCGTAGTCGTTTTGGGCTGCAATTTGGCCTATAAGTCGGTGATTTGCTGCTCCAGCTGCATCTTGACGACATGCATTTCCATCCTAGATGCTTTCAATGCCACAATCAATTTTTCCACTTTAGCCTTAGGCGTTGCTGCGTCTGGGATCTCATCTATAACCTCCGTGTAGAGCTGGTGGATCACTATTTCGAGCTCTGCCTGCTGTGAAATGGCAAGGAGAAAATATACGGCCTGCTGCATGATGGTATGCTCGATCGTACCAATTTTTTGGTGTATTTTCTGGTCACGATGGTTAATCTCTTGGAATAAAGTGTTGCGGAGGCCTTGTAAGGCTTCGTGGGGTAGCTTAGCCAAGTCTAGCTGGATCCCTATTCCTGCTTGGATTGGAGTTCCTGTGAGGGCAGCGCTAGGTATAGAATAGAGATGGATTTCTTCCGTAGCTAGCATTGTACTGCTAGTTACCGAAGGAGTTCATGCTTGGCTGACGCTGGTCTACAGCATATCTGTTTTTAACTGAAGGGCGCAGAGCTCAGCCTAGATGGTGTCGAGCACAACCTTCTGCTATGCTTCTATGGCTGCCCACTTATCTTCTATATCCATCGTGACTGCGTCCTCGATTTTCTCGAGGTCACCGTCAGTTAGTGTGACCGTCGTATCATATTGCGTGCAGTGGGACCGCTGTTTCTTTCGGGATCCTGGTGCAGGCTCACCTGACCGCTTCGTATTGTGGGGGGGGTGGTATCTCTGTCATACCCTACCTGAGTCTTGCCCGTGGTGGTCTGTGGTGGCTGTGTATCCTTTTTCATGGCTATGTCTGAGCCCGTCTGGCTGGGCTCCGTGGTCTCCCCACGAGTGGCTGTGAAGCCTATTTTCCAGGCAGGGGGCCATAGCCAGATCATCAAGTCAATTTATTCATCTGCTACCATATACGGAAGTGTCGTCCATGTCTTATTTTTGAGGCTATGGATCTGAATATGGTGCATGGTAACTTGGAATGCTGCAACACCTTTGTATTTGTCATATACGGGCGGGGACATCCGAGGTAAAGAATTTATAGTTCTTGCCATGTTGCTACGGAAGAGGACCCGAGAAAAACTTTGTTATCCTCCAATGCGGCGCTTCGCATCCTTGAGAATCCCATAAATGAGCATACCGATCTCCTTCCACACACACACACATCCCTGGGGGAGCTCGGGAGGAGCCCAAACTCCTTTATGTCTTCCAAATGGAAATCGGTAAGCTTTGCACCCTTTGAAGAAATCCCTTTGTCGGAAATATAGACAAGGGCATGTCCAAATATGGGTTGAGAGGGAATTCCATTTATTTCACCTCTAAAGAGAGGATGAGAGGCGGAGGCTATGGCCTTTTCTCGGACTCTACCTATAGCTATGTAAATACTTATTCCTAAGAAGATCTTTGCTCAATGGGATGAGCTACAGCAATATGCAAAACATAAGCATGAAGAGTAACTTGCCACAATCTCAGAAAATTATAGAAGAACTCATAGCCATTGTATTATCTCATAGCAGAAAAATAAATGTACAATATCTTGAGGGAAAGAGCACTCAAGAGAGGGAATGATCAACCTCAAAGAACAAGTACATGAAAGCATGAAAGTATTCTTTATAAACGCCCCTAAGCTGTATTGCCTTGATCTTATGGAAGTTTTTCTTGCACAACATATAATATGTGAAATATAATGATATTACAATGAGGCTCAAGAAATGAGGAGGAGTGTGCTCTCAACCCCTAAAAACAATGATACAATGATAATACAACAATCCTCAAGAGGATTGGCTACACTAGATGCATAGAATGGAAAAATACCAAAATGTCGAAGTTGTTGGGTAGTAGCAGCAACTCATAATCAAAATGGAAGGAGATGGTAGAATCTTCTCCTACAATACGAATCAATCTCCTCCAAGGATTTCTAGAGTGCAATGCTGATCTGAGCAAATCTCTCCCTCCAATGTGATGGTGAAAACACTTGCGGACTAACTGCGAAATAACAGGTCTATGGAAGGGACTGCGATGAAGATGGGAGAAAACGGCTTTGCTGCCAAAATCTACAAATGAGCTCAATAACACTCCTCAATGATATCTCCACTAAATGGATACTCCTTTCTACGCAAATCAAGTCCCGGAGTGATGTGGTGGAAGCCTCCACTTTGCAACCCGAAACTAACCACGATGTCTTCTTCTTTTGCCAAGAATAACCTTTGTGATGGAAGAGAATGCTTGTACCAGACGAAGATGTGGAGAAATCTGAGAGATCAATTCCTCAAGAGCTTCTCAGAGGAGGAGGAACCCTAAGCGAATTCCTCCGGCAACTGCGATTTGAACGGCGGGGGTAATGCTCCTTGTCTCTCAAGACAACGAAATCAATAATCCATTCATGAGCAAAAATGGTTGTCTTGCCCTCCTCTTATACAATTTTGAGCTCCCTCTCCATGGGCCCCACTTCATTATGGTTTTCCTTCTCAAGGAATATTCCCTCCTTCTCTATTGCATTTTACCACAATGTGCATTCCACCTCATAGCTTGCGCATTTTGACTTGGGTCAACTTGACCTAGCCTCTTTGCAAAATAGCCCCCTTTCACACATGGAGGTGTGAAATCAAATACAAAAATGATCCCTACTCATAATATGAGGGATTTTTATTGTGCTTTTTCATTATTCATGGGTCTCCTTACCCATTTATTCTCCACATATGTGAAATTAGCAAAAATTAATGTTCCAATTTTACGCATGAAAATTTTGGAACATTACGATCCTCCCCTCGTAAATGTTGCTTGTCCTCGAGCAACTACGAGACGAGAACCGGAAAGCCTCCTCCCGAGGCATAGATATGTGAAGTGTTTGAGGAACATCTTCCTCATGTGGATCCTCCATCTCCATGCTATGTGCCATGCAAAATGAGTCACCTTCCAACTAGGTAACTCCTGAAAATAATCCTCCACCTTATGTTCATGTAGAATAGGTGGGTTGAAATTCTAAACATGGTAAGCTTCATGGCCTCCCCCACACTGTCCTCTTCTCCACTCATGATAAATTTGGAGTGAAAAATGAACTCGAAATTTCTGATAATTTTCCTTCAAGAAACGAAGATGAAGTCTAGATCCCAGGGACCTCTCCTCCAACGGTACCAAAAACAAGTGGCCCAAATCATCTCATATGTGATGAGTTGGAATTCATCATCATATGGAATCCAAGCAGTCATATGGTTCACCTCTCATGGAAAAAACAAATGGTTGAACATGGTGACCATATCATCTCCCACACTTCCCTTGGAGCATGAGCTGCAAAAACAACAGAGGTTCCTCCTCCCAAAGGGCACATCCACCCAATGAGTTCCTCCCTCATCATGATACATATCGGGCTACTACTGATATATGGCTGAAACATAATGGTATTTAATAGAGACCCAAGCCACCCCATCAAACATATAAACCATGAAATTCCTCCTCCACAAATTCTGGCTCTCTAAATAGCTCCTCCCACATGAAGGAAAGAGGTGAAGCTTGGAAATCATGGTACGCCCATTGTTTCCCCGAAACATACACCATGTAAAGTAGGGGGAATCATACTCCCAATGGGCATCTCCAACTCATATCCCACTAGAAAAAGCTCCACATGTTAAAATAAAACTCAACAAGACATGGAAGCAAGAACAAATAGGAACAAGTTTCATATGACAACGGAAAGTGGGTCATGGTTCCACTCGGGGACCTATGCGATTGCACTCACTACACCACGCCAAGCAGAAATCAGCAAGTGTTTTTTCTAGCCACTTGTTTTGCCACAATCATCTCATAAGATAGAAACATGAACAGAAAATATGGTGTCAATAGTGCCCACCAAGAATCATGTGGCTTCCCCCATAGTCCACCCATGAAATAGCCAATCTCAATGCTGCAAGTGGCTCCAAGTACTTCATCATATAAAACATGAGAGAGGATGATCCTCCTCAATACCGCATGTTGACCATATAAAGTAAAGGAAGCAAATAATAATACATATGTATACACTCCTCTACTAGGTACTATGGACATTGGTGAAATGGCTCAGCGAGAAATTCTCCCTTACTCCCAATGAGTAGGAAGGTGGGTACATGAAATCCTCATCATCATCATACGGGCTATTCATCTCTCCATATCTTTGATATATATCCTGTGGATGCCCTCCCCAAATGAACTCCTCTGTAGAGAAGGTATGCATCAAGATGCATGGAAAAAGAAGTCCCCCTATGCTGAAGTAGCATCTTCTCCTTGAGACTAGAAGCTCTAGTCAAGAATACTCTGCCATGTGATTAGATGACCATATCCTCTACCATATATCTATCATCTCTCTCTAGGTCATCAAGCATCTGCCAAGCACCAAGATCCTTGGGGTACCTCACTAAGAGTGAAGATCTCAGTGAGATCAATCCTCCTAAGAACGTGACTGGTGATTTGGCATGTGTAGCTCTCCTCTAGCTTTGTTTTTTACGCTACTTTGACATCCCTCTCATGCCAAATTTTTTCCTCCAAACTCTTCACCTATCCAAAAATCCAAGAGCGGTGAATCCCCCAACATGATGCACTCTACATCAATGATAGATGCGGTGGTCTCCTGGTGGGACACTATGCGGTGAGACATCAATACCAAGATTGGTATGCATATGGTTGGGAAACCTTTCCCCTTGCTCTCCCTGCATAGTACAGACTTCCTCCTCTTTTCCTTAACTTTCTGGAATTGAGAAGGGTGTGTGCCTCTCATCACATGATGTTGCTCTTCCTCCCCTCCTCCTTCCAAATGCAAAATGGCACAACCATGTTGCTCACGATTAATGCTTGGACCTCCATGTATGAGATACTGGGGACCTTTACGCAGATGAAATAATCCCTCTTATTGGAGCATGTGCTCCTCCTTCCTTTGCATGAGGTACTAGATCAGCTCTATGATTGACAACGTTGTCGCCCTTTTTCTCATCAACATATGTGAGCAACTCCTCCAAAATGAGATCCTCTCTTGAAAGAGATACCTCCATGACTCCTTGTGCCAAAATGAAAGATGAAGGTCTTGCCTTTAATAAAGCACCATGCAAGATATCAGCCTCCTCTAAGGGTTTACGAAGTGATATTGAGCCCTTGAATTCCTCCATCACATGCAAGGGTTTTGTTTTTTGCGGGAATGTTTGTTTCCTCCACATGTGTTTCATATTTCTTCCCACCAAAATTTTCCATCAAAGCCCTAAGGAAAATTGCATAGGAAGAAGTATTTTCATTTTTCAAAGAAAAAGACTCAAATAACCACCATGCATAGACTTTACCTCCCAAGTGCGGCGGGCCTTTCTACGATGGCTTCATCTTCGGGAATGCGATGCTGGCAAAAAAGGTGTCTAGCTCTTCGATCCAAGCCTTGGTTGAATAAGTGAAGGAACCATCAAAGACGAGATACAAAAAATCTATCCTCATCATACTACTTGCTCCTCCCTCACACGCAGTCTTGCAAAACTGCGGAAAAGAGATGTGATCTCTAAACTTCGAGTTTGAGATTCATACTCATGTAAGAAATCACTAAGAGTTCCTTTCTCGGTATGCCTTCTTCTTCTTTTCTTCTCATGGAAAATTTGGCCATGTGTGCACGTTTACCCCCTCGTGTGTAGGCATGCTCACACTGTCATGCAAAAATCTAGAGCTGGCACTTGATTCAGCCCTTTTATTTTCTTCTCCAAAATATGGAGGCCTTTTTCTGTATTTCTTGGTCTCCTTGATGACAATAGGAAGTTCGGGGTTCTTCCTCTTCTTCTTGCTTCTCCTCCTTGGAGAGATTATTCTTTGCTCTAAAAGCCAGTAGAGAACAAGCTCATCCTCTTCATCATCTTGATTTATTCTTTCTTGAGCTTGAAGGCCACGAGTGAGCCAAGAAAGATGCTTTGAGAATACCAACATGTGTTAAAATGGAAATCGGTAGCTTTTACACCAACGAAGAAATCCTTTTGTCGGAAATATGAACAAGGCTATGTCGGAAGATGGTCGAGAGGAATTTACCAGCTATGTCACCTCTAAAGAGGATAAGAACCGGAGGCTATCGGCCTTTTCTCTTCTCTTCCTATAGCTATGTAAATACTTCTTCCTAAGAAGATCTTTGCTCAATGGGATGAGCTACAGCAATATGCAAAACATAAGCATGAAGAGTAATTTGCCACAATCTCGAAAATGATAGAAGAACTCATAGCCATTGTATTAGCTCATAGAAGAAAAATAAATGTACAATATCTTGAGGGAAAGAGCACTCAAGAGAGGGAATGATCGACCTCAAAGAAAAAAGTACATGAAAGCATAAATAGGCTAGCACATAAACTACCTTAGCTATGAGCGCGGTCTTATGGAGACAACGCAACATATAATATGTGAAATATAATGATATTACAATAGAGCTCGAAATGAGGGGAAGTGTGCTCTCAACCCCAGAAAACAATGATACAATGATAATACAACAATCCTTAAGAGGATTGGCTACACTAGATGCATAGAATGGAAAAAATACCAAAATGGCCAGTTGCGGGTAGCAGCTGACAACTCATAATCAAAATGGAAGGAGATGGTAGAATCTACTCTACAATACGAATCAATCTCACTCAAAGGATTTAAGTGCAAGGTTGATCACGACACTAGAAATCTCTCCCTCCATGTGATGGTGCAAACCCCCAACAGGACTAACTGCGAAATAACTAACCACAGGTCTATGGAAGGAATTTGCGATGATGAAAGATGGGAGAAAGCAGCTGTTGCCAAAATACGCAAATGAGCTCAATAACTTACTCCTCAATGATATCTCCACTAAATGGAGACTCCTTTCTACACAAATCAAGTCCCGAGTGATGTGGTGGAAGCCTCCACTACAGCTGACAACACAATGTCTTCTTGCGCAAGAATAACACGCGCGCTGATGGAAGAGAATGCTTTGGCCTTGAGCCAAGATGTGGAGAAAGCTGAAGATCAATTCCTCGAGAGGCTTCTCAAGAGGAGGGAGGAATCCTAAGCGGGGATTCCTCCGGCAACTTTCTTTGAACGGCGGGGAGTATGCTCCTTGTCTCTCAAGACAACGAAATCAATAATCCATTCATGAAAAAATGGTTGTCTTTCCTCCTTTTATACGGTGTAGACTCCCTCTCATAGGCCCCACTTCATTAGGGTTTTCCTTCTCAAGGAATCTTCCCTCCTTCTCTATTGTGTTGTACCACAATGTGCATTCCACACACTTAACCTACGCGGTTGACTTAGGTCAACTTGACCCTGTACTCTTTACAAAATAGCCCCCTTTCACATGGAGGGGTGTGAAATCAAATACAAAAATGATCCCTACTCATAATATGAGGGATTTTTATTGTGATTTTCATTATTCATGGGTCTCCTTCCCCATTTATTTTCCACCTATGTGAAATTAGTAAAAATTGATGTTCCAATTTTCTGCATGAAAATTTTGGAACATTACATCCTCAGGGGTGTCCCAGGCGACCAATGCTATAAGGATTAATAACCATGAATATTAGAAGGAAGTCCCCTGCTCCTAGGATTTGCGGACATTAGCCATAAATTCATCGCATAAATATTGAGCCCAATTGAAAGAGACTCCCTTCGCACAGGGCAGAGCTAACCGATAACATAAGCGGGGATGGTTGCCAACTTGGCACTTCCTCATTAGCTTGTAGGCTAAGAGCCTAGTACCCATCTGTGTCATGAATCCGGTGATGAGTACGGATCCCACCAAAGCCTCGTTGATTTCGGCCTACAGCAGCAGGTCTTCCGCACAAATGTAGCGAGTAGGCTGGTGCGTCCTTCTTGCCTACACCTTGCTCCCGGGGGTGCGACCCTTGCATAGGAAGGCTTGTAATCTTGTGGATCAACGCAGCATCAATAGGGACTCTGTCCCAAATCCATGTGACCATCGTGAATTGGGGCGAGCAACTTCGCGAGCCAGCGACTCCATGACGTTGTAATGGCCAAATGGGGCATCCGGGCCGATTCAAGTCCGAGACCCGGCCAAGCCACATACCCGAGTCTTTGAGGAACCACCGTGACTCCATCATTTACACGGATCGTATCAAAGTACAATGCGAGAGCCAACTTGGGGAAGGTTTCGGATTCGCGAGTCGCAGTCATTAAAACTTGACCTCATGGCGTCTTCCACAGATCAACGAGGACGGGGACTTCTCCCGGGGTTGTTTTGCGGATAGGTGACGAAACCATCAAGTTTTTTGGCATCGCATGGATGGTCTACGTGCCGTAACAAAGGGGTAGCCAATTGATCGGATTGTCGGTCGGAGGCACCTTCCTGCGCATCTTGATCCATTGGTGATGTCGGCGGGGACTTTTTTGGCGTGCCTTGGAGAAGTCCTAGGCTTCCCGGTGGCCCATCTCGCGGCTTTCGGGGCTTTCACGAGCCTTGTGATTTCTCTTTTCCTTTCCTTATTCTCTGCAGAGACGTAGGGGGAACTTTTTCCGATTCGAGACTCAACTTCCATTATCTCCTCAACGTCGAGGGCCCTGTCGGGGCGAGAGGTTCGAGCGGGGTTAGTGGTCGTCATCCTTGTGCGAAAAATGAATCCCAACCACGGGTGACTGCTGATAGATGGATCAGGTTGACCAAACATGAAAGGGATAGTGCGGATACGGGAAATTTGATTTCTCAAGTTCTTCCCGATAGAATAATGATGAGTGCAAGCTATGCAAGTGAGACGAACCTCTAGCTAAACTATCCTGCTCGTTCTATAATACCCACGATCGTGCAATGGTAAGGTAAAATTTATGCGAGATGTATCCCCCGGGAAACGGTAAAAAATCCCCAAAAAATTTGTTTAATTAAATTCTGGAAGTTTGCTCCTTTAATGGTAACTTTGCTTTTTGCAATTGTCCTTGTTCAATATTCAGGTTACACATCCACATTGTGTGCTTAGCCTATCTGCTATGCTAGGGTCAATCATGCATATTACACATCCTCCCCCAACACGGGCTTGCTTCCTAGGCGCTTGCTGACCAATGAAAAATTTTACGACATTCGTTATCCCAGAGAACCAACACCGTACGTGTAAGTGATGTTTTAATAGGGGTTATAGTCAGAGCATATTTCTGAATGAACCTCCTGTAATAACCTACGTGGCCAAGGATCAACCACAGTTTTTTTTTGTTGTAGGGGTTGCCGAATAGATGAGAGCTGCAGCACACGTATCGTGCTTGGGTGTAGAAGTCACATTTTAGTGCTACTTGCCTGTGGATGAATTAGTTTGGTGCCCGTGCGGAGCCCTTGAGTTGGGAAGTAGCTCGTGGGTTAGCGACCTTCTTACTGGGGGTTAGGTCGCAATAGTCTATTATTCACGATTCCTTCGGGTCACTCGTGGGTATTTCGGGTGCCATATACGGGTGCGATTTACTCCATGCAATCGTGTCGATGTCATAACGAGCTATTGGTCCTTTGAAGTGCAAGGTCAACATAGTGCGACACTCTTCCAATCTTTGGAATGCTTCCTTGGGTGTCCCACCATCGTGTAGGTTTCTTACACATGGCTAGTTTAATGGCCTATGGCCCTTTGTTCCCTTGGGACCACAGCTTTGAATACTCGTATGAATTCCTTAACATTACCGAGCCGTCAAAGTAAGGTAGGTCCCTTACCTACGAGGGAAATGCAGCGGAAGTCTTTTGTGAGTACGAAGACAACACGGTGCGAGAGACATCATGTAACTTGATTACGCAATTCTCTATCTCCTCATTGGGATCAGATAAGCATTCATTATCCTCCTCCCTTAAAAGTACTTCATCCTTTGTTAGGTTAGTAGTGTCCCGCGCGCGGTTAACTTATAGATACCAGTCCTGACTTCCTCCTTAGGTAATGTTTTAGTGTAACGTTTACCTTCCGCGAGTCTAACGATACTATCACCCTTGTACCGTTTATTTTCGAACACCATGTGCCTCTTTTTTTTAAGTTAATGATACCCATGTCGATGGCCCATTCCAATCCTAGTGGCAGGGGTAGGGGTCCACATCTTCTAAAATACGAATGACTTTAAATTCGACGGACGCTAGCCCTGCGATATCTACCATAATCCCTGATAGCCTCCCTAAAAGTATGATCTTTTGTTGATTAGCCATGTGTAGCTAGATAGTGGAACATTCCAACTTTGGTTCGCCCATTCGTTGCCACATTTTTTTAGGTAATACATTGGCATCCGTCAGGAGTCCAAAAAAATAACCCGATCCGTCTCGTAATCGTCGATCTATGCGGTCTATTTTGCATCTCTCCCTCGATGCGTTTCTTATCTCTGTATAGTTTGTGCTGTCTTAATATCGGGGGACACGGTAGGGCATGTTGTGAAACTGTCTGTTAATGCCTAAAGATTCTACCGCAGCTTTTGAGTTGTAGAAACTTCATACATACTGCAAGAAAGGTTTGACCTCCTCATACGCCAAGGTTCGCGGGGAGTATGGACGTAGATGCCTCTGTCCCGATAAAGTCCCTACGAGCTGCTATAAACATTTCTCTTTCTTTGTCTAGGTCCGGCCCTTCTTGTTTGATAGCTGCCTTGTGGATCATGGGTTCGATTTCAACCTTCTCTACGATCCTCTAGTAGCCAATCACTTGCGTGTAACAACATTTATGCTTGGATCCTTATCCCGCGACTCGGTCTTGTAGAGCGATAAAAAGGGTCTTTGCTTTCCTAATTACCTCATTGGTGTCCAACCCGGGGACGACTTTTTGTTTCAAGAGTGTACTCGATGCAGGCGGCTATTTACTCGAAGTAATGTTTTGCGGTATAGTGCTTAAAATCCAAAAGTAAACGGATGCTTGTCTATAACTAAGTTACTTCAAAAGAATAAATCACACATTCGAGGAAAACTAGGCGGCTTATCGAGTCAAGGGTTCGGCGGCGATAACCTATCCCTTTGGAAATCGATGGAAAGGAGATTAGAGCATAGACCACGGGGTACGGGAGCTATACGATGAATGCCAAAGCTCACTACGGCCTTAAGATCGTCTCTCACACAAATGCGAGTAAATGGAACAACAAATAAGGTGAACGACAAATGCGGAATGGAACAACAATCGTACAACTAAATCTCGCGAGTTGCAACCAAACATAATATATTAATCCAAATGCACTTTTCGCAATCAAATAACAATCTCCCACTCTTAAGGCAAATCAAGCAAAGCATATGAATGGAACGACATTAACTATTGATAAATTATAGAACAACACTAATAAATCCGAAAACGCACACAACACGTTTGGAATAATACGATCAACCTTAATCCGCAAGGAGGGAATGTTATTTGTGCTCTCAAACGAACATCATTATTTACAGAATCCAACGATTATAAGAAAGAACACTACCTCAAATGAATCTATGACACAAATGTTCGATATAAAAGCTGCACGGAATAGTAAAGATTCGGTTAAGACTTAATAACATCACAAATGAACTGCGAAAGGATTAATAACTTGATGCGGGGTTAATACACGATTCTATACCTTGAAGACCTCAATGATTTAATAACGAGAGCATGTAATATCAATTCATAAAGTAGATCAGATTATCAAATAACGATGAACAAACCACGCGGAAATCAAGCCGTAGTGATACGAGAAGCAAGTGTCCTCCCGGGGCCGGGCCCTTGGCCTCCAAGGGGACACCGCTTGAAGCTAATCCCGATATGAAGGTGGAATAATCACCAAGCTTTCATTAACGCATCGATCGAAAATACATTGAACCGAGTTCTCGACGAAACTTAATAATCGAAAGGCGATGTTTTTCTGAGAAAATTACATAAAAAACGTATCTCCAATCCTCCCTCTCTACGATCTACTGGTCGAAGTTTAAATAAAGAGAGATCGGAAAATTACAATAAAGATGAGTACAACATGATTTCTATTACGGAATTAGATTGTTTCCAACCAATTGATCAACAAAGAAGAAAGGCGGGTGGCTTTGCGGTGAGATTTGGAGACGAGCGCAACAACGGAGATCTGAGAAAATCGTGCTCAAAGAACTCTGCAGATCTCTCAACACAGGCCGAATTTGGGCAAGCCGTTCTTTCCTAAAGTTAATTGGGTCCGTTCTGGACAAAACCCATGTTTCCGGATTTTCCGGATTCGTCTTCATTTGCTCGGAATCTCAACCGCAAAAGCATCACTCCTTATTCCGGTGCAGCATTTTACGAGTTGGCACTTTTAATGATCAAATCTTCAATGCGGAAATTACCTTGGAGGCTAAAAATGGTGAATAATGTTATAGCAAACTTATTGAAACTATCATTGATAAAATAATTCATAATCATCAATTTATTAGAAATAAGGAAGATAAACAATATTCATCCATAAGAGCATAAATCATTTATAAATGGATTTAAATGATAAATTATAACAAATGATATAATCGAGAAGAGTAAAAATGGATGAAATAAGTGTTACAAAGTGGTTGTATTCACGTTTAACAAGTCTTAACCCTGCGCATTACGTAGCCAGGTGGTAGCTTCTCCCGTATTTTTTCTATCAAGACTAGGCAGGTCCTCAGCGTATGGTCCAAGTATGCAAGTACCTCTGATGCGTCTTGTAGGGTTCGAACAATCCCTTGCGAAATTACCTGTCTCTTCACAATTATAGCGGATCCAATTGCCCACAGCCCCAACACCGCACCCTTCCACCTCGGCCCCTCCTCCCCCGCCCAGGAGGGGAGCCGCCCATACTGTGGGGTTTTTTGGTGACGCGGGGTGCGAGTGTACCTTTATCTGATTCCCCGTCTGTCGTTAGATCATAGGTTCGACATTCTTCTCATCATGCCCTATCGCCCGACGAATCGGCACCATTTTGTACGCTGCAGGACGTATGCGCCCGGACGGGACGATGGTTTTGTATCATGTAGCCACCGCTGCACGGAAATCCTCGCACCATAACGTGGGTCCACTTGGGCTGGTCGTCTTTGGACGGGTCCTCTTCTTGATCTAGGTCACATCGGACTAGGTCCTTTTGTTTGGTGGTCTGTCGGCGGTGGGCACGGATCCTTCGTATGCGATAC
Organism: Pinus albicaulis; assembly: GCA_034641835.2. Taxonomy (NCBI): domain Eukaryota; kingdom Viridiplantae; phylum Streptophyta; class Pinopsida; order Pinales; family Pinaceae; genus Pinus; species Pinus albicaulis. Next base: position 714,068,589 of record CM076580.1, on the reverse strand, counting down.
TTGACATCATATGCACCATAGATGCAGCCTTTAAGCTTCCCTCCCTCGCTCCTTTTGTATGTCTTGAATCTCCATGCATTGCCATTTTGCTCACGAATTTTCTTACTCCTAATGAAGTATCTTCTACAGGCATAGCTTCTAGTTTCATAGCGACTTCCAAAGCTTTGTCCTGTGATTCAAAATTCTGGTGACCCATAGGTACGCGCGAGTGAGGTAACATCATATCGATGAACCACTCCATATGCTTTACGCTCATCATACTTAAATTCTCCTTCTCGATAGCTTTCTTTAGGCAGTCGGCTTCCCATACGGACTCATTCGTTCCTTGCTTAAATCTTTCACGTACGCTCGATGCGCGAATAGGACTTAGGCTTTGAGAATTTTTGTTTCAAAAGCGTCCTTAATATTTTGAATAGATGCGCTTCCTTTTGAGATATGTATCGCATATAGATCCGGAAGCTCTTCCTTCGAAGGCCCCGGGGATAAGTTGCGCCTTCTTCACAATATCACTTGCCACATTTTTTGTGGAGTCCATGCAGAGTACGCAACAAACCAAAATCGGTCCATGTCCTCATCTCCCCGCACCTTTGAAGGTCAGGTAAATTCAAGTGCGCCATCATATCTTCTTCTGGTGGGTTTTCGGACAAGTTTTTACCCTTACGTGGTCTGAAAGGCGGTGTAGGCGAGTGGGTTTTGCGCGGTTGTTCCTTCTACGGGCTATAGACAAATCTATCCCTTCTTTCGTACCTACTTTGCTTTTCTTCTCTGACCTTCCAATACTTTTGGTCGACGTGCAGCCCTCTTCTCAAAATGATCCTGAATCAGACAATGGAACCATTTGTTGGCTCCGAGGTTAGAAGCCTAGGTTTGGAGGTCTGGGTTTGCCAACAAACCTGTCTCTAGCCCTTTCGGCGGTGACCTACCAAGAAGTCTCACCGCTTGACATGGGTGGGTGTTGGAACCGAGTTTCCGCACCACGAGAGAGGGATCGTCGTAGCGAGAGCTACTTCCCGGCTTTATAATGACCGGATCACCTATCTCGGGAACCGGATCTATAGATCTCCTTTACATCCACGTGCGCAAGGTAAACTATACTTTTTGTACTCAACAAATCATACACTTCTAAAATAGTAGTGCGGCGTTACGGTTATTCTCATAAAACATAACGAGAATAGACCCAAATCGAAGAAACATTTACACGGTACTTTCACGACAGCACAAAATATATGCATAACACCATGACTATCAGATTTGCATCAACGGTACAAATACATTCGGCCCTACGCAATAACCCTTTCTCATTCATTAATCCTTGATTCCTTCTTACAATACCCAAACCCGACATAACGCACACGGCGAAGTGCACACGGCGGACTTGGGATCTCAGTGCACATAGCGAGCCGGAGTCCTCTCCGCAAAACCCAAAACGAGATCTAGTAAGCCACAATTCGCCTCAAGATCTCATCATATTCTTATCTTATAATTCAAAATGTCCCTCTATTTATAACAATCTAGCCCCTAATCTTTCCTATGGTCCACAAAGCTATGGTTTGTGGACTCTAGGTCTACCCTTTGACCCATTACAATGCTTTCGGGGCTTTGACCCACCCCAAAACCCCTGCGCTAGACTAAATATAATAAAAACTATACAAAAATCAGACCAGTTTCGCAGCTTGTAGGAGACCTTGTTCCAACACTAATCATGACCTTCTCCATCTTCACAAGGTGAGGTTCATGAGAAGGGACATAATTACAGTCATGTTTTTCCATAAACATATGTGAATAACTTTTTTTTATATGATGGACATTATTTCTCTTCATTCCATCCCTTTTATGTAGGCATTTGTGAACTCCCATACAATAGCCAATCATGTAGATGAGTGGTGATGGCGTGTTGGGAGGAGTTGGTGGTATCAATGTTGTTCGGAACAAACCACATTGGGTTATGTATGTTGAATATTTTTGAAGAAGGTTTTCATCCATGATCATACCAGTGATGCTTTGTGTGATGTAGAACCTTCAACAAAGGTAGCAATTGTATTGTAATATTTTCCATGATAATAGTAAGAGATCTTTTTTTTGTAATGGCAACATAAAATCGTTTTGCAAGATATATGGTGAATATGAAAAATGATAATGGTACTTGGAAATGGTGCTTGCTATAATTATTATGGTGCATAGTCTTCCTTCCTTCCCTTCTTTCCATGCTTTCCTTCATTTTGTTATGTCTTGGTTAAAATTTTGATATGCCTTTAATTTTCTTCCAAAATATTAGAAAACCATCCTCTTTGATCTCTCATTTCATTATAACTAAAGATATATGTTACACATATAATGCATGTGCTTATACTTAGAAATAGACTATTTTTAGATTGCATATAGATTATCAATTTTTGACCTTCTGGTTTTAAATTATCAGGAAATGCATCACAGGTCCTAGGAAGCGTGAGCTAAGAATTTTTAAATTTTTAGGAAAATATGCAACACGTTCAGAAGTAGATAATATATTTGTCGATTGTTTGATACCATTCCTTGATGTCAAAAAAATTAGCAAGAATGGTGAGTAAATTGCATGGGAAAAAATAATTTACAGAGATTCCAGGTATATTTCAGATTTTATGTTTATTAATGTGACATAATTGACATTTATTAACATACTGTAATTAATGTGATTTGTAGAGAATTTCATGGAAATTTTGTGTGTTCTGAATGTGATTATTAAAATGCTAAATGTGTTCATTTCATTGCTAACTTTGTCTACATTGTATATTTGAGGGGATATTTTCGATATCCTGAAAGGGCTTTCAAAAGTTGACCCTTCCTTGGCCTTGCCTCTAAGATAGTGGTTCTTGTTTAGTTTTTTTGAACCAAAGTTTGATATTATTTAATGTTCCATGATCTCATTTTACAATGATTTTTTTTTTTCATTGGTTATATTGTTAAAGTATGTTATTCATTTTTTACGTAAATTCTTGTTGCTTCCTTCCAGGAAAAACTGGGAGGTGATTTAAATGCAATATCATTATCTATAGTTGGAGAATATGATTATGATAAGAGGCTTGATTGTTATGAAAAAATATTCCCTCAATTATTCTCCCACATAGGTGAGCCATATACCTTGCTTATTCTCTCACATTGTGTGTATGATATGTCATCAGAAGACCTCTAACTTGGGCTAGGGTCTCTAGTTGTCTGCTTTCTTTTTTCAATTTCTTGCCTCTGTATTAGAAATTGAAGAGGTAATGCAGTAGGAATATTTTCAATATGACCTAAAAAGTGAGAAGAAAGTTGGAACCTAATCATATAAACACAGTGAAGCAAGGACTGCTTGATTCTTGCATCAATTATGGTTGTGGAAATTGGTCTAAAATCTTTGTTAAGCATGTCATTTATAAACAATTTCTCGCACATGTGAAGAAAGGTATAACGAGTTCAGAGACCTCCATCCAAAGGCTGTTTTTTTATTACTTATTATAAATTTGTATGTCACCATATTAAATATTGTATAGGTAAGCATTCCATTTAACATTGTTAAATGTATCTATAGGAATGCGTGGCTTTATTGTGTTCAATGGTAATTATCCTTTCTGATATTGCAAATTTTAATGAATGCAAACATATTTCTAGCATAGATGTAGAAGTGGATTTCTTCAATGACATTCTTCACATTCAGGTTTGATAACATGCCTTTCCTTTCTAGTTCTTCCTATTTTATTCCTTGTGTGGAAATCATTCTAGATGTTGACTAGATTTTGTTTAGCTATGCAGAAGCATAGGGGATCAAGAGAAATTACATGGTTTAGAAATATCCTAGATGTTGGAAATATATTTGAGGTAAGATATAATAATTGAGTTTGTATGTGTTTATTTTTTATATTTGTGAGTGACATATTGTTATTCTTTTCTCTATCCTTTTCTTACCATAAATTGCTGCAATCTATTGGCATTTCCAGTGTATATGGAATGTTATGCTGGGAAATCTCATGCAAATATTTGTGCCACTCTTTTTTAGTTTTTTGTTTGAGGCCAAAGGTGACAGGCAGGGAAATGTTTTGAATTCTTTCTTATAGTGTTGGCCACATAATATGGGACTCTTACTTCAGTTTATTGATGAGAGAATTTCAAATGATGGCTTCCCTGAGGAAGATAATGGAAATATACTTATACGGTTGATTTTTTCTATACTACATAAGTTTCATTTTTTATGGAATGTCCTCAACTATAGAACCAAAAAAACATGATCATAAAATTGAGATTGGTGAAATGACATTTGATAAGCCTGATATGGAATTAAGGAGGAATAATGATAACAAAAATATTATCTCCCCTGAAATACAAGAATGTTTGCAAAAGTATGTTATACCTAAGATAAATAAGTTGATGATATCTCACTCAAATGTGGTTAAAATTTTAGTTAGTCCTTATACACTAAATTTATTGGAACGTATGCCTTTGGAAAAAATGGAATTAGAGCTTCCTCATATTATACAACATATTGCAAATCTGTTGAAGATCCACCCTCATTTTGTAAGAGATGAGGCCAGGGCTTCCTTAGTTGCATGTGCGAAGGAATTAATACTGTAGTATTTGTAGTTCATTGTAAAAACACTACATACAATATTAACAAGGGGTTATGAATTGCATGTTTTAAGCTATACTGTCAATTTCATCCTATCAAAAGTTTCATCTTACCTGGACATTGGAGATATTGATTATTGTGTGCAACAACTTCTAGAAGTTGTAGAAAATGATATCATGGTTGAATTTACTAAAGAAAAGGAAGTTGAAAAAATTTCCTTCAAAATGAAGGAGACAAGGAATACCAAATCTTTTGAAAGTTTGCAGTTAATTACCTAGAGTATTACTTTCTCTATGTATGTTAGTACATTATTGGTACCTGTTATATGTAATCTTCATAGAACACTTACACCAAAATAAAAATTTAAGATTGAATCCATGCTATAGTATTTAGCAACCAGACTTTAAGCTAATGCATCATTAAGTCAGACAGATTTGTTTGTTTTTGTATATGGATTGACTGAGGGTACTATGGAGGAAGAAATATGGGTAGGAAGATTGCTTTGTTTATTAAACCTGGCATAGCATATTCAAGATCATTGGACTCATATAAAAAATCAATGGAAGGACCTATAGATGATAAGCTAGATACACCCAATATGTATCTAATTTCAGTGTTTGCACTCAGACTTCTTGAGAACCATATGAAAAAATGAAAAGTAGATAAGAGTGATTAATATTTAATAGTGATGTTAGACCCTTTTATAGAACGACTAGGGAATTGTTTGAAATCTAAGTATGAAGGAGTGATATCACATTCTCTGAAATGTCTGGCTTGTTTATTGAGACTTCCCCTTCCATCTATTAATATTCACGGTAGAAATATTACCTCCTCAATTTTTAATATGGTCCTAACATCAGGAAAGAGTGACAGTTCCTTAATTTAGTCTTCTATTAATTTACCTGTTATGATTTTGAGACATGCAAATAAAACCATCTCAAATGATCCATTAAAGATGCTTCTCCTATGTCCAATATTTATAATTTAGAGAGTATCTCAACTATCATTGCACTATCACTTTTGAAAGGAATTTTTCGGTAGTGGTCGTTGGTTCCAGATCTATATGATTTAGTCACTAGAGTGGTGTGCTTGATGGTAATTATTCAAGCTCTTAGGATTCACCCGCAATGTATTCAAGTTCTTTTACATTTTATTCTTGAATACCCTCTTAGTTCCAAGCGATTGCAACAACCTTTGTATTTCTTAGTGATTCACCATTTTGTACTAGTGATTCGCCAAGATTTTACAAGATAATATAATCTTGTGAGATATTCACCAAAAAAAATTATATATACATATTATATTATTAATAAAATCACCTTCCATTTTTCATGTGTATCCTCGGGGTTTTCCCATTTATTATACATATAAATTTAGTGGGAATCTTAAAATTTTCCATGCCCATAATGTTCTATTAATTCTTCTATAAAAATGGACCAAGATACAATAGAATATTGTTTCCTTTCACAAAACCATGTATATAATAGAAATTGATCTTATTTCTAAATACATAAATTCCATATTTCCCTTTTGTAAGGTTGCCATTTTGTGTAGATCAAAGTATTGTTACATCTGGAATATCCATGTTATAGGATCATTAGCATCAAAGTTCTTCATATTTATCTTAGAGATGTACTAGTTCCTTAGTGCTGCCTTGAAGTCGTGATGATGTGGATCTTGGATTGAAAAACCATGACTATGTGATTCAAATATTTGTGTTGTGCAATTGTGATAAAATACTCACCATATGTAATTGAGTTTCAATGACATGCTTCTACTTATGTTCATGATTTCGTTTATCTCAATATCCATTTTAGGGAGATTATGTAATAGTATGGTTTGTATTTTTTTATTTCTTCCTTATTTTTAGTCATGAGTTTTTTATTTCTTCCTTGACATTTTATGTAACAACCCCGAGTTAAAGTTTCATGTAATAAAGGATAATAAAGTCAAAATAAAACCAAGGTGATGGGACATGTATTCCAAGTTTAATGTTGTGAAAATAACTATAGTGGGTATCACTTTTGGTTTATTAATGGCTATGGAAATTGAAAATGGCAAAGGCAAAGAGGAAATAATTGGTATTTAATAATGAAAATAAAGGAAAATAGGAGAAAATGAAGGTGAAGAGACACAAATTTTCATGCCAAGTAAATTAGAAGGAAAATGAAGAAAATAGAGATATCAATAATAAAAAGGCATCAAAGAATCAGTTCACAGTTTTTGTCATTTTTTGGCTTGAGAACATAGAGAGAGAGAGAGAAATAAAGGAAATTAAAGGAAGAGAAAAAGGAAATCAAGGAGGAGTTTGGATCAACAATTTCAGCAAGAGGATTTTGCAGGTAACAAGTTACATGTGTGATTTCCTAGCTGAGGTGTGAATGCATGGTTCATGCATTTATTTATTTCGTTCATTTGTTGTCATTGGCATGGGTTATTCCTGTTTTAACTGTGCTTTCAACCTTGCCTTTCCATTTCCTTTATATCCATGATGTGTTCGGATACATTTCTTGGTTGAGCTATGGATTTTCAGAAGCTTTTGGAACCAGGTGAGATAGTCTCAATATGAAGCGGGTGGATATGGTTTTCTCTAGGAAGTCCTCAACATGTGATTGGAAACAGGAAAATTCCTCAACGTATGGTGAATAAATTATGAGGCATCCAGGCTTGGTTTGGTTTTGTGATCTTGGGACCAGTTTAGGTGATATCATGGTAGTTTGAGGGTAGAGGTGGTTTAACCTTTGGATTCCCTTAGTTGTTTATGTCTTGGTTTATCCCATGAGATCCCACATTCATGCTTGGGATATGGAACGAGAGTGATTGGTTGAAATAAATGTTTTTTTTAGCCCGGTCCATGGTCATGTCATACGTGGAAGTCCCTGACTTAGTTTCATTTTTCATAAGTTAATAAGAGGTTTTTTCCTAGTGTAATATATGAGCATTTGTACTTGACATTATGTTGATTCCATGATTGTTCTTTCATGGTTAATATTCTAGTTATATGTCGGTTATAAACATGGTTCTATGATGTGCTCTAGCTATGGCTCTTATTATCCTTTGAGAAGTTATTAAATGGTTAATGAATGCACAAAATAACTAGTGTGTTGCAGCTACTTGAGAGGGAATTATACCTCCTTGGTGATTTTCATCTAGAGTTCAAATATTTACCCTCAAATATTCATTCATGACATGTAGCTTACGTGTTTACCATATGTTTGAAAATTTTCTAATGTGTTCTAGGCAGTCTAGGTCAATTTTCTAATTCAAGTTTGAATTTTTAACATTGTTACTATTCCAAATATGATTCTGGAAAGTTACAGGAACTTTTGGGCAGTGATATGGAGGCTATCCTTGAATATTGGCTCAGATCTTGGGACCATAGGCACTGAACTGAGAAATTTAGGTCATAGCTGCATTGAGGCAAGCCTATATGTGTGGTTGGAGGCCTATAATTGCACCATTGCCTTGTTGTGTGTGAGATTGGGGTGTTAAGTCAATTAAAAGGGATCTAGCTCAGGGATTAACCACCTAGGTTGGTTTGCAACCTTATGAGTGGTGTGTGGTCTATGAGGGGAGTCAATAAAGTTTTCAGTTTATCGGCCACACTTCCATAACTGTAACTTGGTGGTTAGGTCATGTCATAGTATAACTTTTCTCCACATTTAAGTGGAGGGCTTGTAAAAGTAGCTAAATGTGGGGAGGGGTGGTTAAATATTGGTATCAGAGCTTCCAGGTTCAAATACTTGGACTGAATGGGTGGTATGTGATTTTTACGAATGCATGTCAGTTGTATGTGTGCCTTGCAGTGGTTATGGTCGTCATGTATATAGTCAGTGTTGCAGTTTGTGGCATCATGCATGATGATTGAGATGATGTCAATAGGTTGATATATTGGTGCCATGATCTCTCTCTCTCTCTCTCTCTCTCTCTATATATATATATATATATATATATCTATATATATATCTATATATATATATATATATTGTGCTAATCTATATTGATTTGTGCAGACAAGATAGCCTTCCTAGACTTCACTAAGGCATGTTTGCTCATTTTTTCTATTTGGTTTATCTAACATGGTATGTTTACAGGGAGAAAAAGATCAGAAATTATGAGCAAAATGGTGGATTTCAGATCACGTGATTCTTGTTATAGATCAATTGAGTAGCGAGGAGATGAGTACCCTCTTGATATAGAAAATACCATGATAATCTTAAAGGAATAAAACTGAAGTTGCAAGGTGTATAATGACAAGATAATTCAGTCACGGGAAAGGCTTGTCAGGGCTCAAGAAAAGAACGTAGAGGTCAATGCAATCATCCTTCAGAGTTTGTCATATTTGCAGAGATAGGGACAGCCAAGGATCAATTATAGATAGGAGGAAAGGACTAATGGGTCATATTATAGCAGTTCTCAATCAAGGCACAAGTTTGACAAGGATGACACAGTCAAAGGTGGTATATGAATGGGTACACCTGACAGGATAGGTAATGGTTATGGTTTCTATTCTACTTCTATTTCAAATAGACATCATGGTCATCATCGCTATCATCCTTATAAGAGGAGTGAGAGGGGATACTTACCAGATGAGTTCAATAAATCCAAGCCTTCTACATTTGATGGATAACTGAAACCGAAAGATGCAGAAACATGGCTGCTTGGGATAAATAATTTCTTCAATTTGCATGATTATACAAAGAATATGAAATCCAGGATATTCATTTTCAGTCTCAAATGAAAGGCAGATATCTGGTGGGAATATTTGAAGCGTTTCAAAGGCATCATGATAGAGGAGTTGAGTTGGCTTGAGTTCAAAAGACTCTTCAAGAATAAGTACTTCTCATAGATATAACAACGTAAACTTTGAAATGGGAACAATAAACTCAAAACGGGAACTCCAGCCAAAAAACTCCAAAAAAACATGAAAAACAACCTTAAAAAAAATGTTGTTCGTGGAATACTATAATTTTGGAAAACCTTAAAATTTGACAAATTTTCAACCATGACATTATGGAAAAAAAATTGACTAAAAAAACTTTTAAAATGAACACCTAAATGAAAGAGTGAGTATTCCAAGAGGAGTGTCTTTTTTAAATGATAAAAATATGATGACTTTAAAATCTTAGCCTGACACATTGCAAAAAAAATTAAAAGATGACCATCAAATTGACACAGAATATAAGCAAACTTGACCCATTGAAATGAAATATTAAATATCAACGATAAAATTGACACATTGTGCGGGCGGACTCGATCTTTTACAATGAAAACTTTAAAATAAACAATCAAAATGACACATAATGAGATGAGGTTGGTAGTCGAGGATCGACCCAGACCCTATAGCAAAAAATTAAATAAAAAATAATAATAAATAAATATATAAAAATGAAAAAAGATAAAAGAAAACAAAAATTAAACATTGAAAAACACACACACACACACACACATACAAAAATTTTAAAAAATAATAATAAGTAAATAAAGTTCAGGGGGTCTTGAATAGACGGTGATTGGGTGGGTTGTTTACGCACTCCTTGATGTGAAGTCACCGCTTCAATTCCCCACCCAGATTGAGGTGATGTATTTGGACATGATGATGAAGATGTAGTCCTACTCAGCTTACAAAAAAAAAGTAAATAAAATTATATATTAAAACAAAAAGAAATTAAAAAACATGAAAACAAAATTATTGAGAAAAATAAAAACAAAAAGAAACACAGAAAAAATTAATAAGAAGTAGATAACAAGCGTGCTTAGTTGATTGAGTATCATGCATTAGCCATTTTCTATCTATATTAATACGCTTGGATGTTTCCCTAACTGGAACTAGCTACGCACTTCTACCGAAGTTGTATTGATCAAGCATTAGCCATTTTCTATCTATATTAATATGCTTGGATGCTTCCCTAACTAAAACTAGCTACACACTTCTATCAAAGTTATTAGAACATAAAAAAAAATTAAAAACATGGCAAAAATTAAAAAACAAATATAAGAACATGGCAAAAAAAATACAAATATAAAAATATATGTGAAATTGACAAAAAAAAAAAAAAAAAAAAAAGAGATAAAACATAAAAAAATTACCAAAAAACAAAATTAACTTTAAAAAAAATAAAAACTATAAAAAAATAATAAAAATACAAAACATATTTTAAAACACAAATAATTTAAAAAAATAGAAAATTAAGAAAAAAACAAAAAATAGAACAATTTTGAATAATATGTATAAGAAATTTTCGGTGAAATCACATATAAGAAATTTTTGTCGACGTGTTTCGAACCAGCCAGTGTGATTCATCATCAGGATGATGAATCACACTGGCTGGTTCGAAATGCGTCGACAAAAATTTCTTATATGTGATTTTCACCTAAAATTTCTTATACACATTTTATGGATCACAGAAGCCAAATTCCTAATTTTGAATAATTTAAAAAAAAAAAAAAAATAACATAAATTTTTTGTTTAAACCTTTCATTTAAATTAAAAACCTAAACAAATAATAATAAAAACATTAAAAATATATATATTTAAAAAACAAAAAAAACAAAAAACTTTAAAATTAGATTAAAAATATTAAAAACAAAACTACTAAAAAAAAATAATAATTTAAACCGTAACTAAAAAAATTATGTTGCCTAGCCCAGTAGCCGAGTGGCCACCTTGCCGTCGGGATCGGCAGTCGTGGGAGCTGTGGTCACAGCTCGAATCGGCCTGCCCCCTGTGGCCGCTCGACTGTTGGGCTGGGCGGCTATGGGAGTTGTGGCCGCAGCTCAAATCGGCCTACCCCCTGTGGCCGCTCATCCTCAGAATCGGTCTGCCCCGCTGTGGTCGCTCGACCGTCGGGCTAAGCGGTCGTGAGAGCTGTGGCCGCAAATAGAATCGGCCTGCCCACTCTAGCCGCTCGGCCTCAGAATCGGCCTGCCCCCTATGGATGCTCGGCCACCGAGCTGGGCAGTCGTGGGAGTTGTGGCCACACCTCCCATGACCACCCAGCCCAACGGTCGAGCAGCCACAGGGGGCAGGGCGAGCCTGAAGGTGAGGCCAACTGGTTGTGGCCGCCTAGCCCGGCGATCGAGCAGCAACAACCAATCATTCAAGCTCGAAGGTAAGGCCAGCCAACTGTGGACGCTCAACCGTCGGGCTGAGCAGCTGTGGGAGCTGGCCACAGCTCCCATGGTCGCCCACCCCAATGGTCGAGCGGCCACAACCGGCTGGTGGAGCCCAAAGGCATGGCCAACCGCATAAATATTTTTTAATTATTATTATTTTTATTTCTTTTTTGTTTAAGTTGTGATTTTTTTTTTTTTTTTTTTTTTTTACTATTTTAAATTTAATTTTAAAGTGTGATTTTTATTTTTTATTTTTTATTTTTGTGTTTTTTATGTTTTTTTTATATGTTCTTTAAATTTTTATTATAATTTGTTTATCTTTTTAGTTTAAATTTAAGGTTTTTTTTTAATTATGTAAAATTGTTATATATATATATATATATTGTTAATTTTCTATTTTTTTAAAATTATGTGAGTATATATATATATATATATATATATATATATATATATATATATATATATATATATATATCTAGTAAATTTTGTGTTTTTAACATTTTTAATATTTTTTTGTTTTTTCATATACAATTTTATATTTGATTTTTTACATGTTTTTAATGTTATTTAAAAATAAAAATAAAAAATAAAAAATAAAAAAATTATTAAAAAAACATTGCAAAAAAAACAAAAAACACATGTTTGAAAAAACCTTTAAAACATAATATATTAGGACGAAAAGCACTAAGAGATATAAGAAAACTTGAAATTTTTTAAATAATCAACATTTAAAAAATAATTGTATATACCTAGGACATAAGAACATTTAAAGTGTCAAAAATGTCTTTAAAAAAATTAAATATTGATATTTTTCAAAATATGCATGAAAATCATCAACATCTAAAAAAATATATTGAGACTTAATACAATAGAAAATTTAAAGTGTAAAAAATATCTATCTAAAAAAAGGGGTCAATGTTGCATCAACACTTTTTAAAATTAACATGAAAATCACTAACATTAAAAAATTAAAAAAAAATTAAAAAAATTAAAAAAAAAAATTATACATAAGAAAATTTAAAGTGTCAAAAACATGCTCCCAAAAAACAAAGTGTATTTTGGAAGAGCACTTTTCAAAATCGGATTACTTTTTTGCTACCTCAAAAAATCGGGTACTCGTTTCCATTCATGTTTCAAAGTTTACATTGTTATATATTATGATATATAGGCTAAGGAGTTCTATGAGTTGAAGATGGGGACTATGACAAATGAAGACTACACAACTAAGTTTCTGAAGTTGTTGATATATGTGGCATATCTTAAGGATGAAAATATGAAGGTTCAAAGGTTCATCAATGGATTTCCATTATCATTCAAGGATCGGATTGGGTATGATGAGCCTCGGTCATTGGAGGAAGTCATCAGGAAATTGAAGCATTGTTATGAGCAGTCAAAGCGTAAGTTTTAGCCTAAGCGTGATTGGAAATGGAATGAAAATACTAAAGGAAAATGGCCTTTGAAGCGATAAATACCTCAAGATGTGGGTGAGAAAGAAAATGTGGTTCCTTACAAGAATTTTAATGTAGTTGAGAAGGGACATGGGCCTCATCCTGGAGAACAACATAATAAAGGTAGTGGCAGGGAACCACTGCAGGTGGAAAGGATCATCATAAGAAGGATTGTCCATTGTACCAGGGTGGTAGAACTCAAATCTACAGTGCCCAGGAGGCGCAGATAGTTGAGGATGTTGGTCATAGAATTCCTCGGATTTATGCAGCATTTGATAACAAGCAGGCGAATCACCAAGCATCCATTATTAATATGGAAGGTGTTGTAGCTCCTAGAGACAGCCTTGAGTTGTATAAAGACCAGTGCCTAGGACATCTTAAATGCAAGGAGAATATGACTCAACTGATTGCAGTTGAAAATTTTAGGCTCTCATGCGAATATCACTCAAATGAATGGTTTTAATAAGGGTGGAACCAAGACCCCAAAGTTAAACACAACAACTATGAAAACTGCAGAAAATGAGTACAAACTTCAATAAGTAAATGTATCAGACAACTTTAAAACAGAATGCTGTAAAGGGGGCTTACTTCTAAAATGAACACACAAATATCAAGTAATATGTGGGCGAAGACTGTGGCAGAAGATGTAGTAAGATTTTAACTATAACTGGGCTTATTCAAGGATAAGAATCCATATATATTGGGCCTATGCAGAGATAAGAATCCATATATTTGTACAAGTTCAAAGATAATAATCCATTGTAGTTAATATCGAAAGAACGGTGGAAGAGATGGAAAATGAAACAAAGTATCCTGTCTGAGCCTATTTAAAGCACTATGTATGAGTAAACATGAGTATCTGTAATGATAAATTCACATTTAAACAAGGGAGCACTCGCATTCCAGAGCATTAGATACAAGAAATGTGGAAAGATACGAAAGGAACATTTGTATTAAAAACATGGAGAAGAGTTACAAATTGTGAATCATCCAGATCGGAATCCCCAATTCCAACAAAGCTTCTTATTATTAAGTCCCTACGGGATCTTCAACATCAACTATCAAAATTCATACAGAAACACATACAGAATACTCGAGCTAGTGAGTCCTTTGGAAAATCTGGAACCTTTTCTTAGTGTTTGCTTCCTGTTTTTATAACCACTGATTCCTGTGCGTGAGAAGATATTTTGGGAAAATATCTTCTCCGCGTACTTGTATGTTGTTGCAGGTCTAAATCAAAAACTAAAATGATGATGAGGTAAACTACCTCTCATCATCTTACAATGCAGGCCTAAAGCCATTTCTAACTGAAATGTAAACAAAATGCTAACTGGAAGTAAAAACTGCAAGAGTGAAATAAGGATTTCACCCGAAATGACAAAGTGAAAAGAGCATAAGGAAAAAAGGCCACGCGGGCCCAGTCATGCATAATCATCATTTTTTGATGAGGTGGAGCTCCTGTTGCTGCTGGCTAAGGCAATACCGTTACTCGTGGGAAGGAGTCGCCTTCTACGCTGGAGGGTGCAGTACTGCTTAGTAGTGGAAGAACTGGCCTTCTGTGCTGGAGGTTCCTGTAGGATGGCCAATGGTCATGATCCATTGACTAAGACGTGAAACTGAACCTCTTCGTCTTTCTTCTCTGCTTCTTGGGCATGAGGATCGTCATCCTCGGCTTCAAGCCGCTGTGATTGGCTTATGAGAGGGCCTGCGCACTTAAAATGCCATGAAAGACCTGCACAGACAGTAAACCGATTAAATAAATCCTACAATGAGTGGTTGACTGCTTCAGAAGGCTCGGGTGAAGGCGGAAGAGAAATGTGGAGGCAGTGGAATGGAGCAGGAGCGTTTCCATGGTGAAAACAACGTTTAAATTTGATTTGGTGTGAAATTGTGTAGAAGGTGGTTTTGCGGAAAACCAAAGTGGTTTTCACGCGAGGTTGAAGTGGTAAGTGGTAATGGGCCAAATGAACACGATACAGTTAGGTGGGCGATGCGTGCCTTTACAAAACCGCCCATTTCGCATGGAAACAGTGCGATTATGTTATGTGATGAAATGAACGCGAAGATAAATGAGAGTCGTTTGATCTAGGCAATCCAGATCAATGGCTGCAAATGAACGCGACAGACGTACTTGCGCGGTTGGGTGGGACCGGCGATGACATCAACAACCCTGTCGTGTAGCGGGACGATTAGTTGTGTGATTATAAAGGGGGAGTGATGTGGGCCGTTGGATCATGATGGAGATCAACGGCAGGGATCAACTACGGGGGCACTTGGGGGTATGGATCAAATTCTTGGCCTGTGCCCCCGCAGTGAATATGGACCGTTAGATGGAGATTTACCACAGTCAAAGGAGTCAACTACGGGGGCAATGAGGATTATGGGCCACTATGTTCAGGTGCCCCCGTAGTGAATATGTGTCGTAGATCTAGGTTGATCGGACGGTGGAGATGCGATCAGGAAATCACATCGGCGGGGGACAAAAGGTTTGGGAAGTGGAAAAGGGAATTTCCGATGTGCGATGTTGATGGGAAGGTGAAGGGCGATGCAGCGGAGACCATTGGATCTGGGAGAGATCAATGGTCAGGATTACATCGGGGGATCGGCATATCGGCGGAAAAATATAACAGGCGGATGGAAACGGGGAAGAGCAATGCGCGATATGCGACGGAGCGATGACCGTTGGATCTGCGGAAGGAGATCAACGATCAGGATCGCATCGGGGTATCGCACATCGGCGGAGAAATATAAAAGGTGGATGGAAATGGCGATGTGTGATGTGCGATGGATGGGGGCCGCGCGATGGAGCGATGACCATTAGATCTGCGGAAGGAGATCAATGGTTCAGATCGCGTCAGAGTTTCGCACATCGGTAGAAAAAGAGCTCAGGGACTAGAAATTTGGATGAAGTGAAGTTCGATGTGCGACGAGAGGGTGATGCGCAATGTCTGTTAGACCTACGGAGATCGACGGTTAGGATCTCTTCGGCATAGATGGACCTTGGCGGTGAATCAAAAGAGAAAATGAATGGATTTGGGAATCAGCGAAGTCTGATGGTCGAAGAGGGCTTAAGGACTTTTAGTCGTCGGTCATAAAACGAGGTTATATAAGAAATGAGGGCCGAGGGCTTAAGACGAAAGGCGCTTAGAGGCCTGATATGTTAAAATGAGCGCTTTTAAAGCTAAAAGGTGGATTTTAAGCCCCTTCAAAAGTTTCGATAAAAAGTGGCTTTGACAGTCCATGCGGTCATTATGATTTTTGCTTTGCAGTATAGGGCCCCTTATCATTAGACATTCAGGCTTGGTGAGGGATGTCATAACAACATTGGCTCCACTTGGGGATGACTCGTTTGTCCTCGAACGTGCTGAGAACTCCGCAGACCATCTGTTAGCCTCCTTCTTATGAACACAGTCTCCTTGATGCCTTTTCTTCTTTCTTCATGACAAATCAAAACAGCAAACATCATAATACAAGCAACTGAATAATTTACAATATTATACAGCAGACCTTTCGGCCTAAATCAATACTAGAAAAATGGTTTTAAGAATTTCCCATTCACAGGGGCTTCGAGCAGATCACCCTGCAAATTTTTCAGTCTGAAGGTATTGTTTCCTCCCTCTTCAGCAATTTTGAAATGTCTGAACCATAGACGATCGAACTTTCTGTGCTTTCCTTTTTCAGCCCTTCTTATATCCCATCTTAGCACAAAATCTCCGACCTGCATCTCTTTACCTTTAGCATGTTGATCAAATAGGTCTTTCATTTTCTCTTGGTACTCATTCAACCTCTGGTTTACTTGACCTCGAGTGTCCTCCAGCTCTAGTAACGGATTCATCCTTCTGGTAAGATCTTTTGGTTCCTCTTGACAATCCTGCATGAACCTAGCCACAGGTAACGCCAATTGTATCGGGAAAATTTTTTCTCTACCATAGACCAATTCATATGGGGATTTGTCTGTTTACCTCTTACTAGTGATTCTATTAACCCATAGCGCGAACTTAAGCTGTGAATCCTAGTTCCTCTGATTTTCATTTATGGCCTTTTTCAGCTCCCTCACCAAGGTTTTATTTGAGGATTCTGCCAATCCATTCCCTTGTGGATAATATGAAGTAGAGTGCCCTAATAAAATATTATACCGTTGGCAAAAACTAATGAATTTGGCAGACTTAAAATCCTGAGCATTATCTATGACAATCTTAGCAGGACAACCAAACCTTGAGATAATGTTATCTTCCAGAAACTTGATCACCACTGTGTCTGTAGAATTCCTTGCTGGCACAGCCTCTACCCATTTAGTGAAGTAATCGGTGGCTGTTAATATCCACTTGTGTTTTCTGCTTGAGGCAGGATGAATTTCGCTGATAAAATCAATTCCCCACTGTTGGAAAGGTTCTTCTATGTGCACTGGGATCATAGGCAAAAGTGTGAACTTCTGCCTTTCAGAAAACTTCTGAAATTTTTCACAGGCCCTCACCCGAGCATAAACATCTCCAAAAAGTTTGGGCCAGAAAAATCTTGCTTTCAGAATTTTGTGTGTCGTAGCCCTCCAGCTGTAATGGCCACCACAGATGCCCTCGTGAAACTTTTCCATCACTTCTTCCACTTCATTTTCCGTGAGACATAAAAGTAGTATGCCCGATGGGTCTCTCCAGTATAAACGGCCATTTGCTACGATGAACTTATGATATTTTAGCCTCAGCGATCTATACTTTGTCTTGTTGCAGCTTGGAGGACATCTAAGAGTCAAGAGGTACTCTAGAATTTCTTTGTACCATGGACTGAGAAGGTACTTCATATGGGTCTTTTATGTAGCAGTTTCTATCCCGCACTGCTCATCTGTTCTCCCAGACTCTTCATTGGCCACCATAGATAAATTTGTCCCCAAAGCCTGGCAGTTTGATTCGGAAAGGATCTTGGCTAATCCCTGTCCCTTTATTAGCTTAGTGGGGCGTATCTCCAACTCATACTCCTATATTTTAGCTATCCATTTGCCTCTCTTTACTTCACTATCCCCCTGAATCAAGATGTCTTTTACAGCCATTGTGGGTACAAATGCAGTTATAGCTGACTGCAACACATACATCTGAAAATACTTCAGGGCTATGACCAATGCATAAGCATGTTTCTCGAGGATGTTATATTTTAGCTCTGCGTCTCGAAGCACTTAGCTGAAGAAGGTGATAGGTTTCTCATGCCCCTCCTCGTTCTTTTGCAATAATACTGCTGCAACAGTGTGGGGGGATGCAAACGAAAATATCATGAAGGGTTTCGCATAATTAGGTCCTGCTAATACTGGGGCTTCTGCGAAAGAATTTTTTATTCTGTTAAAAGCTTCCCATGACTCAATAGTCCATTTTACTTCATTATCCTTCTTCAGCATCTCAGTTATGTACCGGACTATCTCTGCATAGTTCATTATGAATCTTCTCAAGAAGTTGATATGTCCAAGAAAAACTTGGACCTCTTTCTTGTTTCTGGGCAAGGATATACCATTTATGACTTCCACCCTCTTCGGGTTGATTTTTACCCCTGAATTTGTTACAATATGCCCCAACAGTTTACCCTCTTCTAAAGAAAACAGAGATTTTTGAGGGTTTAAAGACAATCCATACCTTCAGCACTTGTCAAAGGTTCTGCGCAAATGCTCTATATGTTTAGCATCGTCCTTTGAGAAGACTGTGATGTTGTCCAGGTAGACCACCACGAATTTGTCGTGTTCCTCCATGAAAGCAATGTCCATGGCCCTTTGAAATGTAGTCACCGCATTGATCAATCCAACCAGTATTCGAGCATACATAAACGTTCCCCAAGGAGTGGTGAATGCGGTTTTATTTTGATCCTCTGGAAGCATTGCTACTTGATTATACCCAGAAAAGCCATCCATCATAGACATCCTTGAAGATCCTACCACCTTCTGCAATATATGGTCCATCTTGGGCAGTGGATAATTGTATTTCAGAGATGCTCTGTTCAAATTCCAAAAGTTGACACATAGTCTTATTTCCCCGTTCTTCTTTCGAACTGGGACCAAGTTGGCCACCCATTCAAAATATCTTAATGGCACAATAATCTTTGCCTTCAACAGTTTCTTGAATTCCTTCTCTATGGAGGGAAGGAGTAAAGGATTGATCCGCCTTAATTTCTGTTTGTGTGGCTTAGAATCTCCTTTTAATGGAATCTTGTGTTGGATAATGCTAATATCAAAGGTCTTCAAATCTTGATAGGACCAAGAAAAAACGTCTTTATATGTCTGAAATAGCTTCCGATATTGCTCTTCGTATTCTTCAGGTACCTTATTAGACAATTTCACAAGCTTGGGATCGGCCTCTGTTCCGAGCTTCAGGTCTTCTACCTGATTTTATTCAAAAACCTTACTTGGCTGGATGGGGACATCATTCTTATCAAATAGTCTCTCCAGAGGGACCAGTCCTATGGGCATCACATTCCCTTTAAGCTGCAGCATCTTGTGCCCAGCCATGGTATGTTGCCATTTACTCTGAGGAAGGTCCCAGTCTCTTCCTCGCCAACATCTATGTCCATGTTGGAGAATTCCCCAACATTCTCCATGAATATTTTTACTTGCTCTTTGTCTTCAAACACCTGCCAGTGTTTGACGTTGTCAGGGATGTGTTGTGCTATACAACTACCCCCCATTTATTTTTGTAAATAGGGACCCTTTAGAGATAATTAGAAAAAAATCCTTTTAAAGGTTCCTTCTAAAAAACACTTAGGAAATAAATTTATCTCAAAGCGCATCTCTTATCACATATCACTTTCAAAGAAGAAGCTATAAATCTTGCGAATTGCGAAATGCGCCCTCTTAAAAGTCTTACTCTTTTTACTTTCTCTTCATCTTCAAACACCTGCCAGTGTTTGACGTTGTCAGGGATGTGTTTTTCTATACAAATACCCCCCATTTATTTTTGTAAATAGGGACCCTTTAGAGATAATTAGAGAAAAATCCTTTTAAAGGTTCCTTCTCAAAAACACTTAGGAAATAAATTTATCTCAAAGCGCATCTCTTATCACATATCACTTTCAAAGAAGAAGCTATAAATCTTGTGAATTGTGAAACGCGGCCTCTTAAAAGTCTTACTCTATTTTTTCACATCGCATTTTGCAATTGATAAGAAACAATCACGAAAATTATAAGATATGATTGCGATTTGCGCATTTATTGTTTCCAGTATGTGAAAAGTGACTTATGTCATTTCAAATTGAATTCTGATCTTAACGGATTTAATCAAAGGATAAGTATTGAATGTGAAGCCACACGAAGCCATGCCTAGCATTTAATTTTGAAATCATGAAGGAGTTATGAGGAGATGATTGATTGAATTGATAGTTTTTGTGTAAAACATATCTTCACAGTTTCTATTATATGATATATTTTGTTTCACTTTCAGGAAAGCAGTTATTGAATCGAAAGACTCTGAAATGAGTAAGAAAGGCAAAGAAGTGTCTCGATCATCGTATACAGAAGATACAGAAATGCCTTCATTGTTTTCTGATACTGTTTGTCACAAAGATTGCAGCATCACATCGTGGGAAGCTATGTGTTGGGGTCCTGTGTTTTGATAGATTGGCTTACCAAAAGACAAGGCAACATACAAACCTAATTTTAGAGCTCTAGGATCTAGCCCTCCTAGTCCCAGAGAGGGATCTCTCAATATGTTTATAAAGATGTGTCTTGAAATGTTTACGAGTTGATTTTAGGCTAGTTATGAGATGCAAGGTTGTTTGTTTTATTTTGGTTGGACAAGTGTGTTTCATGTGGTATAGATAGAGCATGGGAATCTACAAGCCATTGGGCAATGGAGTCGTGTGAAGTCCAAATAGTTCTGACTGAGAAGGAAGGGAAACCAAAGGGAAAATCTAACTTGGTCCAGGATCTGTTGAATAATATAGGTGAAATGGGATGAACATTAAGGACTAAGAGTGAGAAACAAACTAAACCCTTTCACAATGACTTAAAGGATTCGGGGAAGGCCCTATTTCCTCCAATAAGCTCACTGCTTTAGACTTAATCAATATGAACACTCAAAGAAAGGAGAAATGAAGACTAAACCTTCAGGATGAATTATAGGATTCAGGGAACGCCCTATTTCCTCCTACAAGTTCACCTTTGAGAGCTTACCAAACAAAGACATACAATTGCATTCAAAGAAGAGGGAACACCTTAGAAATCTAGGACTGCAATTATAGGGACCTTTAACACAATAATTACAATAATGAATAGAGGGTATGATTGTAACAAGTTCCTCTGTCAAACTGCAATTATTAATAATCAAAGGGAGACTTCAGATAAAATATTAAGTGGTAAAGAAAGAGGGAACGCCTAAACAGTATTTAACACAACCGAATTAACCATTTCTAAAATAAAACAAACTAAACATAAAGAGAGCTATCAGACTATCCAATCACATTCAGTAGTAGAAAACATATAAACAGTGAAGGATAAACAGGTCAGAGGTGTTTCTAAGATACATTTCTCTGCCTAAACTATTTATCCTACTGTAAGCAAAGCATGATGGAACAAAGTGGAAAAACAGGAAATAACATTAACAATAAGAAGTACTTCACCAAAACGAGGCTCAGGGATCCAATGGTCCAGCCTCATTCATCAACAGAAAAACAAATATCTTCACACTCTTTCAGAACACCAAAGCTTCTTCAAAGCAGCAATATGTATTACTTTAGAATTCACAAAATGCCAACCTTTTATAATGAGACTTCGAAGAGTCTTTATAGAGAAAATGAGAAAAGTAGGTGAGGAAAGTTTTAATGAACATCAAAGATAGTGAAAGCTATTTTGAATGCTCCATTCTGTGCCTTAAACATTTCTTTGAATTCTAGACAGGATCAATAACTTTGCAGCTCGTTTGAGACTATTTTGATATGACAGAAATCACCTGCAGGGTGTCCTTGAGAAGAAAATCATCTGAAGAGGTACTATTATCTTCTCGATGTGAATTAAGTGAAGAATGGGCTATGAGGACTCCCATACTTCTAAATAACTGCCTCTGACAAATTGTAGTAGCTTCCCTAGTGCAATAACTGCTTGGTAGACTTGTGTGCATGGGTAAAGGTCATGTTTGTGTCAGTCATCGTTCTACATCACTAACTGCTCTATCTCTTTTGTACTTAAACCTGTATTAGATCTATTTATGCTTCTCTTTGCTGATTTCTCAAAATGCTTATGTACTTATGCTGGTCTTTTATGTTGTGTGTCTAATGTACTGACTGTGGATTAAGCCTCTTGGTATTCAATGTTAGGCCTTTTAATCCTTTAATCTTTCTCTGATACACTTTGAACTTATGCCGACCAGTTTCATGAATACACAGGCTGCAAAGGCGTCAGAGGGCTAACTTCAAGGTTAGTGACCCTGATCTTCAAAAAATCATGCTTTTAAACCTGAAAAACATGAAAACCTGTTATGAAATCCTGCGCGAGGCTTTAAACTGCTTCAGAATGACTTTAGCGGAGGCAAAGGAGCGATTTGCAGAGGAATATGTGCGGTGGAGAAGGTTACATGGCACAACACCATGAAACCGGGGTTTAAACATGAATTAGCGTGAAAAAATACTTTTAGTGTTAAAACATAAAAGCTTATGACTCGGGCGAATACAAAGGAAAAAGGCGAAAATGAAATACCACGGGGGCTCATTTGATGGTGGGACCAGAAGGGCAGAGGAAGATTGAACGTGGACCGTCGGATCATTGGAAGAGATCAATGGTGGAGATCTTCTGACGAAGTCCTTCGGAAGGTTTGATGAATGAGAATGGATGGAAATGCGATACAATATGGGCCGTTAGAGTAAAAAAATAAATGGCTAGGATTAAAATCTGAGATTACAGAGGGTAGGCGGTAAAGTGAAAAACAAGAATGGTTTTCGCACGGCTGAAAGGAGGGAAAGTGGTTTTTCCGTTTGGAACGCGATCCTGTTATCCAAATCCAAAACCACTTTTATCGCGTAAATTTGGAACGTTAAACTTCGAGTGAAAAATTTATGCGATATGCAATGGTGATCGTTGGATCTAGGGGCCTCAGATCCAACGACGCGGGAGGAACACGATAGAGGTAAGATGCACAAGCGGGATAGGCCAGTGGGGTCAATCGCAGGTTAAATCCTCACCGTTAGATCTTGGAAATGGACGGTCGAGATCTTTCGATGGGGAGAAATGAGAAAAGTGGGGCCTGATGAGTAGAATCAATGTGGGCCATCTGATCAAGTTTGATCAATGGCTGAGATTCAATCGGAGGTCGAGATGGTGAAAATTTATGAGCGGAGCGCGATGCGATCCTGGCCATTGTTTCTTGTGGATTCAATGGTCCAGATCTAATCGGTGGATGCGATGACGGGGGGCTGTGAACAAGGTGCGATTAAATCCTGACCGTTGGTTTTTTTGGATTCAACAGCAGGGATTAAATCGCATTATCGGCATCGGAGGATGCAAGATAACGAGACTTATGAATCTGCGATGCGCGACTGAGCGCTGGCCGTCCGATCTAGAACAAGATCGACAGGGGAAATTAAATTGGCGGATGAAGATAGAGGATTATGGGTGGAGCGCGACGCGATCCTGGCCGTTGGTTCTTGTGGATTCAACGGTCAAGATATAATCACAGGATCGGCGTCGGAGGAGGCAAGGGATATGAAAAATATAAGTTGTGATTGCTGATTGTGCGATGGAGCGCAGGTCGTTGGATTCTGCAGATGATCAATGGTCTATATTTGGTCGGGAGTCGCACAGGAAGAGGGGTAATATGATGGATGGGCGCGATGTGCTTTGAGCGTGAACCGTTGGATCTGAAAGATCGACGATGGAGATTGAAGCGGAGGTCGATAGAGAAAAGGTTTATCGCGTCGGAAAAATGGAAGAAACAAAGGAAAGTAGGAAAAGGAAAGCTCCGATTGCAATTTTCGATTGGCGCTCAGTTATGGCTCCGGTCCTGTGCAGAAAAGGGGCTAGGGCTAAGGCTGAAAGGAGTTTAAAGCCTTAGTGGAAAAAATGGGTTTTTAGGCAAAAAACAAGGATTTTTAAGGATTTTCTTGGCTTTCGGTAAAGGGGAAAAGGGTGTTTAAACCTGTAAAAAGGGGATTTTAGAGGTTCAAAGGGATTTTAGAGGCTTTTCAGAAGGAAATGGGGGTCTTGAAGAGGAAAAGGAGGCTTTATGAAAATGAGGGAAATGAGTCAAAATGGGCAGTTTCAGAGGCCTTTGGAAAACAGTTTCTTTCATAAACAGTAGGACTTTTTAATGGACACAACAGTGACACTTTCTTCAAAGGACATAAGGTACATGAAGGCTTCAAGAATGATAGCTTTTCAAGGGAAATGTATCTCTTGAATTCTTGAAAACAAACTTAGCCACCATTTGGTATATCAGAATTCATAGGTGGCTAACAGTGGCTCCACTTCGGGAGGACAGCTTGCCCTTTAGGTGTCCAGAACCTCAATAATCTCTGTATTTAGCAGACATGTGCCTTTCCATTGGGCAGTAGTTTTTCTTTCCTTGATTGGTCTTCTTTTGATCTGATAACCTTTGCAGCAACCTAAAAAATTGTCATTCTTCAAAACAACATTTCTACCTACCCATTCATATTGTCCTAGCATTTTTTCTTCTTTTGAGTGCACTAGGACCGGCAAACTCTTTTTCAACATTTTATTTTGAAAACAGAAAAATAAACCTATCTAATGCTACCCTTATTTCTCCAAGAGCCCAGATTAAAAATTTGGACTCTTAATTCTCTACCTAATCTAATACCTGTCAGGATTAAACAGTCTGACAAGTTTTCATTCTCTATATTCTACGACAGAAATTGAAAATATAGTCAAACCAGGATTAGAATGTCTGGTTTGTTGTGGGTCAATGGCATAACAGCGAGCTACTCATGAACTAAAAATTAGCCAAAATTACAAAAAAATTGGGAAGGCTTGAAGTTTATGAAAACTGAAAGCATCTTTCCTCCCTTTCCTGACTCAAATTTTGAGCTTTTTAGAGTCATCTTTTCCTTCGTTTCAGCTCTGGTTTTGATCTTGTTAGAGTTGTATCCTTTTCTTTGCTGGTTCAAGTTTTGAGCATGTTAGAACTAGTCCTGCTTCTTCTTCTTTTGGCTCAATTTTTGAGATAATTAGAGCCATATTTCCTTATACTTCTAGGTTCACATTTTCAGCATGTTTGAACCTCTCTTTTTGGTATGGGGCTATACCTTTCTTGTTTTATTTCTACCCTCTTTTCTATTTTTATTGTTTTATGTATTTTATTTCTTTTTCTTGATGCAAGTGGTATGTGCAATGGATGAAAACTCTGAAACTTAAGACTCTTGACAGAAGTAGTGTTTAAGCATTCTGCCATTGACAGGACCTCCTAACACTTCTTCACCATTCAGTTCTTGCAGGAAAAATGCATTATGCCCTCTTAAGGAATGAATAATATAGGGCCCTTTCCACATATTTTAAAACTTACCATGTTTTCCTTTCTCTTCCCTTCTTGAATCCCATTTGAGAACCACATTCTCGACTTGGAAATCATTTTCTTTAGTCTTTTTGTCGAACTGCCTTTTGATGTTTTCCTGGAATGCTTGAGTTCTCTGGTAGAATTCCTCCCTGGTCTGCTGCAAATGGATGGTCTGATTGATCCTTCTCTGCATATAATTTTCCTCAACTTGAACTTCCTGAAGGAGTTTCATGACTGGAACTCCCAAGGATGTTGGGAAAACAGCATCCATTTCGTAGACCAGCTGATAGGGGGATGTGTTGATTGACTTTTTGGTGGTTAACATGTCAGCCCACAAAGCATGAACCAGCTTACCGTGCCATGCTTTCTGATTCTTCTCCAGCAAATTCTTGATGATGTTAATCAGGCTCTTGTTGGAAGATCCAGAAATTCCATTTCCTTGGGGGTAATAGGCAGTGGAGTGGCCCAAGGTGATCTGGTATTTATGGCAGAAATCAACCATATTTTTGGATTTAAAGGCAGCAAAATTGTCTATGATTATTTTCCTAGGGCAGAAAAATCTGGACAATATGTTGGTCTCAAGGAATTTAATAATGACAGAGTCAGTAGCATTCCTAGTGGGTATGGCCTCTATCCATTTGGTAAAATAATATGTGGCTGTGAGGATCCATTTATGCTGGGCTGAGGAGGGTGGATGGATTTCCCCTATAAAATCCAAACCCCACTGTTGGAAGGGTGTTTCGACACTAATGGACTTCAAGGGTAAGGGAAAGATCTTTCTTCTACCATCGAAAATCTGGCATTTGTGGCAAGACATTACTAGTTTGTGGGTGTCTGGAAAAAGGGTGGACCAGTAGTAACTTGATCTGAGGATTTTATTTGTTGTGGTATTCCAATTTAAGTGCCCTCCACATTCTCCTTCATGCATTTCACGCATGATCTTTCTAGCATCACTCTCAAGTAAACATTTTAGTAGTATCCCAACAGCATTTTTCCAGTATAAAACTCCATCTATCATGCAATATTTTAAAGCCTTTTGTTTTACAAATCTAGCTTTTGTTTTCGACAAAGAAGGAGGAGCATTTAAGTAAAGTAGCACATAAATAATATCAGCATACCATGGAGAGTTCGTGAATGTTTCTTCAGTAAATGGTGTTGGGAACTCTTCTATCTCTTCTAAGGCATCAACCATATTCATGTCTATAACTTTGAAAATAGACTCGGCCATGAGTTTTGCTAATCCTTGTCCCTTGATGAGTTTAGTAGGCCTGATATCTAAGTCGTATTCCATAATGGTGGCAATCCACTTTCCCCTTTTACCATCAGGGTCCTGACTTAGAATGTCTTTGACTACGGTGTGTGGCACAAACGCAATGATGTGTGAATGTAGGATGTACACCCTGAAATATTTTAATGCTTTTACCAGTGCCAAAGCTTGCTTTTCCATGATGTTGTATTTGAGTGGGGCATCTCTTAAGGCTTTGCTGAAGAAGGATATAGGTTGTTCTTTCCCCAATTTATTCTTCTGCAACAATACTGCAGCTATTGTATGTTCATATGCAAAGGAAAAAATATAAAATTCTTTGGTGAAATCGGGACTGATCAGGATTGGTGCTTGAGTAAGGGCTTGCTTTACCAGTTTGAATGACTGTTTAGCTGGCATTGTCCATTTGACACCTACTTCTTTCCTAAGCATGTTAGTGATTTTTTTCAATAGCTCAGCAAGGTTGGGGATGAATCTCCTCAAAAAATTAATCTTTCCAATGAAAGACTGTAATTCTTTGAGGTTCCTAGGGTGGTTGATATTCAATATTCCCTCAATTATTTTAGGATCTATCTTGATCCCTTATTTAGAGATTATATGACCAAGAAGCTTTCCTTCTTGGAGGCCGAAGAGTGTCTTTTTGGGATTTAAAGACAAGCCAAACCTTCTACATTTCTCAAAAACCTTCCTTAAATGTTCCAAATTTTCTTCATCAGTTTTGGAGAAAACGGTGATGTCATCAAGGTAAATGATTATAAAATAGCATATGTCTTCCGAGAATGCTATGTCCATGGCCCTCTAGAAGGTGGCTCCTGTGTTCTTCAAACCAAATGGAATTTTGACATACATGAATGTCCCCCAAGGTGTGGTAAAGGTTGTCTTATGCTGATCACTTGGGAGGACTAACACTTGGTTATAACCCGAGAACCCATCTAGTAATGATATCCTTTTTGACCCAACTACCCTCTGCATAATGTGGTCCATTTTTGGCAAGGGGTAGTTATCTTTCAGAGAGGCTCTATTCAGGTGTCTGAAGTCAATACATAGCCTAATCTCCCTTGTCTTTTTCCTGACAGATACTAGATTGGAGACCCAATCTGAGTATTTTACAAGAACAATGATCCCTACATCATACATCTTCTTAATTTCTTTTTCTACTGCAGGCAATAAGATAGGGTTTATTCTCCTTAATTTCTGTCTGAAAGGTTTCTGATTTTCCTTTTCAGAGGAATCTTGTGCTGTATGATGCTAGTGTCATATGATTTAAAATCTTTATACTCCCATGCAAAAACATCTATAAACTCTTTGAAGAGTGATATGTATTGTTGTTTGATGTGGGTAGGAAGGGTGTTAGATAACTTAATCATTTTAGGCTCAGTTGGGCTGCCTATATTGTGCTCTTCCACATTAGTTTCCACGGGTTCTGTTTTTGGTTCTTTAGCCACATCGTTGAAATCAAAGAGTTGTTCTAATGGCGCAAGGCCTTTGGGTATGGTATCACTTTTACACTCTAGAATTTCAAGGTCCTTTTGGTCTGGGTCATCAGATAAATTTTCTTTGAAAAGGTGATCAAACTGATTTGTATCAGTAGGAGAGGGGGGCTCTATTTCAGGAATTTGTTCCCCATATGAACACTCCTTTTCATGGCTGCAACTTGGTGATGCTATGGAAAACTCATTTTTCGAATGCAGGAAATCCTCTATATGTTTATCATTGTTAAAAACCTGCCAATGATCCTCGTTATCAGGCACTGCTAGTCTGTTTTTTACCTTTATAATGAGTTGTTCCTCGATTTGTGGTATCTGGCAGTTACTAGCAGCAAAAGCGAGTTCGTTTTCCAGGCAATTTTGGGCTCTTGGTATCAACACAAGCCCATATTTTTAGAAAGATTTCAGGAGGGTGTTCCTATATTCTCTGAGTCTAGGGTTTTTGGTTGAGTATTCCCCTTTGATTTGTCTGATGATTAACTCTGAATCTCCTTGTACTGATATCTTTTTAGCCTTTAAATCTTTAATTATGTGCAGGCTAAGGAGAAGTGCTTCATACTCTGTAATGTTGTTAGTGCATGAAAATTCTAATTTGCAGGCATGTCCTTTGTTTGTGTTATGTATACATACACCAACCCCTACACTATTTTTGTTGCAAGATCCATCGAAACTCATTTTCCAAAGTGTTTTTGTTTCATTTTTATTTGTTTTGTGTTGCTCAAGGCTGTTGGGGGTTGAGGTATCTAGAGGTTGAGAGGAATACAAATCTGAATGTTCTGGTGCACTAATGTCCTTCTCGATTTCTTTCTCTGATTGGGTGACCTCATCTTCGTTGTATAAAATGAAGGAATCTAAATTCGAATGGGTGGAATAAACAGGGGTATTGTGAGGTTTGTCCTTGCTGCTCACCATGTATTTCATGAGAGTCTCCCTATATAGTCTTCTGGTTTGTCCAAATACTGGTATGGTGGCATAAGACATATCCATTTGAAGGCTACCCTGGATATTAGCTCCCCATGATCTAGATAAGATCATGCCATATTTTGGGGGAATGTCAGCTACTACTACGTCCATTACAAGATTCTTGGCAAGAATTTGGGATAATTTAACACACAAATATTTAATTAATCCCAAGCATTTGACCTTTCTGGAGTCAAAGGAGTACAAGTCTTTGTAGGGTCTAGTAATCTCTAAGCCTAAGCTTTCCATTACTTCTTCAGGCATAAGGTTGTGTGATGCTCCTGAATCCAGCATGGCATTGTGTAAGACTTTGTCGTGTATGTTCAGACTGACATAGAAGGGAGGCACATCCCCTTCTTGATATTTTCCCTCAATTTTTGGACTAAACAACAACTCTAGCTTATCATCTGTTAAGTTCAAAGTAGCAATATCAACATGAATATTTAGAGCTTTTAGGACCTGGTCTCTGTACACTTCCTGGGTCACTAATTCAGCCAGAGGTATGTTAATTTTAATATTTTCAATCTCTCCCTCCAGGCTGAAAGGAACTATCGCCTTTGTTGTATTTACATTTGTTTTCTCACTTGTATTTCTTTTAGCAATTTTGACTTGTTGGGTATTATTAGGACTGTCAATCTGAGTTGTTTTATCAGGGCCACTAGCAGAGGTACTAGGGAAACTATGTTCAACATTTGCCTGGCTACCTTTCTCTTTGTTTAAATCAGCCCTTTTGGCTATTGTGATAGTTTTGTTTGCTGTCTTTTTAGTCTGGCTTTCTGTACTTTTCCTAACAACAGAGCTAGTGTTTTTGTCATTTGGACTATCTACGTTCCCTTTGCTTCTTAGCTCATAATGTTTATGTACCTCCATGATTGCATTTTCAAACCCCAATCTGTAGTCTTCAGACTCATCATGTGTATCTTCCTTTGGTTATGAAGAGAAGAAACCTTGTTCTTCTTCAGTGAGGAAAACATCCTCCCCACTATCTGATCCAATCAATTTCACATGGTTTTCTCCCAAATTTTCAATCTCCCTTTCTTTTTCTTGATCCACGTAGTTTTGTTGGAAGGGAGATCTAACTTGCTGGTCATTATCTCGTTGTCTATCTTGGTTGTTTTCTCTTCTAAAGTTATGGTTTCTATTTCTGTTTTGGAGATTGTTTTGAGGTTCTCTTGGTGGTACTCTATCATTCAAGTTTATCTTCTCATGCATTTTCTCTATCACCTTCACTAGGTTGTCAATTTTGGTATCAGAGGATGAGGTCGAGGGTGCGTAATCATATTTATAAGTTACCCTCTTCTCTTCTCTTAGCCTAGCTCTTTTTTCAATCAAGTTTGCTTCCACACTCACTGCTCCCTTCCGCATGTCTTCTAGAGTTGCATAATCTCTTTCCCTCAGCTGATAGGCCATATCAGCATCGAAGCCCTTAGGATATTTTACCAAGGCCATGCCATGGGGAGGTTTCATGTGTGGTGGAAGGGCATTGTAAACACTGTTAAACCTGGTGGAGTAATCATGGACACTCTCTCCCTGATTCCTTTTAAGGCTTTGATATTCTGCTAGTATTTGGAGAGGGTTGCTTTTGACTTCCCATTTGTTTATGAATGCTTGATGCAAGGAGGGAAGGTCATGGATGCTATTAGAAGTTAAGCCCTTAAACCACTTCTTTACTTCTCCTCCTAAACTTTGAGCAAATATTCTCATTTTAACGGTCTCATCGTCTATTTCCATGTAATCAAATGCATCTCCCATTCCGTCTACATGTTTTTGAGTTGTGGTAGATTCTTTTCCAGTAAAATGGGGAATTTTAGATTGATAGTCATTTGGTAAGGGAACCAAAGGTTGTGGTAACACTAGTGGGGCATACCATGCTGCCATGGCAGTGTTTTGTGGAGGTAAAGGGTTAGCTTGAGCAGCAGGTATATGGATGGCAGAACTGCTTGGTCCGACAACAAACTGTTGAGCAGATCTAGGGTGAGTGAGACCCAAGTTATGAATGAAATGGATATCAGGAGGTTTTGATGGAGGGGTTTCTCTGTCACTAATATTTTGACCACTACGTGGTGGTGAGCTTCGAGGCTCAAAATATGTCTAATCTGTACCACTGAACGACCTAGTTCTAGGTAAATTGCTTGGTAAGTCTAAATCAGCTTGGATATCTGATAGAGCTGCAAGGTTTTTAGGTGTTGAGTTAGCTCTATAAATGGGTCTGACAACAATTGGATCCCTAGATGTGAAAAAATTCCTAAGAATGCCCTCGGGATTGTCAACTACTTCAGGGGGATTTGGATTAGGATAAGCTCTGGTATGGTTTGTTCTTGAAGGCAGTATGTTAAGTTTCAGATACAAAAAAGAGAAAGCTTAGCCAGATATGATAGTATTTAAGAGGTAGACTATCCTTAAACGAAGAAACTTAATCCTCAAAGTTTCCTTAAGTATGGATGATGTGGTGATGAAACTAGTCTCCCAGTGGAGTCTTTTGGTCTTTTAGGAATTGTGGAGTTGCCAGGTGGAAAATCTTTAGCTTTTTGTGAAGGTAAAGTGTATTATGGTTCCACCGCCATGTTTATTATGAAGCCAATCTGAAATTGTTTTGGGTTTTTTTGAGTTTATATGGTTATTTAAGGACTTACTGAGTCTAAAAGATTTTACTAGACTATCATATACTCAACAGTTCCCATCGTGATCACCGTTATGTTGGGGTCCTGTGTTTTTATAGATTGGCTTACCAAAAGACAAGGCAATGTACAAACCTAACTTTAGAGCTCTAGGATCTAGCCCTCCTAGTCCCAGAGAGGGATCTCTCAATATGTTTATAAAGATGTGTCTTGAAAGGTTTAAGAGTTGATTTTAGGCTAGTTATGAGGTGCAAGGTTGTTTGTTTTGTTGTTTGGTTGGAAAAGTGTGTTTCATGTGGTATAGATAGAGCATGGGAATCTACAAGCCATTGGGCAATGGATTCGTCTGAAGTCCAAATAGTTCTGACTGAGAAGGAAGGGAAACCAAAGGGAAAATCTAACTTGGTCCAGGATCTGTTGAATAATATAGGTGAAATGGGATGAACATTAAGGACTAAGAGTGAGAAACAAACTAAACCCTTTCACATTGACTTAAAGGATTCGGGGAACGCCCTATTTCCTCCAATAAGCTCACTGCTTTAGACTTAATCAATATGAACACTCAAAGAAAGGAGAAATGAAGACTAAACCTTCAGGATGAATTATAGGATTCGGGGAACGCCCTATTTCCTCCTACAAGTTCACCTTTGATGGCTTAACCAACAAAGACATACAATTGCATTCAAAGAAGAGGGAACGCCCTAGACATCTAGGACTGCAATTATAGGGACCTTTAACGCAATAATTACAATAATGAACAGAGGGTATGATTGTAACAAGTTCCTCTGTCAAACTGCAAGTATTAATAATCAAAGGGAGACTTCAGATATAATATTCAGTGGTAAAGAAAGAGGGAACGCCTAAACAGTCTTTAACACAACCGAATTAACCATTTCTGAAATAAAACAAACTGAACATAAAGAGAGCTATCAGACAATCCAATCACATTCAGTAGCAGAAAACATATAAACAGTGAAGGATAAATAGGTCAGAGGTGTTTCTAAGATACATATCTCTACCTAAACTTTTTATCCTACTGTAAGCAAAGCATGATGGAACAAAGTGGAAAAAACAGGAAATAGCATTAACAATAAAAAGTACTTCACCAAAACCAGGCTCAGGGATCTGATGGTCCGGCCTCCTTCATCAACAGAAAAAAAAAGATCGTCACTCTTTTAGAACACCAAAGCTTCTTCAAAGCAACAATATGTATTACTTTAGAATTCACAAAATGCCAACCTTTTACAATGAGACTTCAAAGAGTCTTTATAGAGAAAATGAGAAAATTAGGTGAGGAAAGTTTTAATGAACATCAGAGATAGTGAAAGATATTTTGAATGCTCCATTATGTGCCTTAAAAATTTCGTTGAATTCTAGACAGTATCAATAACTTTGCAACTCGTTTGAGACTATTTTGATATGACAGAAATCACCCGCAGGGTGTCCTTGAGAAGAAAATCATCTGGAGAGGTACTATTATCTTCTCGATGTGATTTAAGTGAAGAATGGGCTATGAGGACTCCCATACTTCTAAATAACTGCCTCTGACAAAATGTAGTAGCTTCCCTGGTGCAATAACTGCTTGGCATACTTGTGTGCATGGGTAAAGGTCATGTCTGTGTCAGTCATCATTCTGCATCACTAATTGCTCTATCTCTTTTGTACTTAAACCTGTATTAGCTCTATTTATGCTTCTCTTTGCTGATTGCTCGAAATTCTTATGTACTGATGTTGGTCTTTTATGCTGTGTGTCTAATGCACTGACTATGGATTAAGCCTCTTGGTATTCAATGTTAGGCCTTTTAATCCTTTAATCTTTGTCTGATACACTTTGAACTTCTACTAACCAGTTTCATGAATACACAGGCTGCGAAGGCGCCGGAGGGCTAACTTCAGGGTTAGTGACCCTGATCTTCAAAAAATCATGCTTTTAAACCTACAAAACATGAAAACTTGTTATGAAATCCTGCGTGGGGCTTTAAACTGCTTCAGAATGACTTTAGTGGAGGTAGAGGAGCGATTTGCAGAGGAATATGTACAATGGAGAAGGTTACATGGCACAACACCATGAAACCGGGGTTTAAACATGAATTAGCATGAAAAAATACTTTTAGTGGTAAAAAATAAAAGCTTATGACTTGGGAAAATACAAAGTAAAAAGGCGAAGATGAAAGACGACGAGGGCTCATTTGATGGTGGGACCGGGAGCGTGGAGGAAGATTGAACGTGGACCGTCGGATCATTGGAAGAGATCAACGGTGGAGATCTTCCGACGAAGTCCTTTGGAAGGTCTGATGAACGAAAATGGATGGAAACGTGATACAATATGGGTCGTTAGAGTAAAACAATCAACGATTAGGATTAAAAGCTGAGATTGCGGAGGTTAGGCGGTAAAGTGAAAAACAAGAATGGTTTTCGCGCGGCTGAAAGGAGGGAAAGTGGTTTTGCCTTTTGGAACGCGATCCTGTTAGAGATCGACACGTGGAAATCCAAAACCACTTTTATCATGTAAATTTGGAACGTTAAACTTCGGGTACAAAAGTTATGCGATATGCAATGGTGACCGCTGGATCCGAGGGCCTCAGATCCAATGGCGTGGGAGGAATGCAATAGAGGTAAGATGCACAAGCAGGACAGGCCGGTGGGGTCAATGGCGGGTTAAATCCTGACCGTTAGATCATGGAAATGGAAGGTCGAGATCTGTCGATGGAGATAAATGATAAAAGCAAGGCCTGATGAGTAGAATCAATGTGGGTCGTCCGATCAAGTTCAATCAACGGCTGAGATTCAATCGTAGGTCGGGATGGTGAAAAGTTATGAGCAGAGCGCGATGCGATCCTGGCCTGTGGTTCTTGTGGATTCAACGGTCCAGATATAATCGGCAGATGCGATGACGGGGGGATGTGAACAAGGAGAGATTAAATCCTGACCGTTAGTTCTTTTGGATTCAAGGGCGGGGATTAAATCGCATTATCGGCATCGGAGGATGCAAGCGAACAAGACTTTTGAATTTGCGATGCGTGATTTAGCGCTCGTTGTCCGATCTGGAAAAATATCGACAGTGGAAATTAAATCGGAAGATGAAGATGGAGGATTATGGGTGGAGCGCGATGTGATCCTGGCCATTGGTTCTTTTGGATTCAACGGTCAGGATCTAATCGCAGGATCGACGTCGGAGGAGGCAAGGGATATGGAAAATATAAGTTGCAATTGCCAATTGTGCAATGGAGCGCAGGGCGTTGGATTCTGCGGATGATCAAAGGTCCATATTTGGTCGGGAGTCACATAGGAGGAGGGGAAATATGACGGATGGGCGCGATGCACTTTGAGTGCAAACCGTTGGATCTGAAAGATCGACGGTGGAGATTGAAGTAGAGGTCGATAGAGAAAAGGTTTATCGCGTCGGAAAAATGGAAGAAACAAAGGAAAGTAGGAAAAAGAAAGCTCTGATTGTGATTTGTGATTGGCGCTTAGTTATGGCTCCGGTCTTATGCAGAAAAGGGGCTAGGGCTAAGGCCGAAAGGGGTTTAAAGCCTTAGTGGAAAAAAGGGGTTTTTAGGCCAAAAACAGGGATTTTTAAGGATTTTCTTGACTTTCGGTAAAGGGGAAAAGGGTGTTTAAACCTGTAAAAAGGGGATTTTAGAGGTTCAAAGGGATTTTGGAGGCTTTTCAGAGGGAAATGGAGGTCTTAAAGAGGAAAATGAGGCTTTATGAAAATAAGGGGAAATGAGTCAAAATGGGCAGTTTCAGAGGCCTTTGGAAAACAGTTTCTTTCATAAACAGCAGGACTTTTTAATGGACACAGTAGTGACGCTTTCTTCAAAGGACATAAGGTACATGAAGGCTTCAAGAATGATAGATTTTCAAGGGAAATGTATCTCTTGAAGGCTTGAAAACAAACTTAGCCACCATTTGGTATATCAAAATTTATAGGTGGCTAACACTATGTATAAACTATTTGAAGATGAAGGGCCAAAGGTGATAACAAAGATTTCTACAACATGCACTTATTCCACTTCCAACGCAACTTTGTTTAACGTTGCATGTTCATTCATTCATAAGATAGCAGCAAGGCCAAAGCTCATGCCTTACACAGATATGATCAAATGGGCAATCAAGAATTTGAATATTGAAGACAGAGTGTTTAAGAATTCGAGAGGAGAAGTCATGGGCTCTTTTAAAGTTGAAGACTTGGAAACTATGTATCATTTACCATCTCCGCAACAGAGGTATGACAATGTATATGTGCAAAGGTTTAAAGCTAAGCACCCAGATCTGATCAAAGTCATTCAAGAATGGAAGGACAACGAAGGAAAATTAAAGCAAGACAAGTCTGGTATGTACCCCATTGCACAGATCCCGCAACCTTTTTGCTATGCTGCTGGTATGTTATGTAGGTTATTCGGTAGACCAGACAGTACTAGGTTTGCTAGAGACTTGGTTCCCTTGATTGACGCAATCGTCAACTCATCCATTTTGAATTGGGTAGATCTATTATCCAATTACTTAGTTAAACACATTACTAAGTATAGGAATAAGAAAAATGCTTTGTCTCAAGAAAACTCACCCTTTTTTATGTTTGCCTATGTTATGGATGCCATCTGTTTTCATTATACATTTCCAACTATGGGTTGGAAATGGACTTCCAAAGAACCTACCCCAATCCATATTTATCACGAAGAACTTTGGGATTCCAAATACCACCTGCATTTTTATAAAGTCTGTTATGGAGTTATGATGCCAATGTATCGATGATTTTTAATGAAAAGATCCCTAGGGTATCGAAAGAAGTCAGTAGGGATATTGTTCCTACAGCTCGATGGTTTTCTAAAGAGAAATTTACATATGTACGAGTTTTTGGAAGCTCTGCTCTTCCACATGTTTTTCCATACTGCGTTCCAAACAGGTTGTTCGGGAGAGAGATCGCTTATCAGCTTGTTAATGGTGTTACTAAACAGTTGAAAGATGAAAAAAGGAAATTTGGCCTTCTTTTCCTATATAGTACGGTTCTTTCGCTCTGGCCAACATTGGTCACACATACAAATAAGTGCCTAATGTGAAAATATTAAATCTTGCATTTATGCCTGGGAGACTGTATGATCCTGATGATGAAATCAAAAATTATATGGCAAGACTTAAGACAAAGCCTTTTGTCAAGGAAGAAGATCTGTTTGATGACTTCTTTCAAGGAGTTGAAGTTTTTTTTAGATGTTATTAAAATGGTTTCAAATTAATCAAGTCAAGAAGATATTCAAGCCTTTCAAGAATACAGAAATGAGAGACTGAAAAATGTCCCTTTAAATTTATTTATCATGGAAGATGAAAAGAATACTCCAAGTGTTAGCATTGATGAAGAAACGAAAGATAATTCTGAAAATGAATCCGATCAATCTCAACAGCAATCTGAAAAATCTGAGGATGAGTCTGAATTCATAAAAATAAATTTGGAAATTGATCAGGTTATTCATGAATTATAGTTGCATGAAAATCCAAAGAAAAATGGCACTGAATTGAATTCAGGAGAAGTTCAAAAGGATCAAAGCACAACAGATCAGTCCAAGTCATCTAAAGGAAAAGACCTTTCAAATGAATGGGAAGAATTTTCCCAAGCAATAAACACCCCCAAAGAAAAGACTATCACTGATCAAGCAGCAGATTTCCCAACACCTGAGCCTTCTCGAAAGATATTTCAAACTGTTAATCCTTTGCAAACAGTTCCAGCAACTCAAAACAAAGAAATCATTCCAGCTTTTTCAGAAGACCAAATAATTTTGCAAATAGAAGACATTCCTTCATTAGATATCTTCTATAGTCATAGCCATAAAGCTATATTGAAAAGAAATAAGAGAAAAAGAGTTGATGAAACTCTTAAATATACAGATGAATCAGTTGACATTCTCTGGAAGGATTCACTAGAAGATCCCACTGAACATTTAACTAAGTTATCTCAGTATGAAGGAGCTTATGCTACAGCCACTTTAGACAAAGAAACTCAAATTAAAACTTTGTCAAGGAAAAAGGATTACAGGATATAAGAGTTGGAACATTTATTGGATGCAGAGAAGTTTAAGACTACAAAACAGATAAGAATGAATTCAGAGCAGTTCCTTAAAGATATTGAGAGGCTTAAGCTAAAACATCATGCACAGCTTGAAGAAAAACAGGTATACATGGAGAAGAATTTAGCAGAATTACAAAAGTAATCACAGTCAGAAATTTTTTTTAAAGAAGCACTTGATATAAATACCATGTTAAAGAAACAACAAAAGGTATTTTGTTATCAAGCAGCCATGATTGATTCTTACTGTGATTCAAATAAAATAATGATTCAAAAAATCGCTATCTAAAAGCTTGAATGTGAAAAACTTCAGAGTCAAATTGAAGAATATATTCAATGGAAAGATTCAGATGCTGGAAAGAAGGCTAATCTACCTCAAGTAGATAAATTTCATAAGGAATTATTGTTTACAGAGTGGAAGACACAAATTTCCAGAGCAGAAAAAGCAGCAGCTAAAACATCCAGTAAATAAAATGAAATTATACAACATTTGTGTGATCAATTATTCAAAATATGACTTTTGGAAGAAAACACGTCTGATATGTTTTCAATGATCAAAGAAGTAGATTCAAGATGGATTCAACAAGCAGATCGGCAAGAAGAGATGATCAAGAAAATTGACAAGTTTGATCAAGAAAATTCTTTGAATTTTCTAATCAAACTATATCATCAACAGCAAACGCTTCAGTTAATCACAGAATCAGCCCAAAGGTCACAATCAAAAATTTCAAATGCTATATTCAAGGATCAGATTCGCTCACGAATATCTCAACCACCTCATCTCAAGACTATGCTAGATATTTGCAAGTTACGTGACCACATTCAACAGAAGAAGAAGGATCCTTAAAATCAAGATTGTCAGTTTGTTTAATTTCCTAGATTATAGTTCAAGATAGGTTTTATAGAGAGAGGTTGTTTGAAGCCTCCTCTATATTTTTTTAAAGTATTTAATTTAGTTAAGTAGTTAATTGTAGTATTTAAACCCTTCTCATGCATTTAGAGAAGGGTCCTAAATTTTATTGAGAACATTTGCAAAGAAGGCTTAAGTTGTAAGCAGGTTTGTAAGTGTCTTGATGAAAGAATGGAACATGGCCTTATTCAGTTATATAAATCATCCTGTTGATCAATGTTGATTCACTTTGGCTTGGCTTTTTTATTGAAGAATTGAATATGACCTTTTATCATTGATCTGATAAACAGGACGACAAACAATTGGTACTAATATCATGTATGTTATTATTGTTTTGAATATTAATGATGAACACAACTTTCATGAATCATATGTAGAATTAATTATTTATGTCTGAAGTATCTGTTTCATTAATTGTACAGTGTACAGGCAGAAATTAGTTATTTTATATATGGTCATTACATAAATGCGATATGTCTTTCGTATTCTTTTTTATTAATTAATCTTTTCAAAAGGAATTATTCTACACAGTTATAATTCTATTTAATCTGCAATGATTTCAAAACAGATTAGATAGTTATCTTCCTAGGTCGCATTAGAGATACTTTACCCGGGTTAGATTAAGTTTATTTTAAAGTCTTGCATTTAGAAGTAAATTTTTTTAGTTTGTAGTAATTCATCATTTTTAAAAAATTTTGGTAGAAATCTCACAAATCATCACATAAACACCAAAACTGGGAAACTGGTCCCAACACCTCCAGTCGGAGCCACTACCCCAAACGGAAAAGGAGCTGCTTTAAGGTCCAGACCGGGTGGTTATCCCCCTTTGTTGTTGCCACGGATTTCTAAGGCCTCAACATTTTTGGCGCTAGAAGGAGGGCATGACTATGAATGGCAGATAAATCCAAAATTCAAAGCCTTCATAAGATTCTATCTCCTCAAAAGCATTCTACCATTTCCCGATCACGATCTGAATCACCAATTCAAAAATCGGAAGTAGTAGAAACCTTTCTTTCGTCCCCTGAAATTTCACGTCACCCATCTACTTCAGAATTCATTCCCGAATCCCCCGAAGTACAATCTTTAATTCAACAATTGGAAGGAATATCTATTTCTGCTGAAAAGCCTGTTAATCGAGAAACATCTGAAGAAAGTGTTACTTCTCTATTTAGAGATACTGGTATTCTAACTCGAGCTAGAAGTGAGAAGCTTGGAATTCATCCTTTTGAGTTTCCTTTAGAATCTCATCACAAAAAAGTTTCTCAAATATCCATATCAAAATCAGACACAAGTGAAGTCACATCAAATCTCCCTTCAGTTATTCCTTCATACTCTTCTAATCCACCCACATCTTAGACACATTCCATTTCTTCCACTCAGACAATCAGTGCTCTCACAAGTAGTATTGTTCTAGTTGTAAGTTCTTCTTTCATCACCTCTACTTCTGTATCTACTTCTACATCTTCGCAAAATCCAAATCCAATTATGGCTACTCAACCTTGGACAAATCCTGGTGCTGTGCTAATAGAAAATACTAATGCTCTTCTAGATCATCCAGAAAAATGGTTACCAAAATATAATCCTTATGATGGTCTTCCTGCTGAAGAACACATCAATAATTTTATGTTAGCCATGAACTTAAATCGAATCGTTCATGAAGATGTTGTAGTTAGATTGTTTCCATATACTTTGCAAGGATCTACAGGATCCTGGTATTTTTCTCTTCCAGTAGGATCTATTGCTAATTGGGCAACTTTTGAACAAGTTTTTCTTGCGAAATTTGGAGATGACAGAACTTTTGCTTCTTTGATCAATGCTCTTTCCAATCTTAAAATAAATTCAGGTGAAAAGGTCAAATATTTCAACTCCAGATTCAATAGATTATTAAATAAAATCCCAAATGCTTAAAAACATGTTGTTGATGTACAAATAGAATGGTATATTTCTTCTTTACCCTCGAATATAGCCATTTTTGTAGATAGGGCTAATAAAGTTACTCTTTTAGAAAATCTGAAAGAAGCTCTTGCGGTAGAAAAAATAATTTTAGCATTGGAGAAACGAACAAAATCAAAAGAAAGGAAAACAAATAAAGTGACATTTAGTCAAGATTCAAAAAAGAAAATCTCAAAAGATCCATTTGATCTTGAAGGTCTTCAAAAAATATTAAAGACTATGTCAAATGATATGATAGATATAAAGAAACAATTTGTTGAAACTTCAGCTGCTAAAAAATCATGTTGTTCATTTAAAAAAAATCCTTCTTCCACTCCTAAACCCCCAAATGAGATTTCAAATGCAGAATCTAATCAAGATACTGAAGATCCCTCACCTTTTGAAAATGAATTAGAATCTAAAGAAGAAGTTGAATTAAATGGTTTATGGGATTTCATTCTTCCAACAGAGGAAGAAAGTGAAGCTATGCCTGTATCAACAAGAAGTAAACCTTCTTTAGATCCAATTGTGTCAAATCCCAAACAAAATTCTATCCCCTTAAAAGACAAAACCAAAAAATCTAAAATTGTGCAAATAGATTTGATTTCATCAGATCCTTCTACAAATTCTAAAACTTTGATTGTATCAAATACAGTCGAATATAATATAGTAGAAGATATGAGAAAGATCAAGGCAAATATGTCGTTACATGAAATGTCTAAACTCAAACAACAACAAAAGATTTTGCTTAGGGAACTTAAAGCAATTCCTGTAGAACCAATATAACCACCAGTCATAGCACAAGCCTCAAAAGATACAGTAAAACCTCCATCATCTATCAATAAAGTAAATGTTAATGATCGTGTTTTGATTGGTGGTAGATCTATCTCTCAAACTCCTCCTCTTCTTTTGACTTATGAAATTTTTAACAACAATGTTCATAATTGTCTTATTGATTCAAGAGCCTCTTAAAATATTATGCCAAGAACAGTGTGTACAAAATTAAATGTTACTCCTCAAAAAACATCAGTACATATAGTTCAGTTGGATAGAACTAAAGTTGAAGTTATTGGAGAAATGTTATCGGTATCTATCAGATTATCATCTAATCCAAAAGTTTCACAAGTGATTGATATTTTGGTCGCAGACATTCCTGAATTCTATGGTCTCATTTTAAGTAGGGATTGATCTGAGAAATTACATGGGTATTTTTCTACTGATTGGTCTCACATGTGGTTACCATATAATGGTAAACCAAATCAAATCAGAATTGAACGTGAGAAATTTATGAAACATACAGTTACTGAATTGGAAGGACCAAATGAGCCTGTAGCTTTTACCAATAATATCATAGGGAATTATTCAGCAGAATTAGTCCTTCGATCATTTAATGCTCAGGTTTCACCTTTCGAAACAAATACTGTTATTTCTCAAATTGAAAATTTTTCTCAAATAGATTCTTCTAGATGTGTTAATTTTAGCAATCAAATTCCAAATCAGTCTTTATTTTGGACTCTAATTTTTTACGGTTCAAAATCAGAAGATGGTGCAGGAGCAGGTTTTGTTTTAATTGATCCTCACGGAGAGAAGACAATGCTAGCTTGTAGACTCGAATTCCAATACACAAATAACACAGCTGAATACGAAGCATTGATTCAAGGTATGTACAAAGCCATAGGATTGAATGTTAAATATTTGCAAGTATGGAGATTCTGAAATAATAGTCAAACAAGTTAGAAATATGATTCATTGTATTTCTGGACATTTGAGACATTATCAACATTAGCTCAGAATCTCATTTCTCATTTTACAGCATTCAATATCTCCGCAATTCCTAGATTACAAAATTTGAGTGCCAATTTTCTTGCTAATGTAGCATCTAGACTTATACCACCCGAAGAGTTTAGCCCAGATAGATTTTCAACTGAATTAATTATTAGACCATCCATTCCTGACAATATTACAAATTGGAAAGTATTCAATAATGATGCAGAGATAGTAGACTTTCTTACATTAGATAGAGCTTATGAAGGTCAAATCTTGGATGAAAATGAACATGATTTACAGATTAAAGACCAAATAAACAATAATCTGATTCCTAATTCTGTAGTCAAAATGGAAGATTTGTATGATTTGAAAGATAGGTTTAAAAAGGTAACCAATTCAAAAATTCAAAGTTATACTTTAATATTTGAGTTGATTAATCTTAGTACTTCAGAAAAACCTCAGAATATCAACTTAGGTCTTGGTTGGGATATGGAGAAAGGATATCATTCATTAATTTTCTCAGAAAATATAAAAATATCTTTGCATGGGATTATTCAGATCTTAAAACATATGACACTTCCATAATTCAACATACCATTCCCATGATATCAGATGATAAACTTGTCCAACAAAAACTCAGAAAAATTCATCCAAATCTATAAATTCAAATCAAATATGAATTGAATAAAATGCTCAAAGCTAAAGTCATTTTTCCTATTAGACATTCCAAGTGGGTGTCAAACATGGTCCCAGTTAGAAAAAAGAATGGAAATATTAGAATTTGTATAGATTTTAGGAATTTGAATAAAGCCTGTCAAAAAGATAATTTTCCCTTACCTACCATGGAATAGATATTGCATTCAGTTGCAGGATCTGAATTGATGTCTTTTCTAGACGGATTTTCAGGGTATAATTAGATCAGGGTTCATCCTGATGATAGATTAAAAACAACATTTAGAACAAAATGGGGAACATATGCATATCAAAAAATGCCTTTCAGACTGATTAATGCTGGAGCTATGTTTCAGCGTGCTATGGATATAGCTTTCAGAGGATTAATCAATAAATCAATTGTTATATACTTAGATGACATCACTGTTTATTCTAAGCATAGAAACAATCATATTAATCATTTAAAAAATATTTTCGACAGATGCAGAAAATATGGTATTTCCCTCAATCCAAAAAAATGTTATTTTGCTTTATCAGAAGGAAAACTTTTAGGATTTATTGTTTCTAAGAAAGGAATTCATATAG
This sequence comes from Pinus albicaulis, assembly GCA_034641835.2. Lineage (NCBI taxonomy): Eukaryota > Viridiplantae > Streptophyta > Pinopsida > Pinales > Pinaceae > Pinus > Pinus albicaulis. The sequence continues at coordinate 714,024,732 of CM076580.1, read as the reverse complement.
ATCTTGATAGGATTCAAGAGATTGGAAACATTCCTCTGCCACATAACAAAAAAACAATGCAATCATTTTTAGGATAAAATGATTTTGTAAAAATATTTGTTCCAGATTTTTCTCAAATTATCCTTCCCCTTCAATAAATGATCAAGAAAAATTCAATTTTTAAATGGGGAAAAGAAGAAAGAAATTCCTTTGAGTTAATCAAAAGAGCTATTGTTGAAGCTCCCTCTTTAACAACTCCTGATTTTCTCAAGTATTTTGTGTTATATACATTTTCTTCAGATACATCATATGCAGTTGTTTTAACACAGTTAAATGATCAAAATATTGAATCACCAATTGCGTTTTTTAGCTCTAATCTTCAGGGTGCCGAGTTAAATTATTCAGCTGTAGAAAAACAATCATATGTTGTGTTTAAATCTTTGAAACACTTTATACCTTTTCTCTTAAAAACACACACCAAGATAATAGTACCTTATTCAGCGGTAAGGCAATTATTAATAAAATGAGAAGTGGGAGAGAAAAGAGCAAATTGGGTTACTGCTCTCCAGGAATATGATCTTCTCATTTACCTAAAGATGTTAAAGGGCAAGGTCTGTGCAAAATGTTAAATGGATCTTCTCATTTACCTAAATATGAAGATCAATTAGAAGCAATACAAATATCTGAGGTAAGCCTAAACGATTCTCAACCACAATATGCTGATCTAAATTTTTTTTTTGAAATGGACATGCTCCATTAATTCTCAATTATACAGCAAAACGTGCTTTAAGACTTAAGGAAAATCAGTATCAACTTGTAGATGATGTCCTATTTAGGAGAAATTATGATTATGTATTATCGAGATGCTTAGAGAAATCTGAAGCTGAAAAAGTATTGTAGGAATTACATAATGGACCAGCTGGAGGTCATTTCGGAGGAAATACCACAACACATAAGATACTGCATCCGGGCTATTATTGGCCAACTTTGTTCAAAGATGCACACGAGTATTCAAGGAAATGTAAAACATGTCAAACTACAGCAGGAAGAGAGAACAAACCGACATTTCCATTACAGCTAGTAAATATCCAACAACCATTTGAACAATGGGGGTTAGATATTATAGGTGAAATAACTCCAAACTCTTCAAAGAAACACAAGTATATTTTAACTGCAATCGATTATTTCACAAAATGGGTAGGAGCTATCCCGTTAAAGGTGGTCAATACATAGAATATTACCGATTTCATTGATCAATTCATAATTACAAGGTTTGGCCTTCCATCAGCTTTGATATTTGATAATGCATCTTACTTTTCTAGAAACGTCGTGATAGAATTTGCTTTGAAAAGAGGTTTTAAGTTGAAGTATTCAGCTAACTATTACCCACAAGGAAACGGATTAGTTGAATCCACAAATAAAAACCTTTTCAGAATCATAAAGAGAACCGTAGAACAAAATCATAAAAATTGGCATAAAACATTATTATTTGCTCTCTGGGTAGATAGAATTACACAAAAAGCTCTAATAGGAACTTCACCATTTGTGTTATTTTATGGCAAAGAAGAAATTCTTCCTTCAAATGTACCAATACCATCGTTTGCCCTAGTTCAATTCATGGATGAAAATCCTTCTTCTTCTCTCCAACTTAGACAAGATCAAATATTTAAGTTAGAAGAAGAAAGAAAATAAGCTAAACAAACACATATCCACCATCAACAAGTAGTAAAAGCCTCATTTGATTTAACATCTGTTAGTTCAAGAGATTTTCAAATTGATGATCTGGTATTAAAATGGGATAAGGCTCGTGAAGAAAAGGGTAAACACACAAAGTTTCAAAAACTTTGGTTAGGACCATTTCAAATAATCGAAAAGATTGGCTCATCAACATTTCTATTACAGGATTTATCAGGTAAGAAAGATTCTTTACCTGTTAATGGGAAAATTCTGAAAAAAAAAAAATTCATAGGAGATAATTTTCTTCTATTTTTGGTACAATAAAACTTTTTACTTTCATTTAGAAATAAAAAAATTTAGTACTAACAGTTGACTTTTCAAAATAATTTTCAGGTAATTTCTTTCATATTTTTCTTCTTCTACTTGTTTTAAAAATAGAACTGTTAAAGAAAGAAAAGTCGAAAGATTTACAAAAAACAAATTTATTTATCTTTTAGAAAAATGAAATTCTAAATAAAATATGTATTTTGTTGAAGGACTCTCATTTTTATCTAGTATAAAAAGCTCTTTTGATAAGTCATGAAAAGAAAATTATATTTTAGTAAGAAATATTTTTCAGAAAAGCAATCTAACAACTCGACATTATCATCTAGAATCTTAAAAAGAAATATGATTCATCCCATCCAGTAAATGTGATAATTTTCAAAATAAATCTTAAAAATAAAAAATAAAAATTTTGAATAAAACTTAAAAGATAATGAGTCTCATTACGAGCTTGATTACCATGTTCATAAAGAAATAATTAAAACTGACATTACAAATACTGTCTACCAAAATAGTGTAATGACTTAATATCATATCATAAAGACAAGGGGTCTCATCACAAGCCAGCTTGATCAGTTTTGATTATTATTTGTGAGTGGCATTGTCACTATTTGGTTACCAAGCCAAGACAATGGCTTTTAAGAAAATATAAAATAAAAATAAAAATAATTTTCTGATGAGAATAAAGAGAAATACTGGATGGAAAAATGGATCATAGCTGGTTAAAAGGTAACCCTGCCAAAAGCTTAAATTTCCCATTGGAACAGAGGCTCTACCTATGATAAAAGGGTAAATTTATAAAAAAAAATTCTGTAAATATTATTTGCTATCTTATTTTTAACGAAGTAAAGACTGACATTGATATTTTTATACTTATATCTTTATAGAGGAATTCTCCTGAAACAAGTGAATAATTGAAAATTTCGTTAATTGAAAAAGATATTATTTATTTGAAATTTCATTTCTTTAACTATTTTATTCTTTATACCAAAAGATTTAGAAATTTCAGAAAAATTTTATCAGAGACATCTGGTTCATCCAAGTGAATCGCCAATTGTTATGCTATACAACTACCCCCCATTTATTTTTGTAAATAGGGACCCTTTAGAAATAATTAGAAAAAAATCCTTTTAAATGTTCCTTCTAAAAAACACTTAGGAAATAAATTTATCTGAAAGTGCATCTCTTATCACATATTACTTTCAAAGAAGAAGCTATAAATCTTGCGAATTGCGAAACGTGCCTCTTAAAAGTCTTATTCTATTTTTTCACAGCGCACTTGATTTAGTTAAATATTAGAACAAAACAATAAAAGTCACGATCGTCGCAGACTCAACAGGGTGAATGAACTCAAATATATAATCTCTTCCGCATCACGTCCACTTTTTAGCTTTCGCAAATTGCACTGCGCATGGATTATGATTTAAACTTCAATGTATTTCTTAAAAATTGCGATCTGCAATTTGCGCAGATTTCATTTCGCAATTGATAAGAAAAAATCACGAAAATTATAAGATATGATTGTGATTTGCGCATTTATTGTTTCCAGAATGTGAAAAGTGACTTATGTCATTTTGAATTGAATTATGATCTTAACGGATTTAATCAAAGGATAAGTATTGCATGCGAAGCCACGCAAAGCCATGCTTAGCATTTAATTTTGAAATCATGAAGGAGTTATGAGGAGATGACTGATTGAATTGATATTTTTTGTGTAAAACATCTCTTCACAGTTTCTGTTATATGATATATTTTGTTTCACTTTCAGGCATGTAGTTATTGAATCGAAAGAGTCTAAAATGAGTAAGAAAGGCAAAGAAGTGTCTCAAGCATCGTATACAGAAGATACAGAAATTCCTTTGATGTTTTCTGATACTGTTTGTCACAAATATTGCGGCATCACATCATGGGAAGCTATGTATAAACTATTTGAAGATGAAGGGCCAAAGGTGATAACGAAGATTTATGCAACAAGCACTTATTCCACTTCCGACGCAACTTTGTTTGACGTTGCATGTTCATTCATTCACAAGATAGCAACAAGGCCAAAGCTCATGCCTTACACAGATATGATCAAATGGGAAATCAAGAATTTGAATATTGAAGACAGAGTTTTTAAGAATTCCAGAGGAGAATTCATGGGCTCTTTTAAAGCTGAAGACTTGGCAACTATGTATCATTTACCATTTCCACAACAGAGGTATAACAATGTATATGTGCAAAGGTTTAAAGCTAAGCACCCAGATCTGATCAAAGTCATTCAAGAATGGAAGGACAATGAAGTAAAACTAAAGCAATACAAGTCTGGTACGTACCCCATTGCACATATCCCGCAACTTTTTTGATATGCCGCTGGTATGTTATGTAGGTTATTCGGTAGACCAAACAGTACTAGGTTTGCTAGAGACTAGGTTCCCTTGATTGACGCAATCATCAACTCATCCATTTTGAATTGGGCAGATCTATTATCCAATTACTTATTTAAACACATTACTGAGTATAGGAATAAGAAAAATGCTTTGTCTCAAGAAAACTCACGCTTTTTTATGTCTGCCTATGTTATGGATGCCATCTGTTTTCATTCTTCATTTCCAACTATGGGTTGGAAATGGACTTCCAAAGAACCTACCCCAATCCATATTTATCACGAAGAACTTTGGGATTCCAAATACCACCTGCATTCTTATAAAGTCTGTTATGGAGTTATGATGCCAATGTATCAGATGATTTTTAATGAAAAGATCACTAGGGTTTCCAAAGAAGTCAGTAGGGATATTGTTCCTATAGCTCGATGGTTTTCTGAAGAGAAATTTACATATGTACGAGTATTTGGAAGCTCTACTCTTCCACATGTTTTTCCATACTACATTCCAGACAGGTTGTTCGAGAGAGAGATCGCTTATCAGCTTGTTAATGGTGTTACTAAATAGTTGAAAGATGACAAAGAGGCAATTTGGCCTTCTTTTCCTGTACAGTGCGACTATTTCGCTCTAGCCAACATTGGTCACAAATACAAAGAAGTGCCTAATGTGCAGATATTAAATCTTGCATTTATGCCTGGGAGACTGTATGATCCTGATGATGAAATTAAAAATTATATGGAAAGACTTAAGACAAAGCCTTTTGTCAAGGAAGAAGATCTGTTTGATGACTTCTTTCAAGGAGTTGAAGTTTTTTCAAATGTTATTAAAAGGGTTTCAAATGAATTAAGTCAAGAAGATATTCAAGCCTTTCAAGAATACAGAAATGAGAGACTGAAAAATGTCCCTTTAAATTTATTTATCATGGAAGATGAAAAGAATACTCCAAGTGTTAGCATTGATGAAGAAATGAAAGATAATTCTGAAAATGAATCCGATCAATCTCAACAGCAATCCGACAAATCTGAGGATGAGTCCGAAGTCATAAAAATGAATTTGGAAATTGGTCAGGTTATTCATGAATTAGAGTTGCATGAAAAGCCAAAGAAAATTGGCACTGAATTGAATTCAGGAAAATTTCAAAAGGATCAAAGCATAACAGATCAGTCCAAGTCATCTGAAGGAAAAGACCTTTCAAATGAATGGGAAGAATTTTCCCAAGAAATAAACACCCCCAAAGAAAAGACTATCATTGATCAAGCAGCAGATTTCCCAACACCTAAGCCTTCTCGAAAGATAGTTCATACTGTTAATCCTTTGCAAATAGTTCCAGCAAATCAAAACAAAGAAATCATTCTAGCTTTTTCAGCAGATCAAATAATTTTTCAAATAGAAGACATTCCTTCATTAGATATCTTATATAGTCCTAGCCATAAAGTTGTAGTGAAAATAAATAAGAGGAAAAGATTTGATGAAACTCTTAAATCTACAAATGAATCAATTGACGTTCTTTGGAAGGATTCACTTGAAGAACCTACTGAACATTTAACTAAGTTATCTCAGTATGAAGGAGCTTATGCTACAGCCACTGTAGACAAAGCAACTCAAATTAAAACTTTGTCAAGGCAAAAGGATTACAAGATATAAGATTTCGAACATTTATTGGATGCAGAGAAGGTTAAGACTACAAAACATATCAGAATTAATTCAGAGCAGTTCCTTAAAGATATTGAGAGGCTTAAGCTAGAACATCATGCACAGCTTGAAGAAAAATAGGTACACGTGGAGAAGACTTTAGCAGAATTACAAAATCAATCACAGTCAGAAAGATTTGTTAAAGAATCACTTGATATAAATACCATTTTAAAGAAACAACAAAAGGTATTTTTTTATCAAGCAGCCATGATTGATTCTTACTGTGATTCAAATAAAATAATGATTCAACAAATCGCTATCCAAAAGCTTGAATGTGAAAAACTTCAGAGTCAAATTGAAGAATATATTCAATGGCAAGATTCAGATGCTGGAAAGAAGGCTAATCTACCTCAAGTAGATAAATTTCATAAGGAATTATTGTTTACAGAGTGGAAGACACAAATTTCCAGAGCAGAAAAAGCAGCAGCTAAAACATCCAGTAAATCAAATGAAATTATACAGCATTTGTGTGATCAATTATTCAAAATAGGACTTTTGGAAGAAAACACGTCTGATATGTTTTCAACGATCAAAGAAGTAGAGTCAAGATGGATTCAAAAATAAGATCAGCAAGAAGAGATGATCAAGAAAATTGACAAGTTTGATCAAGAAAATTATTTGAATTTTCTTATCAAACTATATCATCAACAGCAAACGCTTCAGTTAATCACAGAATTAGCCCAAAGGTCACAATCAACAATTTCAAATGCTATATTCAAGGATCAGATTCACTCACGAATATCTCAACCACCTCAACTCAAGACTATGCTAGATATTTTCAAGTTACTTGACCACATTCAGCAGAAGAAGAAGGATCCTTAAAATCAAGATTGTCAGTTTGTTTAATTTCCTAGATTATAGTTCAAGATAGGTTTTATAGAGAGAGGTTGTTTGAAACCTCCTCTATATTTTTGTAAAGTATTTAATTTAGTTAAGTAGTTAATTGTAGTATTTTTACCCTTCTCATGCATTTAGAAAAGGGTCCTGAATTTTATTGAGAACATTTGCAAAGAAGGCTTAAGTTGTAAGCAGGTTTGTAAGTGTCTTGATGAAAGAATGGAACACGGCCTTATTCAATTATATAAATCATCCTGTTGATCAATTTTCATTCACTTTGGCTTGGATTTTTGATTGAAGAATTAAATATGACCTTTTATCATTGATCTGATAAACAGGACGACAAACAATTGGTACTAATATCATGTATGTTATTACTGTTTTGAATATTAATGATGAACACAGCTTTCATGAATCATATGTAGAATTAATTTTTTATGTCTGAAGTATCTGTTTCATTAATCATACAGTATACAGGAAGTAATTAGTTATTTTATATATGGTCATTACATAAATGCGATATGTCTTTCATATTTCAAAAGGAATTATTCTACACAGTTATATTTCTATTTAATCTGCAATGATTTCAAAACAGATTAGATAGTTATCTTCCTAAATCGCATTTGAGATACTTTACCCGGGTTAGATTAAGTTTATTTTAAAGTCTTGCATTTAGAATTAAATTTTTTTAGTTTGTAGTAATTCATCATTTTCAAAATGTTTTGGTAGAAATCTCACAAATCATCACACAAACACCAAAACTGGGAAACTGGTCCCAACACCTCCAGTTAGAGCCAGTACCCCAAATGGAAAAGGAGCTGATTTAAGGTCCAGACCGGGTGGTTATCCCCCTTTGTTGTTTCCACGGATTTCTGAGGCCTCAAGAGGATGGAGGGATGGTAGCGAACCTCTATTTCATACCTCAGGAGGGGGTTTTGAGGTGGTCAAAAAGTGCTTGCAGCTACTGCGAGAGAGTTTGCCATTCTGTTCTGGTCTCTTGGCATAAATTGTATATTGAATGCTAAGAATAAATTCTCTATCAAGTCCCATACCTCATTCATGTAAGCCCTCAGTCTTGGGTGCTTAGCTTGACATTAATTTTTTACCTGTCTCACCACTAGTTCTGAATCTGCCAAAACCCTCAAGCTCTAAATAGTCATATTCTTTGTTGTTTGTAGACCCAGGAGCAATGCTTCATATTCAGCCACATTGTTCATGGCTTCATACTCCAATTTGAAATATAATGGGACCAGTTGTCCAGTGGGGGAAATCAGGAGAACCCCAGCTCTGTTCCCTTCCTTTGAGTTGGCTCCATCAAAGTGAAAGGTCCAAATTCCACCTTCTTCATTACTTGAAGACTGCTCAGTCTTTACTTGATAGAAAGATGGCTCCTGCAAATAATCTTGGTCTTCTTCAAGCATTAGACAAGAAAACTCACCCTCTTTGTTGTACACCGGTGAATTTACTGAATTATCAGCTTTAGTGACCATCTTCACAAACCTTGTTTCCTGGTATAATATCCTTTCTTGACCTCCAAAAACAGGGATGGTCGCATAGGTTAGGTCCAGCTTTATAGATCCTCTGATTTTTTTACCCCATGATCTTGATAACAGCATCCCAAACTGAGCTGGGATGTCAGTCACTACTATGTCCATTACTACGCTCTTAGTTGGGATTTGGGCCATATTTACCACCAAATCCTTGATCATCCCCAGAAATTTGACTCTTTTAGAATCAAAAGAGTAGAGATATTTATATGGGCGAGTGATCTGTAGCCCCAATTTTTCCATCACTGATAGGGGCAGGAGGTTATGAGACGCTCCAGAATCCATCATACAGTTATGCAATAACAGGTCATGAATTACTAAGGAGACATAGAAAGGAGAAGTCGCAGCATCTAACTCCTCGACATGAGGACCGAACATGACCATAGGCCTTTCTTATTGGAGGTTTAAACTATCTGGGATTGGGGCTTCTCCTTGAGGGAGCATGAAAGAAGACACCTAAGACTGGTAGACTAGATGTTTTAGTAGTTCAGTCAGGGGGACTGGGCTTTTAACTTTTTCCAGTTCTTTTTGAAGATTAAAAGCAGAGGGAGGATTCTCTGTGAGACTTTCCTTTGGCTTTACTCTCAGCTGGAGGTTTTTCTTCCTTTAGTATAGGCTTGAATTTTGTATTTGAATTAGAGGCCAACTTAGAAGAGGAAGGAATGGAGTCATTAGAAATTAAAGGTTCAGTTATAGGTCTCTTACCTTTATCTCCGACTTTCTGAACAACTGTCTCCTTCTGAGGCATCTCTTATTCTTGTTCTTGTGTGCGGGTTCTCTTTCTAGAGGACCTGAGATCATATTTTCTATGAAACTGTGCTTACATGAAGTCTACAAAGTGTTTACAGTAATCATTGATCTCTCGATCTTCAGCAGCACTTGTTTTTTCTTCTTCTTCTTGCAAGGAAAGCTCCACTCCTTCACTTTCTTGCAAAGAAGACTCAACTTCATCACCATTTGAGTAAGCAATATATTGGTCACCTTGCCCCTCGGGGATGTCTTCGGCAGGGCCATCCATCTGCCCTTCCAGATACAGCGGGGGTTGTATGTGGTCTTGCTGCTTCATCTGATCTCTTTGTAATATTTGTAAAGGAGGCTTTCTGTATTGAGGATTATAACCCCTGTTTGGAGCAGCTTGAGGTGGCCTGGAGGAGAAATTATTTGCTTTGAGCTCAAGATTCACCAGCTTACTCGAAAGGTTCTTGATCATTTTGTTCATCTCCTCTATTTTGTAATCTGCTACCTCTCTATCTTGACCGGAGGTAGATGCTTCTTCTTTCCCTCTGCGTCTAGAATCATGGTCCAGCCTCCCTCTGGATTTTCCTGTAGAAGCAAAGTTAGCTTCAACTTCTAGTGCATCGGTCTGAGCTTGATCCAAAGTAGCAGACTTCCTCTCCCTTAGGGTGAATCCGAATTCTGACTCAAAGGCTGCTACAAACACCACTTTAGTAGCGATCTGGTGCAGCTTCATTTCTACAGGCAGGCTGGTATATAGTTCATTAAATCTATTAATAAACTCAGACACATCTTCGTTATGTCTCTTCTTTAAAGCATTAAATTCCGTAAGACAGTATCCATGATCCTTCTTTTCTCCCCATTTCCTGTTCAATGCATTTCCATTTCATCCCGGTTATTAATGGAGCGGTCCCCCAAGGTCTTGAACCATTTTCTGGCCTCCCCATCTAGAAACTAGACAAACAATCTCAACACCACATCTAGATGTTCAACATTAAAATATTCTGCGAAGGCGCAAAAAACTTCCAGGTGTTTCTGAGCTTCAGTATCATTTTCTCCATTAACACGAGGTAGGATCTTTAAATAATCCTGAGGCATGTCATTTAGGATCTGAGGCAATGCCAGGGGGGCATACTTGTTCAGTAGGAAACCAGGAACAGCCATCGGAGGTTGTGAAGGTGGTGGGAGAGTGTGATGTGTAATAGGAGATGGTGGAAGAGAAGTATATATGACAATGGGGATATATTGAACAGAGGCTTGAGGGGTTGAATGAAATGTTGGAATATGATCAGCAGAAACCTCTGTAACTTCTTTAACTTCTTTGGCTTCGGGAGTGGGATGCAGAAAGAAACTTGTGGTATCTACAGATTCAACCTCATCTTTTACTTCAATACTTTCCAAGGAGGGGTTATCAGAAGTATAATCAAGGGTTCTTGCAGTAGAATCAAGACCTTGATCTTGAGCTATTTGAGAGGAGGATGGAGAGTCTTCCAGGGAGAATCTGGGAATATTTGTATAAGCTAATTGTCTTTCTCTCCAATCTCTCTTGTGCAAAATCTTCTCTGGGTCAGACATTGAAGGTGTTCTCAACTGGGATGTATCTGACCTCTTGTGTGGCTTTCGGGAAGCCAGGACTACAAATAGATTTATCCTTTGAATGACAGTGGAGTCACCAAGGTGAGGGATCTATAACTCCCAATCCTTCCTGCTCACCTATTTTGAAGGGTGGATGAATATTTTTCGAGGCCTAGGGATTTATTTCTTGAAATTATTTCCCCGGTAACAGCGCCAAAAAGATGTTGTAGCTCCTAGAGATAGCCTTGAGTTGTATAAATACCAATGCCTAGGACATCTTAAATGCAAGGAGCATATGATTCAACTGATTGCAGTTGACAATGTTAGGCTCTCATGCGAATATCACTCAAATGAATGGTTTTAATAAGGGTGGAACCAAGACCCCAAAGTTAAACACAACAACTATGAAAACTGCAGAAAATGAGTACAAACTTCAATAAGTAAATGTATCAGACAACTTTAAAACAGAATGTTGTAAAGGGGGCCAAATTCTAAAATGAACACACAGATATCAAGTAATATGTGGGCGATGACTGTGGCAAAATATGTAGTAAGATTTTAACTATAACTAGGCTTATTCAAGGATAATAATCCATATATACTAGGCCTATGCAGAGATAAGAATCCATATATTTGGACAAGTTCAAAGATAAGAATCCATTGTAGTTAATATCGGAAGAACGGTGGAAAATATGGAAAATGAAACAAAGTATCCTGTCTGAGCCTATTTAAAGCACTATGTATGAGTAAACATGAGTATCTGTAATGATAAATTCACATGTAAACAAGGGAGCACTCGCATTCCAGATCATTAGATACAAGAAATGTGGAAAGATATGAAAGGAACATTTGTATTAAAAACATGGAGAAGACTTACCAACTGTGAATCATCCAGAGCAGAATCCCCAATTCCAACAAAGCTTCTTATTACTGAGTCCCTACGGGATCTTCAACATCAACTATAAAAATTCATACAGAAACACATACAGAATACTCGAGCTAGTGAGTCCTTTGGAAAATCCGGAACCTTTTCTTAGCGTTTGCTTCCTGTTTTTATAACCACTTATTCCTATGCGTGAGAAGATATTTTGGGAAAATATCTTCTCCGCGTGCTTGTATGATGTTGTAGGTTTAAATCAAAAACTGAAATGATGATGAGGTAAACTGCCTCTCATCATCTTACAATGCAGGCCTAAAGCCATTTCTAACTGAAATGTAAACAAAATGCTAACTGGAAGTAAAACCTGCAAGAGTGAAATAACGATTTCACCCTAAATGGAAAAGTGAAAAGAGAATAAGGTAAAAAGGCCATGCGGGCCCAGTCATGCATAATCATCGTTGTTTGATGAGGTGGAGCTCCTGTTGCTGCTGGCGAAGGCAATACCCTTAGTTGTGGGAAGGAGTGGCCTTCTGCGCTGGAGGGTGCAGTACTGCTTAGTAGTGGAATAATTGGCCTTCTGTGCTGGAGGTGCCTGTAGGATGGCCAATGGTCATGATCCATTGACTAAGACGTGAAACTGAACCTCTTCATCTTTCTTCTCTGCTTCTTTGGCGTGAGGATCGTCATCCTCGGCTTCAAGCTACTGTGATTGGCTTATGAGAGGGCCTGCGCACTTAAAATTCCATGAAAGACCTGCACAGATAGTAAACCGATTAAATAAATCCTGTGATGAGTGGTTGACTGCTTCAAAAGGCTCGGGTGAAGGCGAAAGAGAAATGTGGAGGTAGTGGAATGCAGCAGGAGCATTTCCATGGTAAAAACAACGTTTAAATTTGATTTGGTGTGAAATTGTGTAGAACGTGGTTTTGCGGAAAATCGAAGTGGTTTTCACGCGAGGTTGAAGTGGTAAGCGGTAATGGGCCAAATGAACGCGATACAGTTAGGTGGGCGACGCGTGTCTTCACAAAACCTCCCATTTCACGTGGAAACAGCATAATTATGTTATGTGATGAAATGAACGTGAAGATGAATGAGAGTCATTTGATCTGGGCAATCCAGATCAATGGCTGCAGATGAACGCGACGAACATACTTGCGCGGTCGGGTGGGACCGGCGATGACGTCAGAAACCCTGTCGTGTAGCGGGACGATCAGTTGTGGGGTTATAAAGCGAGAGTGATGTGGTCCATTGGATCATGATGGATATCAATGGCAGGGATCAACTATGGGGGCACTTGCGGGTATGGATCAAATTATTGGCTTGTGCCCCCGCAGTGAATATGGACCGTTAGATGGATATTTACCGCAGTCAAATGAGTCAACTACGGGGGCACTGAGGAGTACGGGCCACTATGGTCGGGTGCCCCCACAGTGAATATTTTCCATAGATTTGGGTTGATCGGACGGTGGAGAGGCGATCAGGAAATCGCATCGACGGGGGACAAAAGGTTTGGGAAGTGGAAAAGGGAATTGCCGATGTGCGATGCCGATGGGAAGGTGAAGGGCGATGGGGAGAGACCGTTGGATCTGGGAGAGATCAACGGTCGGGATTACATCGAGGGATCGACATATCGATGGAAAAATATAACAGGCAGATGGAAACGGGGAAGATCGATGCGCGATGTGTGATGGAGTGATGACCATTGGATCTGTGGAAGGAGATCAATGGTCAGGATCGCATCGGGGTATCGCACATCGGCGGAGAAGTATAAAAGGCGGGTGGAAATGGTGATGTGCGATGTGAGATGGATGGGGGCCGCGCGATGGAGCGATGATCGTTAGATCTGCGGAAGGAGATCAATGGTTCAGATGGCATCGGAGTTTCACACATCGGCGGAAAAAGAGCTCAAGGACTAGAAATTTGGATGAAGGGAAGTGCGATGTGCGATGGGAGGGTGATGCGCGATGGCCGTTGGATCTTTGGAGATCGACAGTCAGGATCTCTTCGGAATAGATGGACCTCGGCGTTGAATCAAAAGAGAAAATGAATGGATTTTGGAATCAGCAAAGTCCGATGGCTGAAGAGGGCTTAAGGACTTTTAGCCGTCGGTCATAAAATGGGGTTATATGAGAAATGAGGGTTGAGGGCTTAAGCCAAAAGGCGCTTAGAGGCCCGATATGTTAAAATGAGCACTTTTAAAGCTAAAAGGTGGATTTTAAGCCCCTTCAAAGGTTCCAATAGGTGAAAAAGTGGCTTTGACAGTCCATGCGGTCATTATGATTTTTGCTTTTCAGTATAGGGCCCCTTATCATTAGACATTCAGGCTTGGTGAGGGATGTCATAACAACAGAATGTAAGCTCTGTGATCGAGTTTTTTCCATTTTGATTGATCCTGGATCTAATAATATTTATGTTAATCTTGACCCAATGGATAAGTGTGGCTTGACTAAATAAGTGCATGCAGAGTCTTTATTGGTGCATTTGGCTACAGGGACCAAGAAAAGAGTTCAGCATTGGTTGAGATATTGTGCATTTGATTTGAATGGTATGCCTACATCAACAAATCTAAATGTGCTTCCATTAGGTTCATACAACATTATTTTGGGCATGGATTGGTTGTACATTAACAGGACTAAGATAGATTATTACAAGAAGGCTATTGAGTGCTTGGATGATGATGGAGAGTAGAAAATATTGTAGGGTAAGAATAATCCTACATCAGTGAGAATGATTACAAATATGTAGGAAAATCGCGGTTACAGAAAAGGGTGTGTATTATTTGCATTGCATGTTTCCAGTGACAAGGAGAAGGATGTTAAGTAGGACGAATTCTTGAATAGGTATCATATTTTGCAGCAGTTTCAGGATGTGTTTCTGACATATATTTCAGATTTACTACCTCATAGGGAAATGGATTTCTCTATTGAGTTAATACTAGGAGAAGCACTAGCATCAAAGGCACCTTACAAGATTAACACTCCAGAGTTAGTGGAATTGAAGTTGCAGCTTAATGAAATGTTTGATAAGGGATACAATAGGCCAAGTGTATCGCCTTGGGGTGCACCAGTGTTGTTTGTAAAGAAGAAGGATGGTACTCTCATGTTGTGCATTGATTAAAGGCAGTTGAATAATGTGGCGATCAAGAATAGGTACCCTTTGCCATCGATCGATGACTTGTTTGGTCAATTGAAGGGAGCAGCAGTGTTCTCAAATATTTACTTGAGATTAGGATATCATCAGGTCCACATCAAATAAGAGGACATCTACAATACTACATTTTGTACTAGGTATGGGAATTATTAGTTTTTTGGTGGTTCCTTTTGGTCTTACTAATGCTCCAACTACTTTCATGTGTTTGATGAATAGTGTGTTGTGTCCTTATCTCGACAAGTTTGTGATAGTATTAATTGATGGCATATTGATATATTCTACAAATGAGTAAGAGCATGCAGAGCACCTAGAATAAGTATTAAGGTTACTAAGAGAGCATCAGTTGTATGAAAATCTTAGTAAGTGTAATTTATTTTAGACTGAATTTCATTACTCGGGGCATGTTGTTTCCAAGGAAGGTATAGTAGTGGACCCAAAAAAGATCAGAGCTATCATGGAATGGCCAGCTCCTAGGAATGTGGATGAGGTTGGATCATTCATGGGAATAGCATGTTATTATAAAAGGTTCATTAGGAATTTCTCACGGATTTTCTATCCTATTACATAATTGCAGAGGAAAGGAAAGAAGTTTTAATGGACTAAGGAGTGTGCAGCTAGTTTTGAGGAGTTGAAGCATTTGATTACAAATGCTCTAGTATTGAATATTACAGATCCCGAAAAAGAGTTTGTGGTATGTACATATGCTTGCAAGAGAGGACTTGATGGATTCTTGATGCAAGAAGGATAGATGGTATGTTATGAGTCAAGGAAACTGAATGAGCATGAGTAGAACTATGTAACTCATGATCTTAAGTTGGCAGCTAGTATTCATGCCATGAAGATATGGAGACATTATCTTCTTAGTAGGAGGTTCATTTTGATGAGTGATCATGGTGGACTGAGGTACTTGTTTGACCAACCTAATCTAAATGCCAGGAAAGCTAGATGGTTGGTTACTCTTATTGAGTTTGATTTTGAGATCAGATACATTAAGGGAAAGGAGAACAAGGTTATAGATGCTCTTAGTAGGAGAGTGTAGGTGCATCACAATCCAACATTAATTTCCTATGGGATAGACTTACAAGAGTGGATCTTGCAAGAAAGACAACATGATGACATGTACCTGCAGTTGAAGCACAAGTTGCAGTAGTAGGGTGAAGGTGATAGGGATGAGGAGTATCGCCTCATGGCATATGGCTTAGTCAGATTTAGGAATAGAATTTATGCGTTGAATAACAGTGAGATCAAGAATATTATCTTGAGGTAGTTCCATGCCAATTTGTACTGAGATCACATAGGATATCATATTACATTGACGGCAGTTAAGAATTTATAACATTGGCCGAACTTGAAGAAAGAAGTGGTTGAGTTTGTTTCGAGATGTATGGACTATTAGTAGATAAACGCAAAGTGTAAGAATCTATTGAAAATGGAAAATAGAAATATTGAAAATGGCACCCATGAGGATTCTGATTTAATTTTCCCTTAATTAAATTAGAAGTAAATTGTAATTCCATGTCACATGACAGCTTGTAAGTGTTAACTGAGTCAAGAAAACATAGTTAGCTTAGTTAATTCGAGTTAAGGGTCAAACTAGAGGTATGTAGGGTGTCTCCTACTTTTTAGGAGCCCTGGTTGATTTATTTGTGAGTTGTAATTAGTTAAATATGTTTATTTGAGTTAAAATCAGTTTAACTAGTTCTAACTGATGGATGAGCTAGTGAGAGGTCATGTGAATTAAATCTGATTTAATTCACATGTAGTGATAAATCAGATAACTCATAATTCGCTATAAATGTTTGTTGCATGTTAGTTCTAAGGAAGGCCTAGTTGAGATTGGGATTAAAGGGAATATAACTATAAGTTGTATAATTAAAAAAATTTATAGGCAGTGCATGCACTCAGAAGAAGGCCTAAAATAAATCATTTCTTAATTAGAGAAAATTTCCTTTAAAAGGAGGAATTAAGGCACAAGTTTAATCATTGTTTTGGTGAGCATGAGTTGGTCAGACAAAGCAATCAAAAGCACAAGTTTGTGTGTGGAGCTTGTGATAGAAAGGTGTGCAAGAGAATCTTGTGCACAGGTTGGGAGTTAGACAGGCAGCGGAGTGCAGAGGTTTCTCAGGAAGAAAAATAGCATTGTATTGGTTCATTGTCTTGACTTAATGAAATATACAAATATCGGGGTTTTTAGTTGAGGCCTTCCCCATAAACATATTGTTTTGTGCAATTGATAATTCTTTCTCTTAATTGTTTATGTGATTTTGCAATCATAATTAGTTTCCACAATTTTTAAAATAGATTCAAGTATTTTTTTTAGCATATTACAAGATCAGTTGAAACTATGTAGATTTTGTACATGGTATCAGAGCGGGAATTTTTTGGGCAGCGAGTTTGCAAAGCAAATATGAAAAATTTTGTGAAAAATTTTCAAAAAAAAATAGCAGATCTAGATTCCTTGCGAAAAAATACCCAAATTCAAAAAACAAAACAGTGTAATCAGAGTTCGGATGAGGGAGATATCGTCGATTTAAAATCAGCTCTTTTTTCAGAAATTTTTTTACGACGGGAAAATTACAGCGTGCACAAGTCAAGAACCTGTATGCACTTGAGGTACCAGATGAATGCAAAGCTTTGAGGATAAAGTCAAAGGTTATAGACTTTTTGGTTGATAGGGAGCATGAATTAGCTCTCAAAATAAGCCTCAGAAGGTTGTGGAGCAACCATAATTGGAGAAGCAGAGAGGAGACTGAGTGGAGGCATCCACACAAACATATACCTCTATTAGGGGGGTATTTCGAGCTAGGTGGGCAGAGGCAGCACATGCAGCCATACCTCCAGGTGATAAGTGCTGTGATGTGAATTCATAATCCCAAGAGAAGAAATTTCGGCAGGGTCCATTGAGATGTCTTGTCTGATGGATCAGTACCTGGCTACGGGGGCCCACAGTACACAATACTAGGATGGATCAGTAGTAATTTATGCATTCAAATGTCAGACTGACAGATGACAAATACTTGAGCATAGATCAGAGTTCGAAGTAGTGCAAATGGTACAGATGCAGATTCAACAACAACACAAAGTTTTTTGTAAACAGTGCAGTAGCTAGCAGCAGTCAGAGACTGTGGAGACAGATGCATCATACTAATTCAGTTTGGATTTTTTTTTTTAGTTTTAGAAGTTGCAGTAGAAAACAACACTGGAGAAGTGTTTCATGCAAAACATTCCAAAGGTACAGAATCGGGATAGAGTTGGATTCCTTTCTTGTTGAGAGGAAGTGAAATGGCAACAAGAAATATTGAAAATGGCACGGGCATGAGGCTTCTGATTTAATTTTCCATTAACTAAATTAGAAGTAAATTATAATTCCACATCACATGATAGCTTATAAGTGTTAACTAATTCAGGAAGACTTATTTATCTCATTTAACTCGAGTTGAGGGTCAAAATATAGGCATGTATGGTGTCTCCTACTTTTTAGGAGCTCTGGTTGAGTTATTTGTGAGTTGTAATTAGTTAACTCAGCTTATTTGAGTTAAAATTAGTTTAACTAGTTCTAATTGATGGATGAGCTAGTGAGAGGTCCCGTTAAATAAATGTAATTTAATTCACATGCAGTGATCAATCAGATAATTGATAATTCTTTAAAAATATTTTTTGAGTGCCAGTTCTAAGGAAGGCCCAATTAAGATTGGGGTTAAAGGGAAGATAAATATCACTTGTATAATTATAAAATTATACGGGTAGTGCATGTAGTCACAAGAAGGCCTACAATAAATCATTCCTTAATTAGACAAAATTTCCTTTAAAAGGAGGAATGAAGGAACAAGTTTAGTCAATGTTTTGGTGAGCATGAGTTGGTGAGACCAAACAATCAGAAGGACAAGTTTTTGCATGGAGCTTGTGAGAGAAAGGTGTGCCAAGAGAAGCTTGTGCACAGGTTAGAGTGAGAAAGTCAGCAAAATGCAGAGGTTTCTCAGTGAGAGAAAAGCATTGTATTGTTTCGTGTCTTGACTTTATATAATATACATATATCGGGGTTTTGAGAAGTTGCTTTCCTCGGATACATCTTGTGTTGTGTGAATGATAATTTCTTTCTCTTACTTGTTATGTGATTGTGTGATCGTATTTGGTTTCCGCAAATTTGTAGAAGGATTTAGTGTTTTGTTTTATTACATTACAAGATCAGATTGAATCCCTTTGGATAATTTCTACGGAATCCAGGGAGTTTACTACAACTGATTCTAATTCTAAAATGGAAATGGGAGCTCATTTCCATGGTCTTCATTACAGGTTTGCTAAGGACATCGAAACATCAAGATTCCATCATAGTTGTGGTTGAAAGGTTAAGTAAGGTAGCTCACTTCATTGCAGTTAAGTCTACGAATTCAGCTAGTGAGGTAGCTTGGATTTTCATCAGGGAGATAGTGAGGTTTCATGGTGTTCCCAAGAATATCATATTAGCAAGAGATGTCAAATTCACTTCCAAGTTTTGGAAGGAGTTTTTTGTAGGTTTGGGGACATAGTTGGCTTTAAGTACAACTTATCATGCGCAGATACAGGGAAAAATAGAGAGGGTCAATAGGATTATTGAGGACATGTTGAGCATGTATTTCATGCATCAACAGAGGGATTAGGATGAGTATCTACCAATGGTAAAGTTTTCATATAACAATGGGTATCAGGAAATCGTGAGGATGGGTTTGTTTGAAGTTCTATATGGGTGGATTTTTCATAATCCTATCAGATGGAGTGATATAGTGAACAAGGTGTTGATTAGACCGGATATGTTGGTTGAGATGGAACAAGAAATGCATGTTATTAAAAGGAATTTGAAGGCATCACAGGACAGGTATAAGAGTTATGCAGATCAACACAAGGAATTTAAGGAGTTTTGCGTTGGGGAGCATGTGTATGTATACATCAATCCCAAGAGGAGATCCTTGAGGATTTGATCATGTGCCAAGTTGGCACCTATGTATTGTGGGCCTTTTAAGATCCTTGAGAGGATTGTACCAGAATCCTACAGACGTACTGCATCCAATAGTGAAATTCCATGATGTTTTCCATGTTTCATTGCTTAAGAGATATGTGTAGGATGTTTATAATGTGATTGAATGGTTTATATTGGAGGTGGAACTAGAGGGAGAATTCCATATATAACCACAATGCATATTGCAGCGAAAACATCTCATGCTCTAGAACCAAGCAATCGAGCAATTTAAAGTGCATTGGAAGCACTTTGGGCCCGATGAAACTACATGGGATATGGCTGATCAAATGCATGCTTTGTATCCTTCTTTATTTGCTAGTTCAATCAAATTAGTTTTTGGTATTTGTATATATGTATGGTTGTAATTACCGGGATGAGTTGGCTTATAAAGCTTCAATAAGAATTATGTTTGTTTTGCTTTCAGCAGTATGTCATTGTAAATATTGCATCAAGCTATGTTATAAATCTCCATAGGTAGTGTTTTTTTTTCAACGCTTTGATAGTCATAGGTGTCATATAACACTAAGGACGGTGTTCCCCTAAGGGGGAGGGTTTTGTAACAACCCTGGGTTAAATTTTCATGCAATAAAGGATAATAAAGGAAAAATAATACCAAGGTCATGGGACACGTATTCCAAGTTGAATGTTGGGAAAGCACTATAGTGGATATCACTTTTGGTTTATTAATAGCTATGGAAATTGGCAAAGGTAAAGAGGCAATAATTTTCATTTAATTATGAAGATAAAGGAAAATAGGAGAAAAGGAAGGTGAAGAGACATATATTTTCATACTAAGGAAAATTAAGGAAAATGAAGAAAATGGAGACATCAATAATAAAAAGGCATTAGAAAATTCGTTCATAGCTTTTGTTGGTGTATATTTTGTCAATTTTTGGCTTGAGAATAGAGAGAGAGAGAGAGAGCTATAAGAGAGAAATCAAGTCAAGCAAAGGAATAACAAAAGGAAAGGAAAGGAAAGCAAGGAGGAGCTTGGACCAACAACTTCATCAGGAGGATTTTACAAGTAACAGGTTGCATGTGTGATTTCCTAACTGAGGTGTGAATTCATGGTTCATTCATTCACTTATTTAGTTCATTTTTTGTCATCGGAATGGGTTTTTCTTAGTTTTAAAGTGGTTTCAGCCTTGCCTTTCCATTTCCTGGATAGCCATGGTGTGATGGGATTGGTTGAACTTTCGATTGCTAGAAGGTTTTGGAACCAGGTGAGGTGGTCTCAGGAAAATTCCCAATGGTTGGGGGTGGAGATGGTTTTCTCTAGGAATCCCTCAATAGGTGGGTGGAGATAGGAAAATTCCTCAAGGTATGGTGAAAAAATTCTAAGGCACCCAAGCTTGGTTTGGTTTTGTGATCTCCCGATTGGTTTAGGTGAGATCACGTTAGTTTGAGGGTGGAGGTGGTTTAACCTATGGATTCCCTTGGTTTTTTATTTCTTGGTTTATCCCATGATATCCCACATTCATACTTGGAATATCGCATGCGGGTGATTCGCTAAAATAAATATTTTTTTTAGCCCAATCTATGGTCGGGTGTATGTTGATGTCCCTGAATTGGTTTCCTTTTGCATAAGTTAATAAGTGGTATTTTCCTAGTGTAATCTATGAGCACTTGTACTTTTTATTATGTTGATTTGATTATTTTTTTTTCATGGTTAATATTCTGGTTATATGTTGATTATAATCATGGTTATATGATGTGCTCTAGCTATGGCTCTTGGTGTGCTTTGATAAGTTATTGAATGGTTGATGAATCCACATACTAAATAGTGTGTGCAGCTACTTGAGAGGGAGTTAGACCTCCTTGGTGATTTTCAGCTAAATTTCATAGATTTACACTCAAATATGCATTCATGACCTGTAGCTTAAATTTTTACCATATGTTTGACGAAATGTCTAGTGTGTTTTACGAAATCTAGGTCAAGTTTTTTATTGAAGTTTAAATTTTTAGTATTGTTACTATCTCAAATATTATTCTTGAAAGTTACAGGAAGTTCTAGGCAATGGCCTAGAGGCTATCCTGGAAAATTGGCTCAGATCTCGAGACCAGAGGCACTGAAATGAAGAATTTAGGTCATAACTGCATGGAGGCAAGCCTATGTGTGCGGTTGGAGGCCTATAACTGCATCATTTCCTTGTTTTGCATGGGGTTTGGTTGTTAAATTAGTGAAAAGTGGTATAGCTTAGGGATTGACCATCTGGGTTGGTTTGCAGCCTTTTGAGTGGTTTGTGGTCTCTGAGGGGTGTCAGTAAAGTTGTCGGTTTTTCGGACCCACTTCCATAACTAGAACTTGGAGGTCGGGTCATGGCATAGTAGCACTATGCTTCACATTTACCCAGAGGGCTTATAAAAGAGGGTAAATGTGGGGATGGTCGATCACATTTTACATTTATTTATTTTTTTCCTTAGTCCTTTGTTCCATATGTGAAAACTAATGTCCAAATTCAATACTTAGTATTGGACATATTCTATTTATTCACGATTCATGGATGAACTTTATATAATTTTAAGTGGCAAAGTAAGTTTTAAAGCACCTTGAGGAGCCATGTGAGTATTTAATAGTGCTCATATTTTTCCTTTTTATCAAAAATTTTAATTCACCAAAAATAGATATTCTAATCAAAACCCATGCCAATTGTAAGTTACTTATCTTTCAAAACCTTAATTTGTAAACTATTTATATGGCTCACCTTTATCCAAATATATCTCTGAAATTTGATATATTCTGAGTAGTAAATTTCATCCTCTAGTACTCGGGTATGTCTTCTCTATTATTCCATAAGTCTGACCAAAATTTGAAGTTCCAAGTGAAAGTTATGGTACCCCAAAATTGTTTATTTTTAGCCTCTACCCAAAAGAAAACCTATATAGTGTTCGATATGTATAATATTCAAATATCATTATGAAATTTTTATAGTTAAGTCAATATATCTCCTTGGATCTATGAAATTTCATGGCTTGAAGTGTCCCAAAAAATCAGCTATAGTAAAAATGTCATGATCACTCATTTGAAATTGATTTCAATACTATTCATAAACAGTAACTTCAACAAGTTGTATCTTTGAAATTATAGTGAACTAGAATTAAATTTCTTTACCAAATGTACCTCGATATATTTTCTTAATTTGCTAAAAATTCCATGGTTTGAATCTTCCTAGAAAATAATTATCGAAAAAGTTCCAAGATCACTCATTTGAAATTGATTTTAGGACCATTCATAAACACTAAATTCCACAAGGAATTTCTCTCTAACTATAGAAAACCAGAGTCTAATGTGCTTACCATATCTACGTTGAGATGTCTTCTCAATTTTCTCACAGTGTTACAATTTCAAACACCCCTATGAAAATTTATAGTGAAAATGTTGAGATGAATCGTTTGAAGCAACAAAGCCCTAAAATCATAGCTCTGGCACTAAATGTTACGAACTCTTTGCCTTAAGAATGATAAGAAACCAATAACCATATTCCACTTCAAATGGAAAACATCCTTTTACAATGAATACAATGTATCAGACAATATTTGAAGATCTTAAGACCAGGTCTCCTTAGTGTATATATATAGGAGAAGAAGGGTACAATTATAATGAAATGGTACAATGAAAGGTTCTAGTCAAAATGAAAAATATAATAATACAAATGTAATAATTCAATGTATAAGGTTTGATAATGGTTTTTAGGGTTAACATGGGGCTTATATAGGGCTTAACATAGGGGTAGTACTAGGATTCATTCTCTATATATACATTCTTTATGCTAGTCTTCTAACAACTCCTCCAAACATTTTCCGTTACCTTAGTAATGGAGCCTTTTTTAAGGACCATATGGAAAAGCAGAAAAAACAATGCTAACGAGATGTTTGGTTGTTTCCTCTCATTCCAAAAACACATATACTTGGACCTTCAAATTGACTCTATTGAAATATGTGCCAACTAAGTATTTTATTTCTCAATGTATATTTCCTCACACTTGTCTTGTGATTAGATCAAGTTTTCTCCAACAAAATAGGCTCAATATAAATTATATTATCTAAATTATTTAAATATATGAAAAACTATATTTTTTCCTACAACTTGGATTCAAGGCCCACATTACAAATATAGATAGCATGTAATTCAAATCTCCATGAATGATTACATTTTTCAATGCATATATATTTTCTTGAAATATAGTATCCCAAAATATTTTTTCTTTGAGGAAGGACGATAGATATTAATTGTACCCACTATTTTGTTTAAAAACTTAGAGAAAACTGGAAAAAAAAAGAAAAAGATAGATGACATTAGTTAACTCTTTACTAAAGAAAGGTGTCCTCATGATACAGAGTCCTTTACGAGGGCCATGTGATATTAGAATATAGAAATCCCATTATGGAAATATATCCTTCATGGTCTTTAATTTCTGCTCATATAACATATTTCCTAAATTTATAATAGATATGATTTTTATTTTGAAATCAATTTCATAATGGATTCCTTTGGAATGATTATTTAACTCCCTAATGTTCTAAGATATCAAAATCATTTTTTACCCTTTCTTGGGCTTTCAATACTCCCATAACCCAAGTTATCATCAATAAAATGGCACCTTAAACCTAATGTTTTTCTTGGTAGATTACCTTTGATATTTCTAGATTCCTCCCCAAATTTAGCTTCAAAGTTTCAGGAAATTTTCTAAACACCCCCTCAAATGAGTAGCCTACTAACAAAATTCTCCTTTTGAAATTGATCTCCTAACATACTTACTTTTATATCTAGTTAGAATCTTATTTGATCTCTTTGATTTATTCCTCTCTTTCAAAATATAAACTTTATCATATGTATTACAAATACTTTGAGGAGATAAGGGCTTTTCCCAACTAGGAGGAGGTAGAGATTCTTTACTGGAAGTGTCAAATTATTTAATGTGAGGAACTTGTAAACCATGTTTTCTCTCTTTTGAAACCTCAATCCTCATGATGACCTATTATGCTTTCATTTGATTTACTTCACTTCATTTGGGTTACATGGAGTTCAGTATTTGAATTAGGTTTTCGTGTGGGATGGATAAAATCTTCAAAAATACTAGTTTCCTCTTCCTCTTGTCTTACATCTACAATCCTTATAAATATTTTCCCATAATTTTTTGGAGCATTAGTTATGGGAATATTCATATTTAGACTTAGATTCATTCATGGACAAGATACTTTCAAGTTCCTATAGGATCCATACTAGGAACATTTAAAGAGGACATTTTTATAATAAAATATTTTCTATATTTTCATATGTGTCATTTCCAAGCTAACACCCTCTATGATCCTCTCAATAAGGTCCATTTCCATGCATGATCTATAAATTTAATTGAATATTCCAATGGTTGGCTTACTAAAATATGTCTAATCTAAAAATGACTATCATGAGGCTATGCTCAACTATGTGACTATCTTTTTTTAATTTTTGATACTTTAATGTAAATAAAAAAACACCATTCAAATTCTACAACTACTAGGACTGTTGAAAATTTGGTAGCTATGGTCGATATTTTCATTGGAAAATCATGGAGAAAATTTCATATTTTGACATTTGACCAAGTCAGCCTAGTGATGAACAAGTCAGCCCACATCTGGAAAATCCACCTCTTATGACACATATAAATAAGACATTGTTGGACTTCATTTGACATCATCTCATCACATCACATCATCTCATATGATCTTAAATATCAAGAAGGAGTTCACACATGCAAAGGAGTCAAAGGAGATATTTCTAATTTGTGTTGACTAGTTTCTTTTTATCTATTTGAATTTCATTGACTTGGGCTAGATTTCTTCTATTTGACTGAAATATTGACTCATGGAAAGAGGCCGGAAATTCTAGAGATACTTTGAATTTAATTGATTGAATTTTTATCCATGTTCTGGCTCATTGACTTGGGTTGACCACAGGCTTGACTAAGGTTTTGATTAAAGATTTTAGAGGACTGTTTGATTGAGGCTTTGACCAAATTTCAACCTCCTATTCAGAACTTCCACGGGCTGAGATTCCGCCCTACTATTGTATATCATACTTTGACCAGAATTGCCTTTATCTCTCTTCGTTTACTAGTATTGACTTGGATATTTTGAGGTTATAATTTTGGAATATTGTTGGAACATTTTGATGTACTATTGATGAACTGAAATCTCTCTGTCATAAGGAAATATTGGTTGGGTTTCCCCTTATGGGTTTTGCCCTGGCTATGAGCTTAATTGTTGGTGTCTCTTGTCTCTTGTTTACTGCTTACTATCATCTCTATTACTCTATTGATGAAAGGGAATGGCTGAAGTTTTTCATGTGTAACTACTTAATGATTATAATATTATAAGAAGATTTATTGTATCATTAGAAGCAGTTATTGATTGGGAAAAACTATACTAGTCTTGGATGCACTAGGAAAATCAACATGGTATTAGATCTTTGGTGAAGGAAAAAGAGATGTGAGATCACCTTGAATAGAATTAATAGCACCTTGAAGAGCCTTTTATTTCTATATCTTTTTATTTCGGGTTCGTCGTCGTCTTCATCGTGAATTTCTTCATGAAGGCAAAATGCTTGAAGGAGATACTAATTACAAGGCATAGAAGGCTAGGATTGACCTAGTACTTGCAAGACACAAAATATTGGGTATTGTTACAAGAAAATTTACAAACCAATTGATCAAACAAGAAAAGGAAAATTTCAAGGAGATGACATCTTGGAAAGAAGAATCATTATAGAATCTGTTAGGGATCATTTAATTCCCTATATTTTTGGCCATCAATCTTCCAAGTCTTTGTATTATGTCATTCTTGGATTATACACCATCAATAACATCAATCAGTCCATCAATATAAGTGGTCAACTTCGAAAATAAGATGAATAATGATACAGTGGTGTCGTACTTTGTGCAATTTTCTCAAATAAGATATCAACTAAAAGTCGTTGAAGAAGAATTATTGATAAAGAATCGGTAGTTGTAGCTTTGGGTGGTTTGCCTATACCATGTGATTATTTTGCATAATTTTTTGTGGAAGAGAAAATGCACCTTCATTTGAAAATATGTGGGTTGTCTGCACTCAAGAAGAATCAAGACTCCTTTATAGAGGTCAGATTGAAGATCCAAGCGAAGAAAATTTTGTGGCCCATTCAAGAAGCTGCAAGAAAAGAAGGGCCTAATTTTGGACTATTTCAAAGAAGTTCTAGTAGAAGACCAAATTCAAGACCTTCTCCAAGAAGAGAATATCCTCCAAAAATAGGATCCCCTCCTCCCTCTTCAGATATAAGAGATAGAAGAGATCTTAAAAATGTTTAATGTTTTCATTGCCAAGCATTTGGTCACTATCAAGCTCATTGTCCTCAAAGGAATCAAAAATATGACTATCAAAATAAAGATGATCCTAAGAGGAGAGGGAATCATCATGCTTCTTCTACTAATATAACTGAACCATCTCATGATATAAGGCATAGGAATAATGATTATGATTCTGAATACTCATTTTATTTTTCCTTTACAGGTTCCATTGTGGGTCATAATGAAATATGGCTAGTGGACAGTGGTGCCTCTCAGCACATGACAGGAAGTCATGAAATTCTCACTGAATTGGTTGAAAATAAGATAACTCAAAGAGTTGAGCTTGAAGACAACGGAAAATATGAATTCAATGGAATCGGTTCATCATCTTTCAATTGGAATTATGAGGTAATGTATCTATTAACAATATTTTGTATGTTCCTGGTTTGAAGAAAAATATGTTGTTTATTTCATCTCTTGAGCATTCGTCGATGGACAAGTCCTATTATGGAGTGAGTATGCCTCCTTTGAATCTGCTAAGGCAATTGGTGTGATAATTGGAGGCCTATATCACCTACTTGGTTGATCTATTCAAGCCTTATTACATAACACCAATGATCTCTATGAGCTATGGCATTAAAGGTATGCTCATATACAGTATAAATCTTTGTCTATATTGAAATATTTTGTTAAAGGTGTACCTTATTACTAAGCATGTTGGAGTGTGCAAAGGATGTGATCTTAGGAAAAATGTTAAAGGAATATGTACTAGCAGTGTTAGTAGATCCAAAGGAATCTTAGATCTTGTGCATTTTGATGTTTGTGGGCCTATGTCTGACAAGACCTTGTGTGGAAATTTTTATTATCTCTCTTTAATTGATGATTAATCCCAAGAAACATGGATTTACCTCTTAAAGTACAAGGATCAAGTATTTTAAAATTTTCATGAATTCAAAGTACATGTTGAAAATGATATAGGAAGAAGGATCAAGACTGTAAGATTTCCTAATGGTGGAGAATATGTATCCAAGGATTTGATTGACTTTTGCAGGGTTGTTGGAATTAAGAAGGAGATGATAGTATCCTACTATCCTCATAAAAATGGAACTGTCGAAAGAAATAATAGGACCATTATTGAATCTTCCAAGCCCATGCTTCATGATCAAGAACAACTAATGTTTATATGAGGAGAGCTACAAGATAATTTTTTATGTTAAAAATAGGTTCCCACATCGAATATTGGACTACAAGACTCCTGAAGAAGTATTCATAGGTGAGAGTGTTGATGCTAAAAGAGGTGACTTTTTACTGACAACTCTAGTGCTTTCCCATTTAATTATCAACCCGGGATAAGTCTTTTTATTCCAAGAGTGTTGGCACAATATATGCGAGTCAGTTCGTCTAACAGATGTTCCTTGCCACTTATGAGGAAGAATTTGCTAACTTCTTGAGCTTTCTTATCCTACGAGGGGTGGCTTGGATAGGTAAGATTGAGCAGCAATATTTTGCATTTATTTAATGGAATTAAACAGTGGTTTAACTGAATCGAAAAAAAATCTAGAGAAATCAAGTAGAAATTAAATTGAATTTGACAATAAATTGAACAGCAATGGAATTGCATGGAACAACAGTCTAACTAAGATAAACAGTAATGGAATCTAATTGAATCGGTAGTATATCTAACTAAGCAGTAATGGAACAACAGTATAACTAAGCTAAACAGTAATGGAACAGCAGTATGACTGAAGCGAATTAAATAAATCATACAGCAATTAACTAAGTAATTTTTCAATGGAGTTCTCTTTATGACTTAATTAATCATCATTGATCGATGGTTGAACGCTCTGTTATGCTAGAAGAAGAATGCAATTCATAAAGACAGATAATATTGAAATCATCTTATTCTACGATCTGTAATTCAAATGCAATGGTAAAAAGAATTGGAACTATCTACTGATAATAAAGTATTGTCGTAAGTCAGAAAATATGATTGTGATTGTCCTACTTCAAGAACACAATTTCTAACAATCCTGAAGAAATAGAACTGGATTTGTATTGAAAGGAAATATACTTTACAACTGCATCAAATTCTTAAGCATTGGTTTTGCAACTACACAGAGTATGAAAACTTGCGTGGAAATTCCAGAGGTTGGGCCCAGACCACTAGAAGCCCTAGCGGAGTAAAAACTTCAAAAGATTATTATTCAAAGCTCTATATTACATCCAGTGATGTTACAAAAACACAATTAGACAAACTGTTCTGATGTTTCTATTACAGAATGAATTTCATGTCATGTCTCTGACTCTCCTTCTCATCCGTCCTTCACCCTTTTAAAGGTGATTTCAAAAATGCGAAATTATTTTCCAAACAACAGCGCGCTACGCGTGGCTTTCGTTTGAGTTCTTGGACTCGAATTCGTATGTCTGCCTTCTGCCGGCTGCTGGGAGTTACCAGGATTCCATATGTTTGCGTCCGTTAGTTGGCTTCCATTTCCTATTGGTCCAGTCATTCTACTTTCCTGCATGCAGAGATAAGAAAAGTCAATTTTATATTACAAAAACATTATTTTCATCATTAGTCTAATTTTTCTCGTTTTCATAATCTTTTATTCTCTTTATTTCTAATATGAAGAGGGATTCCCCAAAAATTATAACATAATTTGAAGTACTTACAGGGTGAGAATCATACCTTAATTTGGGCCCAACATACTCCCCTGGTTACCTAGTTGCATGTCCTCATGCAAAAAAATGATTGAGATGTAGTTGCGTTAAGGAGTAGGCAGGGTATGCCTTTTCGTTGTATGCTTTGAAGCCTTCTTTTCGTTTCACGAGTGCAAAGGCAGCCCCTGTGGCTCCTTCTGGTAATTCGTAATTGTGACTATAATCCTCGAGAGGATGCCAGAGGAGAGGGTTTCTGTATCTGTATCCCAACCAGGTAGGCCCCATGCTGTAGACCAGGCTGTTGTATGAAAGGAATCAGGAGGCAGAAGCCTTGAAATTCCTGTAACTGAATGGCTCCCTATTCTTCACATTGTTTGTGGAGGCCATCCATCTTTGCTTGGCTGCTGCTAAGGCCGCTTCACGAATTTCCTCAAAGTATTCTCATGCATTTTCTATGATATCTTTATGGATGGTTCCCAGCCTAGTCCTCACACCTGGCCTTCTCATGAATTTTTTGTGTTGGATTATCAGTTTCAGGGGTTTCGTAGGCTCCAACTAACCCATAAATCTAGACTATGCTCTCTTTTTTGGAAGATTTTCGTAGGCTTTGGCCCACCTGATCTGGTTTTGGGAAAATGAAAGGAAGGCTTGCAGCTGCACATCCCCTATGAAGGGGCTAGGGTTGATGTTCGTGTCCTCTTCTAAGAATAATTTATGCATGCAAAGCTCACACAATAGGCGTTGGACCTATTCATCCTAATCGTTACAACATTGGGCCAATTCTTCTATGGTCCTTAAAGTAGTGGGCTTTCCTACCCTGACGCTTTAACTTTCAAGAGTAAATACCGTTCTGTTAGGAGCAAGGCATAGTTGGTTGTCGGAGCTCTGCATGATAGCACATCATCATATAGAGAGAAAATTGTAGAGATTTGCTTCTTAGCTTTCTCCACCTGCTCTTGTATCACTTTAACCTTTGCCTGCTCTCCTCTAAGCTGGTAGAATGTCTCATCTTCTGTGGCCGAGAGGTTAGTGAAATTTTTTAGCAGTGCCTGATATTCTTGTAATGGCACCACCTCCTTTCTGCACTGTGTTAGTTCATGATGCACTTGCACTAGTTCATTTCGTAATTTCTGGTTGGCAGCTTTCTCTACTAGATGGGCATAGGCAGGGGATTCCTCTGTTTGGGTCCCCTTTTCCTCTATAACCTTTTGTTCAGTTTGGGTGGAGGATTCGATGGTGTTTGACAATTCTGTTTGCACTTTAGCCTCGGTGGTGTCTGCTAGGCTGGTCTGTATTTCAGTTTCCGTAGTAGTTATCAAATTGGTTTGTATTCCAGTTTCCATGGTGTCGGCTAAGTCGGTTTTTATTTCGCTTTCAACAGTATTTACTGGTTCTGTTTGAGTTCCTGCAATAGAGGTTTCTGTCCTTGGCTTCCAGGCCCTTCTTTATTTTTTCAATTGTTTTCTTAGATATTTACCAATTTCTTCAATCTCTTGCAAGTCCTTCTTAGTTTCTCACTTCTCCTTTCATCTGAATCTTCACCTATCCTTATTTCAGCAAGTGGTAGGGGAGTTGAGTTCCCCTTTTCAGGGATAGTGTCTAAAATGGTGTTTCTGATTATGTCTTAAAAATTTAACTCAATGTGAGGGTACTGACTAGGAGGAGCGATGCTACCTCCTGGTGACAAAGGGGTTGTCTCTGTGTGTGTGCTCTGCTCCACAAAGACAGTGTCACCTGAATAATCCTGTGATCCCAATATCTCCTCTGCCTGTCCATCACTATACACTTCGTAACTATCAATAGGAGATAGAGCCTCATCGTCTCGTGGTTCCTCTTGGTCAAGTAGGATGTTAGTGTGACCAGAGCTGCTAGGGGTGGCGGATTTATCAGAAATTTCCTCTTGCTCCCCTGCTTCCAATGGGTTTCTCAATTCATGTTTTGTCCTTATTTGTCCTAGGACTCGGGCCATTTCCTCCTTGAATTCTTGCAAGGGTGCATGGGATGGTTCTACTTCATCCATGAGGTTCGAGGCTCCTTGGGGTGTCTTGGACCATTTTTTCCTGCTTGGCTCTGACGTTGAGGTTCGGGTCATTTTTCTTCTTGGTGGATTTACCCTAGGGGGCTCAATTTCGATTCTGACAGGGTTTACTTCTGGTTCTTGTGCCTCAGGGTTAACGAAATTATCCCATGCTATCTGCTGCCTATATAGCTCATGAATGATGATTAGTTTTATTAACCCCTGGTGACTAACCACTGCTTGGGGATTATTGGCTTTCCTTAATCGAACAGCAGTATCATGCAATACGGAATTCAAAAAGGCAAGCAAATTAATTGATTTTTTTTGTTAAGTGCAACTAAAATTTTGAGTTGTCGAGGTTTAACTACATCCCGATGTCCTTTGCATGTAATAAAATTTTGGATGAATGCCGCCAGCTCCTGCCATGGCTGGTGTAAAGAGGCAGGGTTAATCCCTCTATTTTTTCGTTCCAACAGTTCATCCGCGTCTTGGTATGCTGCTACTGCTTCTCTCAGGAGGAGATGATTTTCTACCCATCTTTCTCCTTGCGTTGGTATTCCAGAAACTTCCGCGATAATTCCCTCTATAACTGGTATAGTTCGGCCTTTAACTCTAGTTTTCCCTTCCTGCAGATTTTGCAAAAATTTGATATCCATTCTCGTGTTGAATCCTTGTAGTTTGTGTACATATGTCAGCCATCCAGCTCGATGGAGGATGGCACTCACTGCCTCTCAAATTGGAAAGTTTTCAGGCTCGCTTCGAAGGGTATTTCCTCCCATAACTGATATGCACTTTTCCTCTGATTATTTTTCTTCTTGGCTCTGTTGTTTCAGCTGGATGTTGTCTGCAAGCGGAAAAGATATTGCGGCTCTGCGTAGATAATCTTCATGCCTTAATTGTAGTGTTCCTCTGGTCTTATCGATGTGTCTGATGAGATTTGTGCAAGGATTTCACATGCTTGCCGAATTAAGGCCAATTACACCCCCTCCCTCAAAGAAAGGGCGCCCACGCCCTCAAGTATAGGAGAGATTTGGTCGCTTATGAATGCAGACAGGGGAATTTCAAAATTTGGTAATGATAATATGCGTGTGAAGGAACAGGCGGTTGAGTAATTACTAACATATGCGGTAAAAAGGTCAAATTTAGAAGTTTTCATAATTTTATCTTGTGCGGAAGTGACCAGAAAGTGAGAGGAAATAGCATAGCCATTATTGCGATATGATGTCCTTGCACGACTAAAAATTTATGACGGAAGCAAGACTGGGTCAAGTAATGATTGGCGTTGTCATTCGGAAGTTCAAAATATGTAAACATATCTTTGTTAGATATTCTTATGGTAGGTCATGATTATTACTAATTCAAGTAATAGCTTGTGGTTGAAAAATGGAAGACAACGGTTATATAAAAGCAATTGGCTATTGAAGGAGCATACTTGCATACCACAAGCCAGGCCACTGCTTCCAGCAGGCATTCATAGCCTCGACAAGGTTGCTATTATAACCCGAAAAATGAGCCAAGATCCTTATGTAAGAATAGTTGTTTTGCCAATTTTATGGAGAGATCACCATGCTGGTATGGTGGCCAGATAACCATGGTGCCACTCACTAGAGTTGTAGCAAAGTGATCAGACAAGATCGTGATGAGACCTCCTGTCCTTCAAGTTATTAAGAAGGTCATTACCCTGGTGTGGTGGCCGTAATGGGCATGTCACTTGCTACACCCTTATGAACTTGGTAGGTTGGCTCATGATGAGACCCCCTATCATCTCTTAAGATTTGCATGTAAATGTAGTACTTCCTTTTGAATTGTAGCATCTTGATCTATAAGGAGGTCACTATGTTGGTGTGGTAGTGAGATAGTCACAATGTCATTCACTAGAATTGTAACAAAGTGATCAGGTTGACTTGTGATGAGACCTCCTGTCCTTCTAGTAGATGAGAAGGTCATTACCCTGGTGTGGTAGCCATAATGGGCATGTCACTTGTTAAACCCTTATGATCATGGTAGGTTGGCTCGTAATGAGACCCCCTATCCTCTTTTAAGATCTGCATGAACACATAATGATTGTTAAGGGAGGTTCATTGACTCCTTAAGAGTGATGGATGGTGAAAGAAGAAAAAAAAAAAAACCAATACCATTAATACCCCTTGTTCCATTTCTTCAGGCTGTAGAGACATATTACTAGAATAGCACAAAAAGATATATCATCATAAGGTCATGTATTGTTTGATATCATATTTGAACTGTGGGTGACTTTAGCCTTTCATTTCATGTGTGCATAATGTCAGCTTCCTGTTTTAAGAATTATAGTGCCAAAGGGTCATCATATTTGTAATTTTACCAATTTCCCTCTCTCTTCCAACTATCATTCCCTACTCAAGGTTACTCAATTACAAAAATAATGGCTATTTAAGTTTGTCGGACATTAGTTGTTCAAATATTGAGCAGCAATTTTTCAAAGATTTCTCGGCATTAAAAACACTCAAAAACGGTTGTTCAATTTGAATGAACAGCAGCCGTTCAAAAATGGAACAGCAGTTGTTCGAGAATTGAACAGCAAAAATAAAAACACAGTAGTGAACAGCTGTTTAGTTCGACTGAACAGCAGCCATCCAAGAAGTGAACAGCAGCTATTCAAGAATTGAACAACAGACTTAAAAATGTGAAACGGTTGTTCAATTGTGGTTGAATCGGCAGTCGTTCAAAGACTGAACAACAATTTCCACGAATTGAACAACAAAATTAAAAACACAGCAAAAATTTGTTCAATTTGGTTGAACTGCGGCCGTTAAAAAATTTAACAGCAGTTGTTCTCGAATTGAACAGAAAAAAGTTGTTCAATTTGGTTGAACTGCGGTCGTTCAAAAATTGAACAGTAGTTGTTCTCGAATTGAACAACAAAATTAAAAACACCAACGAACAGTTGTTCAGTTCGACTGAACAACAGTCGTTCAAAGATGGAACAGCAGTTGTTCACAAATTGAACAGCAAAGTTAAAAAAACATAAAAATGACTATTCAATTTTGGTTGAATCAGTGGTCATTCAAAGACTGAACAGCAGTTGTTCCCGAATTGAACAACAAAAATAAAAACACCGCAGATGGTTGTTCCGTTGAGCTACATTCGTTTAGAGATTGAGTGACAGTTGTCTGTGAATTGAACAACAAAAAGAAAAACACAGCGAACGTCTGTTCCATTTGACTGAATATCAACCGTTCAAATATTGAACAGTAGCCATCCACGAATCAAACAGAAAAAATGAAAAAAAACATAGCAAATGGACGGATGTTCAATTGAACAGCAGCTATTTTCGAATTGAATAGCAATAAAAACAAATCTTACAAGGAAAATGAATTGCAAATGGGAAGAATGTACAACAAGACAAAACAATTATATACATTATTTACAACTGATGCTGTCAAACCTCACATGTACTTGAGTTTGTGGGGTTGTCACCCCCTTGCACCACAACTTGGATGGTGGGATCATTTCGTGCATGTTGACAAAAATATTCTTTCGTGAGAGGTTTGCGATAGAGGTGGACTATGTGCCCGTTAACTCGAAATGTTGAACCAGACCCATCTATGGTGGTCAAGGTGAGGGTACCATTACTATGTACTTCCTGAATCTCATATGGACCGAGCCACCTTGTTTGCATTTTTCCTGGAAAGTCTTGGAATCTGGAGTCATAGAGGAGTGCCCAATATCATTTTTGAAATACCTTCCTTTTTATTAGGTTTTCGTGCCACTTGGCTCATTGTTGTTGAATGATCGTTGTGCGTTGCAGGGCAAGCAGTCGAATTTCGTCGAGTTTATTTATTTGCTGGAGTCTTTTAGCTTGAGTTATGTTAAGTCCAATCCCACTTCCTAGGCTGTTCTCGGAATTTTAATTTCGAACTCAATAAGGAAGATAGGTTCTCTCCCAAATACTAGATGATATGGTGAATATCCAATGTTATTTCGTCGGGTTTTTCGATAAGCCCATAAAGCTTCTAGTAGTCTAGTGGCCCCGTCCCAGTGGTGGGCTGCTACTGTATTGGTAAGGATTGGCTCCAGGACTTTGTTAGTGCTTTCAACTTGCCCATTGGCCTGCGGGTGGTAAGGAGACGTAACTCTGTGAATGATATGGTGATTTCTTAAGGTATATGTGATCTTATTGCCTGTGAATTGTGCCCCCCCATCGGTTATCACTTCCCTTGGCAAGCCATATCGTACGAATAGTTCAAGAGAAAATTAATTACTAATTCTTCCGTGGCTCTTAACAAGGCCACTACTTCTACCCATTTGGTGACATAATCTGTGGCAACTAATATGTGGGCTTTCTGTTTTGATGGTGGGTTCAATGGCCCAACGAAGTCCAACTCCCATCGTTCAAATGGTTCCACCACCAATTGTGGTTGTAGCGGCATTTCATTAGCTTGGCCTGGGCGGTCTATTCTTTGGCATCTATCGCAGGCCTGGACATACTTCTTTGCGTCTTTGAAAATCGTAGACCAATAATAGCCTAATTGCAACACTTTATGCCTTTTCCATCATTCTACGAAGTGGCCACCACAGGGTTCATCGTGACAGTCTCGTAACATGTCATAGATTTCATCTTCCCTTATGCATCTGCGTATGTGCATATCGGCCCCTGTATGGAATAGTTATCCTCCAATCCAAGAGAATCTTGCGTTGCACTGTACAATCAATTTTCGTTCTTTCGCCGTTAAATGTCTAGGTAGCTTCCCCACTGCCAGATAATTTGCCACATCTTCATACCATGGTGTTTTGGCTGCTACAGCAAACAGCTGTTCGTCAGGGAATTGATCGTCAACTGTTAGAATGTCATCTATATTGGGGACTCTGGATAGGAATTATGTGACCACATTTTCCTTCCCTATATGGTCTTTGATCATTATATTGAATTCCTGCAACAACAGTAGCCAACGAGTTATTCTCCCATTCGTGATTGGTTTATTAGCTAAATATCTAATAGCAGAGTGGTCAGTATACAAGAACACTTGATATCCGGTTATATAGTGCCTGAATTTATTGATAGCATAAATGACAGCCAAGAATTGTTTTTCAGTCACTGTATAATTTAATTCGGCAGGAGTAAGGTTTTTTCTGATATAATAAATAGCATAAGGATTCTGGTCTTCTTCTTGGCCAAGGACTTCTCCTATTGCTGTATCAGATGCATCGGAAGAGATGTGAAAGGGAAGTTTCCAATTAGGACCTCGTAGGATTGGTGCTGTTGAGACCAGTCTCTTCAAGTCTGTAAAAGCGATGTCACATTTTTCAGTCCAATATTGGAATTCAACATCGCCAGTCAATGAATATAGAAGTGCAGCTATCTGTGAGAAATTTTTTATAAATCTGCGATAATATCCTGCATATCCCAGAAAATTGTGTACCTCTGTTTGTGTACAAGGTGTGGCCAACAGAAGGATTACCTCTATTTTAGCTGGATCTACCTGTATTCCAGCTGTAGAAATGTAGTGACCTAGGATTACCCCTCAGTCATCATCATGTGGCATTTTTCATTGCTTAGACATAGTCTAGTAGTAATACATCGTTCTAAAAAAATTTCTATCGTTTCTAGAGCTTGATCAAATTATTCCTCATAGGGTGTAAAATCATCCATATAGATTTCAATTCCTTCATTTATTAAGTCAGAAAAAATTCTAATTATGGCTCTCTGAAATGTTGCTAGGGCATTACATAATCCAAACGGTAAAAATCTGTAAGCAAAAGTGCCCCATGGGCAGGTAAAGGTTGCCTTATCTTGGTCTTCGGGAGCTATTTATATTTGATTGTATCCACTGAATCCTTCAAGAAAAGAGAAGAACCGTTTCCCAACCAATTTGTCAAGGACTTGGTCAATGAAGGGAAGGGGGAAATGGTCTTTCTGTGTTGCCTTATTTAATTCTCTGTAATCTACGCAGATTCTCCACTTCCCATTATTTTTAGGGATGACCACCAAAGGGGAGACCCATTTGCTATCTGAAATAGTGTTGGAAATATGATGCAATGTGTTGTCCTTGATGGCAACCTACTTGATAAAGTTGATGGAAACCTACTTGATGAAGTTGTCCTTGATGGAAACTGACTTGTCCTATTATTTAATGATGTAAATATGATGTATCTACAGAACAGTTCAGATGTAATGGAGAAAGGAATTCCTGTAAGGGCCAGAGCAATGATGAAAATGGTATGTCACAAAGCATACGCGGGTTTGTAAAGGCGAAGTAGCGTATGTACGCAGAAAAGTACATGCCAAGTAGCGTATGCCTATTTTCACTCTAAATTTATAAAACCAGGGGAATTTACCATGGTATTGGCACACAGTATTGAGCGTTGGACTATCTATTTGATCCCATCCAGGAATACCATCAGCGGTTGAATGGTTTTGACTCATGGTATTGACAAAGGCTAAATCTATATAAGGAGAAGAAGATCATAGTGCAAGTGTGTGCATAGGTTTGGGCTTTAATGAATACTTCACTCTGAAGTATATCTGCATGGAATGGAAACAGTTTATTGATTTATCTGAATTAATAATGTACCTATGAAGAAAATGATGAAGAGGGATCTCTAGATCCGAAAATGACTATTCTAGATCTGTTTATGGAATGTTTAGATCTGTGATCTGGCGAATCTTTGCTGAAGTAAAGGATGAGATCTGAGTTGTTTATCTGATCTGAAGAGCTGCACAGTCCTGAAAAGTTTCAGATATATACGCAGGTTCGTTTCATGAAAAGTGCGTGTATACGCGGATCCTCTTAAAGAAAAGCGCGTATGGCAGTTAGGGTTTCTGAAGAATAAAATGCATTGAAGTATACGCAGGTTTGTCTCTATGAAAGCGCGTATGTACGCAGGTTCAGTGAAGTAAAAGCGTGTATGGAATCTAGGGTTTGCTGAAGTATGTGGAATGAATTGTCTAATCTGTTTTGTTTTCTTACTGCTATCTGTAAATGATGTATTCATACAGATCTGGGTTGTTTGAATGTTGATAATGTTGTTGATTAAAGATCAAGTTGTTGGTTGATTGGTTGATGATTCAATGAATGAATTGATGGGGTTATAAGTTTCAGTTTGATGAATGTTGAGCTTAAATGTGTGGAGTGGGTCCAGTCTGAAAATCTGATGAAAAGTGGCTTACAAGGTATGTTGTATGGAAGCTGATGGATCCAGTATGAAAATTGATGAAACGTGGTCTGCAGTGGTGCTGAGGGTCGAAGCCTTCAATAAGGGGGTTGTAGCTCCCTTCCCGTGGTAGCTGGTAAACGAGAGCAGGGGGCAGTAGCTCCCTTCCAGGAGAGGCTGGTGAACGAGAGCAGGGGGTAGTAGCTCCCTTCCAGGAGAGGCTGGTAAACGAGATCAGGGGGTTGGAGCTCCCTTCCAATGGTGGCTGGAGAACGAGAGAAGGTTGCAGCCTTCTACATGTGGGTGCCTGCGTGCTGGTATGAGTATGCGCCAGTACAAAATTGTAAGAAGTTTTCTTTATAATAAATATTGAATACAGAGACGACAACAACGGTGGTTTTCTCTCGAATTGGGTTTCCACCTTAAATACTGGTTTTCATGTGTGTTGCTTATGTGTGATGGTTTATTATCTTATTACTGCACATGTTTACTACTTACTAAACATCCGATGAATGAATGATGCAATGATCTAAGCAAAGAATTAAATTCATAATAAGATCTCTGGACATACGCAAGTTTTCATGATATCTGCGTGTATACGCGAGTTTGTTCAAGAAAATAGCGTATGGGTTTTAGAGAAAGAAAAAGTTAAAAGTTTTGTGCCCGCCTAACACCGATCTACCCCCCTCCCCCAAACATTTTTCCCCAAAAATTGGTATGAGAGGAGGTCTTTTGAAGGAGCTTTATCGCTGAAGTGCAGATCCGTCACAATGGGAAGGAAGCAAACGAAGAAGGCTACTCCAAGGAAAGGAGATATCCTGAAAACATGTGCAGCAGAAAATGAAGAAGATGAAATAGGTATTGATTGTTGTTCTTGTGATTCACTTTCTTGTGCATGCAATGGTGAAGATAGTGAAAGTAATGTTATGGATCTAGAAGAAGCTCTCAAGATTAAAGTTGAAAATCAACAAAGATTATTTAATGAGAGAGAATCTATCTACAAAGATATGATCTCTCGAATGAATGGACAGATAAACAAGTATCAAAGGTTGTACAATGAAGTAACCAATCACAGTGAAGGACTTGAAGCATAAATCATCTCTCTGAAAGAAGATCTGAAAAAATCAAATAAGAAGAATGAAGAACTTCTACAAACATTTGAAGAACAAGAAAATGGGTTGAAGGAAGAGATTTTAAAATTGAAAGATCAAGTAGAAGAAGGAAAAAGGGTCGAAGAAATTTTGGAGGTTGAGGTAAACATTTTAAAAGGTAAATTAGAAGAAAAAGATAAAATCTTGAGGTTTCAAGATAGTACTAAGATTCTGGACAATATTCTTAGTAGTCAAAGGTCTCCTTCTGTTAAATTTGGTCTTGGTTTTCATGAAAATGTTAAAGGAGAATCTAGTTCACAAGAAAGTGCTAAAGATTCAAAGGATATCAATGCAAAACCTGAAGTGTTGAAAGAAACAAAAGGTCAACCGACAATCTTGAACTCTCAAAAGAAATCATTCCCTCCTTTGATCAATAATGTTGAATGCTTTAAATGTCATAATTATGGGCATGTTGCAGCCAATTGCAGAAGCAGATTGTTTCAGTCACAAACAAACAGATTCTACACAGAAAGGTACTCAGGTTTCTTTAAGGGATATTGTTTTTCATGCAGCAAGTATGGTCATAAAGCAGCTGATTGCAATAGAAGATAGAATAGAAAAACACATTATGATCCATATGCTTATTTTTCTGGTCACACAAGATGTTATGCTTGTAACAAGTATGGACATGTAGAAAAAGAATGCAGGTTGAACAGATCTGAGAAATTGGATAATTTCCAGCACACAATAAGAAATTTCAAGAAAAGCTGGAAAAAGAAGGAGGACCGGTCAAAAACGTAGGGGATAATAATCCTACTGCATTCATCCGCTTCTAAAGCTTACTTCTCATAATGACTGCAGGAGTGATGTGAGATACATTATAGGGAGTAGTAATGTATCATCACAGGGGGAGCAATATATGGTGATTCCCATGGTTGGTTTGATAATTCTGGTTGTGTTTATTTCTAACAGTGCATCTAATGTGACAACAGAAGACAGGTACAGAATGTATAAATCCAGAAGAAGAAGGAGTGTGAAATTTTCAGTATTTCACTTTCCATACGCGGGTTTCGTGAACTAAAGCCGCGTATACAGGCGAGTTCCGTTGTAGACAGAATCGTATGTTTTTTTGATAAGAAAAATAGTGAGTCAAGCTCAAGAACAGGAGCACAGTTTCAGGGGGAGCATTAGCCTTGCTGAGAGTAATGCATTGTTGGCATTATGATGGTTCTGAAATATGATCTCTCTCCTGAGGACTTTTTGGTATTGGTTATAAAAATTCATATTTGTAATTTGATGAAAAAGTTATGTTGAGACCTATGATGTAAATTGTAATATTCAGTCATGAAAGGATTTGTTCAAATTTTTAAAACCCACTTGGTTGGGTAGTTGAGTCAAAATTTGTAAACCCACTTGGTTGGGTACTTGAGTCACATATGTAAATCCACTTGGTTGGATCATTAATGTAAGTATGAAGTCCTTGGTGATAGGAAAGGTCATAGAGTCATGTACTTCATTGAAAAATATGTTTGAAGATTCAGCGTGAACTCGGGGGGAGCATGGTAACTTCAGTGCAAATCAGATCTACAGAACTCTTCTTTCTACAAGAAAAGAAAAACCTTGTTTTGATATTGATCTGCCCTTTGCCCTTGATGTCAAAGGGGGAGAGTATCATGGTGTTTGAATAATGGTTATAATCAATGTATCTATCTGTTGTGGTGATCAAACACCATCATGGTTTCCATCAAGTCCAAAGGGGGATATTGTTGGCAATATGATGCAATGTGTTGTCTTTTACCGAACCTACCATAAAGTTGATGCTAACCTTACTTGATGAAGTTGTCCTTGATGGAAACTGACTTGTACTATTTGTTAATGATGTAAATATGACGTATCTACAGAGCAGTTCAGATGTAATGGAGAAAGGAATTCCTGTAAGGGCTAGAGAAATGATGAAAATGGTATGTCACAAAGCATACGCGGGTTTGTAAAGGTGAAGTAGCGTATGTACGCAGAAAAGTACGTGCTAAGTAGCGTATGCCTATTTGCACTCTAAATTTATAAAACCAAGGGAATCTACCATGGTATTGGCACATAGTATTGAGCGCTAGACTATCTATTTGATCCCGTCTAGGAATACCATCAGTGATTGAGTGGTTTTGACTCATGGTATTGACAAAGGCTAAATATATATAAGGAGAAGAAGATCATAGTGCAATTGTGTGCATAGGTCTGGGCTTTAATGAATACTTCACTCTGAAGTATATATACATGGAATGGAAACAGTTTATTGATTGATCTGAATTAATAATGCACCTATGAAGAAAATGATGAAGAGGGATCTCTAGATCCAAAAATGACTATTCTAGATCTGTTTATGGAATGTTTAGATTTGTGATCTGGCGAATCTTTGCAGAAGTAAAGGATGAGATCTGAGTTGTTTATCTGATCTGAAGAGTTGCACAGTCCTGAAAAGTTTTAGATATATACGCAGGTTCGTT
Organism: Pinus albicaulis; assembly: GCA_034641835.2. NCBI lineage: Eukaryota > Viridiplantae > Streptophyta > Pinopsida > Pinales > Pinaceae > Pinus > Pinus albicaulis. The sequence continues at coordinate 713,982,278 of CM076580.1, read as the reverse complement.
TCATGAAAAGTGCATGTATATACAGATCCTCTTAAAGAAAAGCGTGTATGGCAGTTAGGGTTTCTAAAGAATAAAATGCACTGAAGTATACATAGGTTTGTCTCTATGAAAGCATGTATGTACACAGGTTCAGTGAATTAAAAGCGTGTATGGAATCTAGGGTTTGTTGAAGTATGTGGAATGAATTGTCTGATCTATTTTGTTGTCTTACTGCTATCTGTCAATGATGTATTCATACAGATTTGGGTTGTTTGAATGTAGACTATGCTGTTGATTAAAGATCAAGTTGTTGGTTGATTGGCTGATGATTCAATGAATGAATTGATGGGGTTATAAGTTTCAGTTTGATGAATGTTGAGCTTAAATGTGTGGAGTGGGTCCAGTCTGAAAATCTGATGAAAAGTGGCCTACAAGGTATGTTGTATGGAAGCTGATGGATCCGGTATGAAAATTGATGAAACGTGGTCCATGGTGGTGCTGAGAGTCGAAGCCTTCAGTGAGGGGGTTGTATCTCCCTTCCAGTGGTAGCTGGTAAATGAGAGCAGGGGGTAGTATCTCTCTTCTAGGAGAGGCTGGTAAACGAGAGCAGGGAGTTGTAGCTCCCTTCCAGGAGGGTCTGGTAAACGAGAGAAGGTTGTAGCCTTCTACAGGTGGGTGCCTACGTGTTGGTATGAGTCTACGCAAGTACATGGTTGTAAGAAGTTTTCTTTATAATAAATATTGAAGACAGAGACGATGAAAACGGTGGTTTTCTCCCGAATTGGGTTTCCACCTTGAATACTGGTGTTCATGTGTGTTGCTTATGTGTGATGGTTTATTCTGTTATTACTGCACATGCTTACTGCTTACTAATCATCTGATGAATGAATGATGCAATGATCTAAGTAAATAATTAAATGCATAATAAGAGCTCTGGACATACGCAAGTTTGCTTAAGGATATCTGCATGTATACGCAAGTTTTGTTTAGTAAAGTAGCGTATGGGTTTTAGAGAAAGAAAAAGTAAAAAGTTTTCAGTCAGATCTAATACTGATTCACCCCCGCCCCCCCCCCTCTCGGTGTTTTCCCAACACTTGGAGGTATGAGAGGAGGTCCTTGAAGAGCAATTGACAGAGGATCCGTCACGATGGGAAGGAAAGAAAAGAAGAAGGCTACTCAAAGAAAGGAGATATCTCAGAAAACATGTGCAGCAGAAAATGAAGAAGATGAAACAGGTATTGATTGTTGTTCTTGTGATTCACTTTCTTATGCATGCAATGGTGAAGATAGTGAAAGTAATGTTATGGATCTAGAAGAAGTTCTCAAGATTAAAGTTGAAAATCAACAAAGATTATTTAATGAGAGAGAATCTATCTACAAAGATATGATCTCTCGAATGAATGGACAGATAAACAAGTATCAAAGGTTGTACAATGAAGTAACCAATCACAGTGAAGGACTTGAAGCATAAATCATCTCTCTGAAAGAAGATCTGAAAAAATCAAATAAGAAGAATGAAGAACTTCTACAAACATTTGAAGAACAAGAAAATGGGTTGAAGGAAGAGATTTTAAAATTGAAAGATCAAGTAGAAGAAGGAAAAAGGGTCGAAGAAATTTTGGAGGTTGAGGTAAACATTTTAAAAGGTAAATTAGAAGAAAAAGATAAAATCTTGAGGTTTCAAGATAGTACTAAGATTCTGGACAATATTCTTAGTAGTCAAAGGTCTCCTTCTGTTAAATTTGGTCTTGGTTTTCATGAAAATGTTAAAGGAGAATCTAGTTCACAAGAAAGTGCTAAAGATTCAAAGGATAACAATACAAAACCTGAAGTGTTGAAAGAAACAAAAGGTCAACCGAAAATCTTGAACTCTCAAAAGAAATCATTCCCTCCTTTGATCAATAATGTTGAATGCTTTAAATGTCATAATTATGGGCATGTTGCAGCCAATTGCAGAAGCAGATTGTTTCAGTCACAAACAAACATATTCTACACAGAAAGGTACTCGGGTTTCTTTAAGGGATATTGTTTTTCATGCAGCAAGTATGGTCATAAAGCAGTTGATTGCAATAGAAGAAAGAATAGAAAAACACATTATGATCCATATGCTTATTTTTTTGGTCACACAAGATGTTATGCTTGTAACAAGTATGGACATGTAGAAAAAGAATGCAGGATGAACAGATCTAAGAAATTGGATAATTTCCAGCACACAATAAGAAATTTCAAGCAAAGCTGGAAAAAGAAGGAGGACCGGTCAAAAACGTAGGGGATAATAATCCTACTGTAGTCATCCACTTCTAAAGCTTACTTCTCATAATGACTGCAGGAGGGATGTGAGATACATTATAGGGAGTAGTAATGTATCATCACAGGGGGAGAAATAGATGGTGACTCCCATGGTTGGTTTGATAATTCTGGTTGTGTTTATTTCTAACAATGCATCTAATGTGACAACAGAAGACAGGTACAGAATGTATAAATCCAGAAGAAGAAGGAGTGTGAAATTTTCAGTATTTCACTTTCCATACGCGGGTTTCGTGAACTAGGCGCGTGTACACGGGGATCGTTGTAGACATGAGCGTGTGTTTTGATAAAACGTTGGGTCAAGCTCAGCGAGGCACGGTTTTAGGGGCAATGACATGCTGAGAGTAATGTATTTTTGGAATTATGATGGTTCTGAAATATGATCTCTCTCTTGAGAATTTTTGGTATTAGTTGTAAAAATTCATATTTGTGGTCTGATGAAAAGGTTATGTTGAGACCTATGATGTAAATTGTAATATTCAGTCATGAAAGGATTTGTTCAAAATTGTGTAAACCCACTTGGTTGGGTACTTGAGTCACATATGTAAATCCACTTGGTTGGATCATTAAAGTAAGTATGAAGTCCTTGGTGATAGGAAAGGTCATAGAGTCATATACTTCATTGAAAAATATGTTTGAAGATTCACCGTGAACTTAGGGGGAGCATGGTAACTTTAGTGCAAATCAGATCTACAGAACTCTTCTTTCTACAAGAGAAGAAAAACCTTGATTTGATTTTGATCTGCCCTTTGCCCTTGATGTCAAAGGGGGAGAGTATCATGGTGTTTGAATAATGGTTATAATCAATGTATCTATCTGTTGTGGTGATCAAACACCATCATGGTTGCCATCAAGTCCAAAGGGGGAGATTGTTGGCAATATGATGCAGAGTTTTGTCCTTGATGGCAACCTACTTGATAAAGTTGATGAAAACCTACTTGATGAAGTTGATGAAAACTGACTTGTCCTATTTTTTAATGATGTAAATCTGATGTATCTACAGAGCAGTTCAGATGTAGTGGAGAAAGGAATTCCTATAAGGGCCAGAGCAATGATGAAAATGGTATGTCACAAAGCATACGCGGGTTTGTAAAGGCGAAGTAGCGTATGTACGTGAAAAAGTACGTGCCAAGTAGCGTATGCCTATTTGCACTCTAAATTTATAAAACCAGGGGAATTTACCATGGTATTGGCACACAGTATTGAGCGCTGGACTATCTATTTGATCCCGTCCAGGAATACCATCAGTGGTTGAGTGGTTTTGACTCATGGTATTGACGACAAAGAGCTAAATCTATATAAGGAGGAAGAAGATCATAGTGCGAGTGTGTGCATAGGTTTGAGCTTTAATGAATACTTCACTACCGAATTATGTACGCGGAATGAAGGCAAATTTATTGATTGATACGAATTAATAATGTACCTATACGAATTAATAATGCACCTATAGAAGAAAATGATGAAGAGCGATCTCTAGATCCGAAAATGACTATTCTAGATCTGTTTATGGAATGTTTAGATACGCGGTACGGAAAATCTTTAACGAGTAAAGGTGAGATGCGGGTTGTTTATACGTACGAAGAGCGCACGGGTGCAAAAAGTTTAGGATATACGCAGGTTTGTTTCATGAAAAGCGCGTGCATACGTGCATCCTCTTAAAGAAAAGCGCGTATGGCAGTTAGGGTTTCTAAAGAATAAAATGCACTGAATTATATGCAGGTTTGTCTCTATGAAAGCGTGTATGTACGTAGGTTCAGTGAAGTAAAAGCGCGTATGGAATCTAGGGTTTGCTGAAGTATGTGGAATGAATTGTCTGATCTGTTTTGCTGACTTACTGTTATCTGTCAATGATGTATTCATACAGATCTGGGTTGTTTGAATGTTGATTATGTTGTTGATTAAAGATCAAGTTGTTGGTTGATTGGTTGATGATTCAATGAATGAATTGATGGGGTTATAAGTTTCGATTTGATGAATGTTGAGCTTAAATGTGTGGAGTGGGTCCCGTTTGAAAAATACGATGAAAAGTGGCCTACTAGGTATGTTGTGTAGAGCGCGGTGGATCCGGTGTGAAAATTGATGAAACGTGGTCCCGTGGTGGTGTTGGGTAGAAGCCTTCGGTGGGGGGTTGTAGCTCCCTTCCGGTGGTAGGTGGTAGCGAACGGAGTTGTGGCCCCCTTCGAGAAGCTTGTAAACGAGCGCAGAGTGACAGCTCCCCTTCTAGGAGAAGGCCCGAGCGCGAGAGCAGGGGATTGTAGCTCCCTTCCAGGAGAGGTTGGTAAATGAGAGAAGGTTGTAGCCTTCTGCAGGTGGGTGCCTGCGTGATGGTATGAGTCTGCACCAGTACATGGTTGTAAGAGGTTTTCTTTATAATAAATATTGAAGACAGATATGATGGCAACGGTGGTTTTCTCCCGAATTGGGTTTCCACCTTAAATACCGGTGTTCATGTGTGTTGCTTATATATGATGATTTATTCTGTTATTCTGCACAGATTCTGCACATACTTCACAACACTAAACATACGGTAAATGAGTGATCACAGTAGTCTGAAAGTAAAAAAATTAAATGCATAATAAGAGCTACGGACATACGCAAGTTTTAACCGAGATATCCGCGTGTATACGCGAAGTTTTAATCGATAAAAAAGTAGCATGTGGGTTTTAGAAAAAAAGTAAAAGTTTTAGGTCGGCTCTAATCTTGCGTTCACCCCCCCCCCCCCCCCTCTTAGTATTTTTCCCAACAAATAGGATAAATTAAATTTACATGTAACATTTTTTTCAGGTCCTCTTTTACAACCTCTTTTAAATGCAGGTTTAATCTTCATTGGGGTTGTCTAACGGGGTGTGTTTCCCTATCAGTATAGATGTGGTGCGTGCACAGTTGTGGGTCCAAGCCCTTCATGTCTTTGTAGTCCCACGCAAATGCAGCTTGGTGCTTCTGGAGGACTTTTATGAGTTTCTGTGTTTGGTTGTCATCCAAGCTTCCATTAATATTCAGAACCTTTCCTGGTTTGATCTCAATAGGTATGCTGTCACGAACAGCGGTTGTGGAGATATGTTGAGTCTTGAAGTCCATCACAGGGTCCTCTTGATCTTCATGTTTGAGGATTTTTTTCATCATTTGGAATTTCATATTTTCAAGCTTGGGTGACTGATTCATAAAGTTATCAATCACATCATCTTCAGTTTGATCCTTGAATTCGAGAGCTTCTACTAGTGTCAGAGGTGGACGGATGTTTTTCTCCCAATATTTATCTGGGTGCTTGTGATTTTTACAGTGGGCAGGCTTGGTTTGGCAGGCAGATAAATAATGATATTTTTTATAGAGTCTCCTCTAGTGATATTCATGCTACCTGCTCAACAGCCTATGTAAGCATCTGTTGTGGCCAGCCAAGGCTGCCCAAGAATCAATGGGTGCCCTTCCATCCTAATTTTTGAATTAATGACTAAAAAATTAGTTGGGTATTCCCATGAGTCCATAGAGACCATGATGTCTTTCACTATACCTTACGGTCTGATAATAGATTTTTCAGCTAGTTCCAAAAGTGTAGCCGTAGGTTCTAAAGCTGATATGCCCAGTTTTTCGCAAGCTTCTGTAGTTAGGATGTTAATGGCTACCCCCAGGTCAACCAATGTGTTTGGAAATGAGTGTCCAGAAATTTGCATGGTTACAATGGGGTTTCTTGGGTCTTCATATTTTACAGGTGATTCCCTACCTAACAATAAGTCAGATAGCATTCCTACCACATGAACGGTGGGTGCAACCATTGTCTTCTTAAAAAAAAAAAATTCCACATAATTCTTTGATTGTCTTTGCATAGATGGCAATGTCTTGGATGGCCTGGAGAAGAGAAATTTTGATACAAAGGTTTCTTAATTCCCCCAGGATGTCAAAATATGGAGTGATTATAGGCCTGGGTAGGTTTAATCTCTCAGGAAATGGAGGCGGAGTCACCCTAAGTTCTTCAAGTCTTTGTTGATCAATTGTTTCCTTATCTTTACATGTTTATGTTATATTCTTTAGGCTAGGCTCTATGGAGGTTTCAACTTGGGACTGAGGTGGAGTTGTGACCTCTATAGGTAATATGGTATGTCCTGATCTTAACCTAAATTCATTGCACTGTTTCTGTTCGCAATTAGGTTTTGGATATTCTATGATCTGAATTAGTTGAACTGGTTTGTTATTGGGATTAGGATTGGGTTGGGCTGGAAATTGAGAGCGTATAGCAGGCTGCTGGTTATGTTGAATTGGGTAGGGAGCTGGAAATTGTTGGGTTACTGATCCTATCAGCAGATTGGCCATTCCCATAGGTCGCTGCCAGTTCCAATTGGTGTTTTGAGTAGGAGGTTTTGGCCATTGGTTTTGATACGGGACATTCTACCAATAAGGGGAAGAGAAAGGGAAGTTCTACCAATTACTCCCTGATGGAGTTTGCGTAGGCCAAGGTGGCATAGGAAACTCTTGTTTTGGCCAAGTTGGGAAGGGGTTTTGAGTCTGTCAAGTTGTTGCAAGGTTTTTATGGCTGAATTGCGGCAGCGGAAATTATTGAGGCAGGTCTTGTGGTATGCCAGGTCGTGCTTGCCATTTTCGACGTTGATTCATTAAATAGACTAGCTATTTTTCTTCTTATGCTTCCTTGTAGACGCCTTTCGGCCCGGGAAGTGAAGGACACTGATCTGTGGTATGATCCTTAGTGCATATAGCATAGGTCTGAACCATGTCTAAAGGACACTCCCTCTGGCTGTGCTTCTTCTGACATCTTGGGAAAAAGATGGCCAGATTTTGTTTTGCTATAGCTTGTTTCTGCTTGGCTTGTAAAACATCAAGTTGCGTTGTCAAAGTACCCAGGATGTCAGTTTTGAAATTTTCTAACAGATTTCCAAATTCCGCTCTGGTTACATTTCCATTGGTCTTCTTAAGATCCTTCTTCATAGAATCATGCCCAACAGGTCTATTGCGTGAGCTACCCCGGGAGCATATAATACATAAGGAAATAATCTCGTCGTATTCTTCCTAGTAAAATCTCCCTTCCCTATTATGTTAATCATCTTAACCCATTCTTCCTTCATCCCTTTAAGCATCGTGGCTTTTAAAATTTCCTTGGATAGTGTGGTATATGGGGATCTTTGTAAATTGTATTGAAATCTTTCTACATATTCCTCTAATGTTTCATTGTCTTTTGCAGACATGTTAAAGATTTCGTCTTTTAGGTATCAGGTTCGACAATAGTCTTGGTATTTGGTAAGAAAAATATTCTTCATTTAGTCCCAATTGTTTATAGTTCCCCCTCCTAATCCCATGAACCAACGGAGTGCAGTTCCTTTTAAGTTAGAGGGAAAAAATTTTAGTTTCTGGGGATCAGTGGTGTAGTCATATCCTCTGCATAAGACATCAAATTCAAATAGGAATGCATCAGGATCTTCTGTGGTTAACCCATGAAAGGTGGGGATGTTGTGCAATGGAATGGCTTTCATAGGGGCATTGGCAGCATGATAAAAAATAGGGTATTCTAATGTTGATGTCTGCCTCTGATTCTGATTTTGATTATTTTTCCATCTGATCAAAGAGGTGCCAGAAATCTTCGGGAACTTCTTGATCTGGAGGAGATATTCTAATAGGCTTGGGAGGCAAATGCAGTGGGGGTTTTACAGCACTTCCCTAATCTAGGATCCTAAGTACTTCTGTTTCGATCACTTCTTTAGGGGACTTAGGTTCCGATATTTCTGTGTGAATTCCTCCACTAATTTCTCCCCCTCCTTGTAGGTTGCAAGAGCCTCCCTCTTTTGAAGGGTCAGCGCCTATATGAATGGCAGTCTGTAGGATTTTCTCAGACCCCTCTTTCTCGCAGTGAATCTCGGCATAGGCTATAGATGGTGAGGTTGTTTCCTGAGGGGGTGCATTAGGACTTTGAGTGGAAATAGTTCTAGGTCCTATAGATGCCTGAGATTCAACTTTCCTAATGATTTCGTCTATATATGTTGTTCTTCCAAGGATCACCGGTCCTTTGGATTGTGAGGATGGTTGCGAATGATTTCAAATTGTTTCTATATTTTTCTTCCTATACATAAAACAAGAGCACCTATCCTATGGTTCTTTGTACGACTTGTTGGTGAGCGGGCTAGAGGGCAAGCATGTTGCTTGCCGGTACACAGGTTCTTACCTCTCGTTTTCAATACCTTATTCTTCACAACAATGGAGAAAGATGAATAAAGGAGGTGACTCTTAACACTCTCCATGGAAACGGCGCCAAAATTTTGATGTTGAAAGAGGTGAATTTTTACTGACAACTCTAGTGCTTTCCCATTTAATTATCAACCTATGGTAAGTCTTTTTATTCCAAGAGTGTTGGCACAATACATGCGAGTCAGTTCGTCTAACAGATGTTCCTTGTCACTTATGAGGAATAATTTGCTAACTTCCTGAGCTTGCTTATCCTACGAGGGGTGGCTTGGATAGGTAAGATTGAGCAATAGGATTTTGCATTTATCTAATGGAATTAAATAGCAGTTTAACTGAATCAAACAACAATCTAGAGAAATCAAGCAGAAATTAAATTGAATTCGAAAATAAACTGAAAAGCAATGGAATTGAATGGAACAACAGTCTAACTAAGCTAAACAGTAATGGAATCAAATTGAATCGGCGGTCTAGCTAACTAAGCAGTAATGGAACAGTAGTATAACTAGCTGAGTAGTAATGGAACAGCGGGATAACTAAGCTGAACAGTAATGGAACAGCAGTATGACTGAAGCGAACTAAATAAATTGTACAGCAATTAATTAAGTAATTTTTCAATGGAGTTCTCTTTATGACTTAATTAATAAACATTGATCGATGGTTGAAAACTTCGTTATGCTAGAAGAAGAATGCAATTCATAAAGACAGATAATATTGAAATCAGCTTATTCTACAATATGTAATTCAAGTGCAATGGTAAAAAGAATTGGAACTATCTACTAATAATAAAGTATTGCCGTAAGTCAGAAAATATGATTGTGATTGTCCTACTTCAAGAACGCAATTTCTAACAATCCTGAAGAAAGAGAACTAGATTTGTATTGAATGGAAATATACTTTACAACTGCATCAGATTCTTAAGCATTGGTTCTGAAACTACACAGAGTATGAAAACTTGCGTGGAACTTCCAAAGGTTAGGCCCAAACCACCAGAAGCCCTAGTGCAAGTAGAAACTTCAAAAATTTATTGTTCAAAGCTCTATATTACATCCAGTGATGTTACAAAAACACAATTAGACAGATTGTTCTGATGTGTCTATTACATAATGAATTTTCCTGTCATGTCTCCGACTCTCCTTCTCATCCGTCCTTCGCCCTTTTAAAGGCGATTTCAAAAATGCGAAAGTATTTTCCAAATGATAGCCCGCTGCGCGTGGATGTCGTTTGAGTTCTTGGATTTGAATTCGTCTTTCTGCCTTCTTCCGGCCACTAAGAGTTACCAGGATTCCATATGTTTACGTCCTTTTGTTGGCTTTTGTTTCCTTTTGGTCCAACCATTCTGCCTTCCTGCATGCGAAGATAAGAAAAGTCAATTTTCTATTACAAAAACATCATTTTCATTATTAGTCTAAATGTTCTCGTTTTCATAATATTTTATTCTCTTTATTGCTAATATGAAGAGGGATTCCCCTGAAATTATAACATAATTTGAATTACTTAAGGGTGAGAATCATAACTTAATTTGGGCCCAACAGAGAGACCAAATGTTGAGCATTTAATAATCTTTGGTTGTGTTGTTTATGTTCATGTTCCCAAGGAGGAAAATAAAAAATTTCTCCTCGTGATGGTACTCCTACATTTATGGCTAGTTGTTGAGTCTTTTCTTCAATAAGAGAGACGTTGATCCAAACTTCTACTTTAAATTTATTGAAGGAGAGCCATTGATGTTGTTTCTATATGTAGATGATATGTTTCTAACATGGGATAAAGTTTTAATTTTTCAGTGTAAGAGTCAGTTGGTTTCTAAATTTGAAATGAAGGATCTTGGTATCATGCATTACTATCTCGGATTGTAAATTTGGAAAAAAGCCGAATGGAATATTTGTTGTCCAAGGCAAGTAAACTATAAATATCATTTAGATATTTTTCATGATGTACTACAAGTCCATGGATACTCTGACGGTGATGAATTTGAAGAAGACCTGGGATTGTGACTATGATTTGATTGATCCCTCTATATAGCGCAAATTAATTGGCTCGGTGAATTATCTTGTGAACACCAAGACTGATACTTGTAATGTTATGAACACATTGAGCCAATTCTTGGTTGAGCCCCAAAATGTGCACTAGTTTTCCAAAAATCATATTGAGATATTTATGTGGCACCATTGAATATGGTCTGAGATATTTTTCTAATGGAGAATGGAAGTTGTATGGTTTCGTTGGCGTTGATTTGGTTGGAAGCTCTGATGATAGAAAGAGTACCTATGATTTTTTTTTAGCGTGGGCTATACTATGGTTTCATGGTCTAGTAGAAAACAAACTTTTATTGTTCTGAGAATAGATGAACTTGATTATATAATTGCATGTTTAGCCTATTGTGAAGTTGTGTGGCTTCGAAAATATTTTTCTAGTTCATTTGATCAAGTGTTAGAATCGAACATTATATATTGTGATAATCAAAATTGTGTGAAGCTTTCTGAGAACCCAGTATTCCATGACAGGTCGAAGCACATTGAGATCAAGTATCATTACATCTAGAATATGTTATGCAACCATCTTAAAGAACAAAAGAAAATATGGATCGACGACTTAAAAATTGTCCTCTTCGAGGGGGAAACCTCCTTTACACTACATAAATGAACAATTGTTGGAGGATACAAATGATAAGACCTCCTTGGTATATATAGGATTCTAACGGGTCACAATATAATCAGAGCCTACATAACAATAATAATGTAAGGGAAGAACAATAAAAATAGTGGGATTTTATGGGGCACAATAATAACAACATGGGGGATACACTAAAAATATCAATAATGGGAATACACTAATATTATAGGGACTTAACATGCCCCTCTCCTTCAATAAAGTGTTGTCCTCAATGCTTGAGTAGTTGTGGATGCTTTTGTATAAAATTCTCATCCTTCCATGTGGATTCTTTAGGGAGTAACTTCTTCCACTTTATGAGATGCTCTGAAATTAATCAATTTTGTAGTTGTTGATTTCTTTTTTACGTGACTACTTCAGGCTCAAATATGATTTCTCCTTCTTCTTCAAGTTCTAGCAACACTGTTTGAACTGGGAGCTTGTCACCAATAATCTTCTTTAAGCATGAAACATGGAAAACTAGGTGTACTTGGAAAGATGCGAGCATATCCAATTTGTATGTCATAGTAATAATATTTTGTAACACCTTGTAAGGACCATAGTACTTGGGTGATAATTTATAAGGAACATAGTACTTGGGTGATACACTCCTAGTCTTTAGCTAAATTTCAGGGATTAGTTTCTAACTTTCCTAGATTCTAGGAAATGACTCATCTAATGTAATTATGATACTTTTTGGATAGGATTTAATCCCTATGAGATGTCACGAACTCTATTTTCTATAATTAGTCCACCTCAATTCATTTTTGAGGTTGGATAGTTTTTATTTGCAGTGGAGCTATTGTACAAGCTTTTGTTAATGAAATCAAAGACAGTGTTGCAGACATAGTGTTGAGACTCAAGTGGTATGTCTTTGAGAATTTTTTTTTCTATGTAAACTTATCATATTGAATGTTATGTTATCCATATTTCACATATATTCTTCTTTATGTTAAGTCTTATCAGTTTAAATATAGAAATCATGCTTTCCATGCTCTGTTTTTTATAAGATTTACATGAACATGTCTCTACTCTTCTAATGAATGAATTCAATTTAATGCTCATTTTGAATCTCTCTATGTTCATCCTATACACGATGAAAAATTAAGCACGCTTCTAATCTTACCTACCTATCCTCACCCTTACCTCTGCAATTTAGCCTTTGAAATCTAACCTAAACCTTAGACCTAGTTCCCTAACTATCATTCCTATCCAGAAAAAATCCAAACAAACAAAAACCCTAATCTATTGAGCATCATAATTAGCCTAAGATAAATATATTTCAGTCATATAATTGGCTTCAAAGTGACATTGAGAGATCCCTCTCTGGTTGTGGTAGGGCTAGCTACCTCACTTAAAGGTTGGTTTGTGGTTACCTTCCTTTAGATCCATTCTCAACCTTGGGAAGCAGGGGGGAGTGATAGCATTTTTAACGTCGTTGTCAAGGACCGATTGAAAAAATTTCCCTAGGAAAATTTCCTTACTCAACTAAAGGTTAGACTTGTGGGTGGCAAGTTGTGGCATTCAAAGAAGGCTGAGTCAGTAAATTTGAGCCAAAGTACCAATTTTCAAGAAAATATGGCTCCCAAGAGACACACAAGGTCAAATCCAGACCCAAATCCCTCACCAATTTCCAATGACCTTGAGATGCTTTTAAGAAAGCAGAAGACAAATTCTAGGGAAGTTGGAAAGGCTATTCCTCCACTTGTAAAATAAAACTCCTTGCCTACGATATTTTATTCAGAAGATTTATCCTATAATTTTGAATTTGAAACATCTTTATTTAGGTCTAAGTCTGAATCTTTTCTTTCAGAAATTTTCTCTGGTCCTATTGATTTTGAGACCCATTTACCATTTTTTGAATCTTCTTATTCTGAGGTTGATAGTGAATTCTAGACTAATTTCTACAGACTTAAAGGTTTGGTGGATAAGTTTCAAGTAACTTCAGACAAAGCTTATTTCCAATGCCAGTAGCAGGCTTTTGCTTCACCACTTGTTATTGCACCTTCTCACATATCTAGATCATCATCTCTTCCCTTCATTCCACCATTACCTATGCAAGTTTTCACTCCATCAACACCTCTACAACCCCCTCCATTAATCATGGCCAGATTCACTATGTTGATCTTACCGCAACAACTCACCGCACTACCTTAGAATTATGGGCAAAGATTGCCCCCTTTTTATGGAACATCAGAGGTTACTGCTTATCAACACATTCTCAAAGTGGTTGATTTCATAGATCTTGAAGAGATTGACAATGATGACGCCAAGATGCACATCATAGCATGGAGTTTCTCAGGAGAGATTAAAAAATGGTTTCACTCTCTCACATTTGGTTCAGTAGCTAATTCACGGCATCTAATTGACTTGTTTATGACAAAATGGGAGGAGAAGAAGAATCCATTGCAAATCCTAGCTAAATATAATGCCTTGAAAAAGAATCTTAATGAGTATGTACAAGACTTTAAAGCTAGATTTAATAGAATTTATCATTCTATTCCTGAAAATATCAAGCCTCCTCCAGGCCTTGCTTTACTTCATTCCCCTGATGGTTTCGATCCTAATATGGCTTATCAGCTGAGGGAAAGAAATAAATCAACCCTTGAATAAATGAAGAGAAATGCAGTGAGCGTGGAAGCTAATTTGATTATCAAAAATTCAAAAGTAAAGACAGATAAAAGGGTCACTATCAAGGAAGAAACATCTTCTTCATCTGAGGGCAATCTCGACACCTTGATCAAAAACATGGAGAAGATGATGGACAAAATGGCCATCGCTGATAAACAAGTTGAACCCTCCTTTAGAAATCCTAATTTCAGGGGTCAAAATGAGCAGCCTCAATACAAGATCAAGAAAAGGAAACAAAGGGGTCAGGATCCATAAATTCAATAGAAAATTCGCACTAGGTTTCAGCAAAACTTCACAGAAGGTCCTGATGAAGAAGATGAAGAAGATATTTTAGGTGAGAATCATTAATTTGAGGAAAATCAACAACCTATTTTCCTCACTGAAGAAGATCATTTTTTTGTAGAAATTCATGCACTGGATGACCAGAAATATGTCTTGTCAAATGATGATATGTTATCAGTATGGACAAAAGATTACCATAGGGGATATCAGAACACTCTTACTCAAGTACAGAGGCAGTATGGTTTGAGTAATAGGAATGTTTCGATAATATCCAATCAGAAAAAACAGAATTCTCAAACCAATACTCAGTATAAAGAGACAACGACTCCAAATCAAACCAAAGACAAGTGACCTGTTGTTCCTAGTCCTTCAAAAGGAAATGAGCCTTCTACCAGTAGTCAGAAAAAAGATAAACAATTCCAAGATGGAGCACAGAGGATGGAGATCCCACACAAAGATCAACTAGAGAAGAAATATGCATTGTTCAAAGAGGTATAAAAACATTCTGCCCCTTTTAGCCTTGAAAATGAAATCTCTAAATTGAAAGTTTCCATTCCTTTAACTAAAATAGTCAAGAATGAACAGTATAAGTTTCAAGTATCCAATTTGCTTAGGGTAGATCATATGTCTGATATGGTTAATGTAAGTGATGATCACCCAAAAAAAAAAATTGGTCCTGTTGTTGATGGTGATTTAGAAGATAGTGATGTCCCCCTGTTTTATCTTAGCCTCAAAATTCACGATTTTATTGGGCCATAATGCCATGCTTGATTCTGGAGCATCTCATAACCTTATCGAAAAAGCCATCATGGAAATATTAGGCCTAGATATCAAAATACCTTACCATGACCTTTATTCATTTGATTCGAGTAGAGTGAAATGTCTTGGCCTCATTAAATATCTAGTGGTGTCTTTAGAGAAAATCCCATCCAAGAATGTCCTCATGGATGTTTTTGTGGTTGATATACCTCCCAGATATGGATTTTTTCTCTCTCGGTCATGGGGAGAAAAACTTAGAGGTACCTTGCAGCTCGACTTTTCATATGCTACAATATCGGTCTTTGGTCAACTCAGAAAACTATACCGGGAAAGAAAAATGAAGTACATGATCAGTAGCAGAGAAAAGCATAATAATCACCCCATACATGTTGTGCACATGGATTTAGATTCTTTTATCTTATTCAATGATCAATGTTCAACATCTTCAGAAATTTTGATGGAAGAAAAGACAGAAATTTCAGAGTTTTCAAATTCTGTTTTAGAAATTACAAATGCAGATAATCAGGAAAATATGCCAAGTGGTTTGGAACCAAGCGCATCAGCCCAAGAAAGAGATGGGATAGTGAAAGACACATAAATTTTTGGTATATAAAATCTTTCTCAAGCGGAAAGTAAAGTTCACTCATCTGATTTACAGCATCTCGATTAAGAAACTGGTTTGTGGACCATGGACTTTGATGGAGCCTTGCATAAGGAAGGGGATGGCATTGGAGTATGGATTCACAACCCTATAAATCAGTCTCTTAAAATTCCTCCTAATGTTCAAATGTCCTCTTCCAAGTTAGCATTTGATTGTTCAAACAATGAAGCAGAGTATGAGGCTTTGATATTTGGCTTGAAAATTCTCAAGAAATTAGGTGCCAAGAAAAATTATGTGTATGGCTACTCTTAATTGGTTATAAAACAAGTCAAAGGGGAATACCAGGCCAAGCATCCTAGGATGTGAGCTTACCAAAATTCAATGTTATATATACTCAATACCTTCACCGAGTATACTTTATCATTGATTCCAAGGGAAAACAATGTTATTACTGATTCTCTTGCCACTTCGTCTAGCTTGTTTAAAATTCCATTTTTTCCCAATAATAAGTATGATATAAATTTAAAACTAGAGAAGAAATATGCACTATTCAAAGAGGTAGAAAAACATTCTGCCCTTTTTAGCCTTGAAAATGAAATCTCTAAACTGAAAGTTTCCATTCCTTTAACTGAAATAGTCAAGAATGACTAGTATAAGTTTCAAGTAGCCAAGTTGCTTAGGGTAGATCAGATGTCTGATATGGTTAATGTAAGTGATGATCACCCAAAAATTTTGTTTGGTCCTGTTGTTGATGGTGATTTAGAAGATAGTGACGTCCCCCTGTTTTATCTTAGCCTCAAAATCCACGATTTTATCCTCCATAACGCCATGCTTGATTTTGGAGCGTCTCAAAACATTATGGCCAAAGACATCATGGAAATATTAGGCCTAGATATCAAAATACCTTACCATGATCTTTATTCATTTGATTCGGGCAGAGTGAAATGTCTTGGCCTCATTAAATATCTAGTGGTGTCTTTAGAGAAAATCCCATCCAAGAATGTCCTCATGGATGTTGTTGTGGTTGATATCCCTCCTAGATATGGAATTTTTCTCTCTCGTTCATGGGGAGAAAAACTTAGAGGTACCTTGCAGCTCGACTTTTCATATGCTACAATACCGGTCTTTGGTCAACTCAGAAAACTATACCGGGAAAGAAAAATGAAGTACATGATCAGTAGCAGATAAAAGCATAATAATCACCCCATACATGTTGTGCACATGGATTTAGAGTCTTTTATCTTATTCAATGATCAATGTTCAGCATCTTCAGAAATTTTGATGGAAGAAAAAACAGAAATTTCAGAGTTTTCAAATTCTGTTTTAGAAATTACAAATGCAGATAATCAAGAAAATATGCCAAGTGGTTTGGAACCAATCACATCAGCCTAAAAAAGAGATGAAATAGTGAAAGACACATAAATTTTTGGTATAGAAACCCTTTCTCAAGCAGCTAGTAAAGTTCACTCATCTGATTTACAGCATCTCGATTAAGAAACTGGTTTTTTGACCATGGACTTTGATGGAGCCTTTCGTAAGGAAGGGGATAGAATTGGAGTATGGATTCACAATCCTATAAATCAGTCTCTTAAAATTCCTCCTAATGTTCAAATGTCCTCTTCCAAGTTAGCATTTGATTTTTCAAACAATGAAGCAGAGTATGAGGCTTTGATAGCTAGCTTGAAAATTCTCAAGAAATTAGGTGCCGAGAAAAATTTTTTGTGTATGGATACTCTTAATTGGTTATAAAAAAAGTCAAAGGGGAATACTAGGCCAAGCATCCTAGGATGTGAGCTTACCAAAATCAGTGTTATATATACTCAATACCTTCACCAAGTATACTTTGTCATTGATTCCAAGGGAAAACAATGTTATTGATGATTCTCTTGCCACTTCGTCTAGCATGTTTAAAATTCCATTTTATCCCAATAATAAGTATGAAATAAATGTAAAACATCGCCCCGTTGTTCCAGATAATGTTCAGGATTGGTAGGTCTTTCAAGATGACAAAAATATCAGCAACTTCTTGTAGACGGAAGAGTAATTTGTGAATTCCCAAATGGATGACCAATTTTATGAAAAGGAACAAGAATTGCATGCAACATAAATGAAATTACTTCAGCTGAAAGACAACTCCATTCCTAGAGGTCTTGTGCCTTTGGAGGATACTTTTGACGAAGACAATGTTTCACGTAAACCAATCATGTTGCCAATAGAAGTATGAGTGGAAGATCTTAAACTTGGCATTCCTGAAAAGCCCAAGATGCTCAAGATTTCAAAATCCTTGAGCCTAGAAATGAAAGGTAAATATTCAAATCTCATGTCTCATTTTGCTGATTTTTTTACATGGGAGTATTCTGATCTAAAAATATATGATAGGAGCATAATTCAGTGTACTATTCCTTTGAAACCGGATCAGAAGCCTTTCTACCAGAAATTGAGGAGAATGAATCCCAAGTTGTTGCCTTCCATTCAAAAAGAGATAAATAAGATATTTACTGCTATTATTATAGTTCCACTTCGCTCCTAAAATTGGATGTCTAACTTAGTGCCAGTAAGAAAGAAGACTGGAGAAATTCGCTTATGTATAGATTTCATAAATGTGAATAAATTTTCACTAAAATACAATTACCCTCTGCCAAAAATGGACCATATTTTGAAAAGGGTAGTTGGATCTTCTATACATTCATTGTTGGACATATACTCTGGGTATAATCATATTTTAGTCCATCTAGATGATCAGGAAAAGACAGCCTTTACAACACAATATGGTGCCTTCATGTACGCCAAAATTCCCTTTGGATTGAAAAATGTAGGAGCGAATTTTCAGCGAGCGATGAACATTTCCTTCACCAATGAAAAAGATGTCTTCTTGGTCATCTACCTTGATGATATCATTTTCTTTTCCAAGACAGATGAGCAGCACTTGAAAAAAAAAATTCAGAGATGTAGGAAATTTGGCATATCATTGAATCCTAAGAAGAGTCGGTTTGTTATGGAGGAAGGAAAATTGTCAAACCACATCATTTCAAGAATTGAAGTGATTCAGAGCTTGGACTATCCTAGAAGCAAGAAGGAGATTTATTCATTCAATGGTAAAATCAATTTTTTGAGAAGGTTTGTTCCCAATCTTGCTGAACACTTAAGGAAAATTACTGACATGATGAAGAAAGATAGTGAAGTAAAATGGTCTAAGGAGGAAAATAATTCTTTCAATCAAGTTAAATTTGATATATATCATGCTCCTATTCTTATTAGTCCAGATTACACACTTGATTTCATTATTTTTTCCTTTGCTTTGGAGCATACTCTAGTTGTTGTCCTTATGCAAAAGAAAAATCAGAAACTTAGAATAGCCCTTTGCCTTCTTCAGTAGAACCATTAGAGATGCAGCCTTGAAGTATAATATCATTGAAAAACAAGCCTTGGCAACAATTAAAGCATTGAAGGACTTTTGAGTCTATATTCTTCATTCTCATGTGATTACATATGTCCCAAATGCTGATATCAAATATGTGCTTACATAGAATGATCTTGAAGGTAGGCGTGGCAAATGGATCGCTGCTATGTTGGAGTATGATTTGGAGATAAAGCCTACAAAATTGATCAAGTGAAAAGGCTTGGAAAAGCTTATGGTGGACTAAAATATCCATGCTTTGGATATTAATTTTATTGTTGCATTATCTGAGGAGCAAAAGGTTGATTCATTACCTCAGGTATCTGAAATATTTATTTCATTGCCATGGTATGTTGATATTGTTTATGTTTTGCAACACCTGAATCCTCATCCCGTCTTCCCTAGTAGTAAAGTTAGATCTTTGAAATTGAGGGCTCTCAAGTATTGCAACTTTAACAATTCTTTGTATTGGGAAGATCCGGGTGGAGTGTTGTTGAATTGCTTGGTAGAAGGACAAGTTGAAAAAGTGATGAATGACTTTCATAAAGCTGACTGTGATACATCAAATAATATTTTGAGGGTTGGATTCTATTGGCCAAGTTTATTTTCAGATGTTTATAAGACTGTCATGAGTTTTCATGAATGTCAAATTTTTCAAGGAAAAAGAAAGCTTTTGTCGTTGCCGTTAAAACCCATCGCAGTTCAGGCACCCTTCCAGTAGTGGGGTCTTGATTTCATTGGTGAGGTCCATCCACCTTCATCAACTCATCATAAATGGATGCTCACTGCCACTGATTACTTCAAAAAGTGGATTGAAGCCATTCCAACGAGGCAAGCTATAGATACTATCATTATTCAGTTTTTGGAAAGAAATATCTTGTCTCATTTTGGTTGCAGACAGAAAATTATTACTGACAATGAAGATGCCTTTGAGTCTAAGAAAATGATTGACTTTTGTGATAAATATCACATAATACTTGGTCATTATACAACATACTATCCTCAAGGCAACGGGTTTGTTGAATCGTCAAACAAATCATTGGTGAATATAATCAAGAAACTGTTGCAAGAGAACAAGAGAAATTGGCACAAGAAGCTCGTAAATTCTCTATGGGAGGATAGAGTTAGCACAAAGAGAGAAATCAATATGTCACACTTTCAACTTGTGTATGGTGTTAACACAGTGTTTCCCACTTCTTTAGTTGTCCCAGTGATGAAAATTTTGCAAGATATCGATAGTGAACCAAATCATATCCAACGAAGAATCAGTCAAATGATTCATTTACAGCATACAAGAGAAGAATTTTGCAATCATACTTCAAAACTTTAGGAGAAAATAAAGAAAGTATATGACAAGAAGACCAAAGCTAATGATTTCAAAGTAGGATATGTTGTTCTTCGGTGGGATGCCTGTAATGAAGACAAAGGTAAGCATGGTAAGTTTGATAATCTATGGAAAGGTCCATACAAGATTACATCATTCAGAGGTAATAAGGCATTCTTGTTAGCAGATCTTGATGGGCAGGAAATTATAGGAGGACCAGTGAATGGTAGGTTCCTCAAACATTACCTTACCTAAGTTTGAAGAAAAAGGTTCACTTTAATTATAAATATCATTTATTTGCTGTCAAGAATAAGAATTTTTTGCAGAATTTTGAAGCCCGAGGAGAAGGCCATGAGGCTTCGATGATGAGTCGATGTTTTTCTTTCAAAAATTTAAAAAAATTCAAAAAGTTCAGTCAGTTTTCTGAGTCAGTTTTTTTTTAGTTTTTTGAATTTATTTCAATTTCCAATTTTAACTCCATCACCCAATGCATGAGGCTACCTGATCTATGGTGTTCTTGACACCTCCTGAAGGAGTTTCCATCCCCATCTGGAGACAATGTTAGTGTCCAATATTTAGTGATCAAAACCTACTCTTTCAAAAAAAATTAGTAGTAGTCCTAGGTCAAAATTTATATTTCCAAGTCAGTTTTCAAATAAAATTTTGTTCGTTGGATATGTCTAGGTATTTAAAATCTACTCCCTCAAGTCTATTCATGGTTATTTTCATTTCATGAGTCATGTACATCATTAACATCTAGAGTCTTAGGTCAGACACCATGCTTTCACCTAGGTCAGTGTTTAGGTGTCTTTCATTTTGCCATCATAAATGTCCAAATTATGTCATAAAGAAGGCGAAAGAAGGGTAATTTCCATCATACAAGTTATATTTAAAAGGGATTTAGCTTAGGTATGAAAAATAGAAAAAGACAAATTGTCTTCTTTCAAAGCTTATTACATTGTCCAAATTTTCAAAAAGTAAAAGTCTTTCTCAAAAGATCATGTTTTCACTAAAGGACAAAAAAGGGTGTTTTATAATGTTATAAAGGGAAAAAGTGATTTATTTCACTCATTTTATCCTTTCTTGATAGATAGATCTCCTCTCTCACCTTCATAACACTCTATCATTTCCAAAGGTGGAATAAAGCCAGAGAAAACTGCAAACAAACCCATTCTGCTACGTCTCTGGAAGTAGTGTGATGTTTCGAGGAAGCAGTGCAACATTTCTTGGAGGTTGCGCTACGCTTCTGCCATGGCACTATGTTTTTGCATTAAGTGCTACGTTTTGGGTTTCAGCCTCCAAGTCAGCTTTTCAAGGTTAAAAAAAAGTATACAAACCTTTTATGGCCTTGAAAATCAATAAGTGGACATTTCAAATGCCTTTTTCAAGTTAATTTATCAGTGTATGAGTTATATCCGTCCTTAGGGTTTTTCTCTACTATGTTTTAGGGTTTCCCTTTCTTGATTGTTTTTAGCCATTAAAGACCCTTTTTCCCACCATATAAAACCTTCATTTATCCTCCACATACCCTACCCTAACAGCCCCTATTAATCACAGTCCCCTTTACCATTTTTTCCATCAAAACCCTAAATTCCCACTACATTTCCACAAGGAAATTGGAGAATTCCTGTGTTTTCCCATTTTGATCCATCTCCCCATACCCATTTCAAAAACATTCACTTGTAGCCTCAATCTAACACATCACCCTACCTCCTCAATTTTTTGGGGAATTTTCCTTAACTTCCATATACTTCATCACATCCCCTAAAGCCACCCTATCCCTATCCCATGTTTTCCCAAATTCACTCTCCCTACCCACTCATTTCATCTAGCATGGTTTCATCCTATAGTATGGAGAGTGAAAAGAAGGCTCACAAAGGAGGCCACCATTCCAAGTTTGAGCCATCCACATTTCAAGAACTCAATGCCTCCCCTTATGGCAAGAGATATTTTGAAAAAACTGGATGTTTGAGGTTTTGTGAGAAAATCATGGAGGTAGGTTGTCATGCCCAATTTACTACCCTTTTTTCCAATAAATTTAGCTAAGACAAGGCCATAATAGCAGGTATTGCATTCAGTATATCAGGAGAGGCCATCACTTCAACAATAGGGATTCCAAATGAAGGAAAAGTCTAGTTCAAGGGCATGGAATTGGACCTTGAGAACTACCCAATGTTCCTAAAACCTCATTGCAACGATGAACCTGAACATGTTTTCCCTTTCAAGAATTTACTTGATAAGTATGCCCCATTAATGAAGCTAATAATGAAATATTTTACATACGAGGGGATATTTTCAAGACTGTACCAATACCATGTAAGGTTACTAATGCACTTCACAACCACCAAATCACTCAATTTGTATAACTATCTATTCAGAAGTTTGGTCAAGATGGTAGAAAAGGTACATAGAAAAGGTTAAAATACTCATCCTAGTCTATTCCACCATGTTTTTTTCAAGTTGATTGTTTTGCACCAACACTCAGCAAAAATTATGACCTAGGAAGCTTTCATGGAGAAAGTAGCATCGACACCTGCTACTAGTCGACATATTGTTCAAAGCACAGCATCAGTACAACCAAAGGAGGTTGGCTCTTCAAGCAGGCAGGAAGATATTTAAAAATCACCTAGGGTTGAGATCACTCAAACCTATGAGAAGGGTAATACAATGGTTTTTTCTCCTAAGACCATCAGAGGTGTATTGGCACCTGAAGCTACACTTGAGCAAAGACAAACAGTAAATCAGCCACCTAGTCATGATGGTGAGTCACCATTGCAACACCATGATGAAAAAGCACCCTTAGAGGTTAACATGGCAGAGAAGGTGAAGGATAAGTCAGTTGAGGAAATCATAAAGGATAAAGATGAAGAAATATCATAGTTGAGGGAGGTTTTCTCAATGGAAAATTCTCAGATCATGTTCCTATAGCAAGAGAATTTTCAGTTAAAGGTGGAACTACTCCTCCAAGAAAATTCGAAGGTACATGTTGAGGCAAATAAAGGAAAAGGAAAAGAACTAGTAGATGATGATCAGTTGGAGGATGTAGAAATTGAAACGAAAGCAAAAATACTTAGGACAAGAGGCCTCAAGAGGGTGCTTCAGAAAGAAATATAATAAGCTCCTAAATCAAGTTGGAAAACTTTTGATGAACTAATTCTTGATGAAATCAATCAATATAGAGAGTATTGGCTTGAAAGGGTGAATTGAAATCTTGAGAAGCTTCTGAAGAAAGCCAAAAAGAATAATAACCTCCAAAGACATAAGGAAAATCACTATTGCGCCAGAAACAATTTCCCAAATCAGGCTCAAACAAATAAAGAAAAAACTTAAGGAAACTCAAATGAAGCTCAAAGAGAACGATAAATTAGGCCTCCTTGCTGAAGCATCCTTGATTTTTTAGCCTATCATCCACAGGTGTCAAAAAACAAATTTTGACTAATTTTGAGCATTTTTGACATTTTTGGTGATTTTTGGGAAATTCAGGAAAATGGGTCTCCACAGAAGCGTCGCGCAACAACACAAAGCTTTCTCTCAGGGTATAAAAATGAAGATTGGCTTACATGGATAGATGTCATTTCACCTGCACATTTCATATCAGGTCTTGGTTTTTCATGACAACCCTTGATTGTGGAGAAAAAGCCAAAAAATGGCCTTATTTTCATGCTTCTGCCAGTGTTTTTGACGAGGCGCGTCGCTTCTGGAGTGAGGTTGGGAAAAAAAAATTTTGGAGGTATTCTTGTGGGTGTTTTATAAAATTTCAAGGTGCATTGGAAAGTATACTGATATTTACTCATTCCAACCTTTAGATTTTCATTTGGATGCTTTTAATTGGGTCAAAATCACCCTTGAACAGGTGCAACGCTTATGCCAGACAGGCACGACGCTTCTGCTAAAGGCGCTACATTTCTACATTGGATTCCTTTCAGACAATTGTCATGCCAGGAAAAATTCAGAATTCTATGCTAGTTGTCCCATAAGGTGTCATTTGATATATTTGAGTTTTTTTTAGCCTCTTATGATGAGGAAACATGTAATTTAATGAAGGAGACACACACTCCTAGTCTTTAGCTAAATTTCATGGATTAGTTTCTAACTTCCCTAGATTCTAGGAAATGACTCATCTGATGTAATTATGATGCTTTTTGGATAGTATTTAAACCCTATGAGGTGTCATGAACTCTATTTTCTATAATTAGTCAACCTCAAGTCATTTTTGAGGTTGGATAGTTTTTATTTGCAGTGGAGCTATTATACAAGCTTTGTTAATGAAATCAAAGACAGTGTTGCAGAATAGTGTTGAGACTCCAGTGATATGTATTTGAGAATTTTTTTTACTCTATAAAATTATCATGCTTAATGTTATTTTATCCATATTTCACATATATGCTTCTTTATGTTAAGTCTTATCAATTTATATACAGAAATCATGCTTTCCATGCTCTGTTTTTTATCAGATTTACATGAACATGTCTCTGCTCTTCTGATGAATGAATTCAGTTTAATGCTCATTCTGACTCTCTCTTTTTTCATCCTATACACAATGAAAAATTAAGAATTCTTCTAAGATTACCTACATGGCCTCACCCTTACCTCTACAATTTAGCCTTTGAAATCTGACTAAAACCCTAGACCTATTTCCCTAATTGTCATTCCTATCCAGCAAAACTTCAAACAAACAAAAACCCTAATCTACTTAGCATCAAAAATAACCTAAGATCAATATATTTCAATCATCTCATTGGCTGCAAAGTGACATTGAGAGAGCCCTCTCTAGTTGTGGTAGGGCTAACTACCTCACCTAAAGGTTGGTTTGTGGTTACCTTCCTTCAGCGCCATTCTCGGCCTTGGGAAGTAGGCGGAAGTGATAACACATGTTACCAGATCCTTACCATCAAACTTCCTCATATATATCTTTGGAATGTTGTGGTTATTTAACACAAAATTGGAGTCTCTAAAATATTGATTCACATTCCTTTTGTTCTCATCATGAGTTTCATGGAATACCTTTTCGCCATTACGAAGCATTTCTCGTAGCAACTTTGTCAAACCTTCCTTCAAACCTTCCATGTATGTGTTTAATCCATCCTTCAAACCTTCCATGTATGATTTGAATCCATCCTTCAAATGTTCCTTGCATTATTTTAAACCATTCATATTCTCTTCCATTTCATTTTTGGTTACTCTTTGCAAGAGCGAAATTTTTTACACTTGGTCGCGTAATTTTGATATATCACGTTGTATTTCTTCCTCTTCTTCATGCATCATAATATAACTTTCTGGTTTCTTACTAGGTGTGTCCATTTTTTTTGTTTTGAGGCATTTTGGAATAAAACAATGATATATATGCTTCACTATGTCCTTTGAATCACTTCAAAGTAATTTTTCAAAAAAACGTTATGCAATTTTTTTTTAAAATACACATTTTTTTCTTTCCTTTTAGGAGCTCAATATTGAAGTTGTTGTGTCTCGGTAATTTCAGATATCTAAGGTATGAAATTCCTTTATGTGGTATCCCTCTGAATATTCTTTCCAACCCCACACGTCATATTGATATTGGATTCTTCAAGAAAGTGTCATGCCCATTCTCCCACGATGTCCTGGTTATAAATTAGTTCGGTAGAGCGAATTTGTACAGAGTGCCACGTGTCAACGTTTCGACCTTCGGCCCTGAAAATGATACCCAAAAAACAAAAAAAATTCTTCTTTCAGTTAATTTTTATGAAATTCAAATCTGATGCACGGAGAGAAGTTTATGATGATTTTCCCTAGGTCACCTGTTTGATATGGAATTTTGGAGCGTGCAAAAACCCTAACTTCCTCGGACCATATCTCCATAAATATAGTGAACCAAGATAAGAAATTCATACATGAAGTTCGACAATATTTCTGCTCCACGTGGTTTCAAATTCGCCTTTTGAATCTTTGTAGAAAAAACATTATAGCGAAAATTCAAAGATGGCATGTTTGAAGAAGTGAAACCCTAGAATCCAAAGCTCTAATACCAAATGTTATGCAACCAATTCAAAGAACAGAAGAAAATATGCATCAACGACTGAAAAATATTCCTCTTCAATGGGGAAACCTCCTTTAAATTACATAAATTAACAATTCTTGGATGATACAAATGATAATACCTCCTTGGTATATATAGGAGTCTAAGGGGTCACAATATAATCAAAGCCTACATAGCAATAATAATGTAAGAGCACAAAAATAACAATAGTGGGCTTATGTGGGGCACAACAATAACAACTTATTCCCTTAGGTTATGGCAATGAGACCTATGGATTTTTCTGGGAGATGGACCCTATGTAAATGAGTATGGCCTCATGAATGATATTGATTGATGGGACATGTTTGATGTTATCTTTCCTTCTGATGGGACTTGAGATATATCCCTTAAGATGTTCTTATGATACCTATGGATTGGTCAGGGAGATTTATCTTAAGAGAGAATGAAAAGTACCTCCATAGCTAAGAGGGAGTGTTGAAAAATTGGTAGTATGGTCGGTATTTTCATTGGAAAATCATGGATAAAATTTCATATTTTGACATTTGACCAAGTTGGACTAATGATGAACAAGTCAGCACCACATGTGGAAAATCCACCTCTTATTACACATATAAATAAGACATCATTGGAATTCATTTGACATCATCTCATCACATCACATAATCTCATTTGATCTGAAATAGCAAGGAGTTCACATGTGCGAAAGAGTCAAAGGAGACATTTTTTATTAGTGTTGACTAGTTTCTTTTGATTTGTTTGACTTGCATTGACTTTGGCTGGTTTTTTTTTTACTGAAATATTGATTGTTGGAAGAGGCAGAAAATCATAGAGATACGTTGACTCTATTTGACTAAAGTTTCATCCATGTTTTGGCTCGTTGATTTGGGTTGACCACGGGCCTGACTGAGGCTTTGACCGAGGATTTCATAGGATTGTTTGATTGAGGGTTTAACCAAATTTCAACCTCCTTTTAAGAGCTTCCACAGGCTAAAATTCGACCCTACTATTTCAGATCAAACTTTGACCATAATTAACTTTATCTCTCTTCATTAACTAGTTTTGAATTGGTTATTTTGAGGTTAGAATTTTGGAATCTTGTTCGAATATTTTCATGTACTATTGATGAATTGAATTCTCTCTCATAAAGAAAGATTTGTTGGGTTTTCCCCTTGTGGTTTTTTCCCTATATGTGAGCCTAATTTCTTGTATCTCTTGCCCCTTATTTATTGGTTATTGTGATCTCTATTGCTTTATAAATGAAAGTGAATGGTTGAATTTTTTCATGTGTAACTTTTTAATGGTTAGAATATTATAAGAAGATTGATTGTATCA
This sequence comes from Pinus albicaulis, assembly GCA_034641835.2. NCBI lineage: Eukaryota > Viridiplantae > Streptophyta > Pinopsida > Pinales > Pinaceae > Pinus > Pinus albicaulis. The sequence goes on along the minus strand of CM076580.1, from coordinate 713,954,824 downwards.
TTAGAAGTAGTTATCAGTTGTGAAAAACTATACTAGTCTTGTATGCATTAGGAAAATCAACAAGAACATATTAAATAGGCTACAATAATTAAGACACAAATATTTACAATGGAAACGCAAAAAAATAACACAAAATTCAATGAAGGATTGTGCCTTTGATCTTATTATATTATGGAAATTGCAATACTCATTACAAAGATTTATAAGCCTAAATATATAATCTATGAGACATTATGGTCTTATACAATCATCTACAATATGATTATGTTTTTTTGTTATGTTAGAATACCCTGCACCCTCATGCTCATATTATGGGAAACCTAATGGCTAGTGAAAAATATAGCCATCCTTCCTTTTGATAGGTTGTTAATAGATATAATTAGGGTTCGGGTTTGGTTTAGGGTTTTAGAACCCTCTTAGAATTTCCATGATATTCTGGAGTTATATTGAGTTCATACACAATATTAATTCCCACTTTGACATGTACATAATATTTGGACTATTACCTTGACATGGCCTGAAACTACTCATACAAACTCCAATTTAGGTGAACAATATTTTGTTGTAAATATCTCAATGAGAAGAAAAATTTATATCAAATATTAGGCATTTCTATGGTAATCCTAAGAGATTGCAAGTCAAAATCACTATTTAGGATCTAAAAAATGTGTAAAAAGTTGATGTTTTAAAGTATGATGAAATCGAGACCGCCTTTGATATATTAGGATCCCAATATCCCTAATATATAGCATTAATAAATTCATATGATACTTATGTATATCCATTTTGGATCATTTCATATTATCGCCACAACTCAATAATAGGAATTCATGGTTGCCAAATCTATTTTAAGAAAAAACTACTTTATCTCTTATAACTCTACAAATATTCTCTTCATGAAAGTGATAGGTAGGAAATGTAAATTTTCTTTAGTGAGATGAAACATGAAAACCATGATTTTAAACAATGTCAAGATAGATTTACTCATTGACTAAGGTCCACCATTCCTAATTTTCAACCTGTGGTTATGAATATTAAATAGGATGTAGAAATTACGATGTATATTCACAACTGATTATTAAATTTTAATCTAAATCACAAGACACAAACCTACTCTACTGCTCTGTGGAAAGTAATTTATAATATAGAACAAAAATTTCAGACATGCAACAATAAATGATGCACATGAAGAATTATTTTTCTCTAGGGAAAGAAAACTGCTAAAAACCCCGATGCCTAATTGCATTAATCTAATGAATAGAAATGTATTACAATTTCTTAGCTCGATTGAGCACAACCTGCAAATGACTAACCTATCTCTATGTTCACTAAAAGGATTTGACCTATACTTGATCAATTTTTGCCTCTTCTTGAGCTCCTATTTCATCACATTTTTCCTTAAGAAATTAGGCCCCTATTATTTAGGAATTTCTCCAAAATGGATTGTGCAATTCCTTAGGTTGATCATCTGACTGCATGCAATAGTTGTACACACAAGACCAGTCTACAACTAATGTTACACTACTTTGGAATCTCCACCAAGCCTCAGGAACTCATATTATCTACATGCACTAGATATTTTGGGTTGATTAATCAGTTAAATGGATGATCATTGATTTTTACAGAAGTCCCACTACTTAACTGACTTTCCACTAGTTCCTCCAATAGTTGGAACTAGTTTAACTAAAAACAACCTAAGATAATTGACCTTGATTGCTACAAATTAGCATTCACGCACACTGAACTAAACTATAACTCCTCCAACTCAAATTTATTAAATAAACTGGGTGACACAAGCCATGTCACACAAGTTAACTGCATCCAAGTTATCGATGATGTGGAAATTCGAATTTTCTCAATTTAATCAAGGAAAAATCAAATTGATAAGTTCTTGTTTAATTTTTTAACACTCCCTCTCAGCAATAAAGGGATTATCAACCACCCCTATCCTACACATGTGGAACTCGAACTTTTCTCTTAACAAGGACTATCTCAAAATGTCATCATATGGTTCCTCTGTCAAAATTTCTTACAACAACATTATCTGCCTCTACACACCATATCTATATGCTTGGATTGTGTTACTTCCAGTCAAGTTTTCTTGTCACCAGTGATCAAATAGGTATCCTCTTTCTAAATTTTTATGAGTCTTATCCAAATTTTTAGTATTTTATCGAGTCTCAAAATAAAAATTTGTTCACTGGTTTAGATTGTTAGGTGTTTTCTTCTTCCACCATGACTAGGGTATTGAGATCATTACTACTCCTTTCACATCCATGGTCAATGGACATCATCATGTTCAGGTCATTCATTGTTGAAATAGTCCCATAGTCATCGTGGTCATCATTCAGCTCATTCTTCCATGTTGTGCCATCATTAGGTCATAGAGTCAAAATCATCAAAAGTGGTCATTTCACCATCAAATTCATCTATTTTAAGGAGTATTAATAGTCAAAGGTCTTAAACAATTTCAGGTTCCAAAATATCATTTCCAAGTTAGTGGCTTTGTGTTTACCATATTTGTCTCTCAGTTCTGCTTGGAAAACTCATTTCTCTCTCCTAGGTTTTTTAGGACATTTTTCTTGGTTTCATGACTTCCATGGTTAAATCATCAATAAGACTTGTATCCTGATGCTCTTACACCTTCCCTTATCCTTAATATATCTTCCTAAACACTTCCCATTATTCCTATCCCTCAAAATCATCATTTATCCACAAGCCCTATCCTATTGCTACAATTTGACACTTTTCTAGACTAATCATGTTTTTTTCCCTTTTGGACCTCTTGCCCTAACTCAATCCTTGAAATTCCACTTTCCCCTACTCTCTAACATCTATCCCTATCCCCCAAAATTTCCCCAAGAATTTATAAATCCTCTAACCCCTTCATTCCCCTCCCTCTACAAGGTATTCCTAAATCCCCTGTTTTGCCTACACCAAACCCTAATTTCCTCTCCCACTGAGCTAGGGTTTACTATGGAATCAGATAAATATGAGCAGAGGAGGCATAAAGGATATTATATAAGCAATTATGAAGTCATTTCAACTCATAAACATCATGTCCCCACCATTTTTCAAGAAGCCATTCCAAGGGACAAATCATTTTCCACTCATACGGCCAGTTTTGCTTCAAATTATGTTTCTGACCAAACAGAGATGAATTTGATAAAAGTGACAGATTTTTTTGTCCATCATAGGTTAAAAAAGAAAAACCTCCTTCATTTTTTACACAAGAATCATGGTTTGGGAGAAATTTTAAAACTACAGGTGCTACAAGAGGTTTTTTTGCACTTCTGGAGAGACCTTGGGCGAATCCATTTGAGAGACCTTCCAATGTGAAATATTTGAACAAACATCTGGTGTGGCTATGGGTTCTCCATTGTCACCCATAGTGGCAAACCTCTTTATGGAAAAATTTGAGAAGAAGGCTCTTGACTCTTACCCTTTGAAACCTAAATTCTGGATCAGGTTCATGGATGACACTAACGTTAATTGGCCACATGGGGATGAAGAATTAGATAAATTCCTGAACCACCTCAATAGCATTTCCAAAGATATAAAATTCACAATGGAAGGTGAAGTAAACAATCAGATCCCTTTCCTTGACATTCTGCTCTTAAGAAATGAAGACGGAACCCTTAGACATAAAGTGTTTAGGAAGAAATCCCACACAGACAATTACCTACATGCTGATTCACATCACTTCCCGGCCCAAAAGATGGGGTTCTATTGACTCTTTTTACAAGATCTTTCATAATATCAAATGATACGCATATTGAAAAAGAAATAGAATAGCTTAAAAGATCGTTCATGAACCTTGGATATAGTAAGAGAGACATCAACAGAGCTATCCAAAAGGCAAGATCCAGTAATAATAATAATATCACTCAAACTGAATATCCTGCAACATCAAAAGCTTACCTCCCCTACATCCAAGGAGTCATAGACAAGATGGCCAAAGTCCTAGCTAAGAATAACATTAAAACATCCTTCAAAACTCTAATGAACATTAAACAAAGGATGAAAACTGTAAAAGATGACCCTGACCACCTCCAACAAAAAGGGGTTTACAAAATTAATTGTTCTTGCGGAGAGTGCTATATAGGGGAAACTGGTAGGACCTTCAAAATTAGGTTTAGAGAACATGGGGCTGGCATTAGGTTAGGAAGAACTAAAACCTCGGCATTAGCAGAACACTCTAATAAAACTCGCCACCACATATGCCTTGAAGATGCAGTGGTCATTACCAATGAGAAACATCATTTTAAACGCAAAGTTTGTGAAGCCCTAGAAATCATTAAACACCCCCACAACCTTAATAGAGATGGAGGCCTAGAGATCAGCAGAAATTGGATCCATATCCTTTCCCGCAAATAATCTCCCCCTCACTGATAAGGCATATCGTCACCTTACCCTTTTACCCTCTTGTTAGTATCTCCCTTCCGTGTTTACCTAGGTCTCGCACCCTCTAAACCTCTCCTTCACCTTCCACCCCCCTGGACCCTTCTTCATCTCTTGTCACCCCCGCTATCATGTCAAACTTCTTTTCCTTAATCTCTCATTGTCCTCCCTTCACCCCCCCCCCCTTTTTTCCTTATTTCATACCCTGTTGTTGAGCCCCGCTTCATAAAAAACCTTTAATTATAGTAAAAATTAAGTCCCCTCTTTTAGTACTTAGCATAAATGATCCCCCCTATTCCCTCTCATATTTTTCAACCCTTGATTAACATAATATTTTATTACCTCTTAAGCATGTTCATAAATATTTATGTTAATTATTTAACATAAATATTAATGTTACCTCTTAAACTTTTTCATAGTTATTAACCTTTAGTTACCTCCTTAAATTAATCCTTCCTCCTTCCTTTTCAATATTAATCAGGTAAAATATATTTAATTTAGTAAAATAATTAGGTCCCCTTTTAATCAATTAACATAAATTTAAAGTATTATTTTATAGTAAAAACTTAAAGGGGCCTTGACTATATAATAGATTGTTAACCTTCACTACTTAATAAGTTATTGCAAATTAAAATTTTAGGTATATATAAATAAATTGTCCTTACTATAATATTTATTAGCTATCCTCATACTATTATTTTAATCCCCCTTCTATATTATAAAGTAGCTTTTTAGATTAGTTAAAATTATTATTAATTAAATTTACCAATTTAATGAATTATAGGAATAAATGTAAATAAAATAAAATAAGAAATATTTTATTAATTAATTTACATTTATTAAAGAGCTGGTCGGCCTTTTTCCTTCCTTTTCTTTTTCTCCACCCTTATTTATTAACCTTCATCTTCTCTCTTCTCAGCAACATTGTCCTGATGATGAGTCTGGATCTTGACTCGAAACGTAGACAGAAAAATGACTACTATGGATATTCTGAGTCCTACATCTGAAGGACAAATCATATCCATTATAAAAACTAAAGGAATATTTGGAAATTATACAGGATAATATTTCTAACGGGATATCTTGGGACCGATTTGGATTTTGGGAAGGCCTCCAAACGTGGTCTTCAAAAAGGCGTTGCGCAAATCCTTCTGTGAGGGCGCAAATGCTTAAGAGAGGGCGCAAATAGCAGTCTTGGGAGAATGAAGTTTTGAGGGGGAAATGAACTTAATTTTGAAACTAAAAACAGATATGGAAAGTAGACAATATACTCTTTCCAACGAGCTATCCTAGTCCCAATTTGGACACCGAGAAGGCCTCCAAAATTTTCCAGCAAAATAAGTGATTTTCTGAGTTTTTTGAGACATACATTTAGCAGAAAATTGGGCATTTGTGCAGCGCCCTAGGCGCTACGCAAATAATTGGTGCACTTTTTGAGGGAAATAAAGGTACCATTGGATTCATAATGACCAATTCATCTCATAAAACCATGTTTACATCCTTGGTTTGCAATTTTGATAGGTAAAAAGCTCAAAAAAATCAAAAAATCACCTTTCTGCCCCTTTTTTCACCTAGGCATTGCGCAAATACCAGTCTTGGGAGAATGACTTTTTGAGGGTTCACATGACCTTTATTTTCAAAACTTGAGGCATATTCATAAAGAGAACAGGCAAGGCTTTCCAACAAGCCATATTTTTCCTGATGTGGACACCTGTAGGTCAGCCAAAAGTGGCCCTGAACATGGAGGGTGAAAATGCACAGTGGAGGGCGCAAATGACCAATTTGCTGATTTTTTCCAAGTTTCTCTGAAATTTTGACTTTTCTTCAATAAATCATGTTTCTACTTATGTAATTCATCATGGTAAATGTAATTATGCTATGGATAAGTTACCTATGGGTAGATTCATTGGGTAAAATTTGTCATTAAGTCAAATGAATCAGTTTGAATGAATTTAGGGAGGAGTCACTTGGAGCTCCCTACACTCTAGGTATTAGTTCAGATTATTATGGATCAGCTCCTCAACTTATGGATTCGGCCCCTGAGGTTGGGAGAGGTTGTTTGAGGCCTATATCATGTCATTTTTTACTCATTTTCAAAGGTTGGAATCAGTTTGTATGTTTGCTTATTGATCAAGGAAATATTGTACTCAGTTTGGCTAGCTAATAAAGAGGAGTTGCAATTATTTTATGGGATACTTGTTATATGATGTTTATCATTGTCTTTTCTTCAATTTCATATGTTATAATGTATTTTATTCATGTTCACTTCATCTCTATGGTATAATATCTTTCAAGTTTGATAATCAGAACACATGCTTGCTCATGCTCTGTTTTGGGGAATCGATCATAGTTTGTCCATTTTCCTCTGTCTAAGAAGAATACATCTCCCATGCTCTTCCTAGCTTTCTCCTTAGTCTCAAAACCATTCCATCACAATCATCTTTAAGTGATAAGCCTTGTTCCGACCTTGCCCCATTGATCCCTGCAACCCTATCTCATTTTCCCTGACCTAGCTTCCTTGACCTAATTTATTCATCCAGTGATAACCCAACCAAATAAAATCAAAACAACCCCTGCACTCTATATCTAGCCTAAAACCCTAATTACTCCAACACTTCTGGTTGTGACCTTTTTGGAGAGAGCCCTCTCTGACTTGATAGGGCTATTTATCAATTCAAAAGCTTGGTCTGTGGTTACCTTTGTTAATATTCCTTCTTTAGCCTTGGGAATCTAGCAGAGTGATAACAGATTGATCATGAAAAACATGATTCTCAGATAGCTTGATGCAACTCTAATTATCACAATAGATCACAGTTAGATCATTAACTGACCAAACACCTCACATGTTGCTTGACTTGTAGCCATGTATTCTTCTTTTGTCGAGTTGGGTGGCCCTACACTGAAAATTCCACCTGATGTACTCTTCTGATATGATGGAATCCTCACCCAATATATATCTGTGAAGCCATTGAGCTTCACTCACTCTGTCTGTTTGTACCGTAATCCAAACTAGGTAGTGCTTTTGAGGTATCGTAGAACATGCTTAGTTTTCCTCCAAAATAACTCGACTCAGTTGGTTGACTGCATAGAACATATATGGTCGTGTGTTCACAAGGTATATCAGTGAACCCACTAATTTTAAATAAATGGTAGCATCCACTTCCTCATCGAATGTGGCATCCTCCTTCCTCCAGTTGGTCGTTATAGGTATCTCCATGCGAAACATATGTAGTATGCCATTTTCATATTTTCCTTGAGATAAAAGTAGTTCACCGTATCCTTTCCATACTTCCAATCCAAGGAAGTAGTGCATGAGATGCGTGTCCTTCATTTCAAACTCCCTTGCAAGGTCCTACTTGCAAGATCTGATCAATTTTTCATCACGAGTTAAAATAGAATCATCAACATATAAGACAATATTAATCAAAAATTTACCTTCTACTAAAATATGATAGAGGTTTGCATCCACTTCACTTTTGGTGAAACCCAAACCGGTAAGATGGTTATCGATCTTATTGTACCAAGCATGGGGTGCTTGCTTGAGACCGTACAATGCTCACTTGAATCTACACACATGAGACTCCTGATTAAAAGTCTCAAATCCTTATGGTTGCTCAATGTACATCTCCTCCTCAATAATTCCATTAATGAATGTTTTTTTTTCCTCCATCTGGTGGATATTCCACCCCATCTACGCAAACATAGAAAGAATTGATCTAATGGATGAGTACCCTGCTACAAAAGAAAAGATCTCCTCATAGTCAATCCCCTCAACTTGAGAGTGACCCTTGGCCACAAATTTGGCCTTATAATTCTATATGCTTCCATATGTTGCGTGTTTAACCTTGAATATCCATCCCGAACCCACAACTGATTTATATATTGGTCTTGGGACCTCTTCCCAGATATTGTTCTTTACAATGGATTCGTATTCCTCCACCATTGCATCAACCCATATAGGTTACTCTACTTCTTCCTCTAGATAGGATGGCTCAGTCTCTACAAGCTCATTCATTTGAGCCATGTATCCAGTGTACCGACCTGGTGAACTTCTCTGCTTGCGCTGATTTGAAGGAGCACCCACATTCTCCCTCGCATCCTGCGCAATTCTCTCAGCTTTCTTGGTCCTTTTTCTGCCTTCTCTAGATGGTCATGCTTGAGTGGTTGTCTCCACTCTCTTCTCCTCAATTTTTGGTTGCTCCACAACTTCTTGAGGTTCCTCCTTTAGAGCTAAAATATCTTCTTCTTTTGGGATCTGAAACTCCCTCTCAAGAGAGAATTGCATCATTTTATCCTCGTCAAATTTTACATCCCTTTGTACAAATTTCATTCTGAGGGATAGCCGATACACTCGATAGTTTTGGGGAGTTTCTATGTAATCCGGAAATACCCCCAATTCTGTTGTCAGCTCAAGCTTCTTCCTTGATTATTTGGAGACATGCCAGTAAACAGAGGCTCCAAAAATCCTGAAGTGTGACACATTCAGATTTCTCCCTGATAAAGCCTCCTCCAGTGTAATCATACCTAGAATCTGATGAGGACTCTTATTCTACAACTATATTTTTGTGGTGCATGCCTCAGCACACAAGTATAGAGGTAGGACTTGTTCATGCAACATCACCCTTGCTACTCCCACAATGCTACGGTTCTTTGTCTCAGCCACCTCATTCTATAGTGGGTTATGGGGTGCACTCAAATCTCGTCAAAAGCCTTCTTTTGCACAAAAAAATTTAAATTCATTCGACACGTACTCACCTCCATTATCACTCTAAATAGCCTTCACCTTCTTGTTTGTTTCTTTCTCAACCAGTGCCTTGAATTCTACGAACTTGGAGAATGTCTCCTATTTCTTCTGCGTGAATAAGATCCAACACTTATGTTAGAAGTAATAAATAAAAATGGCAAACTATTTGTGTCTGGCAGTGGAGGCTATTGAGAAAGATCCACAGAAATCAGAGTGGATCCTTTCTAGGACTGCATGTGCTTTTTTGTCCCCGTCATGGAATTTGTATTTTGTTTACTTCCCCAAAGTACATCATTTGCATACATCCTACTGCTCAAGTGCTCCTTTGGGAGGCATGTGTTTATCTACTGCATAATATTCAAGGTGCTATGATGAAAATGGCCAAGTATTTTATGCCAATTTTGTTGACATCACGGCTCTACACCTTCTCTACCTTAGTGCTTAATGCAGCACAATCCTCCTCATATATATTAAACAGGTTCTTCACCTGAACCCCAATCTACTTCACATTTCACGTGGTTATTTGTCTCGAGAATTCCTTTCCTTTGTTGAATATCACATTATAACCACGGTCTTCCAAAACTACAACAGAGATCATCTTTTATTTTTGGCCCGGAACGAACATGACATCCTTGAGCCTAATGGGGGAGCCTAACTCCCTCTGAAATGTGACTATACCAATCCTGGTTGCACTATACCTTTCGTTGTCCCCCATCTCGATGTGCATCTGCAAGTATTTTTCCTCCAGGTCACTGAAAAATATATCTACACCCTATCATGTGGAAGGATGCACCTGAGTTTAAGTACCACACGCTCCCCATCATTGTGTTGGCCATGCATGCAATGAGGGTAAATTCAAGCTCAAACTATGAAGTTAAGGCTTCACCTGCCGCTCCTCCTGAGGTATTCTTGCTTTCCTTCTTCTATGGACACTTCGTGGCATAGTGCATGAATTCATGACAATGGAAGCATTTAATTTTGTACAAATATTTCTTCTTTCCCCCTTGACTGGATTCTAGTTTGGATTGAGATTTATTCCCTCTTCCCTTCTTTTCCTTTCCATCCAATGCAATTTTTTCTTCATCCTTTCCCTTAAATGAATTCCCATATTTGATATTCCACCTTATTTCCTCCTGTACCAAATTGGACCATAAGCGCTCCCAATTTGGCAGTTTCTCCCTCCCATTCACCGAATTTCGATAGTTATGCCATCTCTTGTGAAGGCCCAGAAGGGATAGGATTACCAAGTCTTATTCAGGGACATTAACACTGGCCCCCCCAAGTTCATCACGACATTGTGTGAACTTGCTAAGATACTACGGAATAATTTCATTCTTCTACATCTTGATACTTTGAAGTTTATCCTTGAGCACCATCTTCTTTTGGTCACTATTGTTCTCAAACAATTATGTCAATGATTTCCACATTTCGAATGAGGTTTCTTTTCTGTGGATATTTGAGAAAATGTGATCTCGTACTCCCTCCAAGCTTATTCTCCTCGGCTTGGCTACATCTTTCTTCAACTAAGCAAGTTTATGGGCATCAGATGATTGTGATTTTACAAAATTTGTCTTGATGTATTCTAGTAATCCATTTTCATAAAATACCACCTCCATGTGATCCTTCCATGCAACAAAATTATAGGTGCCTTCCAAGGCATACTCTAGCCTTAGTCTATCGAAGGTCATATTATCAACTCTGAAGAAATCATGATGCACTGCACTCCAAAATTGATCCTCCTGAGAATAACTTCAAAACTCCTGCTCTAATGTGAATCTTGCTTGGATACCATGTACAAATTACGATGTAGATTTTAAATTGCTTATGAAATTTTAATTAAAATCACAAGAGACAAACCTACTCTAATACTCTATGGAAAGTAATTCACAATCTAGAACAAAAATTTTAGACATGCAATAAGTATTTTCCTCTAAGGAAAGTAAAATGCTAAAAACCCCAATGCCTGCTTGCATTAATTTGATGAATAGAGATGTATTACAATTTCTTAGCTCAACTAAGAACAACTTGCAAGTGAATAACCTATCTCTCTGCTCATTGAAAGGCTTTGACCCAGAATTTTTTCAATTTTTGCCTATGCTTGAGCTCCTATTTCTTTGTGTTTTTCCTTGAGAAATTAGGCTCCTATTATTTAGGAATTTCTCCAAAATGGATTGTGCAATTCCTTAGGTTGATCATTTGACTACATGCAACACTTATACACTCAAAACTAATATAAAACTGATGTTACACTACCTTGGAATCTCCACCAAGCCTAGGGAACTTGAATTCTCTGCATGCATTAGCTATTTTGGGTTGATTGATCAATTAACTGGATGATCACTAAGTTTGACAGAATTCCCACTGCTTAACTGACCTTCCACTAGTTCCTCCAATAGTTGGAACTAGTTTAACTGAAAACAACGTGATATAACTGACCTTAATAGCTACAAATTATCAATCACACATAATGAACTAAAATTTAACTCCTCCAACTCGAATTTACTGAGTGAACTAGGTGACAAAATCCCTGTCACACAAGATAACTACATCCAAGTTGTCTGCTGATGTGGAAATTCGAATTTTCTCAATTTAATCAAGGAAAAATCAAATTGAGAATTTCTTGGTAGATTTTTTAACATAGGAAAAGTATTGTACGCCCATGTGCTCAAGGTAAGAACAAGGAAATAACCCAAGAAGCGGACCTTATAAGGCCCCATCCACTATCTAGGGGACCTTTTAGTACATCATTTTGCATTAGGATATGATCTGAAATTGATTTTTAGTTAATGTTGTGTTAATATCAGTTTCATATTTAATATGAAAATGCTTTGGTTTGCTTCTTGTACAAGGGTTTATACATGTGCTTATGATTGATAAATCAACAAACTTGATGAGATTAAGTGTATTTCATGAACATAAAATCATGGAAACTAAATGTTAAACAGCAGCATATAAATGCACAGCAGCCACAGACAACTAAGTCAAATACACATGGTTTTGATGAAGGAGTTCACCCCTCCTGGGTTACATATCCTTGGTCCAGTTTCCATGGCATGGGCCTTTGTATTAGCTTCAATTGTGAAAAATTTTTGTTTACAGACTCTTATTGTTGCTGCAACCTACTCCAATGGCTCCAAAACATCAAAATCTACCAAGAATGACTCTTCCTGAGCCAAAATTGGTCAAAAATTGCCTCAGTTATGGAAAAACCAATTTTTCCTACTATTTCTCCACTAAAACTCGAAGTTCGCCAGATAGCTCCACTAAAAGTGGATCTCCGCCACATTTGGCGGAATCCGCTAACTATGCCTCCAGTCTAACTACGCATTAATATTAAGATAAGCATGTTTTAATTGGTGTTAATGATGTGTTTAGCGCTTAAGCACTTTTAATGTTAAATTGCATATTATGGAGCTAATCATTAGTGTAATTAAACATGGTTTAATCCTATTTAAATCTTCGCTGGAAATAGTTGTTAGCCTTCGGTTTGTGCTATCGATCATATGGGAGGGGGCTGGCCCCCTCCGGACCCCCAACCTTAGCGTAATCAAACTTCAAATATACGCGGGATCCTTATGTTATCAAGGATCATGTGATGGCATAGCGGTAGGTCTCAGCGCTTGTATGGGAGAGGTCGTGAGGTCGACCCCGATCTCCGCCACTCAGTCATAATTTTTTGTTGAACATAACTTTGGGTTTGGACCTTGGTTATAAATATATGTGCCTACGCTAGTTTGGTTAGTCATGTCTGTCGATTATAGCATAGTCCACCATATAATATATTTCTTCCAGTTTAGTTAAGGTTAAAATCCTTAAGTTTGAAATAGATGTGCACTATTCAAATGCCATGGGGGAGGGCACATGGTAGCCTCCGGCTGCTCCACATGTCCCTTCTCCATTGCCCCAAAATCCACCATTATATAAAAATGATAATGCACCCACTTAGAAAATTCAACCTTAGGATTAGGATGACAAATTTCAATTTCCCAAGCAATATTGGTGAATCTGACTGTGACACTTGTCATAGTGTCATTGGCTGAAAATTAAAGAATATTCCCTGGATATTCCTGAGGTGCTGACTAGATTTCCAATTCATCAGTCTGTTAATGTTATGCACATTTTTTACCTGTTTGAGAAAACGGACAGCAGGCCATAACATACTCATACGAACTCATATTTTGATGAAACGAGTTGTGTTGGAATCCTGGTGACGAGCTCTATCTGGTCGCTCTGGTTTGGATCATTTCTAATCACTTTCATTTTTGAGCTAAATATTGAGCCTCTAATCAAGATATTTGTGAAGGATTCAAATATTATACCAATGATAGTGTTCTAGGAAATTATTTTGGTTTGAAAAAATTAGATATTTAGCTATGTATGTGAATCTTTTTTTTTTTAAATCATACAACTTACCAATAAAATTTGTAAATATTGGCAAATATTACCAATATGAACATATTTTATGTAAAAAAAAAGTGAATTTTTAAAAATAAAATGGCCAATTAGTGGATATATTCTTTGAAAAAAAAAATCAAAAATAGTCAATTGTTGAAAATTTGCCACTAAAAAAATACCTTGCATGTTTACATGGAAGTGGCCTATCAAATCCTCTTATGAATACTCCAAAATGGTGTTAGCTACTAGGACTGAATTAATCTCAACCCACATCTTAACTTGCTTCATCTTCATACACCAAGGTTAGTTGCAATAATATTTAAAGGCAGGTTTAGTACTCACCTCAAAATTAAGATAAGTTGTGGCTACAATCTGGAATTTTAGTGCTAGCCTTCTTTTGCTCCCTAGTCACTACAAAAGAATGTCCAGAATGTTATAGATGTATGCGAGTGGTGCCTTCTAAGTTGGAGAATAAAATCAATGCACCATTCCCAAAATGGGATGGAAAATGTGAACCAACTGCTCTAGCCTCATTACACCCCTTACTAATTCTAAAATTATCATGCTCTATTCAAGGTAAATTTTAGTGGAAAATTTCGTCAAATGGCTAATTTTTTGCCATTTTTTTCAAAAGACATATTTTCTAACTGGCCATTTTCACTTCAAAAATTTGCATATTTTTTAAATAAAATATGCTAATATTGCTAAGATTTGTCTACTTTACAAGTTTGAATAGTAAATTGTATGTTTTTAAACGAATATTTGTCTACATGTCTATAAGTATGATTTTGTTTAACCAAAATATTCACATAGAATTTTATACTAAAACATAATATTTGAATCCTTAAAAAAATACATTAAAACTTGTATTTTGGGCTTATGTTTGACTTCTAAGAATCGATGTTCCATTTACTTTAAGATTTGGGAAGGCCCCAACATAGTATGTGGAGAGAAAAGTCAATTGTCATTAACTTAATAATAACCTTTATATTTTCACTATGCATTGTCTCATCTTCTTTTGTGTCGCTTCCAGAAAGAACAACCTTGGAGTTTATTATATCAAGAATTCTACACCTTATTCTTGAGAGGCTAATGAAATTTTGAGATATTTAGAAAATCTTGAACATATTTTCTTCAGTATTTTTAATAATTCCTTAAAATAAAAATTGAATAATATTATCAATATTAAAACAACGACTCCCATTAATTTTAAATAATAATAATTAACAAAATTAATAAAAATATTTCAACATCAACACTACAACAAAAACCACAATTCCATCCCAAGAAGAATATAATTACTATGCATGGTTGTTCTTGGAACCATTGGAACTCCTTATTGTCCATGTGCTCTGAGCCGTTGGGAACCATGTTGTCACTATTAACAACACTTTAATGAAAAACAGAGTTGAGTAATAGATAGCGGATGTGACCTAAAGTTCAATCAATAATTTAAATGTTGTTAATTTTGACACTAGATTGAGAGACGAGAAGAATAATGGCATGGATGTAAGTGATTTTAAGGTCAATTGTACCTAAGCAAAGGCTCAAGAAACATGAGCATTTAAATGTAAACATAATAATTGATTGGACTTATGAGCATTTAAATGTAAACATAATAATTGATTGGACTTATGAGCATTTAAATGTAAACATAATAATTGATTGGACTTATTTTATAATTTAGTATTTAGTATGAAGGAGATGTATACTCAATTTACTAATTGACATGTGTCTCTTCTAAAGTGATAACAAAATATTCACTAACTAAAAACAATATCAACTATAATAATAAAACGAAATTATAACGATTAGAAATATATAATAATAATAATAAAATATCTTATATTTTTACTTTTAAATACATGTGTTGTAAAAACATTTCAATCTAAAATAAATTATTTGAAAATTTATGGTAACTAAATTATTTAAATATTATGTGTATAGAGAATTTTTAAAAGAAATAATATTAATGGGAATCGTAATAAAATATTTCAATGCCTACACAGAAAAAGTAATTAAGAAAAGTAATTATTTGAATATTTATGGTAACTAAATTATTTTAATATCATATATAGAAAGAGAGAATTTTTAAAAGAAATTATTTTAAAAGAAATCATAATAAAATATTTCAATGCTTAAAAAGAAAAAGTAGTTGAGAAAAGCAACTCAGGGAATCAAACCTAGGCTAAGGTTATGATACCATGTTGAGGTTTTCATTAGACCAAAAAACATAGACATTAATAAACTTTCAAACATGTACTATTACCTTGGATGGGTGGTTAGTCTCTTATTCTCACGGTGACAATTAGTCCACATAGTTGATTCTGAATAAGGTGAATGTGACAATTACTCCAACATGTATTATATAAAACAATTTGAAAATAAATAAATTTTAATGGTTAAAACATTTTAATTAGTTTCACTTTTCTATATTTTCTTTTTTTTTCAAATATATTTTTCTATCAATTTTGTTTGAAATTCAACAAAGATTTGTTGGAATTACAAGTTTAAGATATAAAATCTATAAATCCAAGTTTCCACATACTTGCACTCTAAAAAAAATTTACACTTCAAAAAATTTAATCCCTCTTAACACTCACTCAATATATATATATATATATATATATATATATATATATATATATATATATATATATATATATATATATATAATACTTATTTAATACCTCAATTAATAAAATTAAATTTAAAGATAAAAACCTTTTTCAATTCAAAAAAAATTACATGTCAAATTTATTTGATATTTTCAACCTTATTAAATCCGATAAATCTATATCTATACATAATTTCCACTCCTAATATATATTACTTTTTTTTAATTTTATTGATAAAATATAATAATTATAATTGGTCAATTTAAAATCATATAAAAGCTTTAATTACTTGGTAGCCGTTCTAATTTTTAAATCCACAGCAACACGTCGAATACAATTATACTCACATCACGTCCAGTTCATCAAACTATTAACGTTAGTATTCCGTTGCAGCAATTTGCAATTTAATATTCATTTTGTGATTTTCCGAATATATACTTTGTTTTGCTTTATATCAACAACTTTTCATGGGTTACTTTAACAAATAAAAATGTGATAAATAACTTTTTCATTTAAAATAATGAAAAAGAGGTAATATTGTATGGATGTATTTGTTTGAAGAAGTTATTTTAATGTTTATGAGATTAATGATAGTTTATGGGACAAATTGCTTTTCTATTTTGCTTTTTCCTTTCACATTTTTTTGGCATTTGCCAGCGTCCTGTTTCACAGAGTTGACTAGAACTAGTTCTTAATTGAGCAATAAGAATTTTGGCTCTTCAAGAAATATTGACCCCTATGTTCCTTCTTTATTGATGATTATGAGTGAGATTAAACTCTTCAATATAATTGGTAAGATGATAAAAGAGTAAATGTCTAGGCATTAGCTACTTTGAGATAAAACATAAATGATGAGAAAGGTTCATTAAAAATAAATAAAAAATGTTTATATATTTATTTATTTATTTTGGTTGAATTTTAAAGGAATAAGAATCTAGACATTAACTACTTTGAATTAAAACATAAATGAGCAAGTTCATGACAAATAAAAAAATGTTTATATATTTATTTCTTTTTTCTTTTTCTTTTTTAATTTTACAATAAATTGTAAAAGAAATTTATAATGTTTTTTTTTATGGGAGTTGGTATATGTTTTTTTAAAATAAAAATGAAATATGGTTAAATTATTGAGAGATATATTTTATGTATCAAGTATGAAAAAGATGTGTAGTTTCTATTATATTCAATTTACAAAAAAATATATATTAATTTTAATTAAAAACATTATTAATATTATAGTGTATTATGAAACATTTGTGTTATTTCTTTCGTACATAACATAGAATTGACACATAATTAAAATTATTATTATTATTATTAAAGAAAAAAACATATTCTTTTCAACTATGAATAAAATATTCCAATATTTATATTAAGTAAAAAGATAAAACAATTGAAAGAAAAATAAATAAATAAACAAAATAAAAAATAAAAACCTTTCATTTTTCACATCCTTATTTTTACTTTTGATTTTTATATTTTTAAAAATATGTTAATATAAACCTTAAATAAAATATTTTAATATCAATATTAACTTCATATATATATATATATATATATATATATATATATATATATATATATATATATATATAAGAGTTTACAAAATAATAGCTATTAGTTATTTATTTATTTTTTGAAGTTAAGCACTTTGCATGAAGTTTAAATAGGATTACATAGACCAATTTTTGTTGTTGTTGGTCTCCTCGAAGGAAAACCAGACTAGTAGCATAAGTTGAGAGTCTTGAGATCGCCAAGACCTCGTCTAACTAGTGCATCTTGTAAATAAAAACTCATAAATAAAGACCGGTGATTCATAATAACTAGTGAGCAAAATCTCGAGGCATATGCGCTAGCTAGTCACCATCCTCATCTAAGGAGAAGGATATCTTGGTTGATCTCCTTGCTAAAATGGTTAGCTTGTGGTATATATTGTAATTTTTTTCCTCTAACTCTGTCAATCTGATAGAATTATCTCAGTTGAGTGTCGACACAATCGGTGAGGACTCGTGGCATTAGAATTTTAGTTTGACTATAAACATTAAGTACTTGCATGTACCAAGAAAAATGTGACCGAGTAGAACTCCATATATCAAGGATCTGGTCATAAGTAGCAACATCGACATGGGGGTAAAAAATGAAACGTCAATCATGGTGCACTTTTGCTTCCACTCATTCAATTTATTGTCTAACTAGTTCGAGAACGATTTCCTAATATCAGGCCATGAAATCAAATTCTTCGGCTTCAACATGGAGCTAGGAAGTAGAGGTGATGTGGAAATCCATCTAGGCAAAAATATGGGTGTGCCCCCACCTACCACCCATGCATCAAGTGGCAGGTCTACTACGAGGCACAGTTGGTAAATGAACATATAGGGAGAAGGCATGAAAATAGTGAATAGAAGCACAAGAATCAGGGCTGACAAGGAGGGATGACCAGGAGAGAGAGTGGTTGAGGAAGGACAAGGATAGTTTGGGATAGGTGGTCGAGTAACTAGCCGGAGAGTGAGGTGGCAGTGTGAAAAGGGGAGAAGTAGCAACCCAGATGGAAAGATAATCCAAGGTGGAGAGGGAAAGACAGACAAAACTAAGAAAAGAACAAAGAAAAAAAGGATAGAGAAACTTAAAAACCACACCTTTGTGATACTAATAGGGCTCAAGATTAAAATCATTTTCTCTTGGATTTCCCAGCTCTTACTCACATCCATTCTAATTTTGAAAATATTTTCCATACTACAAACATTCTTGAATTTTTAAGTTAGAAAAACTATGGTGATCTATGAACTCTTAACACCCTTCTTTTCAATCATAGAAATAAAATGTTAAAAAATATCAATTAATCTCTTACTTTCTTAAGTTTTGGTAGACCATGTTGGTCTTGGTGGATGTTATATATATATATATATATATATATATATATATATATATATATATATATATATATATATATATATAAAAGCTTCGAATATATAAAGAGAAGAAATTATTATTAATTAATAAGAGAAATTTGTAATTCATTCATTTTTTTATATGAAACTTGTACGTAAAATTTAAAAAATATTTCAAAGTGGTTTAAACAAAATAATTCGGTGTGCACATTAAGTAAAATATTTCATATAAAAAATGATCTTATTAATGATCAAATATGTAGAGAAGGATACTTCCCATTATAAGGGAGATATGTGTTTAAAAATATTTTAATGTTAACAATGTGGACCATAAATAAAATATTTCAATTTCCGTGTTAAGTAAAATATTTCAATGGTATATATGGGTGTGTGTGTGTGTGTGCGTGTGTGCCGAAGAGATTATATTATTAGAAAAATTCCTCATTGGTTGTTATTGGTGCACTAGATGGAAGCTAGACCATACCAATAACAAAGATTTAATGTCTTAAGATTGTATATCAAAAAGAGTATTAATTGACTACTTATGGGACAATAGTAAACTAGTAAGTGTTTAATTTTTATAATCCTACCATATATAAAAAAATGGGATCATGGCTAAGAGAAACATAACAAAACATGTATCTATGGACTATGTCAAATAGAAGGGGAGTCCATCTATATAAGAGGAGATATATCAACTTCTGATTTCGGAGGAGTGATTGGAAGAATAGCTAGCATTTTAATTAGAGTTGAGACATTGTCTTCTAGTTTATGCACCTTTTGTAGAACTTAATCAATGCATAACATTAGTTCCTTTTGATTCTATGAGTGCTCCACAATAAATTTTCCCAAGAGAGTTTTGATGTGCCAATATAGGTCAATTTTTTGCATATAGAAGATCTAGAAAGATTGGATATTTCCAGTTTCAAGAATATAACTATGAGTTTTCATCTTTGCATATTGATCTGGGATAAAATGTCGACTAAAACACACTTCGCCCTCCAAGTCCGAAATAATACTTTGAATTTCCACAAGGATAGTCTCATGAGATCTTGCCATGGATCATTGAGTTTCCACCCAGGATCGAGGCTAAGAGGTCAGTTGGCCTCTCTTTGTCCCCCAACTTCTCATGTAAGTTATACATTGATTCATGATGAGAGAGAAGCTACACATAGAACCATCTATACCACCTACTAGAAAAGTAGAATCCATGCCTCGACAGAAAACCCAAAGAGAAGATAAATAAATGCTAGCAAGTAATGTGTACCAACTAATTTGAGAAAACCTAAAACTTCTCTAGCGATTCCAGAGAAACCAAAGAACCCGTCGTGGAGAAGACCGCAACAAGAAAGAGTTTCAAATGCTAGAGAGAACAAAAAATCACCAAATTCCCCTAAGATTTTGTGGCGAAAAAGCAATATCCCATGTAGAAATTGAGGATCATAATTCAACATGAGAACCAACCTATAATAGTAAGCACCTAGTAGCCAAGTAAGGATACACTAAGCTAAAGAGCCAATCACTGATGCTCAAAAGAAATACAAATATGCTTAAGAACTAAGACCCAAAGGTGGTGAAAATAACCCCTTATGTTCCAAACCTTACCGAATAAAAAAAAATGCAATGCCTAGGAACACATGGAATCCAATTTAACTCTTCCTGCAGCCTCAAAATAGAGAGTAAACAAAACAAGAGAGGCGTTATGAGATAATTGAAAGAGAGAAAGACATACTAGATGGTTGAATTGCAGAAAAATCCTATTGAAATAGAAATAACTTAGCATTTAACAACGAAATAGGATCAATAATACATTAACTAGGATAAAAAATGGCAGGATAACACCATGCAATAGACCATGCTACAGAAACTAACCAACATAACCACATTTTAAACTTATAGTGAAAGTGAACATCGATATCCACCACCTTACAACATGATACTCCCATTCCTTCTCACCACCTACCAAAATGAATGCAATATTAACCAGATCATAGAGCGGTAGTTTGGGTTTTCCTATAAGGACAACTCGCTTCCTAAGCTGCATCATAATACAAACTACCCACGTTAAATTTTAATACATTCATGATGCCACTTTAGGGGATGGATGATCCCCGTAATAAGTTCAATTTCTCACATCCTAAGATGGGTGCTTCAATCCCTTGATTTGACACCCTCTGGGGGAAATGCCAACCATTTATATTATACAAATCAATCAAACATAAAAAATAAAAATGAAAATTATACTTAAAACATTTTTTGTGTTGGTAAAAATGAATAAGATGTGTAATTCCTTATGTTCTTATCATGGATTTGATTCATGTTGTGTATTTGTGTATGTGTGTATGTCTACATCTACATATATACACACAAATAACTAGCAATCCATCTTAATCTTGGATCTATCAAATGTCAAGACGTATTAAATCTCTTGAGGTGGAAAACATTTCTTCATATTTTGGGATTTAAAAGAGATTTGCACCTCAATATATTTTGATCCCTCTCAATTCTTGATAGATCCAAGGTTAAGTTTAATTTGTGGTGGTTAACCTCATTCCACCCCTTTGAAGGTGATTCCACACAAACAATTTAGAATTTAGAATTTGAGATTCCTAAATTCATATAAAATGCTTTCTTCTTATATTTTTCAATGTTTACGTATTCACAATCTCCCTTCCTTCTACATGATGTATCATCCTTTACTACTTCCACCCTTAAGGGAGAATATATTTTTATCATGGAATTTTCCCTCCCATGAATCCACCATGATATAGGTAAGGATCCACCATGAATGCCATCCGAGACCTCATGTACTTCCCTATGTTGCCCTAAGTGCTCATGTGATGTCTAACCTAGTGTCAGCTTTGTGCCATGATCAAG
Organism: Pinus albicaulis; assembly: GCA_034641835.2. Lineage (NCBI taxonomy): Eukaryota > Viridiplantae > Streptophyta > Pinopsida > Pinales > Pinaceae > Pinus > Pinus albicaulis. Next base: position 713,932,901 of record CM076580.1, on the reverse strand, counting down.
GAATTGAAAAAAGAACATGCAATGTGCCAAATATAGTGGGAGTTGAAGCCCCATTTCATTTGAGCTATCATAATATTAATTTGAGGGGGGAATGCCCACTCTCGGGCACTTTCCTTGAGGGAAAAAATAATTCTTATTTAAATATAAAATAATTGAAAGTATTAAACGAAAACAAATCTTGCAATTTCACTTTCTTACTTTAATTTTGAATTATTTTATGTTTTTTAATATTTTAATAGAGATTTAAATAAAATGTTTGAATATATTATATTAACTAATTATGGGCCATGTCTATTTTGGAATAGGGCTTACATAATTTTAATTTACTTATCAATAATTATTAGGTGGATGGTAGGGGCTTAACCTCCATGGAATGTTCTATAATATTCTTAATAATAGTCACAAATCAAAGGTTGAGAATGATCTCAAAAGTAAATTTATTCTCTTTCTCTCATTTTAATTAATTTATTAATTGGAGGGTTGATGGATCTGGTAAGGGTTCTTTTATGTTTCTTCCTACACAACTAGGGTTTTAAAAGATCAACTACCTATCGGACGGATTTTTGTATTAGAGGTGCTCCTCTCTACAGGCCTTGCAAGGGGGGAGATTATCATCATTTTTTTCTTATGCTCCAGCATATGACAGTCTTACTTTAAATCTACCTACTCTGTTTCCACCAAGGTTTTCACACATCTAATCCCATATACTTTAGCCCCCTCGTTCATCGTATTTTGCTACAGTTTTTTATTGTTACTAACGGGTATTTTTCATGGAGGATATCCAAGTGGATTATTCAAAGTACCTCATTAAAATCGATAGTATCTTTTTTGTACCAGTTGTATGGTTTGGTCATGGGGATAGTTTGGATCTTGGGACCATGGTTCATATTGTTGATGGGTCATTGTTTCATTCAAGTGAGCATTTAGTTGAGGGTTATCATTGGTGGAAAGAATAACAAAGTTGTGGTTCAGACCCCTCAGGAGCTTCGAGGTTTCCATTTTCAACTGACAGTGCTCCTTTTCTTACCAAGAGCTGGGGTTTGCATGGTTTGGAGACTATTGTATACCATCATCAATACCTCCCTCACACAATCCTTCTTAATCATTAGACCCCTGTTTTCGATTCAACATGAGAAAATATGGATAAATCCCCTCTTTGGGTTTGCCTTCCAGGACTAAAATTTTAGTATTGGTCGGAGCAGGACCTGATGGAGATCGAAAAACAACTTGGGGAATGACTCGAGGTGGATTTATCATTCAAAAAAAAATTTGAGATGAAATTGCAAGGGTTTTAGTGAATTTGGACATCCAATAAGGCCTATGGGGTGAGGTGAAGCTTTCTCACAAAGTTATTATTTCCATATAGACATTGGAATACAAAGGAATTCCTTTCCAATATCAGTGATGCCATAAGCATAGACATAATAAGGAAGAGTACAAGCTAGGTTTTCATGGAAATTCAAGGGTAACTAAGTCCTCTCCACACAAGAAACGAGGAGTGGTACAAGAACCAAAAGAGGAAATTTTAATATCCTCATCCCCCCATATTGGAGATGGACCACCAACTATTGACACTAGCATCTACATCTCGTCTTTGGGGCCGAGAGTGGATCTCATGACCATGAATTTAATGGTGGAGGCCATAGAGGTATAAGGGGGAATATTTGAAAATCTTATGACCCATATGGAGTTTTCATAAGCCAAATAGAACAAGGGTACTTCTTCTCCTAATTTGTCTCTTTCATCCATTGTTAAAAGTTTCTCAGAGTTGGGGAAGGAATAGACTATTTTTGAGGTGTGTTTCTAAATTGTACACTAATGGGAACCCCTCTTCTAATATGAAGCCAATACCAAGTATTTTTCTTATATTCACTAGAGCCAATATTGACCCTCATCCTATTATATCATCCCTCAATTGCTATTCGTCATAATTTTTCACCCATTAACCCACACATCACCTAAGAACCTTAACCTCATCTTCTCTGTTATCGGTGTCATCAGGGGTTTTGGTTTCAATCCCTCTCATGTGAATGCGAACAAGGGTCATGGTCGAAATTTAAACCCTTCCAAAGCACAAAACATAGAAGTAATGGAACAATATTATGGAAAATAACACACCGTTGATAGGGTTCTTGGATAATTTCATACCCCAACAGAGGTTCCCCCATCATCTCTCTCTCTTTTAAATGTCGGGGTTTGGCCAACCCATCTAAAAACTATTCCTTCATAGAATATTTTCTTCAAATCATGTTTCGATGCTCCTCCTATAAGAAAAATTAAAGGGGAAACTACACGGGCTTGTTTACTCAAATTGTTTCCTGGTTGGGAATTCACCTATTTGGATGCAAATGGCAAATCGAGTGGTCTCTCAATTGGGTGTAATCTTTGATTTATAAAGGAGTTATGCTCTTGGGGAATTCATATGGTTTTGGGGTTATCTTTTCATTTAGTTGAAATTGATAAATATTTTTTGGTCATCAATGTATATGGACCCCAACAGGAGAAGTTCCTATTCTAGGAAGCTCTTGCAAAGACTTATTTATTCTTAGAAAGAAACTTAATCTTTGATGGAGATTTAAATTTATCTACTTGTCTAGCATAAAGTTGGGGGCCAAGGGCAAAAATTGATCCCAATTCATATTTTTTCACCACTTACCTACGGGTTCATCAACTTGTTGATCTAGATTCTCTAAATATAAATCCTACCTAAAGGAATAACAAAACAATTCTGAAAAGGTTAGCCAAAAAAATTGGATCGCTTTATCCTAGCGGAGCAACTCATAGATGAAACTCCACTAATGTGAAAATGGATTGGGGAGGGAAATTTTTTTTATCATTCTCATATCTTCTTGGATCTAAAAGGACAAGGAAAGAAACCCACGATCCCTTTCAAGTTAAATGCAGTATGGCTCAAGGATGAATCTTTCTTAGAACTGGTCCAAAATACTTGGAGGCCTTTTGTTCCACAATTTGGATATTCAACAGTTACTCAGTTCACTCATAATTGAAAATTTTTCAAACAAGCTAATATTACTTGGTTGTCTACTAATCATCTACCAGACACTCAAGAGCTTTAGGATATTTAATAGGATCTCAAAGCTACCTCTGAAGAGGATTTTGAAGGTTATGAATCAGAGGCTTTGTTTGGTCAATTTAGTGTGTCCTAAATTGCTACATTAAATTGTCAATCTGGGATTCGTAAGCTGACGAAGTGTGGCGCACTATATGTGCAAGATAACCTATCTCTTACTTTTTGTCGTTTTTGGTTTTTTTTTTTCATTTATCTTGGGGGTTTTTATCTTGGTTGGTTTCCTAATGTGAGATGGAAATTATAAAAGACAAGTATGGATATAAATGTTCAAGGCAATGATGTCCTTTATAATGATTTCCCAAACTTCAAACTTCAAAAGGGTTTTAAAATATGAAATGACAAAATTAATTCTTAAAATAAAATGAAAATGTGCCACTATACTAATCAAAAAAACAGTGAACTATTGATCATGAAACCCATTACCCTTGCTGCTGTCTAAATACAAAAGAAACTGTACTCAAAGAAATCCAAGAATTGCAAGCAAAGTAAAGCTAAAATCAAATTACATCAACTCATATTCTGACCCCTCACCATTAGTCTCGCTATGGCTTTCGGAGGTAATCATAAATAACTTGAGCAATCTGATATCTAATTTGCAGAAAAATAAACTAATATCAAATTACACACTCATACTTCAATCCCTCACCATTAGTCTCGCTATGGCTTTCGGAGGTAACTGATAATGACATGAGAAATTTAATATCTAACTTACAGAAAAATAAACTAATATCAAACTACACACTCATACTTCAATCCCTCACCATTAGTCTCGCTATGGCTTTCGGAGGTAACTGATAATGACATGAGTAATTTAATATCTAATCTAACTAATAAAGAAAATGTACAAAACTAAAATAAATAAAACAGTGCTGGAATTAAAAGCTAAGAAAAATAAATCAGCAGAAGGACAAGACTGATTCCATGTCATTAGTCATTGTAAAACTATGTGCAAATGCCCGGGCTGCCTATTGTAATCTGGAACAAAGACACTGATCAGTTAACAGCAGTATAAAGCATGAAAAACTATGGACAGAAATAAAACGTTAATACCATAAGAGATGTGATATATACACGTGAATAATTATGGCATAATGAACGTAAGGAAATAAAGCATGAAACTATACAGCAATAAACAAAACCTCGGCGTGTGCAGGGGCCCTCTGCACAATCCTCGGGCAACAGCTATCAACCACGAATTATGCTTATGAACAGAGTCTTCTCATATATTCAAAACGCAGTCATAACAAGGAAATAATGTCACGGCACAGTAGACTTTCTTTTCAGCAGAATTACATTACAGAAGCTAGCTACTATGCGTATGAGAATGCATTATTTATAACAGAGGATGACATAACTAATTTCCTACAATCTACGCTGATAAAAGACACGTGAACAACCACGTCCAGAAATTTAGCATTATGGCTGCCGTGAAGATTAAATCTATGGAGGGTGGTCGTTGGATTCGGCTTATGGAGCAGTCCACAGGTGTTGATATGTCCCCTGAGATTTAGGAACGGCCACGCAAGTCTTCACGTGGTGAAAAACAGAGTTTTGTCACCGTAGGACTCTTAGGTTCACCACTGCTTGACTACCTTTGACCACGGCCTTCTTTGGTGAATTCGACTGAGCCAGTAGGACTCGGTCCATTTCCATATCATTTCCAACTTGCCCATGTGGCTTGATTTGCCTGAAGACACCTGCAATATAGAATTTAACAAAATTGTTGCGGAAAATTGAAGCAGCTGCGGAAAGTGACAAGATTCCGCAGCTAAATGAGCAAAAATCTAATTCAAACAGCAGACACAAAACATAGTTAAAAAACACTTTAAATGCTCTTTTATGATTAATATGCAATGATGTTGATGACTTAGGAGGTCCGGATAAATGGAAAAAGTCTAGAAAGGTGTATAGGAAAGATGCCAATTTGGGACTCAACAGGCTTCAAAAGAAAGATTAGTTGGATTAGAATGTAAGAATAAAAAACTCGTGGATGACCAAGAAGTAACCTGAATTTTGAAGGGTCGTGTTATTTTTCTCTAGTCAAGTGACAAGAATGCTAAGTTCTTTCAAAATTACACTAAAGGGAGGAAAATCAGAAACACTATTTGGCATCTAAATGATCAAGATGGTAATAGTGTCTCTTCATTTGATTATCTAGGTTCTCTTCACTGTATACACTTTAGTGGAATTTTCAAGGCCCCTTTAGAGCCCCTATTGTTGAAGCGGAATGCACCACCTTGCTCTTCCACCATTTTAATATTGATGTGAATAACGAGCATATAATGGAAGAGGTTTACAAGGAGGAACTTATGGAGGTTTTTTCCAATTTCCAGAAGGAAAAGATGTTTAAATGTGTAGCTTTTGAGGTACTCCCACAACCTCTGGGGTACTATATTTGTGAGGAGATGACCCACAGAAATGTGGTTTTGTGGGAAATGTACCAAAGAAGTGGTATTTGTACCCAAAGTTGTGGGTGAAATATCCAAGAGGAAAATGATTGTTTATTCATTTTTTGCATGGGAACACCCTTTATGTGCTAAGGGGAACCTAGGGCTACAATGTAGTGTGTGAAAGTAAATGAAATAATTGTATTCCTTATGTAAAATGGTGTTTGAGCATGCAGGCTCAATTTAGCTTGATTTAAGATGCGTGACCCTTGGTCAAAAGTGATTCTACCAAAGAACACGATAAGTAGGAATAAATTTGAGATCATTTGGAATCACACAAATGAAATCATCATAAGAGAAGATAAGCCAAAGTGACCACATGCCTCAAGGATTCAGGCTAGAGACAGAAAGAAGGACATGTTTGTTTATTAATTTCTTATGTTTTGGTACAGGACGATTTAGGAGGGTTAGATGCGTAGTTGGTGCATGGTTCTATGCATATGTTCTATTGTTTATCTCTATGATTAGATCGTGTCGATTTTTGTGCACAAAATGAGGGTTGAGACCCTTGTATTTGCTAGATAGGGAGGCTATAAGCCTATGGAATAACTAGAGTGAGGGTCAAGTTCCTCAATATTATGTGTAGGAGACTAAAGGGTTGATATGTATGGTATACAAAAAATTGCATAGGTATCATGTGGTCAAGTTAGGGCATAATATAAGGCATTTGCAAAATCCCTAAAGAGGGTCAAAAATCCTTTTTGATTTGAGAGCACGAGACCAAGACTTTCAGGGTTGGAGCAGAGATCCTTGAAAGTTATGTAGGATGATGTTTCATGTAGATGAATGTTGTGTTTTGTGAATAAAGTTTTTTCAACAAGAGGGGTTCGACAGTGTTTTTATGTGCCTTAAGTATAGTGTCTCATGAGCAGTTGATTTATTGTAGTGGGATGTCTTTTGAGATCATAAATATAGTGAATACAAGTGGTAAATCATTGTTTTTAACGGCCTTGGTGAAGACCTTATGAACAGTGATTTTGACAAAGCAAGAGCACTATTAGAAGGTAGTTTGTGAAGCCCTGAGTTTACTGATCCTTGGAGCAGCATAGATCATCTATATAAGGTATATTAAGGAGTCAACATGTACAAGAAAATATGAAGTAGCAGAGGACTATGTGAGAAGCTAGGGAAGATGTATTGAAGGATAATATTCTCTGCAAGTATATGTGGCAAAGTACATTCCAAGTGTTCAAGGCAAGTGGACTAAAAGGGCTAGTGTAAGTGATTCTTTGCCAAGAAATTCAAGTATTTATTGTTCTTGGGAATATTGATGGTCATGTGTTGTTGACATCAAGCCCTATTTTCCTTGTATTAGGGATAATTGTAAGGGAAATTATCCTAGGTATGAGATCCTTGTGTTCTTTTTTTATTAAAGTTGTAATACAAGCAAGTTTTGGGTTGAAAAAATTATTGTGTACTTCATTGATTCATTCTTGTAAATTTTTCGTTGTGTAAAGTTCTTTTGTTGTCGAATTTTAGTGTGTCTATGATCATCTTTTAGACATAGAACTAATTATGAAGTGGCAAGGAAAAATCAGCATGGTATCAGAGCTACTTTTAAGGGATAGTTGAATCAGAGTGTGCACAACGTACAACTCAAGAGGGAGTTTAGTTGCCTTGTTTTTGTAGAAGCATGGTGACGTTGGTCACTAGTCTGAGGTACTATAGTCCTTGGAAGGAGAATATCAAGTTGGTATTGTTGGTGAAAAATATTTGGTAGTTTGCGAACAAGGAGATTAAGAAACCAACATACCCTAAGGAGTTGGAAGTATTTGAAGAGTTGGATGTAAATTCTAAGCTCATCATCTTGCATGGTATCAAATATCACTTGAGACTTATTCTAACTGTGAAGAACATTTCCTATGAGGTGTGGAAGGATATTTAGGACATGTTCTAGAATAAGAATGACATCTAGTTTTTGGTATTGAGAGAGAAGTTGAAGAACACCAAGATGTTGGATGGTAAAGGTGTTTCTCCATAACTAATGGAACTTACTTAAGTTCATGATGAGTTAGCTCCCATTGGAGGTAAATTTCTAGAGTTATATCTACTGAGGACTAGTTTGAATAGATTCTCTGAGGAATGGAAGCCATTTATAAGGGATTTTTGTTGGAGATAAGTTTCCAAATTGGAAAATTTTATGGGATGAATTTATCCAAGAAGAACTGCCGAAAGGGGATCTTCACAAGAAGAAGAAGTTTGTTGAAGATAATGATTCTCTTTTAGAAAATATGAAGGGAAAATAAAAGAATTACTTGAAAAAGCTAAATTTCTATACAGGTGGTGAGTATGCTTATTATGAAGGCAAGTGTCTACGTAAGAGGAAGGGAGATAATGAGAAGAGGAAGGAAATAGTTGGGGCTACTACATCTTTAGGCAAGCTAGAGGACTTATCATTGAAATTTGGAGGAGTGACTTTGCTCTGGTTTCTCATTTCCATGAGTGTACCATCGATGAGGCTACATGGTACGTGGAAATTGGAGCATCGAAGCATATGATGGGTTCGCATGAATTTTTCGAGACTCTAACTGAATGGGACTCAAATTTCCACATGGAGGTTGGTGACAAGAGTCAAAAAGTTATTAGAGGTTAAGTTTTTGTGCCATTTAGGATGGATTGATTAGGTGGGTTGTTATGAGTTCAATATGTATTGTAGGTACGATACCTTAGGTACAGTGTGTTGTATGTCTCAGTGATCGAGGTGAAGGGGTTATAAGTGATATTCTATTATGGGAAAGCGATGCTCGGGACCAAAGGATCTAACTCTGCCAGATCTATCATTGGAGTTAGGGAGAATTTTCTATATAGGCTTATGGGAAATCATATAGATCAAGGGAATAATTTGCAGGTTCAGAGGGAGAATCAACAACCCAATAAGAGTGCATGGTTAGTGGGGATTAAGGAAAGTTCTATACCTGGAAAGGAGGGACCGTGGAATGCACTAAAGGCCTATCATGAGAGGAAGAAGTAGGAATATTCTGGAAGCATGGAAACTACTGATAATATTGTGGTTTTCCCTACAGGTTATGTTGTAGTGGTGGACACTAGAGATTGGGCTAGTGTCGTTGATGATGAGCGCAGTGGAAGTACCTCCCTCACTAAGAGGGAGCATTGAAATGTGTATCTTGGGAGGTACTCCCACAAACCTTAGGGTACATATTTTATGAGGAGTTGACCTATAAAAATGTGGCTTTGTGCACAATGTACTTGAGCAGTGGACTTTTACCCAAATTTATGGGTGAAAGATCCAAGAGGAAAATCATTGTTTATTCGTTGGATGCATGAGGGGAACCCTTGATGGGATAAGGGGAAACTAAGGCTACAATGGAGTGGAGGAAAGTAAATTAAAATAATTGTATTCCTTATATAAAATTTTGTTTCAGAATATAGGCACGTACCGGCTTGATTTAAGAGAAGTGACCCTTAGTGAAAAGTGACTATACCAAAGAAAATTATAAGTAGGAGTAAATTTGAGATCATTTGGCATCACACAAGTGTAATCATATTGATACAAGACAAGCCAAAGTGACTACAAAGTGACTACAGACCTCAAGGAGATGAGTTAGAGAGAATAAACAAGGACAATTTTGTTTCTTTGTTTCTTATGTTCCGGTAAAGTTCGAGTTAAGAGGGATGGACGTGTAGCTAGTGCATGGTTTATCTCTACAATCGGGTTGTGTGGATTTGTGTGCACAAAAGGAGGGTTGAGACCCTTGTATTTTTTTGACAGGGAGCTTTAAGGCCTATGGAACAGTTGGAGTGAGGGTTGAGTTGCTAAACCTTATATGCATGAGACTTAAGAGTTGATATGTGTGGTATACATAGAGTTCCATAGGTTTGATGTGGCTGAGTTAGAGCATAATTTGAGGTAGACACACAAGCCCTAAAGAGGGTTGAAAATCCTTTTTGATTTGAAAGAATAGAACTGAGACATTCAGGGTTGGAACAGAGACCTTGAAAGTTATGTAGGTTGAGGTTTTGGATAGATGATTTTTGTGTTTTTTTAATTAAATTTTGTTCAACAAGAGGGTTTGGATAGTGGTTTTAAGTTCTCTAAATACAATGACTCATGAGAATTTGAGTTATTATAGTAAGGGTTGTTTTTTGATGCCTTAAGTACGAGGAATAAATGTGGTAAATAATTTTTGTGAAGGTTGTAGGTGAATACATTATGAACATTTAGTTTTATGAAGCAAGAGAATTATTAGAAGGAATTTCGTGAATCCTTAAGTTCAATGATCCTTGTAGAATCACAGATCATTGATAGAAGGAAAATTTAGGAGTTGATATGTACAATAAAATTTGAAGCAATAAAGGACCTTGTGAGCAGCGATGGTAGAGGTATTGAAGGATCATATTCTCTGTTTTATAGGTGGCAAAGGACCTACGAGGTGTTCAAGGTAAGTGGACTGAATGGTCTGGTGTAAGTGCATCTTCAGCAAGTAAGTCAAGAAGTCAATTTGTTCTTGTTCTTGGGAAGATTTATGGCCATGTGTTGTTGACATCAAGCCCTAGTTTACTTGTATCAAGACCAATTATAAGGTCCATGATCCCTCTTATAGGAATCTTGTTTTTTTTATATTAAAGTTGTAATATAAGCGAGTTTTTGGCTGCAAAAATTCTTGTGTACTTCATTCATTCATTTTTGTACATTTTTCGTTGTGAAAAGTGCTTGTGTTGTGGAATTTTAGTGTGTTTATGATCATGTTTTATACATACACCTAATTCTGAAGTGTCAAAGTGTTGTCACTACGAAAAAACCCTCCAAAATTTTGCGTACACTCGAATTTTGGAGCCTACTGTGGATCTTAATATCGTTCATTTCGTAGTCACTTCTTGCTCATCTAATGATTTTGAGCTCTCTTCTTCGATTGGAAGTGTCGAATTCACTTGCTCACACATGATTAATCCATAATAAGTTCATGTGCGCATTATTTTATGCAAAATTGGAAAATCATAGCATGTTCCATCAATACTATGCATGTGCGATGTCCAATCCATGTCGACAGTCGATGCACACTGACAATGACAGTTTCTCACATTCTAGTTATGTTTGTACTTCCATTTTAGTGAGTTTTGAAAACTATCGCTTATGTGCACCTTTATTTTTGTGAGTTTAGTTTTCATATTTTTGTTTGTCGCTTTCACTTTATTTCACTCTAATTAGTGTCATCATTCGCACTTTAGCAACTGTCATATTTTTGCATGTTAGATGTCGCACAATGTATGTATGCTTGTTCTAGTGGATTAAAAGGGTTATCTTTGTGTGAATGATACGGTCTAACCATGTAAACATCAATCAAACACATTCCAAAAAATTTAAGCATTTTCTCACAAGTGTCATCATGGTCCTCGCAAAGTGTACCTTTAGTATCAAACTTGTCGTAGATTCGTCGCAAAGTTGTCCCATTGAGGTAAATATCTTGTTAATTTGTTCCAGATGATCTATGTTGTTTTTTCATCAAATTATTTCAAGTGTGTGATCACATTCAATTCATATCACTTTTCACATCAGTCTCTTCGATCCCACACTTAGCCAATTTTCAGAACTTCCCGAGCAACCTAACCTAATCTGGCCTTCCTCAACTACACATTACATAGTTCCAAACCTCAATCTACATCCTTGTCCCATGAAACTACGCAATGTGTAGTTATTGCTTCCCAGGATTTTCCACTTTGTAGTTTTAGTGCTCAAGCCCGACCTTTGGCTCCCAAAATTGTGCAATCCAGCCTGGCCCCAACTGCGCATTGTGCAATCTCTTAGCTCTTGAACCTCGCAATCACCAAGTCTGATTTTCATCACATAAATATACATTTGGTTGAAACAGTACAAAAACCCTTTAACCTAGCTCATTGGCTCCCAAAACTGCGCAATTTACGTCTCCTACCCAATTAGTACTACGCATTGCGTAGTCTCAAGGATCAAGCCTCAGCACTGAGTTCTTGAATTGTGCAATTTTTCAATCACCCGGATTCCTCTGTCCTCCAAAACTGCACAATAGGTTGATCTAGTTCCATCCCCTCATATTGTCACATTGAACTCCCATATTTCACATTTTTCTTCCTTAGTCCAACCTGAGTTGCGCATTGCATAGTCTCAACGCTCAAACTTCACCCCTAACTTTGTGAGTTGCGCAATTGTGCAGTTACTGAGCCTCTTTCCAAGCATGTCACCTGATTATGGCTCAATCATTGGATCTATATGCACCATATTATACTAGGGTTTTATCAGATTGATTTCATCTTGTCATGAGCAGATTACAGATGTAGGAATTATATCATACTATGGAAAGATGATGAATAAGGAGATGGAGAAGGAGGACACACTAGAAGGCACATATGGAGCTAAAGAGATAATATGATCATTAGAAGAGAATACAAAGGAACATTAGACTATAATAGAAAATGAAGATCAACATCACATCGAAGCCTCCTCATATTCAATTCATAAGGAGGAGGAAGAAGGAGAACATGTACCATATTTTCAAGAAGACACAAAGAAAGAAGAGGCAAAAAGGACAGCTTGGAATTGTCACGTCATCATGCATTCCATGTCATCAGTGCCATGTCATGTCCTTTCACAAGTCATCATATGCCACATTATTATTGTGGATTATGTAATTACCTATTTCAAATGTATTGTAAAGTGGAAGTCCAAAGGACGCATTCAAAATATGAAGAGTCATGTAAATTCGAAAAGTCATAGGAATTCAAACAGTCATGAGGGTAGTCAAAGAGTCACAAGGAAGGTGAAGCATCACCTCTTGGTTATATATACACCCTCATTGTATGAGAAAAGGACTTTTCACCTCAACTCATCTCACAAGGCATTAAAGAGACAAACTAGTTCTTTTGAGGAGCAAGGAGTGGCTCCAATGCTCCACTATTTGAGATAGTGATGCTCATTGTATACATGTGTCTTGGAAATTTTACTTAATAAAAAAATCCTTCATGGACAACATGTTCTTCATGCATGGATTATGAATATTTGTAATACTATTATGCGGATGTTTGTATTTCATGTTTGCTTTCATCTGTGCTAAAGTAGTTGAACTATTTCAGTTATTTAAGTACTCGTATTATTGATAATAAAGTAGTTGAACTATATGTGTCTCTACTAGGTAGGTACTATTACCTCTCTCTTAGAGGCTCACTTTTCTCTTTCCCCCTGCAATAGAATAAATTTGAAACACCTACAACCGAACACTCACCAGGAACACCTTCTTGCTTTTCAAAGGCACACATGTGTTCCTCTCTCTTCCTGACATTTAGAGCCAAGGAAAATCTATAAGAATACATGGCAACTGGGATGATATTCCAAGTGGGGCTCCTATTCCAAACGGTGTGAGGTCTAATTGGGACTTCACATCGGGGAGACCCCTTGGGTGATGAATTTCTAGCACCGTCAACAATGGCTCTATAAGGAGGGCCAGACAATAGGTTGTGCCTATTGGGTTTGAATCTCTTTTTCAAAATGGCTCTTCCCCAAATCATAATCCTAGGATTTTTTTCTAAAGAGCATAATCTTACCACCCTACGGAAGTTATTCATAACCTATCCCAATTTAATTTTTGATGGTGAAGGTAAATTAACTCTTCGTGAACATCTATTTCAAGTTGTCGATTTTTTCTTTTCTAACAGAATGCATTGTGAGGATTTCATGGCTCAATTACTCACCCTTACATTTGAAAGTTGTGTTAATTAATCGTGTCATACATTACCTGATGGTTCTATCCATTCATTCGACCAGCTTTCGAAGGAGATTCATAAATAATTTGGTAGGTATGATTACCATAATGTTCTTAAAAGAATTAATCAACTAAGAATGAATCCTAATGAATCAGTTGAGTATTTTTTCGATTGATTCCTTCACCTTTGTTATTAATTTCCGGGAGAAGACATGGATTTGGATTTTTTTAAACGAAATTTTAAGCAGTTGGTTCACATATTTTTGCACGGTGAATATGAACCCTCCTGATGTTTCTACTTCCAAAAAATTTGTAAATCATGAAGCACCTCTCATTTAAGAGGAGGACCTACTGCTCCTTTAGTTCCGTGTCCTCCTCCTTTTCCAATTTCGATGTGGGTGCCTCCTTGTGGTGATAATAAAGTTGTGAAATCCGCAAATCAAATTCCTAATACATATCTTCATCCTCATTTTTCTTCTCATGATTAATATATAATGAAAGAAACCCCAAAATGGATCATGGAGCCTAGGGTGAAGGCTAATACTCTCATTCCTCAAGATGATATTAGCACTCTAAACAGAAATCTTGAATTTCGTTCCATTGAAAGTGTTACTTCTTTAAGGGAAAACTATCATCCTCTATCATCGACATGTTATAACTCTATGTATCATGATTTTCTTAATCAGTATGCTCCACCAACTAGTGATTCATGCTCTCTTGATTTTCTGTTGTTGGTTCAAATTGTGATCAGATACAAGGAATTCACATTACACTATTTGATGAGGAGGAAAGTGAAGAGACTCTTGATCTCTCTTCCCTTTCTCAAAGTTCCCCATGTCAAGATGATGCACTTCCATTCTTGTATGATTTTAAATCTAATAATCTTAGCAGTGAATCAAATGCAATAAATTATTCCAATCAATCTATATCCCTGGGAAACAATCATTTTGATGATGATGATTGTGTTGATGTGTGTGATCATGAACACCCAAGTGCATCAGTTGATCTTTCAGTTTCTCATGAATATTTTAATATTGAATCTGATATGGTCAAGGAATATTCTCTTAGCAAGAATTCCTATCCATCTCATTATCCTTTGCGTTCTACTCTTTTTAATGTATCTACTTGCGGCAGAGATATTCCATGTTCTACAAGTCCTTCATCTGGTGAGTTAAATTCTAAATTTACCCAAGGTGGTGAGATTATCCATGATGAAAATGAAAACAATCAAATCATTGAGTAATATTTCCATCCCTCATAATATCTTATCTCTAATGAAGACAACTCTTCAAATCACCTTGCTCACGAAATTTCACCAATTCATACATCTTCATATTTATGATCAGAATATTTTTTCGACTCGAGTAATATGGTTTGAAGTTGAAAAATCCAATCAAATCGGTGACAAATATGGTTTTCATCTGTTGAGTAGTGGTCTTATTGAAACCAGTGGTAGAAGTTATCCTCACTCCATGCATGTTCTGGTTGAATCTTGAGGATGTGATTTTACAATCCCTGAAAGTTTCAGGACTTTTCAAGAATTCGAGTCACTTCAACTTTCGTTGATGATTATGTCAGGATCTCACAACTCTAGTAAGCCTCCCGAACTAAGTAAAATCTGGTTTCTTTTGCACAATCCTTCTCTTTGCATGGTTCCACTTGATGTAAATCTCTTTCTGAAAGATATTTGGTATTTCAGATGTAATATTTCAAACTTTTGAGATTTGGTTTCTAATCGGATTCAAGAATATTCTTTATTTGATTCATCTTCATCCAAATATCTCAAATTAAGCTTAGGTTTGGAATGTGTATCTCTCATAGAGTCATGGAATTGTGAATATGACCATTTAAAAGACTATCTTTGGCTAAAGGAATCATGCCTATCATACTTAACTCTTAATAATCAGCTCCTGGTTTTTCTTGTGAATGTTATATTGAAAATATTCCCCTTCATCTCACCTAAAATCCTCTTGAGTGATAATGAATGCACGAGTTTTTATGTGAATCAAATTCTTCTCCATTCACTGTTTCATAACCGATATCCTGTGTCTGTTGTTTTGGAATCCCTTTTAAATTATTTCGATGATTACGGTGCTTATATATTTTTTCACCAACTATAGGAAAATGGTTTGTCACATTCGGCATCTGAGGAAGTTGATTCTATTTATTCGTAGAACTATTCAAATTGACTAAAAACTAGGAATCTGATACCTTAATCGGCCAATCTGGTCATTATTATATCTCTAATGATTGTCATTCGTTTTATCATTTTCCCACCAGTATATCGAATGAAATTTATTTTACACCCTTTTATTTTTATGGTTTAACATCTTACTATACAGGTACTTGGCAAGCAGTCGAGGTACTTCTGAACTCGCTAATGATTATGTCAAATCCCGATTGTCTTGACATGCCTTTTGAATATGATCAAATCTATTTTCCCTCACAATATTCTCATCGTAGTCCTGTGCCTCCAATTCAAAATTCATATTTTCAAGGATTTCAGGGTTTTCAGGAGGATTTTCATGAATTTTATGATCCAATCTTTGATTGGTTGGAATAATATTACCTAGAAAGATTCATCGCAAATAAAAAGATTCGATATTTCCTCACGCTTGCTAAGGAGTTCATTGCAGATGGAGACACATTCGCGGTAAGCTTTTGAGGTTTGTTGAATGTTGGTTCTTATAGAAGAGGTAAGAATATAAATTTGTTAGAAGTGGTGGCTATGGCCTATCTTTCTACTAATAGGAAAGACCTTAAGAAAAATTTGCAAGCTATTCAAGTTTTTATCTTTCCTATTGCACATTGTTTCATATTTTTTTAATCGATCGCAACTTTGTGATTGCAGGTCAGGAACAATTATGGTGGCTACATTGGAAATTCCATTATACATGAACCCGACCTTCTACCTGGTTAGGTTAGGAGTAGGTATAGTTGCATTTTAGTGTACCTTCACATTAATTTCCTATGGTTTGTCTATGTTTTATGGTGTTGGTTTCACATCATGTTTGGTATAGTCAATTGTTGTCTTGTATTTTAGTTTTGTTTTCTTGTTGTGTCTTGTCTTTCCTTTCATTTTGTCAGACCTGGAATGAATATGCTTTGTTGGGTCAAAGGGAGTGTGTAAAAATAGAAAAGGACTTTGTGACACTGTAACATTTGACTAACTCTTTTTTCCTCTTCCTTGTCTTGGTTATATCTTTGGTCGATGATCTTCCAACGGAAAATATGATACTTGCATTAATAAATCTTTGGTCGAACCATGATCTCCATATATATTTTGGAAACATCATGTTAAAATTATGCAAATGCGGTCAAATTCCACTATAGACGGCTTGGATGGTTGAGAATATAATTGCATTAAATTCCATTTTTCGAGAGGACCAAAATCGACCTATAGATTTCCCCAATCGGTTAAGAGAAAGTTAAATTATGAATTAATTTGTTTATTAACATGAAATGGAATGGTTCAGAATAACCACATGTGGAGTTAACCTTAACCCCATGTAGTCACACACAAAATCTATAAATAGAGGCGACCTCAACCTCATTCACACACTTTCTAAAGCGATCTTTGATTTGCATCCATTGGTTTGTTTCTTCCATTTTGTTTTGGCTCTCACAGGTTCGTCGGGAGAAGCTCGTGCATGGTTCGAGATCACATGAGAGAGGCTCGCATAGATCTTGGCCTTCTAATCCTGATCCGTGGGCACAATACTACGGTTTTTGTGTAAGAGCTGCGGGCAGGTCGTGTTAAGGTCGCGACTAAGATAGTATAGTCATGGATAGACCATTTTCAGGGCGTGGCTAGCATTCCAGACTGATTAGGACCTCAGTCGCAGACACAAATCCTCCAAGTAGTGGCTAAGAAGGCTTCAGCCACGGGCTGAGTGCGTCAAGGCCATGGATAAGGTATTTTATGAGCATATCTAGGTTGGATCATATTCAGTTTCTTGTGCAGTGCCTTCATACATTTGACGCTCAGTCACAGTCGCTTCAGATCAGTATTTTTCAGCATCCTAGATTCAAATCTAGGACTTGGTAGTTGATATCACTTGATGATCCATTAGATATGTGCTCTTGATGTTGTATATATATTGATCTGTAGATCTGCTCTATGTATTTCCACTGCAAGATGTATCTATAATCTCAGCAGTATTCATCAATATGATTCAGGCAGTTTCAGTGCATATCATTTCTCATAATCAAGTTCCTTCTGCAAAGATATGTGTAAGGTCACATTATGCATGTGCTAGTTTCTTTACTCCGTCATGAAGATATGGATCTATGGATCATAGTACTCTTGTTGCTGAATCATTTTTTGACGATCTAAGAAGAATAATTTGCAAGGGTTTTCCCTATAGTGGGTTTTTCCCTGGTCTCGTACCAATCTCGGTGTCTCTATGTGTTCATGCTTCTCTTCCTTTGATATTTTAATATTTACTACTTAGATGATGGTATTGTTCTTTCTACATAGTTGTATATGTTGATGGTTAATAATGTATATTTGTATAATTTCATAATTATTTTGGGTGAACTTAACATGTTATTGAAGAAATGCAACTATCAAAGCAAAGAACAACGTAGCTCTATGAAAATTTAACATGGTATCAGAGTTGGGCTAAAGGAAGGCCCATAGATGTGACTATGCCTGATAGACACAGAATTGAATTTTTGTACAATTAATTTGGTTTATACTCCAAATTAGGGGATCTCTGACATTTCTTGCCATTGTAAATTGATTTATGGAATTGTTGGAATTTAGAATGAAATCAGATGGTCACTTGGAATATGTTAGTTCTGCAGATGTGTTTCATATACTAGTAAGATCTGTCAGCGGGAAAATTTCATCTGTTTGAGTCAAAATTGTGATTGCAGGTGACCAAGACATTCATATGGATATGTCATTATGTTTGAGGATTTCTCTACATGTTTTGGCCTATTGATATTGATAAATTGTGTTTGGAACTTTGATATGATTCTTAATGATTGAGATATGTCTAGAATTATAGATCTAACCTTGATCTCACATTTGGATTTGATATGATTTGATCTGGTGATAGTTTATTTTCCCAGATGACAATGATATGTGGGCATAGTGACCTTAAGTGTTGTATGTGATTATACATAGGTATGGTTTTGTAATGGCCTCCTTGTTCCTAGCACAATGGTTGTTGTGACTTAGTATGAACATACATGACTTAACTTTGATGTATGCAATAGCATCTAGTAACGAAAATGACTTCTAATGGCATGATTGACATGTTGTCTTGACGTTAAATGAAGTCAAGACTTGATATGATCTCTACCTATCACTGGTTGAAAGAAATGATACTATGAAATCAATGTATTGGATAATAGTTTTGGTTTGGATTCTAAACTTTGATGAACTCATTTCGTTGACACAACATTGATTTATGTGAGGTTGATTATGTTGATGTGGTAGGGAATTATGCTTGTAGAGAGTGTTGTGTGATGCAAGCTCCTCGATTTAGATTTGTCTATATTTGTCAGTTATCTGGTTAAGTCGAGATAATGAGTTCCAAGGTATGGCCTTGATTTTGATTATGGATTTGATTATACATACTGATAGTATACTCTTGACAGGTGATGAGCCCTGAAAATATAAGTAAGAGGGAGATATATTTTGAATATCATTATGATGTATCATGGCATGATGAATCAATTTATGGAATTTGGGAAATAAATTCCATGTTGCAACATTGTTGAAATGTCTTTGTGTAATGTAAATTGTTGGACACTCCGATTTGAAGTTCAAATCTTGATTGAACGTGACATGACATATGTTAGTTTATTGAATTATTAATGTTTCATTTTGAAAAGACATATGTATATGATGTGTATAGAACATGATTAAATTCATGCTTGAGCTGCTTCATTTAGAATTTCCACCAAACATATTTTAAAATATCTGCGTGAAACATTCTAATTTTAAAGGTTGATATATTTATCCTATGGTATGTAGTTGCATGGATGAAATAATGATGTTTGGGATTATTATTGATGAGAACAGTTGGATGTTTCCTTAGTATGATATCTTCCATGATATCTTGGACGAGAGGTCCATAGCATGACCAAGGTCGAGTACAATGCTGTTGGCAAGGCTAGTTGTGAGACATGACGTAGAAGCTCCATAGAGAGTTGTCTAAGAATGATCTGGATAAGACATGGATACACTGTGATGACAGAGAATCCCATATACATATATTTGGGAATGTGATTTCTCCATTTATTGAGATAGTGCATTTTTTTGAGACAAGCTTACGCTTGTGATTGACACCTCCTTAAGAGGGAGGATGATTCTGGTATCCATGTGTGACTGACACCTCCGTGAGAGGGAGGATGATTCTGGTATCCATGTGTGACTGACACCTCCGTGAGAGGGAGGATGATTTTGGTATCCATGTGTGACTAACACCTCTGTGAGAGGGAGGATGATTATGGTATATTTTTATGATTGGAATCTTGTTGTGATTTAAATGATTATGTATGTTCTAACATAACACTTGATCTGATGTCTTGTATGAACAGGAATCAGCAGATACTGGATGATATCAATGTTGAGCGAGGACATTGAGCCAACTCTTCCTCCCTATTTGAGCTCCTAGGGTGAGAAATTGAGATATAGGGCTCCTAGGGTTGAGGTAACTCTAGAAAATAGGGAAAATTCTCTTTCTGTTACCCATAGGGTTGAGATTATTCTCCCTTATCTTCATAGGGTTGGAGAATGTTGTTCCCATGATTGGTATTTGTAGAGTATACCCCAGTTGGAATCATACCCATAAGAAAGGCTTGTAAGGAATACCACTCTTGTTTTGGACAATGAGTTGAGAATATACTTAGGGTGTACAACCCAAGTCGATTATGATGTAGGTGTTCTACCACATGACTATTTAGGGTCATTGATGGGAAGATCACTAGGAAATAGGATGGGTTGACTGTAAGCTCCTTGATGTGATACCAAGGTCGATATGGGCTCCCCTGCGTGGATGGATATCCTATTGCTAGCATTAGGGGAATTTTGAGGTCTAAAATGGGCCTCCTAAAGAAATAATAAAATAATAGCTAAACTAATAAAATAATATTTATGAAATTGAAATTCACTTTTTGCGCCACAATCCATGTAACCATAGTTAAATCCAATTCAAAAGTTGTACCAAAATAAAATTAATAAAAAAAATGTATTGATGTGACTATAAATAAGAATGGGTTTTTCAAGAAAAATCATTATCATTGAACAACTAATGCATTTGTCCTTTGTACTTAAATAGCTTAAAATAAAATATAAATATAAATTTATAAATTCTTAATTATATTATATGCTATTAATTTAAATTTAAATTATTTAAGTTGTATAATAACATGTAATTAATATACTATATAAAAATAATATAATATAATATAATAAATGTATAGGGATATGCATTGTTTCTTTAAAGAAATATGAAATGACAATAATATATTTTTATTCAAAAAGTGTGAAATGACATTTATTATGAGTACTTTACTTTGACTTTAAAAGTACTTAGGGCACTACCATGGTTAACCATGAGTTTTTATCTACCATTGAGAATGTGACAAGTAAGTACCTTTAACTCAAGCAATGCCACCTCAACCATTAGGGATGATATGATCCCCTAAAATGTGATTGGTTCTCATAAAGTGAATTTTGATTGTACATTTTCCTTAGGAGGCCCATTTTAGACCTCAAAATTCCCCTAATGTGGGGTTGTAGTGGTATATCTCCCCCATGATATTCTGAGTAGAGATGTGTTCCCCAATGTAGTTATAGTTTTAGGCGTGCTCCTTGGCGATATGCTCTCTAATGTTGATTGATGATGATATTACGGGTAGTAACCCGATGGAAAATATTCTGATTAATACCTTGATGGATGAAGGTCGGTAGCCTAAGCTCCCCTCCGATGAAAAATTATTCTTCTAGATCCAAGAATGTTTAGCATATGAGCAAGAACAATCAAGAGATGTGAATAAATAAGCATGATAAGTACATTGATGATTTGTAATAAGAAAGGTTTATAGCATGACAACTATGGGAAAATTATGATCAATGAGGATATGTGATATGTATGAAGATAACATAATGGCATATTGATTGATGAACAAATATTGGCAGGTGGAATTCTCCCTGGTTGAGAGGGAGTGTTAAAATTATGCAACTATGGTCAAATTTGACGATGGACAGCTAGGATGGTTGAGATTATAATTTAATTAGGTTCCTCTTTTCGAGAGGACCAAAATCGACCTATAGATCTCCCCAATTGGTTAAGCAAAATTTAAATTATGAATTAATTAATTTATTGAAATGGAATGGAATGGGTCAGCCTAACCACATGTGGAGTTAACCTTAACCCCAATCAGTCACACACAAAAGCTATAAATAGAGGCAACCTCAAGCTCATTCACACACTTTCTAAAGTGATCTTCGATTTGCATCAATTGGTTTTTTCATCCATTTTGTCTTGGCTCGCACAGGTTCGTCAGGAGAAGCTTGCACAAGGTTTGGGATAATAGGAGAGAGGCTCACATAGATCTAAGTCATCTAAGCTTGAGCCGTGGGTACAGTACTGCAGTTTTCAGGCCAGAGCCACGGGTGGGTCATGTTAAGGTCACGGTTGAGCTGGTATAGCAGTGGGAAGACCGTGTTCAGGGCGCGGCTAGGGTTTTGGGCTTATCAGGACCTCACCTGCAGGCATAGAGCACCCAAGTCACAACTAAGGAGGCTTTAGCCACGAGCTGATTGTGTCAAGGCCATGGCTAAGGGATTTTATGAGAAGAACTGGGTTGGATCACATTCATTTTCTTGTGTAGTTCCTTCATACATCTGTCGCTTAGTCACAGTCATTTCATATCATTCTTTGTTAGCATCCTAGATTCAAATCTAGGACTTGGTAGTTGAGATCACTTGATGACCCATTAGATCTGTGCTCTTGATGTTGTATATATACTATATGCATTTCCACTGCAAGATGTATCTATAGTCTCAGTAGTATTCATAAGTATGCTTCAGCTAGTGTCAGTGCATCTCAGTTCTCATAATCAAGTTCCTTCTAGTACAGGCATATGTGTAAGGTCACATTATGCATGTGCTAGTTGTTTTACTGCATCATGAAAATATGGATCTATGAATCATTGTACTCTTGTTTTTTAATCATTTAATGACGATCTAAGAAGAATAATTTGCAAGGGTTTTCCCCATAGTGGGTTTTTCCCTGGTCTTGGACCAATCCTGGTGTCTCTATGTGTTCATGCTTCTCTTCCTTTGATATTTTAAGTTATGCTACTTAGATGATGGTATTTTTCTTTCTACATATTTGTATATGTTGATGGTTAATAATGTAGAATTGTATATTGTCATAATGATTTTGGGTGAACTTAACATGTTATTGAATAAATGAAAATATCAAAGCAAATAACAATGTAGCTCTATGAAAATTTAACACCTCATGCCTACAGTCATGTCTTTGTGTTTCGGTGTTTTCGGGTCTGTCCGATCAAGTAGAGAAGGACAAGGGGAAAATCTAAACGAGAAAACCAATATCATAGGTCTTATTTATGCTTCTTTGAAGTGACAACCTCTCCTTCTCTCAACAATTCAGGATCCCTCTTCCACCCATCAAATAAATAAGTGTTTATGCATAATATTATATAAATAAATAGATAAAGGTTAAAGAAAAGAAAGGCTTCTTGCACATAGAGGTGAAGCAAGAAACTCTGTTGGGGTATTGTCTAGGCTCACTAGAAGTGGAGAAATTTTTTTGTTCCTAAAGTGACTCCATCGGGGTATTGTCCAGGCTTGTTGGCAGCAGAGCAAAACCATAGATGAAAAACTATACTCTGAAAATCTAAGGCTCATGGACTTCATTACCCTATCCTAATTCGAAACATTGTATGATCGCTAGTCGTATGTTTGTGTTTAACCGATCAATGGAAATAAGGGGACTATGTTTATGTCCGAGGTAAGTGGGGAATCCATGGTAATCTGAAACATGAATCAATACTTCTTGAAGAAATAGACCCTGTATAAAAAAATCAACCAAGGCAAAGAAGTTGGAGTTATACCAGTGTGTCACCAAGTGTTGTCGTCGCGACAAGCACCCTCCAAAATTTTGCATACACTCGAATTTTGGATCCTATTGTGGATCTTGCAATTAGTCATTCTGTAGTCACTTCTTGGTTATAGGATGATTTTGAGCTCCCTTCTTGGATTGGAAGTGCCGAATTCACTTTCTCACACATGCTTAGTCTGTAACAAGTGCATGAGCACATTATTTTACGCAATCTTGGACAAGCATAGCATGTTCCATCAATTTTGTGCATGAGCGCATTATTTTACACAAGCTTGGAAAATCATAACGTGTTCCATCAATATTTTGCATGTGTGATGTCCAATCCATTTCAACAGTCAGTGTGCACTGACAACAACAGTTTCTCATATTCTAGCTGCATTTATGCTTCCATTTCGATGAATTTCGCAAATTTTTGCTTTCACGCACCTTTATTTTCGCGAGTTTTATTTTCATGTTTTCAGTTGTCGCTTTTACTTGATTTCACTCTAATTATTTCCATTTTCATGTTATATTTTCTCTAGCATGTGTTAATTTCACTGTCATTCACATACACAATATTCGTTCACACTTTACAATTGTCTTATTTTCACATGTTAGTTGTTGCACAATGTATGTATGCTTCTTCTGGTGGTTTCAAGGGGTTATATTTATGTGAATGAGTAGTTATAACCATGTAAACATCAGTCGCACTCATTCCAAAAAATTTAAGCATTGTTGCACAAGTGTCATCAAGGTCATCGCAAAGTGAACCTTTACTGTCGCACTTGTCATAAAGTCATCACAAAGTTGTCCCATTGAGAGAAATATGTTGTTAATGTGTTCCAGATGATCTATGTTGTTTTTTCATTAAACTATTTCAAGTGTTTGATCACATTCAAGTAATATCATTATTCACATCAGTCTCTTCGGTCCCACAATCATCCAATTTTCAAAAATTCCCCAACAACCTAGAATGATTCGGCCTTCCTCAATTGTGCATTGCGCAGTTCCAACCCTCAAGTAGCATCATTGTCCCTTGACACTACGCAATGCACAGTTACTTCTTCCTAGGAATGTGCACTGCACATTTCTAGTGCTCAAGCCCAGCATTTGGCTCCCATAATTGCGCAATCCAGTCGTCCAGCCTAGCCCTAACTCCACATTGTTCAATCTATGAGCTCAAGCTAAAAACCTGAGCTCTTGAATTGCAAAATAAATAGGCCTGTTTTTCCTCCCATAACTGTGCAGTTGAATGAAACAATTGAAAATCCCTTCATCCTGGCTCACTAGATCCCAAAATTGTGCAATTTATCTCTCTTTATCAGACAGTATTGCGTATTGCAGAAGTTTCAAGGCTCAAGCCTTGGCCCTGAGCTCTTGAACTGCATAATTTCACAATCACCCAGGCTCCTCTATCCTTCAAAACTACACAATAGCTTTATCTAGTGCCCATCCCCTCAACCTGTCACATTGAGCCCCCAGATTGTGCATTTATCTTCCTCAATCCAACCTGAATTGTGTATTGCACAGTATCAAGGCTCAAGCTTCACCTCTAACTTATTTAGTTGCACAATTACGCATTTACTGAGCCTCTTTCCTAGCATATCACCCAATTCTATCTCAGTCAGTGGATCAATATGCACCATCTTAGACTAGGGGCTTATCATACTGATGTTTTCTTTTCATGACTGGATTGTAGATGCAAGTACTCTATCATGCTATGGAAATATGATGAATAATGAGATGGAGAAGGAGGACATGCTAGAAGTCACATATGGATGTGAAGAGATAAGATGATCATCAGGAGAGAAAATGAAGAAACGCAGGACTATAACAGAAAATGAAGATCAATATCAAGTGGAAGTCTCCTCATCTTCAAGTCATAAGGAGGGGGAAGAAGGAGAACATGTACCATATTTTCAAGAAGATACAAAGAAATAAGTAGCAAGAAGGAAAATTTGGAATTGTCACATCATCATGCAGTCCATGTCATCAGTAAATTCATGTCATTTCCTATCACAAGTCATCATATGCCACATTATTATTGTGTATTATGTAATTACCTATTCAAAATTTATTGTAAAGTGGAAGTCCAAAGTAAACATTTGGAATATGAAGATTCATGTAAAGTAAAAAATTCATAGGAAGTCAAACATTCATGAGGGTAGTCAAAGAGTCGCAAGGAAGGTGAAGCATCACCTCTTGGTTATATATATACCCTCATTGTATGAGCAAAGGAATTTTCACCTCATCTCCTTCCATAGGGCATTAGAGAGACAAACCATTTCTTTTGAGGAGCAAGGAGTGGCTCCAATGCTCCAATATTGGAGCTAGTGATGTTCATTGTATACATGTGTCTTCGAAATTTTACTTAATAACGGAATCCTTCATGGCGAACACGTTCTTCATGCATGGATTATGAATATTTGTAAGAATATTTTGTGGATGTTTGTATTTCATGTTTTATTCCATCTGTGCTAAATTAGTTGAACTATTTTGGTTATTTCAGTACTCACCTTATTGAGAATTTGTTTTAATGGTTGTTATTGGTGTCCCATCCTTGTGGACTATTCTACAGGATATTAGACATATCTTTCTCATTGATTGGTTGTAATGATCTTCACATCTCTTATGGACTATTACCCTAGATGTTAGTTGGATCCTTATATTGTGTGTGTCTCTACTAGGGAGGTATTATTACCTCTCTCTTAGAGGCTCACTTTACTCTTTCCCCTTGTAGTATAATAACTTTTAAACACCTACAATTTAACATTCCCCAGGAACACCTTCTTGCTTTTAGAAGGCACACATGAGTTCCTCTCTCTTGTATACAGTTAGAGCCAAGGTAAATATATAAGAATGCATGGACAAAAAGATGATATTCCAGATGGGGATCCTATTCCAAATGGTGTGAGGTATAATTGGGACTTCAAATTAGGGATACCCCTTGGTTGACGGATTTCCAACATCGTCAACACAAGATCCCAGGACTGGATGGTTGGTCGGTAGAATATTTTTTGGGCCTCTTTGACATTATTGGTGAAGATATACTTTGATTGGTCGAGGATTCATGAACTATAGGAAGGATTCATGCAAATTTAAACTATAATTTCATTATTTGGATTCCTAAGGTGGATAACCTAGTTTTCAAACCCATCTACCTTTGCAATTTATCTACAAGGTCATAGAAAAATTCATAGCTCAAAGATTAAATCCCATTCTACCAAATTCCAACTCAAAGGAAAAATTGGCATTTCTTATAGGTAGTTAGATTCATGAGGTTATAGGTGTGGCACAAAAAAAAATTCACAACCTCAAACAATGTAGGTTGAAAGATGCTATTACGAAAATTAATCTTTCAAAATATTTTGACAAGGCAAGTTGGTTATACATTCTGCTTCTTCTTACTCATATAGGGTTTGTGTTGAATTTTTTAGCTATGGTGAGTATTCATAATTAATATTTTACTCCTTGATGTATTTTTTATGATAAATATAAAGCATGTTCTTCATGATTTTTTCAAAATAAAAATTGTAAGGCATGTTCTTCAGGTCCTTTTCAAAAGATAAATTTTTAATTTTTAATATTTGAATTTTTGACTCATCCCTCCTCCTAGTCAAGTTGACCCTGTCATAAAGGCACCCATTCGACCAGTAAATATACTATATAAATGAGGCATTCAACCTCCTTACAAAGAAACAATTTCATATCACCTTTGAATTATAATTCATTCATCTGAGGTAGAAAGGAAAGGACGAATCTAAGGATTGTTGAAGGAATAATATGAAGCTTAAGTGTGGTACTAAATATTTGATTGTAGCATATCTAAATCTTTGTGGAAGGGTAAAATATTTGAACTTTTTTAAAGGGAATCAAGACTGGGTTTCTTTATGCATAGTATGAGGCCGAAATTATTCCCTAGCAGAATTATCTAGACCAAATTCAATGGGAAGATTTGTGACATGACTAGGAGGCAATTGAACCAGCTTTATCCAAGATTTATTTGTTGTTCATATTTACCTTGTGATTGACTATATGACATAGGTTTGTCTCTTGTTGAACTGAATAATTTCTCTCAGGAAAATGTTGTTGGGTTTTCCCCATTTGGGTTTTCCCAGGGTAAATGCTTTTGTTCTTTATTTGGTTGTCTCTTTATGATCCTAATATCTATTGCTGAATATATTCTATGCAATTGCTTAATGATTCATGTGAATATAAAATAATATAAAGTGAATATAATTATAAGTAATTATGAGATAGAATACCTATGAAAAATCAATATGGTATCATAGCTTTGGTATAAGAGTAGTCTTGTTATATATTTGTAACCCTAGATTAACTAGAAAAGTGAACAATGTGTTTGATGAAAAGAGACTGAAGTTCTTTTGGTATAAGAGAAGTTCCAGAGAGAGTAGAAGCCCCAAATCCTAGGTCTCAGATCGAGCGTCAGGGCCTATTACATAGGTTGAGAAACCTTGGGAATCCAAGAGACCTCAGAAAGGTCAAAGGATCCCAAACTAGGGTTGAAATAAGGAAAATGGACCATCGAAATTATATCTAAAAGA
This sequence comes from Pinus albicaulis, assembly GCA_034641835.2. NCBI lineage: Eukaryota > Viridiplantae > Streptophyta > Pinopsida > Pinales > Pinaceae > Pinus > Pinus albicaulis. The sequence goes on along the minus strand of CM076580.1, from coordinate 713,905,019 downwards.
GTGAGATTTGTTTTATGCAAAGGGAGGTAGACCAAGATATAAAAAGAGGCCTGACAAGCCTTAGATTCATTCTATTATGGAAGTCCAAAAGGCCTCAAATGGATCTTTGAAACTCTAGGCCTCAGTTCGAAGTACCTCAAAAGCTAAGTATAGTTGTAGGAAGTTGAAATGACCAAAAGTGACTAAGGAAATTTGGAAGGCCTAGAAACCTATTCCATGGAGACCAAAGATCATTAGGACTATGATGCAAGTATATTGTAATTCAAAGAAGGTCTTTGTCCTAGCTTTGAAGGTCGAAAGGCCTCAGTATATCATCCATAGTGACATAGAAGCCTCATATAGTTTGAGAAAAAGTTTTGTAATTATGTTCTAAATTCTTTGTATCGTACCATATTGAAGAAGGAAAATTGTTACAATGATTAAACAAGTCAAGTCCCTAAATTCTTTGAGGAGCCGAGTTGATTTCAACTTGGATGAAGCAACTCAAATAAGTTTTGAAAACATCTTTTCCTGAATATAGGCCAGAAAATTCATCCTTCGCATGAGTTCCTCTTGAAGATATGATATGGATTCCAGAATTGATATAGGATACAACACATATTGTCTAAGAATAAGGACTAAATTCTTTAGCATAAATGGAAAAGTTGAAATGTTGGAGACATGTTATCGCTACCAAGCAAGCATGAACTTGTGATGAGTTAAATATATCTATAAAAAGACCATCAAAGCCATAAATTTGTGATTTATTAATTGGAACAAAGGTATGTATCATCACCTATAGTGATTTCTTTTGAAGGATTTACTTTGGTAACATTCTTGAAAACCTCAGCATGAGGAAATGATTACCAAATATCTTTGCCAATGTGCTTGGTAGAGGATACTTGTACTAAGGTTGATTTGGCATAAGAAATTAAATATTTTTGTGGTCTACTCCTTAGTCATATCATAGGACTATGTCTAATCTATTGCCTCATTAAAGGAATTCGTGAACAATCCTTTAGAGGATAGTTATGATAAATTTTGAAAGAGTTCACCTCACAACATTATTGATGAGATATACTACAAATTTTTAGCATGAAAGCATCATAATATGAATTATCTATATACAAGTGCTAAATATTTGAAGTATAAAAAAAATGTGTTTATTTTAAGATGTTACACTATATATTTAGAAGCAGGAAAATTTTGATGTTATTTATGGTCATTTCATATGCTAAATAATGGGGCCTATTTAATCCAAACTTCGTACATCAAGTAAAATTATTATCATAGCTTTGAAAATTGCACTAGGTGGATGCAAAGAGTATTTTTCTCAATGAAGTAATTAAGGAAGAATAATTTTATAGAGTGCTAACTTGGGGATTTAAGGTACATGATAAGAAGTAGCATGCTTGAAGAGGGCTTTGAACAATCACAAGCAGACACATTGAGCTTGGTATTTTTGGATTAATGGATCAAGTTTGATCTTAGTTGATTTGTATCTGATGGAATTAGAAAGTATCATGCATCAGAGGGAGAAATTGTGGCAGAAATAATTGCTTCTATAACAAAGAGAGCAATGAGAGAACCGTGTTTTAGCTTTAGAGGGAGTTGACCTCTGAGTTCGAGATGATGGTCTATCAGGATAAGGGAGCATCCATGACTACCACATTATGATATGATTCAGTATGAGAGGTAGAACCTAGTTAGGGTGAAAGGAAATCAATTGTGGTGATGGATCTAGTGAAGGAAGCAGATCAATTTATGGTTGAGCCAAGGCATGTTGGAGTTGATCATGGCATAGTTAGATATGGTTTGAGATATGTATCAAACAATGAACTACAACTGTAGACTTTCACATATTTTAATTAGGCAGTAAGTGCAGAAATATTTCACCAAGATTTTTCTTCAGTTAGGGATTTGTTATGATTTTTATTGGATGAGCCGAAAGTAGGCATTTGTTTCACTTAGTACTATTGAGGCTGAGTATATTGCAACTTGGTTGGAAAGTTAAAAATAAATATGGCTTTATGGGTTACTTTCAGGATTTTCTTGATAAAGTGAAGGTGAAGACCATGATGATACTTCGAAGCACAGTGGGATCTAATACCGAGACATGGTGCAAAAGGAAGCAATGTGGCTTCGGTACAATCAAGAAGATTGTTGACAAAGACTTTGTCCCAGAATGAATTCTATATACTTTGAGGACAAGCTTGGAGTGATTGAGCATGTCTCTCTCAGAAATATGGAGTGATGAAATTACAGCATCTAGGACAATAATTCTCCCCGGGTAAGGTTAACCAAGATCAGGGAAAATGTTTCAGAGTAATAGCATCAGGGGAAAACATTCTCCCTATGTTAACTATGTTGACTAGATTAGGGAGAATGTTCTAGCTGAGGATAAGCATTCTTCATATGTAAAGTATATTTAACATATTAGGAATAATGGTCCTAGAGGCCCAACATAACTCAATTAAGTGGGTGAATTTTAGCATCAAGGTCAAATTACTCTCCAAATAGGTTGAATGAACCAATTTAGCATCACAACTTAAAGTGAGGCATTTCAATTTGGGACCTGATTACTCAAATGGATTGAGTGTGTCCTTATGGTTTCACCATGAGTCAAATAGATTGACCAAGATGATGGTGAACTAGGACTACTCAATATAACATGGGTGAGAGGTGTCGACCATAATCATGGAAAATAGTTGATGCTAAATATTGTACCATGTTTCAGGAGTACCGACCATGATTATGGTGATGATGCACCATAGGTCAGAGGTACCGACTGAAATTATGGTAACTTGTTGATGTTGATGATTTCCCGTGTGTCAAAATTTTTGACCAAATTATGGTAAGTGGATAATGTTGATGTTGTTGATTTACCATGTGTCAAAATTGTTGACCAATTTATGGTAATCAAATGATGCTGATACTGATGAATTTTCATAACATTTTCTTAGAGACATTTTTCAACATAAGACCATCTAAATAATCATTATGAATAATTCCCTAGCTAAGAGTGAGTGTTGAATTTTGTAGCTATGATTGGTATACATAATTAATATTCTACCCCTTGATGTATTTTTAATGATAAATATAAATCATGTTCTTTGGGATTTTTTCAAAAGAAAAAATATAAGGCACGTTCTTCATGTCCTTTTCAAAAGATAATTTTTTAATTTTTAATATTTGAATGTTTGGCTCCAAGAAGCCAATCCATCCCTCCTCCTAGTCGATTTAGCCCAGTCATAAAGGCACCCATTCACCCAAACATTCTACTATATATATATGATGCATTTTAACTCCTTCCAATGCAAGATTTTTGGATCACCTCTGATACAGAATTTGATCATCTGAGGTAGAAAGGAAAGGACTAATATGAGGAAAAAGAGAGGACAAATCAAGGGCTTGTTAAAGGAAGAATATTAAGGGTCAAATAGCGACATATATAAATCTTTTTGGAAGGGTTGAATCTCTGAACTTTGTAAAAGAGCAGCAGGACCAAGTTTCTTTAGGCATAGTATGAGGCCGAAATTTTTCCCAAGCATAACTATCCAAACAAAATTCAATGGGAAAAGTTATGACCTTACTAGGATCTAGTTGGACTAGGTTTGACCGAGCTTTCCTTGTTGGTAAGTTTGACCTTGTGGTTGACTAAATGATCTAGGTGTGTATCTTGTTAAACTAAAGAATTTCTCTAAGGAAACAGTTGTTTCTTTTTCCCCGTGTGGGTTTTCCCATGGTAAATTCTTGTGTTCTTGATTTGGTTGTCTCTTTATGATGCTAATTTATATTATTGAAGATATTTTGTGTAATTACTTAATGATTAATGTGAATATAAAATAATCTATATTTAATACGATTAGAAGTAATTATCAGATATAAGACCTATGAAAAATCAACAATTCCAACTTGATTTCATTAATTGGATCATGAGTTATATTACCATGGTTTCCTTTTTAGTTCTCATAAATGGATCTGCCTCTCGCTTCTTCTTGAATAATTGTGTTCTATGCCAGGGATGTTCATTGTACCTTCCAATATTTCTACAGATAGCCAAGGGTCTCAACAAATATCTTGATGATCTCAAAAGAAGGGGCTCATTATTCGGCATTCTGGTGGCTCCTAGTTATTGCATCACTTGTTCATCAATGGTTGTCATTGATGTCAACCCAAGCAACACCAGGGGCTACCCCGATCTTGCATGGGAATTTTGACTTGAAAAATTACTCTATTCTGATTCAAGGATATTTTGTATGATAGATTGGAGGTTTCTGTTCTGTATATTTTCATATGAAAAACTTAGAATATCCACAGTCTTCATTTTGGATGGTTTCTACTTGTATATATGTTTCCGTTGATATATGGCACGCCACATAATTCTTCACGGTTTGAGAGATATTTTTGTTTGAAGTTAGTAACCCCATTTAGAGGGATAAAACCCCACGGGTTTCTAGCATGACACTAATCATTGGTTGTGGTCATTGAATATTCAATAATTAATAATTTTTTAAACTCCTAAAATTCTCCCAATGTTCACTTGTTGAATACCCTCTCAACCTAAGCATTTATATAAATTGTGACCCTCATATCCTTCTGATGCAAGGATTTCGCTACTTAAAACAGGTCATTGTGGCATTATAGCTATAAATTTTTCTCAGAAGATGAAGAATAATTTTCAGATAAAGAATTTTCATGACCAAATTATCGCTAGAAGATGAAGAAGAATTTTCAGATAAATAATTTTCCTACTTCACGCAAAAAATGAGAAAGGTACGGGGAAATTCAAAGGCAAACTTCCATTGATATGTTTTTATTGTGGTGAGGTTGGAAATTTTGCATCCAAGTGTCCTCACAAAAATGAGGTTGTTAGGAACGGAAAGAAAGGTTTGAGGAAGTTCAACAAGCAAGGCAACAAGAAATGGTTTAAGAAAAGTTTCTTCTCCAAAGAAGATAGCTCCTCATCTGATGAAGGCAGTGATAACGAAGAATAAATCAATGGAAAATTATTTTTTATGGCCAAGCATAATAAGAAATAAGCATCTGACGAAGAAGAAGAGATGATTGAGGTTGAATTTCAAAACTAAGTGATCAGGATTATAAAAGAGCTCAAGGTCTAGAAGAAGCATGTCAACACTCTTGAAGACAAATTAAATATAGAAAGGGAACAGGTCCTAATTCTTAAAATCAATGTTGAAGAATACAAACGAGTTGAAGAATCACTCAGGGGAGAATTAAAGGAAAGCAAAAAGGAAAGAGAAGCATTGGAAGCTGAAATATTTTCTCTACGAAAGAAAGTAAAAAATGGAAAAACTCTTAAAAACTACACCAACAGCTCCAAGGAATTGGAAGAAATCATCAACTATCAGCGATCAAACAGTGACAAGAATGGTCTTGGTTACAAAGAAAAATCTGAAAAGGAGCCAAGTCCTTCTATGACAACAAAAGAAGATGGATATGAAAAATATAACAAGAAAGTAGACCTCCCAGCCAACTCAAGAGATCAAGACTCGCAGGAAGAACCATGGAAGGAAATTCCTCGAAGAAGATTTCCTCCCAAGTATCAACCTATCTTCTATGGTCATTTTTATTCATGTGGAAGGTTTGGACGTAGAGCTATATAATATCTCACATATGTTTGGCATAAATACAGTTTCAGGAGATCTTTCATAAAGTGATATTCTGGAACTCAAAGGAATATTAAAAGATTTGATCATTTGAGAGATGATGTTGAATGTTACAAATGTAACAATTTTGGACACCTGGCTAAAGATTGCAGACTTGGAATTTCTTCAAATGAATTCTCCCAAAATCAGAATGAACAAATATGGAAAAAGAAGACTAAAAAAATGTGTTGTCTCTCTCAAGGCTCAAAGAAACAAAAACGTTTGGTACATTGATAGTGGTTTCTCAACTCATATAACTGGAGATAGGAATAAGTTCATATCCTTGAAGGAAAAGAAGGATCGAACAGTGTCTTTTAGAAATTACGGGTCTTCAAACATCATATGAGTAGGTACAGTCACACTTGGAAGCAAGAATGCATTAGCGAAAAATGTGTTGTTGGTTGAAAATGTGAATCACAATTTGCTTAGTGTTGGACAAATGTGCGATGAAGGACACACGATGCTATTTAACTCTAAGAAATGTGAAATCAGGAAAGGAAAGTTCGGTAAAATTGTGGCTACATCAAGCATAGCTCCAAATGACATATATATTTTGGATGAGACACCTAAAGGGTGTTTTTTGGCGAAAGAAGATGAAAGTCCGTTATGGCACAAATGAATGGGACATATAAATTTTGACAATTTGGTCAAGATCAGCAAGAAGGAAGCAGTAAGAGAAATGCCTAAAATTTCAAAACCTACCAATACAATATGTGAATCTTGTCGGCACAGAAAACAGACAAAAGTTGAGTTCAAGACAAAATAACACTTCGCATCATGTCCATTGGAATTAGTACATACTGATCTATGTGCTCCTATGAGAACAAAAGGTTTAGATGGAGAATAATATTTTATGTTAATGATAGATGATTACACCAGAATGACAGTTGTCAACTTCTTAAAGAAAAATACTGAGGCAGTCAAGTGTTTTAGAATATACAAGGAATTGGTTGAAAATGAAACTAATTTGAAGATAAAATTTCTAAGATCATATAATGGCGGAGAATTCACTTCCAAGGTATTTCAGCAGTACTGTGATGAAAATGGAATAAAAATGCAATTCTCAAAGGCCAGAACACCGTAGCAAAATGGAGTTGATGAAAGAAAAAATCGAACTGTACATGAAATGGCTAGAACAATGTTAAATGACTCAAAATTAGATGATAAATTTTGGGTTCAAGCAATCGATACAATTTTATTCAGTATAAACAGAGGTTTTCTAAGGAACAATTGTAACATGACTCCATACGAATTATGAAAATGAAGACCGGCTAACATCAAATACTTCAAAATATTTGGAAGAAAATGCCACATCAAAATAGAAGATAAAAAATTGGGCAAGTTCGATTCCCGTGTCGATGAAGGTATTTTCGTTGGTTTTTCATGCAAAAGGAAGGCTTATATATGCTACAATATGAGGCGAAAACAAATAGTCGAAAGCATAAATGTTACTTTTGATGAATATTGTGTTACAAAGGATGACAATGAGATTGTCCCTTCAAGAAAATCTGAGGGATATGAGGGAGAATATGCGAAGGATGAAGAAGAAGCTCCATAACAAGACCAATCAAATAAGGAAACAACATTCAACCAAGAGAAAATAAGAAATGATCAACAGGATGTACAAGAAAAATCTCCAAAAGATTTTAAAGAATGGTGTCAAAAGAATCATCTGTCAAATCAAATCATTGACAACATAAATGAAGGAATTGGAACCAGAAGAAGTCCACACCTTCGTTCATCACAACAAGCCCACCTTGATTTTTTACCAAATTTTGAGCCTAGCAATTTTGAGGAAGCTAGTCAAGATGAACACTCAGTAGCATCTATGAATAAAAAACTGAATCAAATTGAGAAAAATGATACTTGGGAATTAGTTCCACGATTAAAGGATAAAAATTTTATTGGAACTAAATGGGTCTTCAGAAACAAATTGAATGAGGATGGATAGGTTACCAGGAATAAGGCAAGATTATTTTGCAAAGGATATGCACAAGTTGAAGGAATTTATTTTGAAGAAACATTTTCTCTTATTGCCAGAATGGAAGCTATTAGAATTTTTCTCGCTTATGCATGCTCGAGAAAAATCAATGTCTACCAAATGGATGTTAAGTCAGCCTTTCTAAATGGTGAATTGGAAGAAGAAGTTTACCTTAAACAACCTGAAGGTTTTCTGCCCTCTAAAAAGGAAGAATATGTCTGCATATTAAAGAAGGAACTATATGGTCTCAAGCAAGCTCTTAGAGCTTGGTATGCTCATCTTGATGAATATCTACATCAACAAGGATTCAAGAAAGGAAACAGCGACAAAGAACTCTATGTGAAAATGGGTCAAGATAACCTAAAAATTATCGAGGTATATGTAAAAATTATAATTTTTGGAAGCAATGATGATAAATTAAGTAAAAAAATTGCCACAAAGATGAAAAGTGAGTTTGAAATGTCTCTGATTGGTGAGCTGACTTACTTTTTAGGGCTTCAAATATCTCGGCAGGATAAAGGAATATTTATATATCAAACCAAGTACATCAAGGAAATTCTCAATAAATTCAAGATGGAAGATATCAAGCCTGTCCTTACCCCAATGGTAACAGGTTGCAACTTAAGTTTAGATGATTCTTCAAAGGATGCGGACCATAGGTTGTATAGATCTATGATTGGAAGTCTTCTATATGTGACAACTTCTCAGCCAGACGTAATGCAAGCAGTTGGACAAGTAGCAAGATTCCAAGTAGCACCAAAAAAATCTCATATTATTGTCGTCAAAAGTTCCCTGATATCTTAAGGGCACAACAAAATATGGTTTATGGTATCCCAAAGGAAATAATCTAGTTATCCAAGCTTATACAGATGCGGATTGGGCAGGAAGTGTTGATGATGGAAAGAGTACCAGTGGAGCAGCATTCTATCTAGGTGGATGCCTTGTTTCATGGTTAAGTAAAAATCAGTCTTCAATCTGGTTATCCACGGCAGAAGCAGAATATATTGTTGCGGCATCTTGTTGTAGTAAAGTTTTATGGAAGAAGAAAACTTTGCAAGATATTCAAGTCAAGTTTGATGAGACTATTCCCATCTTTTGTGATAACACTAGTGCCATCAGCATCTCCAATAATCCTATGATGCATTCCAAAACAAAGCACATTCTGATCAAATATCATTTCTTCAAAGAGAAGGTCACCGAAAAGAATATCAAGCTTGAATATGTTGGCACAAAGGAACAAATTGTTGACATATTTACCAAACCATTACCTCGTGAATAATTTGAGTATATTCTCCTAAAGCTTGGGGTTTTCCCAAGTTCTCATTAGACTCTTTCTCTTATCTAACTAAGTAAAAAAAAAGGGGATTTGAGGTGTGTACAGGTCCGCAGGATGACGTTTGTCAGGGTGAGTTACCACTTTCCATTGATGACAAAGGGGGGGAGAATGTTGTAGGAAGAGGTGTCATGATCGCAGGTGGAGTGATTGTGTTGCCATCAATGCCAAAGGGGGGTATTTTTTATCAGTGGTTGTCATTGATGTCAACCCAAACAGCACCAAGGGCTACCCCAATTTGCATGGGAATTTTGACTTGAAAACTTGCTTTATTTTGAGTCAAGGATATTTTGGATGGTTTCTACTTGTCCAGATGTTTCCATTGATATATGGCACACCACGTAATTCTTCACGGTTTGAGAGATATTATTGTTTGAATTTAGTAACCCCAGTTAGTGGGCTAAAACCCCATGGGGTTGTAGCATGACGCTAATCATTGGTTGTGGTCATTGAATATTCAATAATTATTAATTTTTTAAACTCCTAAAATCCCTCCAACGTTCACTTGTTGAAGACCCTCTCAACCTAAGAATTTATATAAACTGTGACCCTAATATCCTCCTGATGCAAGGATTTTTCTACTTAAAACATGTCATCGTGGCATTATCGCTATAATTTTTTTCTCCAAAGCTTCAGATGTTGAAAAAAAACTTATTTGAGCCGAAATCCTGATGAAGCGCATGACCAAATTTCAGATATTTGTTCGCTATATTTTCGGAGATATGATCTGAGGAAGTTAGGGTTTTGCAGGCTCCCGAATTTCATGTCAAACAGGTGACCTTGGGAAAATATTCATAACATTCTCTCTGAGGATTGGATTAAATTTCGTAAAAAGTGACAGAAAGAGGACGAACTGTAGTTTGTTGGATATCGTGTTTAAGACCAAAGTTTGAAACATTGACACGTGGCACTTCGTACAAGTTCGCTCTACTGAACCAGTCTATAATGAGGTCATTGTAGGAGATTGGGCATAATTATTTCTTGAAGAATCCAATATTTATCATACCTACGGGGTTGGAAAGAGGACACAGAGTGCTACCACAGGATGCAATTTTAGACCTTGGAGATCTGAAATTTCATAGATACAGCAGATTCAATATCAAGCTTCTGGAAGGAAAGAAAAAATATGCATTCAAGGATCATTGCAGTAAGGACAACACATCAACAGTCAAGGATAAGTCTGCTACAACAAGGTATGTATGATTAGTGTTTGAAATTTAATTTGAATATCATCTCTGACATGTGTTTTTGCAGGACAGTGTAAGTACTTTGTATGTATTTTTCTTTGGGCTTTGTTCATAAATGTTGAACGTATTTACATTTGAATTTTGAATATTTCTCTGACATATGGTTTGCAGGACAGTGTAAGTATTTTTTTGTATATTGGTTTGGGTCTTGTTCATTAATGCATGTGCAGGAAGGAGGACACAATAGGACAAATCAGACACATACTAGAAGGACAATGCAATGTCAAAGTACCATTACTTGAAGCAAGCATAACAATACCTCAGTAGCTTCTAGTGTTCAACGAAGTAGTGTCGAGTCAAGTATGAGGTCGTGTCAAAAGTCAATATTGTAAAAATAATCATTGTAAAATTGTAAAAGAGTCAATATTCGTAGAGTTGGAGAGGCATTGTTTGGAGGTATAAGTGTCATTGTTGGATAATGTTATGGTTGGGTTGCAGTTCATAATGTGATTGGGTGATTGGTATAGTTCAAGAAAATCATTGTGAATCATATTGTATCGTGGATCATTGTCCCTAGTACGTGAGTCCACACTCTTGTCTTATTTCTGATCATTATAGGGTGGAAGGGAGGTGCTATTTTGGTGCATGAAGTCACCTATAGGTTGGAGCCTATGAACACTTCAGGGTGGTAGTTCGGTCTAGGATGTCGGGGCATCCATTCAATTGACTACTAAAGAAACCAGGGCGTTGGGGTGCCCTTCCAGTGGGAGCTAGAGAAGAATGCTTTTCTAGGATTCTAGGAAGTTGTACCTTTCATTTCAGTTGGGGTTGAAGATTAAAGAATTTATTAGAAAAGCGTTCGGTGGTTTTTGTCCCGAAGGGGGTTTTCCACCTAAAATTCCTGTGCCTATTGTGTTCTATTGTTTACTGTTGTTACTAGATAAACATCAAGAATAATTGAAGATTAATTAATGCTTTGAAAATATTTAAAATTGATAAGAAATATTGATTCACCCCCACCCCCCCCCCCCTCTCAATATTTCCAACATCACTCATTTGTTATTTTTTTATGACATACTATGTTTATGTAATGGTTCAAGAAGAGATGGGTTAGCAATTAAATCAGAACTCTCTCTTTTTGAATAATCCATAGGTATGATCATTAATCATTATAAATCCACTTCAACACTGTATGAGTTAAGTGTTTATGAGCTAAATTATATCCAGGAAATTTTCCCCTTTCGACTAACTTGTCTGGATGAAGGTCTTAAGTATCTTGGGTTTTTCCTCAAACCAAACTCATATAAAAAATTTGATTGGACTTGGTTGCTAGCCAAGTTGGAAAAGAGATTAGGCACTTGGAGCTTTCGGTGGTTAATTAGAGCTGGTATAATTTTCCTTATCAACTCAGTCCTTCAAACCATCCATGTCTATTAGATGTCTCTTTCATGGATTCCAAAAATTATTTTGAAGAGTATAAGGAAACTTTGTTATAAGTTTATTTGGGAAGGGACTTCGGACCACTATGCTTTTCCTTAGGTAAAATGGGACAGAATTGAACTACCAAAGGCTTAGGGAGGTTGAGGTCTTAAAAATTTTCCTTTATACTATAAAGCAATATCTGCAAAAGTAGGATGGAGATTAATATATACTCAAAGCATCTAGTTAACAATTGTATACCTCTTTCGTTGGAATATTGGATCCGAAATCCAAATAAACTACATCAAAATGGTTCAATTATCTGAAAATCTATCATCTCATATTTTTTCATTATTGAATCTGGTTTGGTTTGGAAGATATGCAATGGTGCTCACCTCAAGTTAGGCATTAATCCCTGGTATGGTTGTAATGTTGATTATCGACTACCTAGGCAACTGCTCAATCGCCTTCAAGAAATGGGAATATACACTTTGGCACAGGTTATGGGTGTTAGCTCAGGTATTTTAGTGATCAAATAACTCTTTCAGTTATTTTCCATAAAGTCATAGATCATTTTTTTTTTACTTTTTCGAACAAGTTCTCATAAAATAATTTTGGTCACTAAAGAGGTCTAAATCATGTTTGTTGTTCCTTCATTCATCACCACCATCATTGTTAAGTTCATCTCCATCATAGATTAGTTTCAAGGTCATCATCACTGAAGAGGTCTAAGGTTAGGTCACTCCATTTCATATAGGTCACTGTCTAGGTTCATTTATGTCTTTCAAAAATCTTCAAATTTTCATTTAAAATAAGGCAGCAACCCTCCATTCCACTCATAAAACCCTAATGAAGGAGCTAGCTTGTTTATGAAATGAAATATAGACCACCTGTCTTGTTTCATAGGTTTCAAATTTCAAAAATGTCAAAGTGATTCATTCTTGTCTCATTGTCTCATTGAAAAGAAAGATTTTGTCTCATTGCCTCATTTAAGGATCAAAAAAGTCATCTTGACTGTCAAAGCTTCAAAAAAAGGTCAATCTGAACTATTCTTCCAGTCAAATGCAAATGGAGTCATTTCCAAATGTGAAAGTCAGAGGTGTGAAAGTTTAAAGGTTTTAAGAAAAGAAGTCTTGTTGTCTTATTTGAAGGGGAAAGTTTCTTCTCATAATAAGGCAAATTGTGTCTTCATGTCTCATTAAAATGCCAAAAAATTCACTTCAAGAGCTAAAAAGGATGGAGGTCAATCTACCTTATTATCTCATTTGAAGGGGCAACAAATTATTGTCAAAGTGCACAAAAGGTCAAAAAGGTCATTTGAAAATGTCAAAAGGTAAGGAGTATTTCAAAGTTTATAAAGGAAAATAAACCCTCTTTTTACTCATTATTATCCTTTCCATGAATGAGAGAGCATCTCTCCTCTTCATTTTCCCTCCATACTCCCTAAAATCCAAATTCCAACATTCAAATCCCATTTTAAACACTTGCAATCCCTCAAAAACCACTTGTGTTACACTTTTGGCTCAATTGTTACACTTTTGGGTGAATATGTTATGCTTATGTGCCTCTTTGTTACGTTTCTGTGCCTTAGTGTTATGTTTTTACCATTGTTGTTATGCTTCTGGAAAAGAAGCAGTTTGTGGTTTTTGGCTTCGGAAACCCTCCAAAACATTCAAACCTGTGATCCCTTTCTTTGGTGTGGCCTCCATAAAAGGTAAGGTACCTTCTCATGCTCGTGTTTGGATTTATTTTTGAAATATTTGCATCATTTTATGTCACTTTAAATCTTCTTTATGTGTTCACTGTGTACATATAAAAAAAATTATTTTGACCTAAAACCCTAACCTATCCCTTTGACCTAAAACCTTAACCCATCACTTAAAACATGACTCCTACATCCCCCATGCTCCATATATACATTCCTATCACCTACACTACCATTCATAACATGTTTTACACAATCAAACCCTCATTCTAACTTTTCAACACAGTGAAAACAGTCAAAATTAGGCATTGACTGTGTTTTAGGGTTTTGACTACCCTACACCCATCCATTTGCCATTATTCCACTTGCATTGTGGAGCTAAGGTGCCATAATCCTTACTAAAATTTTCTCAGAATTTTTTCTTAGCTTCATAACCCTTGTTTCACCTACTTAATTTTAAAAAAAAATTCACAAGTTTTCCCACAGTCAAAATTCGGAATTTCCAGTGTTTTGAGGTTTCAACCACCCTAAACTCATCCATTTCCCTTCATTTCACTTTCATTGTGGATTTAAGATGCTACCCTATTCACTGAATTTTATCATAAATTTTACTTAAACCCATCACCGTCATTTCATCTTACCAACTTACCCTACTATTACACAAGTTATTCTCACAGTCAAAATTGGGAATTTCCTGTGTTTTAGGAATTTTTACACCTTCCTTCTTTCATTACACCAGCTATCACTCATTAGTCTTAAAATTTTCATTGATAGGGTTTTACATGTCATTCACTTAGGTTCCATGTTGTTTCATATTCAGATTCATGAAATTTATAAAAAAAAACACATGTGGTAAGGTTTACCCTAAGTCTAAACCCACCTTGAGCCTGGTCATATCAGTCAAATCTATCCCATATCATTTATTTTTTGTTCCCATGCTTTCAAATTAAAAAAGTAATCCACTTGTCATTTTTTCACCATTTTGTAGTGAATTGTATGGAAAAATAGCATATTTTTCTACGAAACTGCCTGTCAGTTCCGTAGCGGACATGTCAGCAATTTAACTATTTTCGCTACAAAACTGAGTTTTTCTGCAGAAAATGACAAAGCAGTGTGAGATGTCAATTTTTTGATGGCTAAAGACAAAGGTTAGGTCAGAAAATTAGTTATCATAATCACCAAGCATGCAAGATCATATTTTCAGTAATCATTGCCTCTTGTGGTCACATGTGTCATCATTCTACCTCAAGTTGTCGAATTACATTTTAAACCTTGCCCCTAAGCTTCTCTTTGTCATTCATCGTTCAAAATCTTGCATGTAAAGCATCTCATTGTCACTTTTGGAGAGTTGATTCACCACGCAAAACAATTTGAGTACGAGCCTGTGGATTTGAAATTGTTGAATGAAGATCCCAGTGCTCTGGAGGCCTTCAGGAAGGTTGGTTGCCTATAGTTTTGTCAGAAGCTACAAGGTTTTCATGCCCAGATATCCAAATACTTTGCAACAAATTTCACAAGGACAACCTCAAAGTTTGGTGTATTGAACCTCACAGTGTCATGTGATGATATCTCTCAAGCTACAAAAATACCCAGAGGTGGTGAGGAATGGTTCAAAGGTACTAAATTCATAATGAAAATCTGTGAAGAATTTATCAAACAAGAGCACAGAGGAGCTGACATGACAAATGGCATCCCCAGGGGTTATATGAAATAAAATTATGCAAAATTGTTGTTGGCGGTCCAAAAATATTTTACCTGGGAAGGGAGGTTTCACATGGTCTACTCTTATCATTTCAGACTCCTACATTTTGTTGGGAAGCAACCACTTGACCATCCTTTATTTTTATTTAGAAGTTTGGGGAAAATGTAAGATAAGGTCCAGGCCAAGGCTGAGGGTAGTGAAACATCATTTTTTCACCATGGCCTGAACAAATTGTTAGTATTGGAGGAATTAAAAAGGTTAAACAGAGATTGGGCCTCTTTTTGTTTCTTGAGTGGATATGAAGTAGACTCAGTGACACCAAACAAGATTTCAAAACCAACGAGTACTCCATATCCAGTTGTAATAGAATAAATTAATGAAGAAGGAGGGAAGTCTCATGTGGAACAAATGGACATTGAAGTTGAACCTCTGCGAGATACTCATATCCATCAGCCATCACCTGCAAGACAAAAACAGAGAATTATTAAACACATCAGCAGAATGGTAACAAGGAGTCAAACCCTTGCCAAGGGAAATATTGAAGACATCCTCCAGGCAATAGACATTGAAGAATCCCCAATTATACAGGCAGAAGACATTGAAGGAGATAGAAGGAAAATGCAGAGAGGTAAGTATGTCAAAATTTTGGATTTTGCAGGAGAGGATGTTGATTTCATTTTCCAGCCAAGGAAGCCAATGACTTGGTCACAACTTGAAAAGGATGCCATGGAAAGAAAAATAGCATAAAATATTAGTGAAGGTAAGCAACCAAAGAACATCATAGACCTATCTCCAGTAGCAGAAGAGGTATTTGTACAAAGGAAAGGAAAAGAACATGTTGAAGAAAATATTGAATTGAAAATTTTGCAAGAGCAATTAAGAGAGGCCATGGAAGAATTAGTTGAAGTCGAGTTGGAATTAAAAGAAGCCAAGGTGGATAGACAGATAATGGAATATTTTGAGAAAGAGATGAAGGAACAGATGGACAAGTATAATAAAACTTTTTCAAATGCCAAGAAAATGTTGAAGAGAAGTCTTCCTTTGAGGAAGGTGGTGAAAAACACAAGGAAAAGGAATCTGTGGTTAGAGTCTGAGAGAAAAAATCTCAAATAGCAGGTCAAATATTTGGAAGACCAAATGGACATGATCCAAGAAGAACTGAAGAAAAGAGGGTTGATGAAGATTGGTAGATGAACCTGAGGTACAACTTGTTGTTGCTGAAGATGAAATACCCAAGGACTGAGGAGTTGATCTAAAATATTTTTTATTGATTTTACAGCTTGCAGGTAACACCAATTTTGGTTTATAAGATGATATTTTGAATACATTTTCCAAATATGCACTTTTAGCCAGATCAGGCAGTTTCGTAGCAAGGTCCAAGCTTGAGGGTCGAAATTCACTACGAAAATCCTGAAGAATGCTTTTTATTTAAAAATCAATTTGATGGAGATCCAAGGAGGGAGATCGATGGTATTTAGCTATTTTGAACTGACAAACACATTTTTATTAGTAGAGGAGGCAGAAAAGGAGGTTAAACATCAGAAGTGGACACGCTACAAAATTTCGCTATGAAACTGCCTAAGGTCACTCTGTTTTTGCAGCGAAATATTTTTTGAGAGTTTTGAAGGTTTGAATAGCACATGGAAGGACAACCAGCCACCTGGAGACATCCAAGAAGATAGTGAGCCATCCCAGCAGAGATCCATTACTTGGCAGATGTGTCACTCATCCAAATCAGCATGAAGACAAAGTTCTAAATAGAGTTTATCTTTTCCTAAAAAATAGGACAATTGTTGCTCAAGTCTTGGGGTACGTTCATGTCTTAGTGATGGAGAATGCCACTCGAGCATCTCATCCTTATCCATGTAATTTTCCCACTATTTGAGAAGTGGATGAAATAAATTTAAGGTAGAGTCCTATTAGAAGAGTAAGTATTTAGAGACAGGTGTCTTTTTTTGTTCCAGAAATGTAGTTTTTAGTTATGATCAGGTGTCAAAGTCATGGTTCAATGATCTAGCCAGCTGGGCAGATCCTATGTAATAAAAATAGGTCTATTTATAGACATAAAATAGAATGATAAGGGGTTGGAGAATTATTTTGACACTACTACTATTGTAAATATTTTATATCGGTAATAGACAGACAGTGGTTGTTTTCTGCTTCACATGAGATTCTTGAGATGTTTCAATGATTTAATGTGTTTCCTTTTATCTTACTTCTGGTATCTTGATGTTAAATTACTCATAATTCATGTTATGCATGCTCTGACTTCCTTTTAGCATTGATCTATTGATTATCTACATGTGTTAATGTTGTCCTTTCATTGAAACAGAAAAAGCCTCAGTTTCCATAAGTAGATATACTTGTCATTGAATTCCTTTTTACTAAATCCATGAGCCCATTGGTAGTGAAATATTTCCCATTTTTCACCTGAAAATCAAATACACTAAGACACTCACAGAGTTATCCATCTGTTTTACGACCTAATCGAGCAAATCATTAGTTAAATTGAGAGAGCCCTCTCAGGCTGAAGCGGCTAATCCTCAGTCAAAATTTGGTTTGAAGGAGTTACTCTAAGTTGTCTGGTGGAGTAGCCCATCAGTACCAATTTAGAGATAACACCACCTACAACTTAAAGCTAACACACAACACTACCTACTCAAATTTTCTATAATTTTTCTCAGCTTTAAGACCCTTCATTTCGTCCACTAAATTCACACCTTCCTACATTATGTTTTCCATATTTCTATTCATTCACTCATTCCATTAACACCTTAGGGTTTTCATCATTCCAGCGACAAAAACCATGGAAAGTGACAAGAATAGCTACAAGGGAGGTCACCATTCCAGGTTTGAGCCAACCCAGACCCATCGCATCATTTTTAGAGCTACGTGGTCACTTGTGAGGGTTTACATTGCACACAGGGATTTTGGCTTCACAATTAGTTTCTGAAGTAATGGGGATGAATTTTACAAAGGTAAAATATTTTTTTGTAAATAATAGGCTAAAGGAAAAAAACCTCCTTCATTTTATGCACAGGTGTTATGGTTTGATATAAATTCCAACAATACACTTGCTCTAAGTAATTTTCTGCAATTCTGAACAAGTAGTATTCAAACCAACTTTTCAAGTGTTTAGAATAGGGATTTGCAGTGCTTAATGACTCCATTTTGTAGCATGAATCCTAAGATTTCCAACCATACCACTTACAGCCCCATAATCCTCTGGGAAGACCTCCAAAATCCATCTCAAAGGGCTTTGTTGCGCTTTCGGAACACTCTGTTAAGATTTTGGAGTAACCCTGGGAGAATGGATTTTTGAAGGCCTTCATGTGGTCCATTTTGAAAAATTCAAGATGTTCTGGAAACTAGACACATATGGCTAGTTGACCATTCTTTCAAGAATGGATTTTGACTCATAAAAGTTCCTCCAAAGTTCTATTATGCTTCTGCAAATTGTTTTTTTTTAATATTCAGTCAAAATTGTCACAAATCATCATTGGATTCCTTGGGACACTTGTCAAGCTCAGAAATGGTCACAAATTCGAGGCAATATGGTCCTATTAGTTATAATTATATTTATTGGGTTTTTTTTTGCTTCCTATCATGAAGGAATTTTTAATTAATGTAAGGGACAAACACTCCTAGTTTATAGCTAAAATTCAGGGAATGGTTTCTAACCTCCCTAGAAACTAGGAAATGACTCATCTTTTGCATTTATGATCCAGTTCGGATCATATTTCAACCTGATGAGGTGTGATAGTCTATATTTTCTATAATTAGACTTATTTTGTCTTTTTTTGGGTTGGATAGTCTCATATTGCAGTGGAGCTCTTGTAATCAGCTTATGGAATGAAATCAGAGACAGATTTGCTGGAATTGTGTTGAGATACTTGTGGTATGCTTTGGAGAATCTATCTTTCTCATGTATGTTTATCATTTTATGATTAATACCATGTCTTCTTATTCATATATGTTTATCATGTAATTTTGATAGCAGAATTCATGTTTATGCATGCTTTGGTTTAGACAAGATACACCATATTATGTTTATTTGCTTCTAAACTGAATGAATTCACCCCAGTGCTCATTCAAACACTCCTCCATTTTCATCCTATACTCAATGAATTATTAGTATGCTTTAAAAATATGTATCCTACCTCACATATTCTCTGCAGGTTCACCTTGATGTTCAGACCTAAAAACCTCATTTAGATTCCGTTCATTGAATTTTCTTTCCAGCATTCAAAACTTCAAACAAATTATGCTTATTAAGCTTACATACCTAGCCTAAAATCATTACATACTCAACCATTCATTTTACTGCTTAAAGTCACAAAGAGAGAGCCCTCTCTAGTCCGAGTAGGGCTAGCTACCTAACCTAAAGTTTGGTCTATGGTTACCTTTCTCCAATCCTATTATCAGCCTTGGGAAGTTGGGGAGAGTGATAACAACGGGGGTGGATGGAAATCCTTTGATGCCACAAGCCCGAATTTTTTACCAACAACTTAGGCTTTCGTGGATACACAATGTCAGATGGAATGGATATATCTCGGCTCTAGGTGTAACACACATTATACTATCTGAACATAAGGATGAGATGGTATAGAAACATTCTATAAATGGATCATATATCCTTGAGCTAGGTTATTCATTGCTCATTAAAAACCACTTACTTGAGGTGAAAAATGGATAATTGAAGTCTCTTTGGAAACTCAAATGTCCTGCAAAATGAAGAATATTCATGTTGTGTGTGTTGGAAAACAAGTTCCCAACTTGGGAATTTGTTTAGAAAAGGAAAAAGGAAGGACAGGGTTGGTACTTCTTATTTAGGAACTAAGAGGATGTAATATTCCCAAATGGGAAAAGCAGGAATATAGTGAAAAATACTAGACTAGCAGTGTAAAACATCATATAAAAACATGAGGCCAATATGGAGCCTTTCTATTCATCATAACAGTAGCAAAATATGTGTAATAAATGGGCCACAAAGTATACAACAAGATATAACAAGCCTCCAATAGACAAAACCCTCAATAAGAGTTGTTGCTACTATATCAAAATGTCGGAAGACTGCTACAGCGCAGTTATAAAATCACTGCTACAGCAAATGTTTATAAAAAATATGAGGGGTTGATATATGCCTCAAAATATATAACTAATAAAGATCTAGGCTCTATACAACCACCAATAAAGAACCCAAGAGGGTTTTCAGAAATACACCAATATATAATATCTGAATCAAACCCCTAGGGCTGAAGACTCAATACAATAATAACATTGGAAAGATGTGGCTGATCTGATATGCCAAAGAATGTAGCCTCCTCCAATGGATCCTCTAAATGAAAGGCTGATCCCTTCACTATAAAACCTCCTCCCCAAATGGTGTACCGAAACCACCTTACAACTCCTCCCTAAAAATAACGCAGTCCAAGACAGAAATTGCGTCGTAGGGGAAAATAAATAAGTGGCCTGATGCCAAATGCCGCAATAAGGCTCAAGGGCCTTCCTTACTATCCTCCCAATGGAAAGGAACCCTCCTCCACTGAAAATAAGCACTGAAATGACCCAAATATGTTCTCCACTACTGCAACCTGCAATACAACACAACCCTCAACAGGATCTGCGTTGTAGATGAGAGATTAAACTTGGCCTAAAGCCTGAATGTGGAAGTATAGTGAAAAATCTTCCTAGAGGCCTCTCAAGGAAAGAGGTGGGATTCCCAATCAAGAACACCCTGTGCTAAACAGCACTGCAATCTTAGCTAAACAGCTGAAGAAAGCTATATGTCTAAACATACCATATAGTCAGAAATACCATTTACCAATTCATAATGAAATATGGTTTCCATCCTCTTCGTTATATTAGTGATGAGATTTCTAACCCTAAGACCCATCCATTAATGACACTACTTCCATGCAAAGAGTCTCCATCTAAAACTTCGTTGTCTCTCATTGAATGCCACTACTCCATGACAACGTTGTTGATTTGGTCAAAGTTGACCCAGTCAAGGTGTTCCAGCCCCTTTTCACACACAAGGGTGCTCAATTAAGCTACCAAGATGTCCTCCTTTCACATTAGCATTGATTTTATTCTTATTTAAGGAGATTTATGGATCTCCATATCCTCTTATTCATCACCAAGAAAGAAAAAACAAAAATTAATATTCCAACTAGCTCATGGCTAATTGGGAATATTACAAAGGAATCTGCCAAAAATTTGTTCATTTCTTGCTCCTATTCTTAGACTGTCTAGGACATTTTTGCTGCAAAACTAGGCCTTGAGTGTTGCTAGTAGGGGCATGCCTTATTATATATTTGGGATTAGTGTTGCAACAACAAAGTTGAGAATTATTACAAGGTTCTCCCACTTCTTGGATATTGGGGTATATGGTTGGCCCAGAATAAATCCATTTTCAGTGATATTATTATTCCTCCTAGGATCATTGTTGAATACTCCCTGCCCATACTTGACCTTCCACCCAAACCAAAGTCTTCACAATCTCACAGGGTTATTTTTTAGGCTCCAATAGACAAAACAAATCTTTGGGATTTTTTTGAAGGAGCTTCCAAAGTTGATCCTCACCTATGTGGTGTAGGGATGTTGTTATTTCTAAATGATACTCATTTCTTCTGCTTAAAATCAGGGTTTCGAGATGGTATGAATTATTTTTCAAAGTTCCTTGCATTAAAACTTCTGTATATCTATGCACATGGTAAAGTTGTAATTGATCTCCCAGATTTTTGGGATTCCCTTCTAGTGATAAATTGGATCAATGGTACACATCAGTGTCACAACCTACAAATCATGCCTATTGTGATTGAAATTTCCATACTTAAATCATTGTTTAATTCTTTTTATATCTTACATATATACAAGGAAAATAATGCTCCTGTATATGCCTTATCTAAAGGTGTATCAATGAATCATGGGATTTGATTTTTCGTAGAGGTGTAGAATGATCAGTTCTATGAGTTTTTTCATAGACCATTCATGGAAAAATTATAGCTTGTATCTGTTCACGTAGAGGTATAGAAGTTGGAATTGACCATGAGCCTGGCCCAATTTCCATTTCCTCTATATACAAAAATAATAAAATTATATAAAATTATAATTTAGTTAATTTTTATTATATTTTCTAATCTTGGTAATGTAAGATGTATCATGAAGCAAAACTTCTGAGACATTTAATTTATATGGCTATGTTAGGACATTTTAATATCAACTTCACACACACACACACACATCTTTACAAATAGAGAAAATAGGAAAAAAATATTTTAATGGTGACCATAAATAAAATATTTCGATGTACACTTTAAATAAAATAATTTTATATCAACTTGATATATATAAAGAGAAGAAGTGATTTATATTAACATAAAATGATAATTAAAATGATAACAAGCTAATGCTTATAAATATTGTTATGGTAGTTCAGGCAAAATTGAGGTCATAGAGTGAATTTATTGTTTCCCATTTTGGGGCTCCATGTTTTGACAACCCATGGTTTTTCCAATGGTATTATTATGTAATATAGCCCATTTTAAGTCATGGAAAAAAAAGAAATATATATATATATATATATCCTGGATCCATCTTAGATTTGGATCTACCAAGTGCTCAGAGGGATCAAATCTCTCAAAGTACAAACATTTCCCCAAGTTTTGCACTCAATACACATCCCCCAAGTTGCACTCAATAAAGAGGTTTTTACCTCAAGAGATTTTATCCCTCTCAACCCTTGGTAGATCTAGAGATAAGATGGATCTAGGTTGGTTTTATATCATCTTTATATATATATATATATATATAAGAATTGATTGAAAGCAAACCGACATGGATCCATCTTAACTCGAGATCTACCAATGGTGGAGAGGAATCAAATCTCTCAAAATGCAAACTTCTTTTTTAGTGCAAAAATTGAGGAAAAAATTGCACCTCTAAAGATTTGATTCCTTTAAGGCTTGGTAGATCCAGAGTATCTAAGTTGGTTCTTAATAATATATATATATATATATATATATATATATATATATATATATATATAGAAATATTACTAATTTTATTATAAGTGTGATAGTACATATAGTTTATTGTTTATTTTTATGTAGTTCACAGACTTCAGAGATCGGTGACCACCACGTCCATGGAATATTTGTACCACGAATATCTATCCAAAGGGATCACTTCCTGTCGGCTCAACCACGGAGCTTGACCCTGAGAGTGTCAAGAGAATTGAACATGTGACCTCTACATAACAAAGGTGCTTTAATGACACAAAGTCGATGTATTGCGCTAACCCTCCATGTTGGATAGTACCTATAGTTGCATATATACGTAGCATATTCCTTTGACAGGTTTTCAATTTTAAAAAAAAAAAATTAATGTTGTATGTATAACATTGATGATATATGTAAATAGATATATTAATTAGGTAAAAAAAATTACTATAAATATTGAAATTTTGAATGCTTATTGATTAAATTTAAATATGAAATTCTAAATATAATGGTTATGAATATGAATCATTATTGTAATTCATATAATTGATTGGATCTTAAGTTACAACTACTATTTATATTATATATATCTCACATTTATACATTCAAAAATATTTTTGTTTTTAATTATACATTTAATAATTAAATGTATTACTCCTTGATGGGGCGTGACTAATGTGATAGGCACTTTGGAGGTGGATGGGCAAGCGGTACAGTTCCTGGCCTCAAGTGATTCCAACAGGCTGACTTGACACATGGAGAATGTAAAGGAGGTGACCACCCCAAGTGGTGTCATATGAGCTGAAGCATTGAGAAGGTTAGAATGTTTTATAAAAACTACAAATCAACTATCTTTTGTTGCATTTGGTTGTTGGGTATGAGAGTGTGGTTAAATGGGACTACAACATCTAGGTGTGCACTGACCCTTCACGTGTGCATGCCCATTGGTCAGGACATAACTCTGTCGAGAGGAGTTGGTGGGGAGAAGAATGTGGTTTTTATGGTCCTAGTTCATGTGAAAGTGAGAATAGTGTGGAATGCTAGAGACTGTGACTATGATAGCGTTTCATAGGGTGTTTCCATTGAGTTCCGCATACAGGAGATTACGTACTGCTCAAGAGGTAATTTTTGTCTTGGTGTTATAATTTTGGCACGTCATTTAATTCCCACCTTCTCTTCTTTTTGATGGTTTATAGTTTTTCAAATGTTTTGGACCCCCCAGCTAACAGCCCTTGTAGTGAATTTGTCGCTCTAAATTTGCAGGGCAACGTGTGGAAGAGTCGAGGTTGGAAAACTAGGTGGATATTGTGTTTGGTTCGTCCGATTGAAGGTTCCCTCTTGGTGAATTAGGGTGACGGGAATCATAATTGGTGGGATATACCTGTTTGTTCTCTTTGTGTCTACTTGGTGGGTGTGTCCCCTCTCCTAGGAAATCTTATTGGGTGGATCAGCCCTATTGCAAATAATTTTACGTGGATAATCATCATGTTGAGATAGAAAGGGAGGGGACAACGTGGAGATGGCCCCCGCGGGAAGCCTAAGGACTGGGTCGAGCGGGAGGAGGAGTGAAATGAGGGGAGTGTGAAACAGGGGGGGAGGTAGCACAAGTCCACGCTCTATCGCGAGAGAGAGTGGTGCAGCCTCCCATGTTGGCCTTAATTGTTGATCAATTGTGTGATATCCATGTCAATTCAGAAATCCTCCATGAGAAAAGGAATGATGATCAAAATGAGACCATATCTTACATTAATGATGTGTATTTATCTAATGGAGAAATTCTAGAAGGTCTCGCTTTTTGTCACGGTCAATGTAGATCCTGTGAGAGGTTGGATGAAATCGAAGCGAGGTTGGATCATATTGATTTTCACATTCATGAGGGGTGTGGCCCCACTGTAGTCCCTAGAAAAGCTCAAGAGACGGATCCTCCGATGTAATATGTTTGTTGTTGGTTTTTTTTTTGTTCTGTCTTTTTTGGGGGCAATAGGGATAGTATGCCTATGGGGTTCTTGTAAGAAACGAATTTATATGTTCAAATTTTGCACCGCTCCCCTGGCCAACAAAAGTGGTCGAAGTGAGGTTGGGGGAGCAAAGGAAGTATGGCATGGATGTAGTAAATTTTTTAGAAATTAATATAAGCCCTTCAATTGACAAAAAAAAGAAATTGTGTTTGTATACGTTTATTAATTATATGTTCTGAAATATCATGGTTATGAATATGAATCATTATTATTAAAATTTATTTTAATATGATATGTATATTGTGATTTTTTTAGAAGGGGGGAATTATTTGTAATTTTATTAATAAAAGAAAAATTAAAATATAATAAATTGAATTAAATTAATTCATTATTTTTATTACTTTTTGTTTTTTACTGCTTTTTTAATTGAGCCCGCATGATGTTTTATTATTGTTATTTTTTGATATAATGCTTAATGTTACCAGCACTACAATATCTATGTCATATTAAGTCGACACTTAAATGTTTATGTTGATTAATGGACACTACAACATCTCACCTATACTACGTTGTCACAACCCAAAAAATTTAGTTATTTATTAAAGACTAAAATAAAGATCTTACATTTCACACTTTTACTTTTACTTTTAATTCTTTTACTTTTTTAAAAGTATTTTATTATGAACCTTAAACAAAATATTTGAATATTCATATTAACTAATATATTTCAACAAAAACAGGTGGGAGCAGGGGGCTTGGTGGTTAACCCTAGCCGCCGTCACCCCATGTTTCATGTTCCCTTCACTCTCCTAGTGCACTCTTTGCCATGGAATCTCTCTGGGTGCTAAGGTGCTTTTTGGCTCTAGTTTGGGTTCAATCATTGAGGGAGCGGGGGCCTTGCCCTTTTTTTCATGTTGTCTACACCTTTTCTACAGTTTCACGCTTCATTGTGTCCCTTTGCAAGTGAAGTTTTGGGAATTCGGATGGCTACCAGTGTCTCGTTTCTAGTTATCAGGGTTTCTCTTATGCTCAAGATTATACCATGGTTACTCGTCAAGGTTCTTTCGATGGTGTTTTTTTTTTCCTCTATCATTGTCCTATTCACTAGAGTTTTGTGGATGTTGGCAGTGTTTTTCTCGACGTCGAGGTCTTGTGGTACCTGTCTCCGTGTGGTCAGGCTACGAACGTCTTTGCTATTTCCCACATGGTTTTCATCGTGAGTTTTTCATTGTAATGTCCCATAATAATTATAAAATAATAAATAATATAATGTAATTTAATAAATAAGTAAATAAAAAAATAGTCAATAGAATAATAAATAAATAATAAATAAAACATTAAACAATAACTGGAGTTCTAAATAAAATAGTAAATAATAAACTAGAGTCCTAAAACAATAAACAATAAGTAAATTTAAAGAAAGAATTAATTAACAAAAGTAAATAAATTAACAAATAGTTAAACTACGAAACTAATAGAAAGAAAGTTAAAC
Source organism: Pinus albicaulis (assembly GCA_034641835.2). Classification (NCBI taxonomy): domain Eukaryota; kingdom Viridiplantae; phylum Streptophyta; class Pinopsida; order Pinales; family Pinaceae; genus Pinus; species Pinus albicaulis. The sequence continues at coordinate 713,878,591 of CM076580.1, read as the reverse complement.
TTAGAGAACACTAAATTAAGTAAGAGAACACTAAATTAAGTAAAACTTAAGTTGCATGTTGACACAGTGAATGTGTGCATGTGGTTCCCATTCCATTGTTTGGTCTATTTAATAGACATTGAGGAAGATTCAAAGATCATTCATTCTTTCATCTATTCTCTGGAGAGAAAGGTATTGTGACATCCAGCTGAGCCTACGGTTGGGTGGAGAGTTGTTCCCAAAACTTTGTTACAGTTCAAATCCCATTGAGTATATGGCCTGTTATGATCCGGCTCAAGGAGTAGGCTCCCCCTTGATGCGAAGTCTCAGCTCTTGCTAAATCATAATATTCTGGTATGTCTGACTTGCAAGTTGTTGGATATACTCTTGGTGTTATAAGGCAGCCACGAGGATTGACCCTGGGACCTCCCTTAGATTAGTCTAAAGAGTTACCGATTCACTATGGTTTAAAAAAAAAAAAAAAAAAAAAACAGGATTCAGATAGCGTTCAACCTTGGAGTCTCAAGTAAGGAAAATCGCCATTACAGGTAAGTCGTCTAGCTCATGTTTCTGAAAATTCCATGATGATTAGTTAAATATTTTTTTGGTTGATTATTCATTTGCTTAGGAAGTAATTCTGAATCTATTGTCTGAATTTTTGACATCCGCATTTAGTATTAGGAAGTAATTCTGAATCTATTGTAATCAGAATAAATACCATGTAACTAATAGAATTCTCCACAAATTTCAACAAAGTACTAAATGCTTCATGACAATCCTCTATAATGAAAATCTTGTACTCAGAAGTTAATTGAGAGAATTCAATATTCTGAAGGCAGAATTTCATTTTTTCAATATCATTATTGCTTGCTGTATATAGCTCTGTGACATAAGTGCTGTATATAGCTCCGTGACATAAGGGCATTCGCCAGACTAAAAAAGTGAGCATTCTCTGCAACTCCGGCATGCATCCAACATTCGTCCAACTGAACCTGCAAATACTGTGCATAAATATGATTTCTGCAAGAATAAGTGGATCAAAGTTGCCCCTATGCAGGTACCTCGATCAAATTCAGCAGCTGTAACCTTAAAAAGTATATTGTAGCTAGAGGCAATTTTTGATTGATCACTTGCATGTGAGCAATAGCAAAATCTGTTTTCAGTCTGTGAATATTTCAATCTTCCAATTGCATCCGCCGCTGCCATAATCCAACTTTTGTGAGAATTATTGGGATTCAGAAACCTGTTGCTGTTCACATTTACTTTTACTATTTGAAGAAAAAAAAAAAAAAAAAACTTATTTTTTAAAGATTACAATGTCCATGCAATGCGAAAATTTTAGCAGTGTTAACCATCAACAATGATGTGTTAAACAGACCAAAAAAAAAAAAAAAATGTATTATGGTTATCGCAGGTTTTGAACACATGACTCCCTTTGAATCAATAAACCATTTAATCTCTACTAGAGAGAAGTTGCCCATAGGAAGAAAGGATAAATACTAAAATTTTGGGTATTTCCTAATTGTATTAGGATTAAATGATAATAAGTTTGAATTAATTTTTATTTTTATACGATATAAAATAATTTACAAAAAGGGGTTGTTAGTTATGTTGTATTTTTTAATATTTAATTTTAAAATCATAAAAAGGGTTGTTATTTATGTTATATTTTTGAATATTTAATTTTGAAATCATATGTTTAAGTAGATTTTAAATAAGATTGTTATTTTCAAATTGTAATTATAATTATAATTATAATTTATTAATTATATATATAGAAATATATGTACTGGAAATACATAAGTTGTGAATGAATTTATTCAAGTGATAAATAATGTAATTGGGAATACATTAGTTCTAATATTGTATTATAATATACAATTATATATATATATATATATAATGTTTTGAAATTTTAAATAAAATAAAATTAAAAAAAATTAAAACACTTGAATTTTTTTTTGGTAGAATACATTACTAATGTCAAGCATTTTGTTTAGGTTTGAATTATATTTTATTTTTATATTGAAAATAAATAAAAATAAAAATTGAATGTTATCGTTGATTGATATTTCTTTTTGAATGTGTATATGAAAGAGAAAATAAGGATTTAAGGGTTTTAATATTATCATATGAGGAGATTAATTATGAAATCAATACTGTAATTGACATAAGATTTTATCTAGTCTTATATTATTTGAAAATGGCACAACTTGATAAATTTCTCTATTGGCACAAGTGGACAATGGGATATGAAGAATATACAGGTATGAAGATCAATTGGTTCCTTAGCTCTAAAATTGTTGATACCAAATTATCGAGGTTTGGTGGTTGTACAAGGGCTATGAAATTCTTACTAGTAGTGAAGAGAATTATTACATCTATTTGGGATTAACTATAGAGAAATTAATGTTGGGGTGACATGTACAAAAATGAGCTAGGGTTACTTCTGTTGAGATTCAACAAGATGATGAGCTTAGTGAAAAGAGTTGCCTTCACTAAGTGGGCCCCGCAGGCTATTTTTGGCGCAAAGTCTATTTTTAGAATATGTCTATTTTTAGACATGTCGATCATATTCTATGAGTTGCAGGATGTTATTTGTGGATGGTTGGTCAAGTTGGAAAAATAGATGAACTTCTATTTTTAGACATTTTGGGCGAAGTCTATTTTTAAACTGCCAGTCTAAAAATAGACATGTCAGATATTATTAGTTCTTAATAATATTTGGACTCTAAACATTATCTTATTCTCCTGGAGCACTGACATTCAGTTAACAGATTGTTCAGATCAGCTAGCTAAAGGAATTATGCAATTCCTAGAGCTACTGGTGGTTCATGCATGGAGGACTCCAGTTAGAACTCAAGTGGTAGAGATTGGTGGAGTTGGAGAAGTAGTTGGTGGAGTTGGTTTCTAGTTTAACTACACTTGTGGAGTTAAACTCAGTTGAACTGATTGTGTCTATTTCTAACTGATTGATACTTTCAGTGGAGTTGAGTGAATTAATTAGTTAAATTAATTCACTAAATAATAACTCATTATTTAACTGGACAGAGACAATAGTTAACTATAGTGCAGAACAGATCAGTGGAGACTCAGTGGAGAGATTGGTGAAAGAGCAAGTGTGACTATCAGTTTTGACTATAGTGTTGCATTGTATGCACCACACATTCATTAGAGATGCCAATGAGGATTGCGTGAGCAAGGCTGGAGCAATTCAAACTCATCCATAGCCATTCTTCAGCAGGGATTGCGCAGTAGAGGCAGGCTATCAGGAGGGAAAAAATAAGTGCATATTTTTGTTGATTGTTCTTGATTAGTGTGTAGCGATTGTATTGTATTGAGAGCTTGATATGATCAGATTTGTATAAGGATTTTTACATGATCTCTATGACATATATTATATACAGATAGTTGGGGTTTTCAGCTTCAAGCTTTTCCGTTAAACAACTGTGTTAATGTGTGTGAATTTTTATTGTTTCATGTGTGCATTGCAATCTTGATTTGATTTCCACAAATGATCAATGGTGGAATAGATTATTTATTTTGCATGAAGTTAAAATAGTGTGAGATCAGGAGAATCTTGGACATATAACACATAAATTATATAATTTCTACATGGTATCGAAGCAGTTTTGATCATTGGAGGAGATTGCAATTATTGAAGCGGTTGAGTTTTCTGTTGGTGGAATTCGAATTTGCTGCAGTGTTTTATTGGTGTCGAAGTTGAGCATTCATTGAAATGTCTTTCAATGGATTGCAATTGGAGTATGCCCTTGAGGGTAGATCAAATTACATAGCATGGAAGGATAGGATGGAGGCAGTGTTGGATGATAATGGGTTGAAGGAGTTCATATATGTTGATATTCCGAAGCCTGCTTCTAGCGATGCAGCCACACTTGACGCATGGCAAAAGAAGGTAGCAAAGTGTTGAAGGATTCTATTGGAAGGTGTGAAGGACCACATTTTGTTCAACCTTCATAGGAAAGCCACTCCATTCTTAATGTGGAAGGATTTGACAGACTTTTTCCAAAGCAGAAGTGACCAGAGGAAGTTGGCGCTTAAAGACAAGCTCAAAAAAATAAAAATGGAGAAAGGCGACAGTATTCCAAAATACCTCATGAAGTTTGTTCACTGCAAGGATGAGCTGGGAAGTGTGGGAGTTATTATTGATGAAGAATACTTGGTGATCTTGGCTCTCCTTGGGCTTTCGAAGAGTTGGCATAGCTACGAAGACTCTTTCAATGGACGGGAGAAACTGCCAGGATGGGAGCGACTTTGGTCGGATATTGTGTAGGAGGAGATAAGGCGGGGTACCAGGGATGGATCTTCATCAAAAAATGAAGATGAAGAAAATTGTGCTTTAGCTGAAAGCTCACAAAAGAAAAGGGAAGAAATCTTCCAAATCCGAAGCTAAAGGCAAGAAGCATGATTTTTCTAAGTTGAAGTGTTTTCACTGTCACCAGCACGAGCATTTCACCACTAATTGCCCACAGAAGAAGAAGAATAAGAGTGTTGTTGGTTCTGCAACAGGAGAGGCCTTAGCCTCGCAGTTTGAGCTCGAATTTTCTTTGATCGCATGCTTGGTTTCAAGTGTGATGGGATCGGTGTGGTTTATTGACAGTGATGCGTCTTTCCATATGACCGGAGACAAAGATTTGTTTAGTGATCTGGAGGAAAAGGATCTTGGAGTCCACATCGAGATGGGCGATGATGGTAGATATAGTGCGACTAGTATCGGGACCATTTCCTTTGAGAGGGAGTCCAGTAAACCTTTCATCTTGAAGGATTTCATGCATGTTCCAGGATTGAAGAAGAATTTGATCTCCATGTCGATGCTGGAAGACAAGGGTCATGATGTTGTTTTTAGCGAGGGAAAAGCATTCTTGCGCCATAAAACAACTAGTCAAACCAAGAGGATAGGGATTCGAGTTAAGAATATTTATCAATTGTAGGTAGATGGCTGTGCTACAATGGCAGGCAAAGTAGAAGGAGTGGTGAGCCAAGATGAGGGCGAATTGTAGCACAGGAGATTGGGCCATCTTCACCATGGTGCCTTGAAAATTTTGAAGCATATTTCTACCAAGCTTCCCAAAGCTACACTTGCGCAGTCAGATTAGTGCAAGGGATGTACTTTGGGAAAATTTGTGAAGACCACTTTTCATGAGAAGGATAGTCATGCTTCGATGATCCTTGAGAGAATTCACATAGACGTGTGTGGACCTTTCTCGGTTGCTTCAACAGCAAAGCACAGGTATTATGTGATATTTGTTGATGAATTTTCTCGTAAGTGTTGGATCTTCCTCATGCAGAAGAAGAGCGAGACATACTCAAAGTTCTGTGAGTTCAAGGTGCTGGTTGAGAAATAGTCGGGGAAGCAAGTGAAAGCTCTCTGGAGTGATAATGGTGGTGAATACATATCTGGCGAATTCAAAGACTTCTGTAGCAAAGAAGGAATTTGAAGATAACTCATAGCGCCTCATAACCCACAACAAAATGGGGTCACTGAGAGGAAGAACAAAACGATCGTGGGTGCTGCACGAGCGATGTTGCATGATCAAGGCCTTCCCATACACTTGTGGGCTGAGGCATGCAACATTGCGGTTTATGTGCAAAACCATTGTCCTCATAGAGTACTTAGCATGAGTACACCCGAAGAGGCGTTTTCTGGTAAGAAGCCTAATATTTCTCATTTGAAGATTTTTTGCTCACCTGTTTACATTCATGTGATGAAGGATGCCAGGAAGAAGCTAGAGCTGACCGCAGAGGTTGGGATGTTTGTGGGGTACACAGAAACACCCCACAATTATCGTGTGTATTTTCCAGATATTCGGATGACTGTTGTGCGACGGGATATCAAATTTCACGAGGAGAAAGCCATGAAGTTGTTTCTTGAGAGGAAGCTACACTTGCATGCAGAGGAGGAGCTACTTGTTCCTAAATATGAGCCTCAAGATGTGGATCACCCACAAGAGGAGGTTCAAGGAGTGGAAGAAACCACTCATGCAAAGCAAGCCAAATGAGGCTTAGTTTACTGGGCGTAAGCCGAATAACCGAATCTTGATGCAAAGCAAGTGCACGTGCAGGAGCACCTACATCACAGCGCAGACAGAGACAGTCACCTGACCGGTATACTGGATACATGGCTCTTATGAGCAAGTGTATCGTGACAAAGCCATCCTCTTTCGAGGAAGCTGTGGAGGATCCCGCATGGGTAGATGCCATGGTGGAAGAGTATGATTCGATTGTCAGAAACAGTGCATGGGAGATTGTCCCAAGGCCGGAAGGGAAATCAGTGGTAGGTTCGAGATGGATCTACAAAGTGAAGCAAGTTGCTGATGGGAGCGTTGAGAAGTATAAGGCAAGATTTGTTTCCCGGGGCTTCTCACAGATCGAGGGGATCGACTATGAATAAACCTTTGCACCTGTCGCAAGGTATTCTTCCATACGGACCATCCTTGCTCTCTCAGCGCAGATGGGTTGGCACATTCATCAGATGGATGTGAAGACTGCGTTCCTCAATGGAATCATTGAGGAGGAGGTGTACATTGAGCAGCCTGAAGGATTCGAAATCTTCAGCAGTGAGTCGCATGTGTGCAGGCTCAAAAGAGCGTTGTATGGGCTGAAACAAGCACCTTGTGCTTTGTACACCCAGATAGACAGTTATTTCACCGAACTTGGTTTCGCCAAGAGTGAGGCATATCCAAACCTATACCAAATTGTGGTGGAGGGTAAGCTTTTGATCATTGTGCCTTATGTAGATGATTTAATACTAACGGGTGATTAATTGTTTATACACTCATGCAAGGCAGATCTTGCAAAGGAGTTCGAGATGAAGGACTTGGGCCTCCTTCATTATTTCCTGGGATTGGAAATTTGGCAGTGGAAAGGTGAACTGTTTGTGTCTCAAGGCAAGTACGCCCGGGAGATACTGGAGAAGTTTCACATGCAAGGCTACAAGCCTATTGACACTCCTCTTCCTGGTGGTTGGAGGAAGGAGGATGCTACATCGGCAGAGGTAGTGGATGCCACTTTTTATCGACAGTTGGTTGGTTCGCTCATGTATTTAGTCAATACACGACCGGACATATGCTATGCTGTGAACTAGCTTTCACAAGCTATGGTGAAGCCTACCAAGCTATTTTGGAAGGCAGGCAAGCATGTCCTGAGGTATCTCAGGGGCACATCTGAGTATGGATTGTGGTACAGACAGTCGGATGAGGTGAAGTTGCATGGCTTCACGGATGCAGATTGGGCAGGAAACCCAACGGACAGAAAGAGCACATCTTGAGGGATTTTTAGTATCAGATCTACAACAGTTTCTTGGTACACCAGGAAATAAATATCTGTGGCACTCAGTTTAGCGGAGGCTGAGTACATGGCAGCAAGTTTGCCTGCATGCGCGGCTATATGGATGAGGAAGATCCTGGTCGATTTTTTCGGTTCTCATTTAGATCCTACTGTGATATATTGTGATAATCAGAGTTGCATTAAACTCTCGGTTAATCTTGTGTTTCATGATAGATCTAAACATATTTATATCTAGTACCATCATATCAGAGATTGCGTGCAACGGAGGATCATGTTGCTTTCTTACATTCCTACGGAAGATCAGGATGCAGATATTCTGACGAAGGCGCTCACTAGGAGAAAATTCGAATACCATAGAGACAGGATTGGGGTGGAAGATAATCCCTATCTTGTTGAGATGGAGTGTTGAGATTCAACAAGATTATGAGCTTAGTGAAAAGAGTCGCCTTCACTAAGTGGGCCCCGCAGGCTATTTTTGGCGCAAAGTCTATTTTTAGACTATGTCTATTTTTAGACATGTCGATCATATTCTATGAGTTGCAGGATGCTATTTGTGGATGGTTGGTCAAGTTGGAAAAATATATGGACTTCCATTTTTAGACATTTTGGGCAAAGTCTATTTTTAGACTGCCAGTCTAAAAATAGACATGTCGGATATTATTAGCTCTTAATAATATTTGGACTCTAAACATTATCTTATTCTCTTGGAGCACTGAAATTCAGTTAATAGATTGTTCATATCAGCTAGCTGAAGGAATTACGCAATTCCTAGAGCTACTGGTGGTTCATGCATGGAGGAATTCAGTTAGAACTCAAGTGGCAGAGTTTGGTGGAGTTGGAGAAGTAGTTGGTGGAGTTGGTTTCTAGTTTAACTACACTTTTGGAGTTAAACTCAGTTGAACTAATTGTGTCTATTTCTAACTGATTGATACTTTCAGTGGAGTTGAGTGAATTAATTAGTTAAATTAATTCACTAAATAATAACTCATTATTTAACTGGACAGAGACAACAATTAACTATAGTGCAGAACAGATCAGTGGAGACTCAGTGGAGAGATTGGTGAAAGAGCAAGTGTGACTATCAGTTGTGACTATAGTGTTGCATTGTATGCACCACACATTCATTGGAGATGCCAATGAGGATTGCGTGAGCAAGGCTGGAGCAATTCGAACTCATCTAGAGCCATTCTTCAGCAGGGATTGCGCAGTAGAGGCAGGCTATCAGGAGGGAAAAAATCAGTGCAGATTTTTGCTGATTGTTCTTGATTAGTGTGTAGCGATTGTATTGTACTGAGAGCTTGATATGATCAACTTTGTATGAGGATTGTTACATGATCTCTATGACATATATTATATACAGATAATTGGGGTTTTCAGCTTCAGGCTTTCCCGTTAAACAACTGTGTTAATGTGTGTGAATTTTTATTGTTTCATGTGTGCATTGCAATCTTGATTTAATTTCCGCAAATGATCAATGGTGGAATAGATTATGTATTTTGCATGAAGTTAAAATAGTGTGATATGAGGAGAATCTTGGACATATAACACATAAGTTATATAATTTCTACAACTTCATATAAAACAACTTACTAGCGTGTGTCATTAGTATTGAAAGAGGTTATTGCCAAACACATTGGGCATACAAAATCATTCATGAATTACAATGGTGGTAGTAGTTCCATGCATTTCAAATTCTAAACTTAAGATTTAATAAGTGAAAATTAAGGTGGAAAAATCCCTAGTCCAATTTGAAGATGAGTGAATCTACGATAAAATAGATCAAGTGGGAACTTGATGGGATAAGAAAACTTTTTTAAATATGAACAATGACAATTATGTGAGTGATGGATAAATCACCGAGGACAACAAGCCCTCATGTAGGTGGATTAATCATAACATAAGACTTAAATAAGGAGGACCTCGTGTATGGGTGTCATTGGATAAGAAAATTATGTATAGTGATCATGGAATTTTAATTTGACATTGATGGTTTAAATGATTGTATAATCAATAATATCTTAACAATGAATTTCACTAAATTTTCCTTGGGGAAGGAATAATATATGATGAGAGATTAAGGCCCAATATGATATATGATGATAGATTAAGGCCCAAGAGGCTCATTTGAAATTTACTGATGTACGTAGATGAGTATACCTATGGTGTGAATGGTCAACTTCCTAATAGAAAGAACAAGAAATGATTATTGAAAAGTAGTTGGTATGTTGATGAAAATATGACACTAATAGTTCTGATGAGATAACATAGATCCTAGATGGATGTTGAATAATCTTAGTTCATAGTAGGTATTCAATGTTTATACAAGCAAATGAAATTGATTTTCTGATGAATCATGATAGGAATGCTTATAATGTATTATTGTTCTATATTTGATAAGTATTGTGATGATTCTCATATTGATGATGTTTCATGATATGGTGGTATGATGATAATGATGAACATGTGATTTGTTATGATAATGATGTTATATGCTCATGATGAATATGATATGCATAAGGATTATAATGTTATGATTGGAGGTTATATTGACAAGTGATTAGTTTATTATGTATGTTGATGTTATAACTTATGATGGTATTTCATGATGTGAAGCCTACAAAAAGATTTTGTGACATGCATAAGGATGCAATTCTTTACTATTTAATGTGGATGTTATATTATTATGATGAAATGCAAGAGTTGGAAGGTAAATTATTTTTATGATGTTATGATTATAACTAATGTATTGGATACAAGTTTAGATGTCGTGATTGGCAGGAAAATCCACAGATGGGCCAAGAGGGCCAGTTTATTTGATGATCTCATGGGAGCCCATACCTATGATGGAGAATAAGTAACACTATATGGGTTGGGGACAAACTCAATCAACACTACATATGCCACTGGTTCCTTTGTCTTGTATATCTCTTGATGGATAGCTCTTGAAGGGCTGTGGGACCATCTTGAGGAGGCCAAGGGCCTGATATTGTAGGCCAAGTGCCTGGTATTGGATGGGAACACCGAAGTCTAGAAGTGGGTGTAAGACTTCAATGCATGGGTTTGTGCACCTTAAGGAGTTGTGGAGGGAGTGGGCCAACCTTGCGAGACGCCTGGAGTCATTGAGTACTGGGACCGGATGCCTGCCTTGGGGCAGATGAGGTCTGAGTCAGGCGCGAGCCTTGGGGCCAGCCTTGGCTAGGGACAGACCGGGGAGGCTTATGCCTGGTTCCAAAAGTGGGAAAAAGGACATAGATTCCTTGAGATTTCCCGGGTGCTGTGAAGAACTTTCGATGCCTGCTGGTTATACTAGTTCAGCAGAGGGTGTTGGTCACACATGAAGTAATAAATAATAAATAATAAATAATATAATATAATATCATTAAATACTTAACTTCAGGACGAAGTTCCTTGAAGAGGGGGAGTATGTAATGTCCCATAATAATTATAAAATAATAAATAATATATAAATAATATAATATAATTTAATAAATAAGTAAATAAATAAATAGTCAAGAGAATAATAAATAAATAATAAATAAAACATTAAACAATAATTGGAGTTCTAAATAAAATAGTAAATAATAAATTGGAGTCCTAAAACAATAAACAATAAGTAAAGTTAAAGAAAGAATTAATTAACAAAAGTAAATAAATTAACAAAGAGTTAAACTAAGAAACTAATAGAAAGAAAGTTAAACTAAGAGAAGACTAAATTAAGTAAAGCTAACAAAAATTAAGAGAACACTAAATTAAGTAAAACTTAAGTTGCATGTTGACACAATGAATGTGTTCATGTGGTTCCCATTCCATTGTTTGGTCTATTTAATAGACATTCAGGAAGATTCAAAGATCATTCATTCTTTCATCTATTCTCTAGAGAGAAAGGTATTGTGAGGCAAAGGATACTCTGGCAGTAGTACGTTGATTGAGGGCTCGGGGGTGGCCAGCTATGGAAGGATTACATCCATCTGAGCCTACGGTTGGGTGGAGAGTTGTTCCCGAAACTTTGTTGCAGTCAGCAGGATTCAGATAGCGTTAAACCTTGGAGTCTCAAGTAAGGAAAATTGCCATTACAGGTAAGTCGTCTTGCTCATGTTTCTGAAAATTCCATGATGATTAGTTAAATAGTTTTTGGGTTGATTATTCATTGTTTATGTGATATAATTAATTGCATGTTAAAATTGGGGTTTTTACATTCATCAGGACTTGATGCCATTTTATTTCATTTTCTGGCCTGGTTATGGGATTTTCTCATGAGCTAGCGAGGTGGCTTGTGCCTTGTCTTTGTGTTTTTATTTGTGATCTTTACTAGGGTTTTTTTACTTTTGTAATTTGACCATTTTTTGTGGAAATGGTTTGTAACCTTGTTTTTATATTTTTTATTCAACCATGAGGAATTTATTTCTCGAATGTATTTTAGCATGTGCAAAATGTAACTTTTTTCTTCTCTTGGATGAATATAAATATGGGTTTCTTTTCTCAAAAAAAAATATATCATTATAAACTTCATATATATTTTTATGAAGAGACAAAGTATGTGTGTGTGTGTGTCACGACCAAGGGTTATCTCAATTTGTCAATTCTACATTGTTAAAGAACCTTTTCTATTGAGAAGTCACGAGTTCAATTCTCTTGACACCCTCGGTTTCAGACTCCATGCTTGAGCCTGCATGATGTGATCCCTTCGGGTGGATTTTCTTAATACATCAATATGCACATTAAGTAAAATATTTCATGTAAAACATTATAACATCAAAAATCAAATATGTATATAGATATACTTCTCAATACAAGGGAGATAGGTATTTAAAAAATTTTAATAAACAAATATTTTAATGTTGACAATGTGGACCAATGTATCAATGTATCATGTATCAATGTACCATATCAACTAGAAGGGAAGTCCATCTGTATCATAGTAGATAGATCAACCTCTGCTTTTGGTGGAGTGACCGAAATATTAGCTACCATTTTAATTAGAGTTGAGACTTTGTATTCTAGTTTTTTCACCTTTTGCGTAACTTCAAAAATTCATATCAATAGTTCCCTTTCAGCCTTTGAGTTCTCCATAAGTACCTATCCCAAGAGTTTTTTGATGTGCCAATATAGGTCAATTTTTTGCAAATATAGGGTATAGCGAGACCAAGTATTTCCAGTTTCAAAAATACTATTATGATTTTCCATATCCACATGTTGATATGGGATGAAATATTGACTAAAACACACTTCATACTCCGAGTTTCAAATAATATTGTGAATTTCTACCAGGGTAGTCTCATAAATCTTATCATGGATTATTGAGTCTCCACCTAGTATCAAGGTTGTGTGGTCAGTTGACCTCTCCTTGTCCCCCCTGCTTCTCATGGAATCTCTTCGTTGAGATACATTGATAGAGAATCCACACAACAAATTGTCTATCCCACCTACTAGAAAAGCAAAATCCATAATTCCAGCAAGTAGCATGTACCAACTAATCCAATAAAAAACATAACTTCTCCAACCTTGCTAGAGAAACCAAAGAGCCTATCGTGGAGAAGGGTGCAACAAGAAGGAGTTCCAAACACTATAGAGAACCAAAATTTCCAAGCTCCCTAATACTTTTTGGTCAAAAATAATATTCTTACATATAAATCAAGGACCATAATTCAACAAGAGAACCAAACCTATAACAGCTTAGCACATAGTAGTCAAGCAAGGATACACCTGGTTAAAGATTCAATTGTCAGTGCTCAGAAGCAACACAAATCTTCTTAAAGACCAAGACCCAAAGGTGTTAAAAAGAACCCCCTAATTTCCAAATCATAATGATAGACAAATGACCCATTCCCAGGAACACATGAAAGCCAACTAAACTATTCCCGCAACGTCAAACCAAAGACTAAAATAAATACCAAGGCATTATGAGATAATCAAATGAGAGAAATGCTTACTATATGATTGAATTGCATAAAAATCCTATTGAAATATAAATAACTTAGCACTGAACAATGAAATTGAATCAAGAATACCTTAACTAAAAGAAAAATTTGTAGTAAAACACCATGTTAGGGAAACCAACCAGCATGACCTCCTTTTAAACATGTATTGCAAGTGAACATCAATATCCACCACCTTGGTCCATGATAATCCCCTTCCTTATCACCACCTTCCATACTGACTGCAAGATTAACCAGACCACTGAGCAGTAGTTTGGGTTGTCCTATATGGACAACTCGCTTCCTAAGATACATCATAACACAAACCACCCACATTAACTTTCAATACATGCTTGATTCTACTTGTAGGGGTGGTTTATCCCCCTCATTAGTTCAATTGCTCACATCCTAAGATGGGCACTTGAATCCCTTGATTTTACATCCCTTAATCAAACTGAAGGAGATGTGCAATTTCTTCCATGCTTAGCATGGAGTCGATTCACGGTGTATGTGTGTGTGTGCGCGTGTGTATGTGTACACATACATACATACATACACACACACACACATATATATACACACAAACACATACACAAATAACAAGCATAAATCCATCTTAATCCTAGATCTATCAAGTGTCAAGAGGGATTAAATCTCTTAAGGTGGCAAACATTTCTTCATGTTTTGGGATTTAAAATATGTTTTCGCCTCAAGGGGTTTGATACCTCTCAATGCTTGATATATTCAGGTTTACGTTGAATTGATATTGATTAACCTCATACCACCCCTTTGAAAGTGACTCCATAAGAATAATTGATAATTTAGAAGTTGAGTTTCTACATCATAAAAAATACTTGGTTCTTATTTGAGTCAATGTTTACATATTCACAAGCTCCATTCCTTATCCCTTAATTAACATCCTTTACTACTTCCAACCTTAAGGGATAATATCTTTGTATGTTGGCCTTCCTATGTAGTGTCCATGGGAGATCATTTTCCCTCATTTGACATTTTTTGACAAGTAGTATTAACCTTCATTTAATTTGATGTTTGTTGTAATTATTCCTCTTAAACACCTTAGTCAATGAGCATTGATTTCTCCAAAAATTGTCTGCTTTATTTGGGCCCTTTTTCCTTGAAGGATGAGCTCATGAATTGGGAAAAACAAGAATGCCATATTCTCATATTCTAATGCCCAAGTCTATCTAGGTTTTCCATATTTGACAATATTTTTGTTTGGAAGACCTTTATCTAGGTCTATTTCAACACAAAAATAAGCATATGTGCACAAACTTGCAACAACCCTCTCAATATATATTTTTATATATTTGCACAAATTATTCCAAATATTCTCAGTTATTGATGAATCAAAAATTCGAGAGGCGAATTCACTAGAATTCTTATGATTGGCAAGTTATTAGGGTCAATTTCAAGAAACCATCGAGTAATACAATGACTCACTCTTACCCAAATCTAGGGCTCCTTAGATACCTTTTTATATTTAACATGATTGTAAAATATAACAATAAAAACATTTGGAAGAAAGAGTTGTCTCACAATTATTTTCCCAAGTCAAGTGGATCCGCTTATAAAATTTTGAAGGATGCCCATGGCCATTAAATCTACATATGACTACTTCTGATTTAAATATTAAATTGATTTTTGTGACTTCTTTTGTTGATATTTCAAACAATGACACCTCTTATGATTTCTCCATGACATATGAACAAGGGATTAAAGGAATCAAATTAGATAGAATGGGTCATTTGTCTCTAACCACATCTATAAAGAAGGTTTGGAGGATGAAGACATGTATTTTCCCACTATACCTCCATGAATATAAAAAACTAGAATATATTTGAATAGTAGCATATGTTATAATAGAATAACACAACCTGATCCTCAATTTATTTCCCTAAAAATGTAAGCCTTTCAAAATCTATAGAAATCAATTGAATTTGCTCTAAATTTAGTTTCGTGTTAGCTTCAGAATCTTTGAATTGCACTTACAACGTCAATGTTTTCCTTGATAGTGATTTGATCATGATTATGTAAAATATACTTTGTGTGAAAAACCTTTCTTCCAACACTTGCCATGCAAACTATACTACCATAGTATTATTGGCTACTAATAAAAATCATCCAAGCTCTTCTAATGAAAGAACCCTATGCTTCTATTGGATATCTCTTGAACCGTCCAAATACATTCTAGAAACATTTGAAATAATACCAACATATGCTAGAGGACCATGGAAAATATTAAGCACCATATCGTAATCCAATAATGGGTTTACTGCCTTTAGATCATGTTTGTTAAATACCACATTATTCTTATCCAACAAACAAGGTGGAAAAGCACTAAATTGTCAATCATTCGTTTATTACCTTTAGATCTTGTTCATTGAATAGCACATTATTCTTATCCAATGGACAAGATGGAAAAGTAGTAAGCCAACCATTGGCTTACTACATGGTTCCTAATTTTCCAAGTACCATTGTGCAGTAGCTCATCATGGTAACCAAAAATTTGGTTGGTGACTATACTTGTTGCTTAGGTTCAAAAGAGGAATGTAATTAGGTAAAACTAGCATAAACAAATTCAATTTTTGACACCCTACCAATAGAAACATCAGGGACCTCTTTCTATTTGAATTGTGTTCAATGGGAATGTATAAGGTGCGCATCTTTTCATTTGAGGGATCAAATCTCTCTTTGTCAAAGAGTAATAAATATTTTTTCCCATCAATAATTATTATTTCAATAAAATTCAATTCATCTCACTCCCAAACATATAACTAAAATATCTGCAACTTTTGAATTAGTTCATAATCCTATTTTACATTAAATAAACATGTTTATTACTTGTAAAATTTAATATATTTTCAACAAATAACATATTGTTATGCCAAAAAAATATCCTTTAAATGATATGACATGCATTTCTCCTATATTAGTTAAAAAATATTTGTTTCTAAACCATCAAAAGAATAATTGTGTATGGCGTAGCGAGGCTTCTTTGGTGCAGTATCTAGGGTTTGGCCATAGCCAGTTGTTTCTTCTCCATCTCTCCTTGATTTTTACTGATGGCAGACTCCTCTTCCACTATAGTATCAACTCTCCCCTCTTTTTCCATCAAAGGCCCAGCATCCATGCCAATGGGAACCTCAAACTCATCTGTGATTTCATCCTCTGTTACATTCTTGTCTTCGGTATTTCCTTCCACAATGACTAGAAATAATGCCATGCTCATAGTTAAGAGGATGATATTTCCCTTATCCATGGAGGTAGACTTGTTTTTTCCCTCTGCTTTGGGAAAAAAATTTGCAAAGTGTGATGCCTATTCACCCTCTACTTCCACAGCAGTAGGCTTGAATACGCCTTTTGCTTCAAAAAAAATTGTAAAGAGTGTTGTTTCTTCCGATATCCCAGAGGGCACCTGTATGATAGTGAATCCCCCATATTTTCGTGATGTAGTGAAATCTAAAACTGAAATTTCTTTCTCAGAGTCATTAGTTCATGAAGCCTCATCGATAAGGTTCCTTTGGTGGCTGAAGCATTAAAATATGCAAAGTTCTTCTAAGAGAGTAACTTGATAATCAGATTTAATGGTCTATGGCCATGTTTATTATATCTTCACTCAATTATATTTGAACACTCGAAACTGATAATTTCTAATGAGTTGAATATCTATCCCCTGGCCAGAAGGTTTTTTGTATCAATATCTGATAAAGCTAAAGATCGAGAGCTGATCTTTGATTCTGGTTCATTTTTTTTGGGTAGTGCAAGTTTTTCTATGCAACCTTGGTCCCCCTCTTTCGACCCCTTTCAGCTTCAATTTCTATCGCTCGAGTTTGGGTAAGGCTTCTTAATCTCCCTTTACATTTTTGGAATCTTCCATCATTGAACGCTAAACAAAATGCTTTAGGTATATTTTATCGTCAAAGTGATGATACAAAACAGTACTTGAAACCCACATATTCTTGCATTTACGTGGAGATGTACTTTAACAAAGGATTTCCTACCAAAACCAAACTAAAATCCCATATTATCTATGGGAAAAAAAGTTGGATTATGAAAAAATTTCTTTCTGTTGGAGAGCTTCTTATGAAACAGGGCATTATTTCAAAAAATGACCCAAAAATGGGAAGACTAAACCGATTAAAAATAACCGCAAACCAAGTTTGTGGGAAGGTTCCAAGTCAGAACATTATGTGATCTTTAAATATTAACTCCACCAAGATGTCAGTAACAAGGAAAATTAGCAAGAGTCATTAGAATCCAAGAAACACCCCACCAAGGTCATATAAAAAATCCACAAGCCAAGTGGAGACAGGTTGTATAAAGAAGGCCTATGCCAATGCTGAGAATTGTGGTACCCCAGCTGCTTCTCCTAAAATTAATTATTAAAAAAATACTCCTTGGGTTGATCTTCCAAAAGTGGCCAAGGGAAGTTAGATTTTTTTGGTAACTCCATTGTCTCTTTAGAAAACAAGACCAAAAAAAACAACTTCTTGGGAATACCAAGCAAAAAAGGAAGAACTGCAAAACAATATTATAGGTGCAAATGAGATTTGAAATAACAAGCAGAAAAAATGTTCCTCCATATATAGTAGATAAAAAAGGCTAGATCCAAGTGGGGGAAAAGGATACATATACTTCATCAAGGAAAACAAGTCAGACAATGTCAAACAAAAACAATAAGCCACTCAAAGTTAAAATGAAAAATAGTTAAGAATGGGATGAAAATTCCCACGGGGTCTTGGATAGTTGGTGATCATGGGCTATCTTAAGGCACTCCTTGATGTGAAGTCATCAGTTCAATTCCCCGCATCGATTGGGGTGATATATTGGACAAGTTCAAGATGTATTCTTGCCAATATTACAAAAAAAAATGGGATACAAATGTATTTGGATATTAAGGATTTTTTGGAATATATTTAGCTATAATGGGAACAAACTTTTGGTTTTTTGGAGCTCTCGATTAAGGATTTGAATTGATCATGTGTGCTCAATCTCAAATCCTCAAATAATTTTGGCATTGTAACACCCTCCTTGTTAGGTCCCTATAATACTAGTGTATCTCCTTATTGTTATTGTTAGTGTAGCCCCATTATTGTTATTTTTGTGCAAATGTATTCCCCATATTGTTATTATTGTTCCCCATAGAATCTCACTATTGTTATTCTTGTGCCCTTACATTATTATTGTTATGTCGGCTCTAATTATATTGTGACCCTTAGACTCCTATATAGAGAAAGGGGGTTTTTTCATTTGAATCATCCAAAAATTGTTTATTTATGGAATGTAAATTAGGTTTCCTCCTTGAAGATGATAATTTTTAAGTCGGTGATCTATATTTTCTTCTATTTTGTGAGTTGGTTACATAACATTTGGTATCAGAGCTATGGATTCTAGGGTTTCGCTTCTTCAAACATACCATTTTTGAATTTTCACTATAATTTTTTTTATATGAATATTCAAAAGCTAAAATTCAAACCATGTGGATTCGAAATACTGGTGAACCTCGTGTACGAATTTTAGATCTTGGTTCGCTATATTTTTTGACATATGATTTGAGGAAGTTAGGGTTTTTGCAGGTTGAATAATTTCATCTCAAATAGGTGACAGAGGGAAAATAGTCATAACTTTCATTTCAGGCATTGGATTTGAATTCTATAAAAAGTGGCCAAAATCAAATGGACTACAGTTTTTCCTGTATCAATTTCAGAGCCAAATGTTTGAACAATGACATGTGGCATCCCTTGCAAATTTCCTCTATTGAACTAGTCCATAATCAGGTCATCGTGGGATATTAGGCATAACTTTATATTGAAGAATCCAAATTTGGTCTAACTTGTGGAATTGGAAAGAAGACTCATAGGGATACCACAAAACCAAATTTTAGATCTTGGAGATCTGAAATCATAGAGATACGAGAGTTTCAAGATCAAACTCTTAAAAGCGAGAAAAAGCTGTGTATTTTTTTTTTTTTAATTACATAACTTTTGTTTGAAAAATCAGTTTGAAGTGATTCCAAAGGCATATTGAAGCATAGATATAAGTATTTGGTTATAAAATTCCTCCCAAACAAAATAATTCCACACCCATTAATCCCTCAGAAATCTCTACTATGACGCATGAAGAGGAATAATTGCAGCATGATATCTCAAATTATGGGACCAAGTGTAACAAATTTCGCTCTCAAAAAGAACAACCAAAGATGAACTAAAAGACGACATGAATAGTTTAAAATCAAACATGGAATATTTGAAGGATGACATGAAAGATAATATGGATAGTATAGAAGCAAAAATGAAAGGAAACATGGAATATTTGAATAATGGTTTAAAATCAGACATGGAAGGTTTGAAGGAAGGTTTGACAAAGTTGCTACAATAAATTCTTCCTAATGGAGAAAAGGTATTAGATGAAAATCATGAAGAGAACAAAAAAAATGTTAATCACGATTTCATAGACTCTAACTTTGGATTGAAGACCCACCATATTCCAAAGATCTATATGAGGAATTTTGATGGCAAGGATCTGATAACATGGATACTACAGATGGAGCAATAGTTTGATCTCCATAATGTGCAACACACACAAAAGGTACGCATTGAAATTTTATGTTTAGAATATAATTAGTTTGTATGGTATAGATGGCTTTTTTCTCGTAAAGTACTTGTCACTTGGTCAATTTTTACAGAGGAAATGATAGAAAATTATGAGGATACAAAGAGCGACACCTTCTTTAGCCAATTGATAAATCTCAAACAAAATGATTCAATGGTATAGCACATTGAGGACTTCCAAAAATTGAATATAATGGTAAATGATATTCCAGAAGAGCATAGGGTTGATGTATTCATAGGTACTTTAAAGGATAAGATCCAACATGAGGTCCGCCTTTGGGAACCTGATTCGTTGGAGAAGGCATTTAAGTTGGATAGAAAAATTGAAAGAAAAATCATGGCAACAAAGAAGCCTACCACTCACAACTATAAAGATGGAAGTGTTGCTTCTCCTAGCCTTCCACAACCTACAAGGTTGAAACCACAAAAATTGGAATAAAAAATAGAAAAAGGGTGTTGCTAAAGTTGTGATATAAAATACACTAAAGGTCATTAGTGTGAGGAGATGAAACTATTTTACATAGATGGTGAAGAGGAGAAAGAAAACGAACAAGAAAATTCAAAAGAAGAGGATATACACCAGGAACCAACCTTAGAGAAAGAAGAAATGAATCCGACTATATCTTGTAATGCATTGGCAGGAATTACCACTCCTCAAACTCTCAAGATAGAAGTACATATCAAGAATAAAAATGTAATAGTGTTGATTGATTCGGGTATCACCCATAATTTTATTCATTGTAAGGTATCCAAGGAATTGAATTTCTTCCTATACCAAGCATCAGAGTGTCAAGTGATGGTTGCAAATGGAGGAACCATAAATTGCTCTGGAAAGTGTCATAATATAAAGATATACATGGGGTGATATGCATTGAATATTCCAATGATCTCCATTACAATGGGTGGTGCCGATGTTGTACTAGGAGTCCAATGGTTACAATATTTGGGTATGATAGATTTTAATTTTCAAGAACTTTTCTTGAATTTTTTTTGGGAAGGAAAGGAAGTTCAATTAAGGTGTATTGCAGGGAAACCAGGAAATATAATTATCTCTAATGGAATGACAAAGATTCTAAATAAATAACAACGTGGCATAATTACAAAATTTTGCTCACTAGATGTTCAAACATCTAGATCATATATTTCTGCAGATCTCCAAAAAACTTTGGAAAATCATTCCAAGGTATTTGAGACTCCCAAAGGCCTCCAACCTATTCGTGATCATGATCATGCTATTCATTTGATTCCAGGAATTGTTTCTCCAAACATCAGGCATTACAGATATCCCTATGCCCAAAAGAGTGAAATTAAACTTATGGCTGCAGAATTTTTAGAGGTCGATATAATTAAACCTAGTCAAAGTTATTTTTCGGCTCCAGTAGTATTGGCGCACAAGAAATATGGATCATGGCACATGTGTCTAGATTATGGGGAGCTCAAAAAGCTCACTATTAAAGATAAATTTCTCATTCCTATCATTGATGAATTATTGGATGAATTGCATGGAGAAATTTACTTCACCAAGTTGGATCTTCATTCAGGATACCATCAAATAAGAATGAAGATTGAAGACATTCTGAAAACAAGATTTGTAACTCATGAGTGCCATTATGATTTTTTGGTCATGCCTTTTGGCCTTACCAATGCACCTTCTACATTTCAAGGTTTGATGAATTCCATTTTCAAACCCATCCTTAGAAAATTTGTGTTAGTATTTTTCAATGATATACTAATCTATAGCAAGTCTTGGAAGGACCATGTTCAACAAGTTGAAAGGGTCCTCAAACTATTGAAGGAGAAACAATTATATGCAAAAACATCCAAATGTTTCTTTGGAGTACAGGAGGTGGAATATTTGGGTCATATTGTATCTCATGAGGGTGTTAAGGTAGACCCTAACAAAATTAAATACATTAAGGAATGGAAAATCCCCATGACCATAAATAATCTACAAGGATTTCTCGGGTTGACAAGGTATTATCGCAATTTTGTTAAGAATTATGGGAGAATATAAGAACCTCTAACAACATTACTAAAGAAATATGAATTTTCATGGACTCCAGAAGCAACTAAGGCCTTTAAACATATTAAAGAGACAATGTGCCAAGCACCGGTCTTAGCTACACCAGACTTCACAAAAACATTTATTGTGGAATGTGATGCCTCAGGAAATGGAATTGGTGTTGTTTTAATGTAAGAAGGAAGACCCGTTGCTTTTGAAAGTCGTCCAATCAAGGGCAAGTATTTACACAAACCTATTTATGACAAGTAAATGTTGGAAATACTACATGGGCTTAAGCAATGACGATCGTACCTAATGGGAATACACTTCAAGGTAAAAACGGATCATGATAGTCTTAAATACTTTTAGAACAAATATTATCTTCAGAAGAGCAGCAAAAATGGGTCACAAAGATGTTGGGTTATGAATTTGAAATCATCTACAAAAAAAGGAAGCAAAATGTTGTTTCAAATGCACTCTCAAGAAAGGATAAGGATGTGGAAGCATTGCATTGTGCCATTTCTATTATCCAACCAGATTGGATAACCGAAGCAAAGGATGAATGGATGAATGATGAAGAACTGTGGGCACTCATTCAAAAGTTCAAACAAGATCCCAATACATCTGATAAATTTAGCTGGAAAAATGATTCATTATGGTACAAAGATCACTTATACCTTTGTAAGAATTTCAAACTCAAACAAAATATTATTCTGGAATTGCACACCTCTCCCATAGGAGGGCACTCAATATTTTTAAAAACTTACCACAGGGTTAAGAAGGAAATTTTTTGGGATGGCCTTAAATTTTATATTCAAAATTTTGTGGTGGAATGTTTGGTTTGCCAACAAATAAACTTGAGAAAATTAACACCATGGGTTTGTTACAACCCTTATCCATTCTAAGTCAATGTTGGGAGGAGGTTTCAATGGATTTTATCACAGGTTTACCCAAGTCCGAAGGAAAGAGTGTCATCATGGTTTTAGTTGATAGACTTACCAAGTATGCACACTTTTGTGAATTATCTCATCCATTTAAATCTAGTACAATTTCTACTGCATTTATGGAAACACTTCAAAAGCTACATGGAAACCCAAAGATTATTGTAAGTAATAGATACCCCACATTCACTGGAAATTTTTGGACGAATTTATTTTATTTTTTGGGTACTCAATCAGCTCATAGCTCATCTTATCATCCTCAATCTGATGGGAAAACTGAGATAGTGAACAAATGTTTGGAAGGAAATCTTCGTTGCTTTGTACTTGGTAAATAGGCACAATGGGTCAAGTGGTTACCTCTGGATGAATGGTGGTATAACACTTCCTTCCATACTACAACAAAATGACCCCATTTATGGAACTTTATGGATATCATCCATCGTCCATCACATCATATTTAAGAGAAAATTCTAAGGTTCAAGCAGTGGAATATCACATCGAGCATCAACAACAAGTTCTCCAACTCTTAAAGGATAACCTCACTTTGGCGCAAAATCGAATGAAACAATAGGAAGATCAACATCGCAGCGAAAGAAGTTTTGATGTAGGCGACTAGGTATTTTTACGGCTGCAAACATACAAACAAATTTCCCTCAAGCAAGCTAAGAAGGATAAAAGTATTATGGTCCTTACAAGGTGTTGCAAAAGATTGGTACTATGGCATACAAACTGGAGCTTCCTGCATTTTCCTGAGTGCACCTAGTTTTCCATGTTTCATGCTTAAAGAAGGTTATACGAGACAAGCTCCTAGATCAAACAATATTTCCAGAACTTGACGAGGAAGGAAAAATCATATTGGAACCTAAAGCAGTCACAGAAACAAGAACTCCAAAGCTATGAAATCGAACAATTTCAGAGTATCTCATCAAGTGGAAGAACTTACCCGCTAAATATTCCACATCGGAGGATGAGAATTTTATACAAAAGCATCCAGAACTACTCAAGCATTGAGGACTACACTTTTTTGAAGGAGAGGGGCATGTTAGGTACCTATAATACTAGTTTATCTCCTTATTTTTATTGTTATTGTTGTCCCCTTATTGTTATTGTTATGCCCATGTAGTCCCCATATTGTTATTATTGTGCCCCATAGAAGCCCACTATTTTTATTCTTGTGCCCTTACATTATTATTTTTATGTCGTCTTGATTATATTGTGATCCCTTAGACTCCGATATATAGAAAGGAGGTTTTTTCATTTCAATCATCCAACAATTGTTCATTTATGTAATGTAAAGGAGGTTTCCCCCTCGAAGAGGATAATTTTTAATTCGTTGATCTATCTTTTCTTCTATTTTTGTGAGTTGGTTGCATAACACTCCTCCCACATCTACCCAAGTAACCGGCCAACCAGGGTAAACATGTGACAAAGAGTTACTATGATATGATTCGACTCCCTATGTATCAGTTAAGGAAGTGGAACCGATGGAACACAGACAACCTGGCCTTCTACACATGCAACCGAACCCCCAGGAGCCATCAAACCCATCCAAGTGACCAGCCCCCGAGGAAAACTGAATTTTTTTTGCATTAAAGTATCATTTTCTCCCTTAACATGGGAATGCATGTGATTGAGACCCTCCAATCGCTCCCACAACAAGGCTTGCCTACAATTGGGGACTTTTCTAAGTAGTTTTGTGCCATTGAATCCAGATTGTATGCCACTTTTTCAGGTTCAAGACTCAGGCCACTGCCCATAACTCCATGAAACTTCCAGAAATGAAAATTAACATCAAAGCAATGATTCAAATTAACTAATTGGGCAAGGACTTGACTAGACCCCTACTAGTCATGACAGAAATTTTGTCAAACATGTCACAAATATGCACTCTACAAGTTTAAAGAATAGATCTGAGCATGGGGGTCTCATACTTATCTGAGGATCACTAAGAAGGATTGATGCCTTATCACAATACTACATTACCATCTATTAATCCATATATTCATTATACATTAATGGATTAATAAAAACATGATGAGAGCCATACATCATCACTCTCATAATACTCACTCATAACCAGCATATAACCAATAGAAATATCAAAGATATAGCATCCATATATACCACATATAAACAAGTATATTTATTGTTGGAGCTCAGTCCCCTAAGGCACAATTTCCCATATCTTTTTGTATTTTTTTATGTGTGCGCTGCACAAATGGAGTCAAGGAGCTTTAGGGTGGGTCAAAGTCTCCAATTTTGATGTAAATGGGCCTAAGGGTAAACTGTGGGCCTCAAACCATGGTTTCAGACCATATTATATGTGTGCTAGGTGTATATAAATAGATATATTGTGTCTAATCTAAGTATTTCTAAGTAAGTTCAGAGAATTATTGATGTTCTTATAAGTTTATGCGTCTGTAAGGGTTGTTGGGTGGGGTTAAGAGGATCTTGCTAGCTGTGTCCATGGAGACCTAGTCCTGGTTGTGTGCGGACTTTGTTGGTTGTGTGCGCAAAAGGGTTTGTAAGGGCTTTGTAAGGAACAGTTAATGTATTAATTGACAGATCTGAAGCTAATAGAAAGAACAGATTTTGGCAAGTTCACTATGTTATGCATCTAAATTTTTTACTATTTATGCTCTATTAAGTTCACATTATATGTCTTACTTATTGATCACTGTGCAAGGATATATGATCTGATTGTGCATGAATATTAATGGTTACTAAACATGTTTAAATATTCACGTTGGTTAAGATCTGGATCGTGTTTTGTTTTGTTTTGTTCTGTTCTGTTATTTGCGCTAAGGCGACCAACAATTCTGTGTTATTCTTTTAATGGTTGCACATTCTCTGTAATTCTGTTATATATTGTTGCACGCATCTGTATAAGTCCACATTGGGTTTTTCTGAGGACCACTTCATTAATTTCTCACTTAGGGTGCATAAACCTGGTTCCAACACCCCCCCCCCCCCATACTGCTTCGGGTGAGACTTTGGTCTGCGCAAGAAGATCACTGCTGAAAGGGCCAGTAGTTAGAGGGTTTGTTGGTTTATCCATAAAATATGAACCTTAGTCAGGACCCCTCAAGCCAACAAATGGTTTTGTTGCTAGGACCAGGATAATTTTGAGGGATATTTGATGTTGTGGCATCCGTCACGAAACGAATTACAAGATTGGCTGGATAGGAAGATCCTTGAATTTTCGCTCCAAGAGAATAGAAGTACCAAGCTATCTGACAAACAATGGCTACAAAAATATATTTATACAGAAGTGCATGAAAATTTCTTTTGTTTCTTTTTGCATGAACTAGAGGAGTGGTTGTCACGCTTATCTGAATTCCATCATTACATACAAGGCGATGTAGTCACTGAGTGGACTCATGAACTGATCCAGCAAGTAGAGAAATTTGATAATAATATCACTCGCGTGGTAGATCATTGGATTGATCACCTCTTGGGAGGATTTGTGACTGAATTTTCCATTGATCAATTCGTGTCATATTCTGAAGCGGAAAGAAGGCTTTTTAAAGGCCCTAGAGGTAAGTTCATGTGCTCATTGAAATTACTGTTGAAAATTATATTGTGTGAATGGGGTTTTCTGTGCGAACATACTGCTTGAATGCATCAAAGAGGTTCAATTATGCTCAGTGGAAGAATTTACCGTGAAGACAATGAAAAAATCATTTATAGCCCTCTAAAGCCTAGATCTGATAGTAAACCTGAACCAGAAACTGCTAGCTCAAGTGAATCTGAAGAAGAAATTTCATCACATCAGAAACCCTTGAATTTATTTCCCACTCCATCCACTCCACTTTTTAACTCACATCATAGATCACCAACTCCACCCCGCAATCCATCCCCACCACCACCCCCACCTCCCCCTAAAGTAGATATGGTTTCATCCATGAAGTGACCTAATCTCGGAGGCATTGGAAATGAGGACACTGATCACTTCTGGTTTGTAACTGAGGCCATATGGCAGGCTCGGGAAGTTAATAATATTGATATTAGAAAAGTGCAGCTGGCTACTGCATTCCAAGATCGTGCATTAGACTGGTACATTAGGTACGCGCAAGAAAACCCTAATGATACCTTGGAAGAAATTAAAGTAGCCCTAAAAGAGTAGTTTAAGAAACCTACGTCATATGCGCAGCTGGTGACATAAATGAAGGATATTCATAAATATTCACATGGTATCAAAGCAATTTCAGATCTAGCAGGATCACCAACAGAAGACTGAAGAATCCTTGTTGCAGAAAGCAGCAGCAGCCGCATAAAGTCGGACCAGAAGGGACAGCGTAGCAGCAGATGGATCAGAGCCATGCAGAGGCCAGAGTGACGCAGTCCTACGCAGTCTCCACGTAGGCCCACAAACTTATTTCACATAGGCAACAAGGAGACAATGTTGGGATTGTCTGCTCACGCAAAGGGCAGCTAGGGTGACGCAAATATGAAGTCGTTGTTGTTAAGAGTGTCGGAAGATGACGTAGCCATGAGCGCTCATGAACCAAGAAAGTGGGGCGACATGGATCTATAGAGCAGCTACAGAGTGGTGGTGGGATCCTTGAGCAGCTCATCTCTTGGATCACATTCGAGCTACGGGAGCCTTAAGATAGTAGCGGGACAAGTGGAGCAGTGGGTGCAGAGAATCACGGATGTAGCATAGGCGGAGCTGAAGGCTAAAAGGAGCAGCGAAGTGCAGATGCAGAAGCAACGTAGCAGTAGTAGCATAGGGGTTGATGTCACTTCAGTAGTGCAAATCAAAGTTGCAGCACCATAAGGGCTTAAGGAGGATAGCGTAGCACAACAGCAGCATGGGAGATTTTAGTGCAGGGGTTGATGTGACTTCAGTAGCACAGTGGAGGTCTTATTAAGCAGTGCAGAGATGTAGTTGTGTAGCTATCTCTATATTTCAACAGGCTATGGAGCTTCAATGATTAGGATGCAGCCCAACTGAATTTTCTGTCAAAGATTGGGCAGGAGCTTCAATTGTTTCTCTCAGCAACTGAAGTTTCAGTGTAGCAGATGACATCATAGTGCAACATATTGAAAGGGAGATGAAGTACAGATGTGGCAGCATCATGGGTAGCAGTCAGAATAGCACCAACATCATAGTGATGAAGGGCAGCAGGCGTAGCATCAGAGCAGAGCTTCGGGGTGAAGCAGCATTGTACTATAGCACATTCCTCGCTAAGAGGGAGTGTTGAGTTTTCTTGAGTGTTGGGGTAGCATCGGATGTGCTCTAGCTCCCAAAATTTGTGGAGGGACTAGAGTACATGAGATCTCCAAGATCCAGAAAGGGATTTGGGAAATTCTATCCAGTTTGAGAGATAATTAATTAATTAATATTTTTAATAAAGGATCCTAAGTCTAACTTAGGAAAATTAAAATATTAAAGGTAATTAATTAAAACATGTGATGGAAATGAATCAAGTCATGCGGATAAAGCTTTCTTTTAATCTTAACCATCGATTCAAGATTAGATCATGGCCATTGTTTTCCCAACAAGGAAAGTATAAATTAAAGGCTTGGGGTCAATTAGAGAACACACACACAGAGGCAAAGCACTCAAACTAAGCTCAAATTCTAGGGCGGGTTTGATAAGAATTTTCAGAAGTGTTTCAGCTGCAGATAGGGGTAGTATTTTCTAAGGGGATGATATGATCCGAATGCCAAGAATCAAAAAGAGGCGGAGAGGTAGCAACTAGGAGCAGCGCAGAGGAGCAGGGGCAGCAGCTGTTGTGCAGCGCAGAGGGATTTCGCCGCTACGCAGGCCCAGAAAGGGCAACGCTGAGCAGCAGGAGTTCCTCCAGGGTTACGCAGAGGCCATCTAGGGTAGCCTAACGACTGCGTCTAATGCAGCAAAACTACATTTTTTCCCAATTCACAGATCTGTGGGTTATGGACCCACGATCTGAACAAAATAATTCATTACGCAGCAATAAAAAATTTCAATACTTTGGCACTCTTCTTCATATGTAGAAAATATATGAGAACATTGATTCCTTAATTTACGTTCGATCAGATCATTAGGATGATCACGATCGATCTCTCTTATTCAACAAGATTATGCACAGAGCTTCACGTCGTTTCACTTGACACAGATAGTCAACATAAGTTCGATACGGATCGGCCTCCAAACAAATTTACACACACTTTAAAACTCAAAATTAAGCCTCCACCAGACCTACTCACAAAGCGCAAACAATGTGACTTGCGGTGATCGCTTAAAAAAATTGGTGCACAATTCACCTAGTTCATCCTACGGCCACCTTAACACCTTTATGAACCACCATCCATACTCTTATACACAGTGCGCGCAATTCCAAACGGTTCAAGCTTGTACACAACAACAAAATGAGTGTTTGATTTATTTTAAAACACAGTCTCATGGGAATTCAAAGAACTAATACAACTCGTATACATAGCGACAAAAAATTCATAATACAATACACAGACTTTATATTATCTTCGAAATCGAATTACAATACGTTTATATGAGCCAAGTCTCCTTGTCAATGCTGGATATACAATGTTTCTGGCCTCTCCCTACGCACTCACACTTGCCATATATATATATTTCTCAATATGATTTAAGGATCAGATCCTTTGGAGATTTGATCTATTTTAAGATCTTTCACATCCCTTAAAAACTGCTTAAGCTTTAAAAAAAAACAAAAACAAAAACAAAACAAAACAAAACAAAAAACTCAATCAGATAATGAAAATATTGTTTTTCTGGCCACATTTACTTCTGTAAGGTTTGAAAAATGAAATTTTATTTGCACAGGTTGATGCTCCTGCATCAGTGTCACACAGTATGGGGTTACACAGCCCTCTCCAGGCCAGCGTAGAGGCACGCAGAGGCTAGCAAGACTGACGCAGGGGCTTCAGGGGCAGCGCTGGGGTTTCTAGAGGCAAAATTTGGCTAAGTCTTGTAAATCTCATTTGAGGGTCTCGATCAGGTCAAATTTTCAGTCTCTGAAATAGAAGGTTAGCTGCAGATCTAATTTTTCTCTGTCGGGTTAACCAGTAAGGTGCCCAGATTTTTTGTATTCAGAAACTACTTAATAATATAAACCCTCCAGCAGCCAAAAGACTGGTTTTCCCGCATTAGGTTTTTCCGGGGACAGTTGTCCAGAAAAATCTTGTGTTTCATTTTGTCTATGCACATGTATCTTTGCTTAGATATGAATCGATGAATTATTTTATGTGTTTACTTCGATATTAATCTGATTTCAGCATTAATAACTTGATTAAGTAGGAGAAGTATGACCAGATTTAACATTAGGGTTTCTGCATAAAGTAATATTCAGAAATTTTCACATTGTGCATGGCTAATGATCTGAAAAAAGTGTATTAGTTATGTTGTGCTAAGTTTCCTTTCAGTAATATAAATATGTACAATTTGTCTCCATATGTTGCTTAAGGAATGAGAGTTTAAACCATGAAATATAGATGAATTAGTGAACTTTAAGCTTGAAAATAATCCTTAAAAACACTGAACAACAGTGCATAACAGAGAAAAACATTCACACATAAGTTTTACACAGTAGGGGTGATGAAGTAGTTCACCCCTTCTAGGCTACATCTGCTGGTCCAGCTCCCAATGGTATGTCCCTCTTTGTCATTATGCTTAAAATTGTAAATTACATGTATTTATAGGCCTCTAATGGCTATTTTCTCTGCACCAATGGCTCCAGAATGCTCAAATTATTCTAGGTAGACTGTTGTTTTCACCAAAAATTGGTCAAAAATTGACCTCCCAATGCATTTTTCCCAATGAAAGCTAGAAAATCTCCACTAAATGTGGAGACAGGCACTTAACTATAGTTAAATTTAATAAAATCCCTAAAATTAGGGCGTCGCTATTAACTCCCGCCAATTGAAAACCGTTTACATTAAACTTTTAAGGGTTGGGCGCATGTGACATGTCGACCCTAACCTGGAAGTTACGGTTTGTTAAATCGTTAATCTGAATGTACAAACATAAATGGAATCTGGAGTTTACGGTTAATATAACCGCTGAAGTTATATGATACCATGTGAACAAAAAAAAATGTGGGAGTCGTTAAGTTTGTGGAACCGTCTCGGAGAGGGGCTTAAGCCCATAGTTCTATCGCTTGGGCACATAGAGGGGGGGACTGGCCCTTCAGGGTTGGCCTCCCAAGCCCCCAATCCGAAAACCACATGATATTAAATATAAACTCAATGTGCATATGGTAAAGAACTTCTCGCAGTGTGGATGGTAGCACGCGGGCTTGGCAGACAGCAGTTCGGGTGGTCGATTCTCGTCAAATCCAAATAAATTTTAATACTTTGTTCCGGGGCCACGTGGCAGGCCCAACACTCCGTTCCGGGGCCACGTGGCGGCCCGTGGGCCTGCCACGTGGCAGTGTTTCATTGGCCTAAAAAATAAAAATTCAATCATCTGTCAAATCTCTGATTGCCACTTATCAAGACCTGATTGGTCAAAACGAAATATTCCAGAATATGTATGTTGACTGTACCTGCATGCAGACTAGGCATCCAGTCACAAATTTTTTGTTGTTTGGGAAAACGGACAAAACGCGATATCTTCCTCATAAGATATCGATTTTTCGAACCATTGATGGCGCCAGAATCGCAATGACGAGACCTTTTCAGTCGCTCAAGTTCGGACCTGTTTCAAGCACTTTCAATTTTTAGCATAACACATGATCTCCTTATCACACCTCCCCACTGGGAAGATTTTGGACCCCAAAACCTCTCTGTATTAATGAACATGAAGATGAGGATACTGTGTCCCCACTCTTCCAATCTTTATCCACAAAATTTTTTCTAATTTCATTAATTGGAACTTTTCATGAAACGACAAATTTTTCCTTGATTCCGTTGACCAAACATTACTGTTTTTACATTGTCATGCTGCATATTTATTGAACTTGCAGAACAAAAATATATCTTTGTAGTAAAAATCACGTTTCTACATTCATCTATAATCAAAGGAAACTTGGAATTACTCTCACCTTGCATTATGTCCTTATGGCGATTTTTATTTTTATTTATTTATTTATTTATTTTTTTTATTTTTTTTTTTTTTTAAATTTGCCTTGAACTTGTCGATTCCTGACCAAGTTTCTTTGCCATTGTACCATGCCTTTATGAAACCAGAAATGAACATTTCTGAATACTGTGCCTTCTTTTTCAAGTTGCTTTGCCCTCTCTTTGAACTCTGCAACTTCTTGCACTGACACTTTGTTTTCAGCACCGTTCAACACCAATGTCGACTGCTGCAACTGCTTGTCATCTTCTTTCAAAGACAACCTGCTTTCAAACTGAAACAACTCATTACATACATCAGAATTTGTTCGAAAAGGATTATATAAAACATCTCTTTGTTTAATAATCATCAATGTCAAGTTTTGGCTTGCATTGACGAGCCTCTTCATCCACCCTTCATTAACTAAAGAAGTGTCAAGTTTTTTGCGATGAGCTCTCACAATATACTCCTTGCCATCTTTGAATAAATGGTATTTGTTCTCATGGAAATGAAAAATCTCTCCTATCATACAAGGACTGCCCAACACCATACATGTTATATCAAGTGGAACAACATCTAATTCAACTGTGTTAATGAAATGTGCAGTTATTGCAAAGCGCAACATGCACTTCTTTGAAACCTATAAATTTTCATCCTTACAAATCCAACCAAGTGGATATAGTTTTGGATGTGGAATGGTATCAAGATTAAGTTTCTTGACCAAATATTCATAGATTAAATTCGCTTGTGACCCACGGTCAAACAATGTGTCAACCTTGGTATGTTTGGAAATGACCCTCACATGAAATAGTTCAATTCTCTTTTCTTCATTTAGAGCTTCTATGTGACAGTTAGATATACTAGAACTAGGTTTATTTTCAATCTCTTTCCCCTTTTAATTTATTTAGTCCCATAGCTATGATTTTTGTTTCATCTCCTAAATTTGACCCTAGGTATTGTTCAGCTATTGCAATAGTTTTTCCTTTCTCCTTGGCTTTCTCTTTGGCTTTAAAACTTTCTGGTTTCAATTCTGGATGAAGTTTCCCACAATGGTCCTCATCATGGCTAGTTTTAGAACAATGTTTGCAAAATAATTTTCCCTTCTCTTTTCTGACATTTGCATTTCTCTTTTTCTTCCAATTACCTTTAAACTCATTTTCAACATTCTCATCTAAGTTTTGTTTTCCTCTTGCCTCTAGATGTGTGGCTTGAACACATACTTGATCTAGGCTTGTAGGGTTAAACATGAGGATAGTATGTCTTAGGTAGGTATGTAAGCCTCCTATATACTTGAGCAAAGTGTCTTGGCTCTGCAAATCTACTCCTAAAAAGAGAGCTCTTCTCCTAAATTCTTGAGTATACACTTGTACATTTTTTCCTTTCAATTGTTTAAAAATTGGCCAGTCCATTATAGCTTTCTTCATATGAGCTAATGGATAAAACTATTTTTTTATTGCAGAAATGAATTCAGCCCATGATAAGATAATCTTACCATATTTCTTGATCTCCTCCTTTGTCTTGGCTTCCCACCAAACAAGAGTTGCACCTTCCATTCTCAATGAAGCTAGTTGGATTTTGGTGTCATCATCATGAAAATTTTGGATTCTCAAATAAACCTCCAATTGCCTAATCCAATTATCTATATTTTCTGCATTAACTTCACCATTAAACATTTGCAATTCAAAATTAACATCAAGTTTTAGAAAATGACTTTTACCCATGTTATTTGACTTGTATGGTTGATGTACTAAAGATGAAGTAGAGGATGATGAGGATGAAGATGAGGGTGATGATGGCGACTTTCCACTATCTCCATTTCCTCCATTGCCCTTCTTTGATTTATCTTCATCATTGTGGCCTCCTAATGATCCCTGTCCTTCCTTGTGAATTTCGACCTTTCCTCTTCTAGCTTCTCATTCCTTTCTTGATAAAGGACTCTCACCATTTCAGTTAAGTCAAGAAATGCTTTTTTGTACACTCTTTATTCCTCTTTGGGATCCATCTCTTCATGGATTTCTTCTTCTCCTGGAGACATGTCGACCGTAACCCGAAATTTACGGTTTGTTAAACCGTTAATCTGAATGTAGAAATATAAATGGAATCCGTAGTTTATGGTTAATACAACCGTCGGAGTTATATGATACCATGTGAACAAACAAACAAAAAATCTGAGAGTCGTTAATTTTGCAGAACTGTCGTGAAGAGGGACTTAAACCCATAGTTCTAGTGCTTGGGATCATAGAGGGGGGGGGGATGGCCCTTCGGGGCTGGCCTCCAAGGCCCCCAATCCGAAAACCACGTGATATTAAATATAAACTCAATGCAGATATGGTTAAAAACTTCTCGTAGCATGGACGGTAGCACGCGGGCTTGGCGGACAGCAGGTCGGATGGTCGATTCCCATCGGCTCCAAATAAATTTTAACACTCTGTTGTGGGGTCACGTGGCAGCCTCCGGGCCTGCCACGTGGTAGTGTTTCATTGGCCCAAAAAATAAAAAGTCAACCATCTGTCAAATCTATGATTGCCAATTTTCAATACTTGATTGATCAAAATGGAATATTATGGAATATGCTTGCTGATTGGGCATCTAGTCACAAAATTTTTGTTGTTTGGGAAAATGGACATAACGCAATATCTTCCTCATACGATATCATTTTGTCGAACCGTTCACGACGCCAGAATCGCAACGACGAGACCTTTCCAGTCACTAAGGTTTAGACATGTTTCGAGCACTTTAATTTTTTAGCATAACACATGATCTCCTGATCAGCTAATCAGCAGAAGATCATTCCTTTGGGGAGGTTGTCACAATTTGTGGTCAATATAGAAGGTTTTAAGGTGATGGTAGACTTTGAAGTCATACAAATAGTAGATGATACTGATCCCTATTAACGCAACAACAGCTGATAGTCGTCCCTGAGGAGAGATGGTCCTACGTCGTCGTGGCTCTGTCAGCCCTTCCCTTAGATCCACGTGTTCTATTTCTTTTTATTGATTATCAAATTCATAGAATTTGATAAATAATACTATCCACAATGTTTGAAATTTATATTATATCCCCGGCATATATCTATTATCTCCGCGCTTTATAACCAATGTTAAACCTTCGGCGATTAACTATATAATTGGACCTTATATTAAAATCAGTGCTTCCCGAATAAATAACTCATAAACAGACCTTGGCTCTGGGTCCCGCCTCCACAATCAATAGCCAATCAAATGCACGTCGTACCTTAGATTAAATTCCATGCATCTTCGTTTTGCAGCCACCGTCCGATGACTCTGCGCCAGATCAACGGCTCTCGTCGATATCGCTCAGCATCCTCGTACTAACTTTACCGTACGATGGGAATACGGAAAGGCGGTTTTGCGCGGGTCCACTTCGCCACGTGTCGTTTCCACTATGGAATCGCTCCTCGACTGGGAGATACCGTTTATCCACCAAAAGCGGTGCGATATGGGCAATCCGCCTCCTCAAATCCGCTCGTGGTTTTTCTACAGTGATTGACTAGGGTTAATGTGGGGTTACGTTACTCCTTTTGTTCATTTAACTCACGTCCAGACCACGGTTCCAATTTCGAAAGAAACTCCTCTATTTCTTTATAAAGCGGGAAATCTACCAATTTAAACAGTGTTCACGGCCACACTTCCTCTGCGCAGACCCGCCTGCGGGTAGCATGGATTTAACAGGGTTTATTCGGATAAATTAAGGGAATTCAAGGACAGAGAACGGAATTACCATCTCACAGTTAAACAATTCTTCACAATTATAAATACAAGCATTTTGGAAATCAACAGGACTTGAATTTTATTCAACCGGAAGCAATTGCTCAATACACAAAGTTTTATTACAGGAAGCTCCTCCCTCCCCTTCTCCATCCGGAGAATACAATTTATACATCAACATACGTCCTTTCGGTTCCTCTGTGAGGACCGTTATGGAAATTCAAGAGCCTAATTACAATTATTCGAAAACTAAAAACATGACAGATGGACTAACTATTCGACTTCTACAACTCTAACTGATCTAATAATACAATCAGCTAAGGTATTGACACCTAGCTGTAACAATTCAAATGTTTTCAAACCCTCCTAGCCACAACATGTGGACAAAACTCCTACATTGCTGGCTAGTGTCTAATGCCCTTGCATCAGACTCCCGAGGGCAATTTTCTTCATGGGCTCCTGTCCATGAGCTCTTCCACTGATCTGCCTATCTTCTGCAACATTTCTTCAGTCATCCAAGTGGCATCTTCCTCTGGCTTATCCTTCCATTTGATCAAGTACTGAGAGTACTCTTGTCCTCTGGTCCTTCTTAATGGTCTTTTATCCAATATCTTCTCTGGTTGCAATGGCTGCGCTGGAGGTAGTTGTTCCCTCCACTGAATATGTTCCTTGTTTGCTGCTCTTTCTTCTGCACTATCATCTTCATACTTGTACAAATATGCAACATTAAAAATGGGAGATATTCCAACATCAGGAGGTAATTCAATCTCATAAGCATTTGCAGAGAACTTCCTAAGTATCTTTCATGGCCCAATCTTTTTGAACTTCAATTTGTTATACTGCTTCTTTGGGAATCTCTCCTTTCTCAACTGTGCCAAAACCAGATCTCCTACTTCAAAATGAACTTGTTTTCTGCTCAAGTCTGCTCTATTTTTGTATTTTATGATGCTGCCTTGTATTTTCCGTTTCACTTGTTCATGTATGGCCTGGATCTCTGAAGCAAATTCCTCACCATCTGTACTTCTCAGCTCTGCCTTTCGCAGATTTCTTAACTCTGATATTCCTCTGGGGTGCATTCCATAAACAATATGAAATGGAATCTGCCCTGTGCTCCTATTTGGTGAGTCATTATATGCATATTCTGCCTAGGGAAAAATATGATCCCACTACTTGGGATGCTCTCCTGCAAGACTTCTCAACAAATTCCCCAGACTCCTATTTACTACCTCAGTTTGTCCATCAGTCTGGGGATGATAAGCTAAGCTGAAACTTAGGTTGGTACCAAGTTTCTTCCACAGTGTCCTCCAAAAGTGTCCCACAAATCTGGTGTCTCTGTCTGAAACAATACTCTTGGGCAACCCATGCAATCTAACAACTTCTCTGAAGAACAAGTTAGCAACATGGGTGGCATCACTAGTTTTATAGCATGGCCATTTTGGAGAATCTGTCTACCACAACAAAGACTGCATCATTGCCTCTCTGAGTCTTGGGCAATCCTATAACAAAATCCATACTCACCATGTCCCAAGGCCTGTCTGGAATAGGCAAGGGAGTGTACAATCCTGCATTCTGGCTCCTTCCTTTGGCATACTGGCAGATTTTTCAATTCTTCACCAACTTATCCACTTCTGTTATCATCTTGGGCTAGAAATAAAAGTGACTCAGCTGCTCATAAGTCTTATCAGTACCAAAGTGTCCAGCAAGTCCTCCACTATGCTTCTCTTTGATCAAATTTTCTCTCATGGAACATTTTGGTACACACAGTTGGTTTCTTCTGAATAACAAGTCCTCCTGCAGGAAATAATCCAGCCACTGGCTTCTATCTGTTAAAATAGGGTTACTACATGCCTCAAATGCTTCTTTAAATATGATCCTGTTTTATATAATTCTTTCGTAAAAGCAAATCCTACAACTTCAAAATTTGTTTCTTGAACAAGCATGTGCCTCCTACTCAAAGCATTAGCTACTTTATTGGCTTGGCCACTGATATGTTTCAAAAAAAAATTAAAAATTTGGAGATACTCAACCCATTTAGAATTCTTATGTTTCAACTTGGGCTGCTGTACAATATACTACAAAGCATGATTGTCGGAATATAATACGAATTCCCTGGACATCAAATAATGTCTCCACTTTTTCAGTGCCTGAACAATTGCATAGAATTCCTTCTCATAAGAGGAATACTTCCTTCTAGTGTCATTCATCTTCTCACTGAAATACGCCACAGGCCTATCATCCTGACTCAACACAGCTCCAATGGCCTCTCCACTTGCATCACATTTTACTTGAAATGGTTTTGTAAAATCAGGCAGAATCAAAACAGGCTTCTCTGTTATCTTTTGCTTCAAAAATTTAAAATTTCTTTCTGCTTCAGAAGTCCACTTAAATGGTTGTTTTCTCTTCTTTATTGTTTCGATTATGGGTGCATTGATCTTACTGAAGTTTCTTATAAAATTTCTGTAAAAACTAGCAAGTCCATGGAAACTTCTTACCTCAAAAACATTCTTGGGTGAAGGCCACTCCACAATTGCATTAACCTTTTCTGGGTCCATCTTCAATCCTTCTGCAGAAACAACAAACCCCAAATACACCAACTCTTCCTTCATGAATGAGCATTTCTTCAGATTTATCAACAGTTTCTCTTGGTGCAGCTTCTTCAAAACATGATTAAGATGCCTTAAATGTTCTTCTCTATTTCTGCTGAAAACTAATATATCATCCAGATATACTATCACAAATTTACCAATTAATTCTTTCAACACTTCATTCACAAGTCTCATAAAATTAATAGGTGCATTTGACAACCCAAAAGGCATTACCATCCATTCATACAGTCCTTCATTTGTGTTAAAGGCAGTTTTCCACTCATCACCCTCTCTTATTCTAATCTAATGGTATCCACTCTTCAAATCTATCTTTGAGAAATATTTAGCACCACTCAAACACCCCATTAAGTCCTTAATTCTCGGCAAAGGGGGAATCAGACTCGATCGTGATCTTATTGATTGCTTCCTGAATCAAGACATCTCCCACCTCCATCTTTTCTTTGGGCTCAAAACTCATTGGCACAAAGACAGACTCGTACTTTCTCTAATCACTCTCTTGTCCACCAATTCCTTGCATTGTCTCCCGATTTCTATTTTCCTCGGGAGTCATTCAGAGGCTGCCTTATTCGGGCAAACAACCAACCAGGGATAAAATCTATCTGATGGCTGATCTTTCTCACAGGTGGCAGCTCATCAGGTAAATCATCCACAATAATGTCACAATAATTGTCTAACATCTCTTGGATTTCTACTGGCAAATCAGAAATATTTGTAGAAGTAAGAAATACCTTAGGTTTGCAAACTAAAGCAAAACTTACCTCTTCTTCTTCTATCTACTGCAGATATTCCTTCCCGCTTAGCAACAAGGTCTTTGGATCAATCACTCTGCTGGATGGCTCTCCTTCTTCCATGGGTATCAATGTATGATGTACCCCATCCTTGAAGAACTTGTAAGTGTTCTTCTTGCCATCATGCACTGCTGCTCTGTCAAACTGCCAAGGTCTACCCAGCAGTATATGACACACATCCATGGGAATTACATCACACAGGACCTTATCTTTATATTTGCCCATTTGCAGCTCTATCTCACACTGTTCTTTCACAACTAGCTGGTGCCCTTTATGCAGCCAGGACACCCTGTAGGGAGTTGGATGCTCCCTTGTCTTCAACTTCAGCTTTTCTATTACCTCAGTGGAAACCAGATTGTCTGTGCTGCCACTATCAATGACTAGCTGGCAACACTTCCCTTGGAATTTGCATATGCTCCTAAACAAAGTCTTCCTTTGTGCAGGCTCAGTGACCTCTTTGGCTTGCTTCAACAGGACCTTATTTACCACTAAGGATTCTCCCCTCTCTGGAAGAATTTCTTCTTCAATCTCTGCTTCTTCTCCAGCCTGGGCAACAACAGCATTTCTTGGACCAACACCCACATTCTCTGGACATTCATAGTGCTTGTGTCCCACTTGCTAACATCTATAACACCTCAATTCTCTACCTCTGCCTCTGTCTCTGCCTCCTCTTCCTTTTCCTCTGTAAGAGCCTCTTCTGCCCCTTGCATCATCCTCTGTAGATGCATTCTGAGGTGAGCTCCATCCCTGGGTGTAGTAGGCTTACCTCTACCACCCTGACTTCCCTTCCCAGGGAAAGTACCTATTTTCTTGGCAGACTGTTTCCTCAGGAGTTTCTCCTTTGCTTTCAAGGCCATCTGGTAGGCCTCTTCCACTGTCTTAGGAGACAGGAGACCAATCTCATGTTGGATCTCTAGCTTGAGACCATTTACATATCTAGCAGTCTTCTCATGTGTGTCTTGGAACTGCCCAGCCCTTATGCTCACTCTGTAGAATTCCTCTGTGTATTCCTTTACTGTCAGCAACCTCTGTCTCAGGTTCTGCATTTTCTTATACAATGTCAGCTGGTAATCACTAGGCAAGAATTTACCTTTCAATTTAGCCATCATCCTAGTCCAGCTTTTGATAGGTTGCTTTCCAACGCTCCTCCTTTCTGCTTGCACTCCATCCAACCAAAGTGCAGCATGTCCTTTCAGCTTTGTTACTGCAAACTTGACCTTTTTGTCTTCACTTATTTCTTCGTAATCGAAGCACTTGTTCAATTCATTTATCCAGTCTACTAGTTCTTCTGGATTCAGTCCCCCTGCATAACTCGACACTTCAATTATGGGCTTAACCGCAGACCCCAGAACAGTTCTAAGGAGTCTCATGTCAGGAGGAATTTCAACATTTTCTTCAGCTTCTTCTGTTTCAGGTTCACTGATGTCTTCCGGATCTCTGGGCTGTCTTCACTCCATGGCATCTATTCTGGCTTCGACCCTCTACAACATCCCCAACACCTCAGCGTTGGCAACATGCCTCCTTCTACCAGCACCTCTACCAACTCGGATTGCCATGTCAACAAAACAACTTCAGACAACATCTCTGATACCACAAATGACGCAACAACAGCTGATAGTCGGCCCTGAGGAGAGATGGTCCTACGTCATCGTGGCTCTGTCAGCCCTTCCCTTAGCTCCACGTGTTCTATTTATTTTTATTGATTATCAAATTCATAGAATTTGATAAATAATACTATCCACAATGTTTGAACGTTATATTATATCCCCGACATATATCTATTATCTCCATGCTTTATAACCAATGTTAAACCTTCGGCAATTAACTATATAATTGGACCTTATATTAAAATCAGCGCTTCCCGAATAAATAACTCATAAACAGACCTTGGCTCTGGGTCCCGCCTCCACAATCAATAGCCAATCAAATGCACGTCGTACCTTAGATTAAATTCCATGCATCTTCGTTGTGCAACCACCGTCCGATGACTCTGCGCCAGATCAACGGCTCTCGTCGATATCGCTCGGCGTCCTCGTACTAACTTTACCGTGCGATGGGAATACGGAAAGGCGGTTTTGCGCGGGCCCACTTCGCCACGTGTCGTTTCCTCTATGGAATCGCTCCTCAACTAGGAGATACCACTTATCCACCAAAAGCGGTGCGATATGGGCAATCTGCCTCCTCAAATCCACTCGTGGTTTTGCTACAGTGATTGACCAGGGTTAATGTGGGGTTACGTTACTCCTTTTTTTCATTTAACTTGCGTCCAGACCACGGTTCCAGTTTCGAAAGCAACACCTCTATTTCTTTATAAAGCGGGAAATCTACCAATTTAAACAATGTTCACGGCCACACTTCCTCTGCGCAGACCCGCCTGCGGGTAGCATGGATTTAACAGGGTTTATTCGGATAAATTAAGGGAATTCAAGGACAGAGAACGAAATTACCATTACACAATTGCCTCGCAGTTAAAAAATTCTTCACAATTATAAATACAGGAATTTTGGAAATCAACAGGACTTGAATTTTATTCAACCGGAAGCAATTGCTCAATACACAGAGTTTTATTACAGGAAGCTCCTCCCTCCCCTTCTCCATCCGAAGAATACAATTTATACATAAACATACGTCCTTTCGGTTCCTTTGTGAGGACCGTTATGGAAATTCAAGAGCCTAATTACAATTATTCGAAAACTAAAAACATGACAGATGGACTAACTATTCGACTTCTACAACTCTAACTGATCTAATACAATCAGCTAAGGTATTGACACCTAGTTGTAACAATTCAAATGTTTTCAAACCCTCCTAGCCACAACATGTGGACAAAACTCCTACATTGTTGGCTAGTGTCTAATGCCCCTGCATCACCTATCTTGCGCTGCTAGGATTGGATTGGGCCATTGACATGGATGGTGTTATCAACTTGAAGAGAAGGAGAATGGAATTTGAAAGTAGTAGAGTCAGGGTAATCATTCCTCTGGATCCTGCAGAAGGCCAAAGGTATACTACACCAGTGCGTGCTAAGCACGAGATCGATCAAATATATAGGCTAAATTTGCACGAGGAAGACTGGATTAATCCAACAACAAATGGAAATCTTAAATGGGAGAAGGATAGCTCTTGTTTTTCAGACTCTGATGAAGAACTCGAAAATTGGCAGAACCATTTGCATGAGGTGTCTGCACTGCATTGTAATCGTGTGACCTGGTCTCTGCATTGTATAACATATAAGGTACGTGATTTACCGCACTATGATGGCTCGACTGATGTACAAATGTTTATAGGAGAGATGGAAAGGACTATGCCTGAAGGACAGAGATTCAATGATTTGGACCTTGGCTTGTGCGCTACTCCAGCAAGATGGTGGGAAACTCATAAGGAGAATATGGGTAACTTGGAGGAATGTGCGCGCATGATGAGGCTTCGGTTTGAATGTCCAGTAACTAAAATGGAGGATGTATACTCTGGAAAAGAGGATCCGCTCAGAAATTTGGTGAGATGGAATCAAGTATCGGGTGTAGAACCAAGACCTGAATGGGTTCATATGTTTAGTCACATGTTGGGAAAGGTGCCTACTGAATGGTACTTGGAGACGGAGCTGCACAGAGGCACTAGTGAATGGTATGTGCTGATAGAGAGCTTTATTCTTACATTTAGTTTTGAAAGCGGGTTTGATACATTTGGTCAAGCTTTGCATAATATTCAAGAAGTAATATTTGATACCACTAAGCATGTGATTCAGTGTGCACCGCCAGCGTGGGACGTGCAAATGAATGCCATTGTGAATTGCAGAAACCTGACAATAGAAAAAAACGATAAGGATCCAAGGAATATCATGATCCCTGAATCTGAGGGACAACGCGCAATGGCTAGGCCCTCAATCACCTCACTGGATGTAACAAATCCTTTAAATTTAAGACAGGTGAACATTGGAACTGAAAAGAAACCTAAGTTAGAAATATTGGAGACTATTGGGATGATGATACAGTGGGCAAGGTTGTTGAGTTGCTGACAGAATATCAGGATCTATTTCCTACAAAGTTTTCAGAGTTGAAAGGAATCATAGGAGAACTTGGAGTCATGAAAATCACATTGAAGTTCGATGTGCGCCCAGTAAAACAACGCCTGTACAGGCTTAACCCAATATATAAGCGAAGGTGAAAGAAGAGTTGGACAAAATGGTAACAGCAGACATAATTGAACCCATGGAAGAATCTGACTGGGTAAGTCCGATGGTTGTGCAAGATAAGAAGACCAAGGGAGAAATCAGAATCTGTGTTGATCTGCGCAAACTAAATGATTCTTGTGTGCATGATCCATTCCTAACTCCATTCTCAGATGAATTTTTGGATAATGTTGGAGGTCAAGAAGCATACTCTTTTACAGATATATTTTTAGGATATCATCAGATCTGGATTGTGCCAGAAGATAGGAGTAAGACCACTTTTGCTACTGAATGGGGTCCTTCCAATATACAGTTATGCCCTTTGGATTGAAGAATGCTCCTGCCATTTTCTCGCGTGTGGTATTTGTTTCTTTCAAAGAATTTATACACAAGTTTTTGGAGGTATATTTTGATGATTGGATTGTCTTTGGGTTGTTAAAGAAACATGTGTCAAATCTGCGCTTAATGCTGGATACTTGTAGGAAGTATCAGATCTCCTTGAATTTGAAGAAGTGTATTTTATGTGTACCATTTGGAATATTGTTGGGACACATTATCTGCCAGCAGGGATTGATGGTGGATCCTGCTAAGATTGTTGTCAGTCAATTTGGAAGTACCTGAGAATATTAAGAAGTTTTGCTCAATATTGGGGCATACTGGGTACTATAGAAAGTTTACTCATGGATATGAATTGAT
Source organism: Pinus albicaulis (assembly GCA_034641835.2). Taxonomy (NCBI): domain Eukaryota; kingdom Viridiplantae; phylum Streptophyta; class Pinopsida; order Pinales; family Pinaceae; genus Pinus; species Pinus albicaulis. The sequence continues at coordinate 713,834,806 of CM076580.1, read as the reverse complement.
AACTGCGCCCATGGAAAATCTACTCAAGAAGGATGTAACGTTCTGTTGGGATGAGGACTACCAAAATATTTTTGAGTTGCTAAAAGAAAAGATGGTCACTGCGCCCATCCTGGTCTTCCCAAATTGGTCCAAGGCATTTCATGTACATGTGGATGCCTCTTTTATTGCACTCAGAGTTGTGTTAGCGCAGCCAAGAGCAGGGGAAATTGATCATCTTATTGCTTATGCAAGTTGAAAACTGTCAAGCGCAGAAAAGAATTACTTAACCATGGAGAGGGAAGGGCTCACAATGGTGTATGCACAGCAGAAATTCCACCATGATATGTTAGGAGGTCACTTTAAAATTTTCACTAATCATTCTGCTTTGAAGTGCCTGGTCAACAAGCCTGTGTTCAGGGGGAAGATCTGCATGTGGTTTCTGTTATTCCAGGAATATGATTTTGGCACCCACATTGGTCCTTACACAGGGCCTTGCTCGTCTACAGGAGTGCAGAACGATTCAGAGAGAGATTGTAGACTTGCACTGGAAGGAACATGTACTGAAGGAGTGAATGCAACCATGGGCAGAAGAAGCACTGCAATTATCTCAAACGTTAGACAACACTTTTAAAATCATTCAGCAGACTTAGCGCAGCGTAGAGATGGCCGTTGAGGGGCCTACTACCGAAAATATGGTTCAACAAGCGCAGAGTACAACAACGCAGAGTCTCGAGTTAGTGCTTGGTCTCCAAAATTTTGTCAATACACTTCAGGCTAAGACTAAGGAGTCAGTGCCTCAATGACTCGGGTTGAGTCACATGTTTGTGTTGGGGGCCTATTGGAGCGGGGTCCCATGAGGCACAATTTCTGATATCTTTGGGGTGGGTCAAAGTCCCCAATTTTGATGTAAATGGGCTTAAGGGTAAACTGTGGGCCTCAAACCATGATTTGAGACCATAGTATATGCGCGCTATGTGTATATAAATAGATAGATCGTGTCTAAGCTAAGTAGCTCTAAGTAAGTTCAGGGAATTATTGATGTTCTGATAAGTTTATGCGTCTGTAAGGGTTGTTGGGTTGGGTTAAGAGGCTCATGTTGGTTGTGTGCGTGGAGACCTGGTCTTAGCTGTGTGTGGACTCCGCTGGTTGTGTGCGCAGATGGATTTGTAAGGGTTTTTTAAGGGTTTTGCAAGGAACAATTGATGTATTGATTGACAGATCTGAAGCTAATAGAAAGAACAGCTTTTGGCAAGTTCATTGTGTTATGCATCTGAATTGTTTACTATTTATGCTCTGCTAAGTTCGCATTATATGTCTTACTTATTGATGATTGCGCAAGGATATCTAATTTGATTGTGCATGATTATTAATGGTTACTAAACCTGCTTAAGTATTCACATTGGTTAAGATCTCGATCGGGTTTTGTTCTATTATGTTATCTGTGCTAAGGCGACCACCAATTCTGTGTTATTTTGTTAATGATCATGCATTCTCTGTAATTCTGTTATATATTGTTGCATGCATCTGTATAAGTTCGAATTTGGTTTTTCTAAGGACCACTTCATTAATTTCTCCCTCAGGGTACAGAAACTTGGTTCCATCACCCCCCATACTGCTTAGGGTGAGAATTTGGTCTATGCAAGTAGATCACTGCCGAAAGGGCTAGTAGTTGGAGGGTTTGTTGGTTTATCCATAAAATCTGAACCTGGGTCAGGACCCCTCAAGCCAAAATTTACCCATAAAATACCAAGGAGAAAAAGCTCTTATTGATGATTGCATTTTCCGACCAGGTATGGGACTTCCACGAACCAACCGACCATAGATTGGGCTGAACCAAATCTCTCTTTCAGCCAATCATCCTTGTGCCATATTCTAAGCATGAATGTGGGAGCTCATAAAACAAATAAATCAAAACCAAACCAGGGCTTCTAGAGGCCAGACCACCTCAACCCTCAACTAATGACTCCACCTCATAGTCGGACATGACTAACCATCACCAGATTGATATCTACCCAAGTTGTCTAGGGCTCCAGAGCGTTTGTTCCAACCAGGGCTTCCAATACTAGTAACTCAACCCACCAAGGGCTTCCAAAGCACTTTTCCAATGAAGGCTTCAAGGACTAGCAACTGAACACAAGTTTTTACAGGGATTCCAGAGCGTTTGTCCAACCAAGTTGTCCAAGAACTAATAACTCAACCCATAGCCAAAGGCACATGAAAACCAACCAAAAAATAAAAGTACAACCCACAACACCATGGCTATCCAGGAAATGAAAAGACTACGCAAAACCACTGTCAATCCAGGCAATCCTCCATGCCAGTGACAGATCATAACCAAGAAACCACATGCATGTACAATGCATGTCAAAAGTAGCAAGGAAACCATACATGCAACTCAATACCTGCAAGAAAATCCCTTTGTAGTTGTTGATCCCGATGTCCTCTTGCGCTCTCTTGTTTTTCCTCTGCCTTCTTGCTCCAAATCCCCAAGTATGCCACACTCCTCCAAGAGTGCTCCAAGAAACTCTAAGTGTTCAAGAGTATGAGAGAGAGAATAGAATGAGAGCTCCACCATAGAATTGACAAACTGACAAAATTCTGAGTAAGAGCTTGCCAACTGATCCTCATGAGCCTTTTTATCAATAAGGCGTCTATTTTCTTCATTTTCCATTATTTTCCTTCAATTTCCTCCTCACATGCAACTTGTGACCTTTCACCTTCATTTTCTCCTCTTTTCCATTATTTTCGTAAAAAATATGTCAATTAATCTCTTTGTGTCTTTCCAAAGCATTTCCTTAGCCATAATAAACCAAATGAACACCCCTCTAAGATGTTTTCCCCGCCATTCAACTTGGAATACGTGTCTTATGACTATGGCCTTATATATTTTTACATAATTTTTTGCCAAAACTATTATAAACATCACTTTTAAAAAAAAATTATAACAATTCTGAATTGATCCTAATTCTTTTCATATAAATTAAAATATCCATTTCCATTTAAAAAAATATAATTCTTTCCAAACCTATAACAACAATTTTTCAAATAATTTTCAGTATCTAAAAAACTAAAAAAACAATTAATTTCCCATAAAAGCAGTGAAAAAACCTTTTAATTTAAATATATTATTTTCCACTTACCTCATATGAGTATCCATCTATATCTTCTTTATGCGCAATAAAGAGCTTTTAAATTTAATCCTCATCGAAAAAGACTTGTCCTCATTTTGAATTTTATAATCCAACCACCTTTCAAATAAAGTACTTCCAAAATTTGTTTTCCAGTGCACTACACATATATAAAAGCTAAAGCAAACTAAAGTAGATGGACAAATGCAAACCTCCAAAGCTGCCTCGCACCCCACAATTCATCTTCCACACATTAAAGAAAAAAAAAAAATCCACCCCATATTTTCCCCACATATCTATGGAGTCTTTATATTTTTAAATATAAATCTTTTTTATAAAGCATTGTTTGCAGTACTTTTGACTCTTATTTTTTAATAAATCTTCTTTATGAGTTACTTTGATCTTTGGACTAAATGCTCCTCATTTTTTTTAATGATCTTGTGATCAACAGACTTTTCTCTCCTGTTGTTCCCACACCTTTTAGCCGCAAAAGAAACGTGATCATTTAAAAATAGTGGTGTAATATATTTTTCCAATAATTATTAAAAAGGAGTTTAAATCTTTTATATTATGGTATTTTTTTTACAATTTTTTTCCAAATTATAAATATAAATTATTAAATTTATAATTTAAATGTTTAATATTTTTTAAGATGTTAAATTTATTTTTAAAAATATAGTGTCAATAGTTTACGGGTTTATAATAAATGGTAATGTGGTGTATGTTTAAGTCTTTTACTTTGTGGACAAAAATTCAATCATATTAAGAATTAGTATGGCTAACGCTAAATGTAATCCCCAAATGATTTTGAAAACTTAAATACCTAAAAAAATGATTTCTCAAACTACAAATCAAACCTAAAATAATCTCAAAAAAACTTAACTTAATAAACAAACAAAAATACAATTTAAATAATTACAAATTATAATTTTACAAAAAAATTATGATTAAATTTTAATTAAGAAAAAAACACTTAAACTTCTCCCTACATTAACATTACACATAATTAATATTAAAATTCAATTAAAAGTTTTAAATTAATCTAAATCGAGAAAAGCATATTCAATCAAAGTTTTGTCCATCCGTCCATTAACATTATAATATTTATTTATGGTTTAAAAATAAAAGCATGAATATGTGACCTTTACTTCGCCTCCAAGCAAGGAGAATGTCTTTTCCATACCTTGGTCAGATAATTAAAAAAATAAATAAAATTATTCCATATATATTTTATCTTCTCCAATATTTTTAACAGTGTAAATATAAAAATTATTATTTTATAATATTATATTTTTTTAAATAATTATTTTATTGATATTTTTGTTTATTATTTTATTGATATTTTTGTTTATTGAAATAATTTGTTATATTATTAAAATGATTTATGAAAATTAAAGTAAGTATTTAAAAAGTTTTTTAAACTTTTTTATAAAATTTTAAATGAGACTAGCAAGTTATTTATCCAATAATAAACAACTAGAAACTAATTATAATTATAATTATGATAATGATTAATATGTATTAAAATTATAATTGGTTTATCAAATATTAAGTAATGTAATCGATTACATAGATTTGTGGTTTATCAAATATTAAGCAATGTAACAGATTACATAGATTTGTGTGCTCTAATAGCATTTCAATATCATCATAGTTTTGATAATTTAGGAGGTTGACCTTAGTATTGTGGGACATATTTTGAAATTGTCATTTAATTTGGTTACATCTAAAGTATTTTAGGAGAAAGTGTTTTTCAATTTCAACTCTTTTAGTATCACAAAAATAAAACATTATTTCATCATGATTGTTTACCACTCAGTTATGTTATGCAACTTGTGGGTTTTGGTTCAAATTTTACTAATATTGATTTTATTATTTCCACTTATCAAAACCTATAGATACTGTGTATAAAATCTTTCGGTGAAAATCACATCTAAGAAAATTTTGTCGACGAGTTTCGAACGAGCCAGTGTGGTTCATCATCAAGACAAGATGAGAAATCTCTGATCTAGGAACCAGTTTAAATAGATAAGGAAAGCTCCAACTAGCCGTGGTAAATAACAACTAATTTAACTAGAATAAGAAATTTAATTAATATAAATAAAAAAAATTAATTAATAATTGTATTATTATTATTATTATTTTTAGTTTTATTTTTAATTAATTAATAATTCTATGTTATATAATTTGAATATAATTTTATATTCTTATTTTCTTACTTAATAATTGAATTAATTAATTATATGTTTTATAATTAGAATTAATTAATAATTATATGTTATATAATTTAATATTCCTATTTTCTTTGCTTAATAGGTAATTTCAATAAGATGAATCATAATGTAATAGTTACATTATTTATCATGAATAGTTATAAAATATTATAATCAAAAAATAAAATAGAATTAATTAATTAAACACGGAAAGGGAGAAAGTAACCGAGAGCAAGAGGATCAAAAGAAGAAACAAGAAAAAAAAGGGGAGGGGAATGACAAGAGGGAGGGGGCCTAAGAGTAAGGGAAATGATAAAAGGGGGAACTGGGTGGGATGAAAAAAACAATAAGTAAGAGTGAAGGGCAGGAATCCAACATCTGCTAACACTCCACCCATCATCCATGTTAAGGTTAACCGACCTCTTTTCGATTTCTAAGGCTTCCCTCAACTTACGATGGTGGAAATGGTTAATCATCGCAATAACCTTAACATCTTCAATGCAAATGTGATGATGTGTCTTTTCAGCATGCTCTAGTAAGGCAGAGGAGTGTGATCTATTATGTTTAAGGTCAGCAACATGTTCATGAATTCTTTGATTAATGGAACGACCATTTTCACCGATGTAAGGTGTCCCACAGGAGCACGGAATCAAGTAAACACCCTTACCATCCTTAGGGAAAATCGAGTCCTTAACCGATCTAAGCGAACTCTGAATGGTGCAGAGGGGCTTGAAGGTTGAGGAAATATTATGTCTCCTCAGGATCATAGCGATTTTATAAATAGTACCTTGAATAAACGGAATGTGAACTCCAGATAACCAATCACAAGGATCTTTCTTATTCCTTGGACATTTTTCTATCTTTTTAAAAATATCTAAGACAATGAAACTTGCTATAATCGTTCTTAATGAAAATTTTAAGGAGATGAGATTTTTCACTTTCAAAATGGTGTTCATCGGAGATTCTGAAGGCTCTGGTGGCTAGGGTACTGAGAACTCCTAGCTTCTGAGTAGGGAAATGATGAGAACAAACACATAAATACTGCTAAGTGTGTGTCTTCTTTCTAATTATAATTATAATGTCATCTTTCTTTTAACAAATCCAACATTATTTCAAACACACAATATATTTAAGAAAACACTAAAAGTATAATTAATGCCATCTTTCTTTTAACAAACACACAATATATTTAAAAAAACACTAAAGTACACACTATATATCTAAGAAAACACTAAAGTGATACTAAATGATTATTATGTACATCTATGAGTTGCCCTTAACACGATTTCTTTCAAAAAAAAACAACAACAACTCTATATATATATATATATATATATATATATATATATATATATATATATATAAGTTTTTTTCATAAACAACTAGAAATTTCGAAACTGTGTGATAAACCTCTTCAAATTAAATTTATTATTTACATGTGTGAGTTGCTCGAGACACGATTTCTTTAAAAAACAACAACAACAACAACCATACCATATATATATATATATATATATAAGAGCTTTTTTCATAAACAACTAGAAATTTTGAAATTGTGTGATAAACATTTTCAAATTAAAAAGATAAGTCATAGTAATATTGTTTTGTTTTTTAATGTTCTTATTCTCCAATCTTACTCATTAGATTTAAACTAATAACTCAACAAAAACTAAACTCTACACAAATTAACTAAACTAACTAATTTTAGAATAACATAATAAACTAAACTCACTAATTTACCTTTTATAAGTAAATAGAGTAACATAATAAATTAAACCTATATGATTAATTGAGCTTACCATCCATATTTGCTCAGTTTTGTCCATTCAGTGTTTTAAATGTAAATAATTATGCTCTCTTTAACTCAATACTTTATAGTTAGTATTTATATTTGAGGCGATATACAATGTTATTATAAACTTTTAGTTTTGTGTGTATGGGTATATTGTGATTAATATATATACATCCATTTTTTATAAACATTTTGAATGGAAACTATTTTATAATTTTTGACTTTTTACTAATTATATTAATGATATAAAATTATATATATATATATATATATATATATATATATATATATATATGAAGTTATTTACATGATTATAGGAAATATGTTTATATTTATTATTTATAAATAAATTTGAAACTTATGATTAAGTTAAAAGAATATTAGAAGATAAATATTTCAATTGAAGATATTATCTTTTAATTTAATTAATTGTTTTTAAATAAAATAATTAAATATCAAAGAAGTTTGTTGGTAACGAACATAGTTTTTGAACAGTTAAGGATAGTTATGTAGTTACAACCACCCTCCTAGGATTTATAAGAAATCCAGAGAGAGGTAGGGGTTGGTGGGCAAGATTCCAAAGGAAGGTCTAAGAGTGACCAGAAACAAACCCTGCCTGTGTTCAGGCAAGATGTTGATGGTGACAATCTTCCAAGCTGGATAAGGGCTAGTGGAGAAATTAAGAACCAGAACAAGTTTATGGCTGGACTGGAGTCCGGAAGCCATTACTGTTGAACAAGTGTGAATGAACTCCTTAAATTTTTTCAAGAACTATGGCTCGGGGGGAGAAAAGGACAAAAATGCCTTTCTCACGGTTGGGAGGACCAGCCTAGCAAAAAAAATTTAAAAAGCTAAGGAAAACAGAAAAGTAAACTTGGTTATGAATATTTTGAGAATTGCAAGCTTTAACTATTTTCTATGTATATGACAAAAGAACCCTTATGTAACTGGTGAAAAATGAGAAATTAAATGTATATCTTATTACTGTTATATTTAAGGGAATGTCGATTTTATTTCTTTCAATGTATCACTAGGCTGAGTAGGTTCATATGCTAACCAGGAAACTCTATCTAACTAAAATAGGAATTTGGGTGCCAAGAAAATATTAAGGGTGAAACTGAAAACCTACGATGTTGCCATACAAATGGAGAAAGGGAAAAGTGAGTATGGGACCCATGCAGGGCGAGAAACCCAGCCAAGCCAAAAAAAGAAGAAGTTGAAGCTAACCTGTCAAACCCTCACTAAATGTAAATAAGACAAGAGCTTAAGGGTAACACCTTCCAAGAAGGTCGTATGAAACTAGAAGAGGAAATCAAGAGGCAAACACCAACATAGGACTCAACAACACGAGAGTTGAGACCAACTATAGGTGGAGGTCCCATTGTTGGTTCATGTCCCTCTACTCGAGGCCGATTCTAAAGAACTAACTCAGCGTTACCAACATTACAAGAAAAGATGCCAATACAGGGACTATTATATCGACCAATAAACAAAGACAATATACAACATCATGAATAACCTATGAATTAGATAAATGGAAAACTTGTGTAACGATTACTGTTATGAACAAATTGAAACCTGTACAAAACCATAAATCATTTCTAATTTCTACAGAAGGGTGCATTGGGGTTCCCATGTTTTGGCGAGGGTTGACAAGACCAAAAGATGAGACAACATATAACCACTTCCAGACCTTAGGATCTAGCCCTCCAAGGTCCAGAGAGGGATCTCTCTATGATTTCAAAGGTGTTTGTCTTTGAAGCTCTAAGTTATGATTTCAGGCTAGTTATAGGCTCAAGGTTGTTTGTTTGATTGTTTATGTTTGGTTGTTGGGAATCAGGAAAGGAAGGTCCAATATAAGACAAGGGAGAGAATAGAGGGAATTAGGCTAAGACATATAACTCAGGGAACATCAAAGCCATTGGGAAATGGAGTCAAGAAAGGATTTACTTGTGTTCAATGTGCAAGCTTTCAGTTGGGCTAGTCATCTAGAGCATTTGGATCTTGCAAGATGATTGGTGGAATGGAACATTAAGGGTTGAAAATGAATGAAGGAGAATCACCCAATTCTGTCTATAGATCAAGCCAGAGGTCATTTAACTCCAGGCCTACTTGGACAAAGTTAGAGGCAGCACGAGGGATCCTAGAAAGGCTTAATTGGGATGGGAAGATTCTAGTGAGGCAGAGACAGGGTTCTAGACCTCCCAGTGTTCTCAACTCATCCAACTAATCCTAACAAGAACATCTAAACATAGATTTCATTAATTCATACATCAGAGAGCAGGAAATAACATCCACTACACTGGTTAAATCAATTGAAATCAATATTCAGATACACATATAAGCAGAAAACATAAAGGGCTGGGAGAGCAGCAACATAAGGTACCTATCAAGGGTAAATCTTATGCCAAACTTCTGATGCAAGCCTGAAGAAACGTAATGAAATGAAAGCAAGTCAATCACAAATATAGAGAAAGGAAAACATCACCAGCTGCTTTAGATCAGGATCCAAAGAAACATGCTTGTCATATTAAAAACAACACCAATCAGGTACATCATAGCCCATAGCTTGAACATTCAGTCCGAAGACATCAAATCTCAGCCTCTCTTACAATATTACACAAAGAACTTGTCTCAAGAGGAAAATACTTGCATTTCACTGATATCTTATCAACAACAAACAACAACTTTCTTTCTATGCTTTATAGCAGAAGATGAACGGAAGATCGGCTCAGAGGTTAGGTGAACACTAAATGTAACATTAAACACAAAAATGAATGCAGGGCCGAGACCCATTCTGTTTAACTGTTGTGTATTTAATTTCAGTCACCTCCCTTGTGAAAGAGTGATCTTCTCTGAATATGATTTGACATCTTTTGGCTGTAGTACTCCTGGTGCTTTTGAACAAAAATAAAATAAACTACTAAGAAGTCTATCATATAAATGCTATGGCGGTTTTGAACTGCTGTTAGGGTGGAAATTCCTTCAGGGACATTGTGAATAATAAAAGCTGTATGGACGCCCTGTACTTGATGAAGAAAAACCTTCTGCTGATGAATAAACCTTGATGTTACCCTTTGCTTGTGCTCAGGACCTTTTGACCGATCCTCGAGGTCTTCAACCTGATACTTTGCCTTCTAAACCATTGATTTAAGGTTCAAGATCTTCATTAGCGCGCCTCAATCTCTTCTGCTTTGTACTGAAATCCTTTGTCTCTCTATTGATGCTTTTGACAGGTTAGCTCGAGCTTTAATGACACAGGAAGGTTTATTACAGAGCATTAGACCCTTCTTTTTCAATGAAAGTCCTGCCTTTACCTTTCCCGGGTCTTTGTTCGCAAATCCGGCCGCTGTAAATGATCCTTTTCGATTTATCTGCCATTGTGATGGAGATGGTGTGCCATGGCGACCATTAACCACCGATAACCCTGTAAAATAGACCAACTATGAAGAAAACCGTGGATGGGGTGGTGAATGATGTGGAGGAGGAGAATGGTCGTGTAATCGGTGACCTGGGCGGAAAAAAAGCAGAAGAAATGGTGAAAGACGCCCTGGTGGGTGGTTGGCAGAGCGTAGAGTAACATTCGAATGAAAAACCTTAAAGGACACGAAGATAAACCAATTATTCGTAATGGAAAAGGAGGATGTACGGAGAGCACACATGGAGGTGACGTGGCAAGACCGAGGATAGTGGAAAATTCAGCGGCGGGTGAACAAATCTGGACCGTTGATCGTGACGGAGATCAACGGCAGTGGACGGGACATGACATGGGTTAAGCGGCGTGCAACTCTGGCGAACAATGGTCGTCGGATGAGGCGCGCAAGATCTGACGGCTTGTATTCACTTCGCTGCGTGACTCTGGTCGAAAGATAATGCGCGGGAAGAAAGTGGTTTTGTCGTCGTAGAAGGGACATGCGGCGGATGGCTAGTAAAATCGTTGGTGATTTAGAAATACACTTTGCCTAAAAGCGGTGCGATAAAAACAGTGGTTTTTAACGACGATTAACGAGCGAGGTCAACGATCAAGCGAACTCCGCATCGTCGAATCAAAAAGAATGGGACGACGGTGGGCATGGAAAGATTTGAATGGGAAAACACGAAGGGTAGCGGATTAGCGACGGCCGTCCGGTTGAACGAGTTGACGGATGAAATTTTGAAAACCCATGGGACTAGCGCCTTCGGGGTTAATGCTTTGGTCACGGCGCTCGATTGCATGGATGGATAGGGTGTGGGGAGCTTGGTGGGAAAGGGGCTAGGGCCCGAATTCATGAAATATATCATTTTAACTCATTTTTAATGCACTTTTAGGCCCAGGGAGGGCAACGATAGGGAAGTAGAGGGGAATTTGGGAAAAAAAGGGTGTGGGCAGAATTTGGAGGGGGTTTTGGAGGGGTTTAAGGGAATTATAGGGAAAATAAGAAAGGGAAAGAGGGGTTTTGCAGGTCTTTTAGAAATGGATCAGCAGATAGGATTTATACAAGGCAAAGCACTCGGAGACTTCAAAAGGAGAATGGGTTTCGGGGGAAAGGCATTCATGAAGAGGCTCCTTTAATCTAGCCGACTTGCTTGTCGAGAACTTCATAGGGGGGCACGGGGTCAACCCTGGCACCATTGAGGGAAACGTTACCAAGCAAGCAATACAAGAAATTAACATGCTAAACAGAGGAATTCACTGTAAACTGAGACTGTGAGTCACTATAAAACACAGTGAGGCCACCACCGTTAACTCTAAAACTAATATATATCATATTGCAACAAAGTCACATTAACATATAATCGTTATTAGAAACTGTAAAATATGCCATAGAAGCCCATAATGTTTTGTCTAGGTGGAGACGATTATATACAAACTAAAACCCTCGATGAGGCAGATTAATATAGTTCAGTTCAAGACTAATTAAAGAAAGATAGGTACACATAGTAACGGTCTCCTAGTAGAAACCCTAGGCCAATTAACCCCACGTTACAACCTCATGTGTTTAGCATGGAAGTATGTTATCCATTAAGACAGTAAAACGAAGAGTCAAGGAAGCCATTTGGCGCTCTAGGGGCCTGCAATAGAGGCACTTGTATAAATGACATTGTAAATCTTCTACTTTTGTTACTCAAATTAAAAACTAGCATGTCAAGTTTACATACTTGGAGTTGACGCAGTAAGTTCGTGTTTGGAAGCTGCAAACCCTGTCAACGGATCCTGAAACTTAAGACAGTTAACAAACCATGAATAGGGAGGTATAGCCAATTGAAAGGAAGAGATGTAAGTAAAACTATACAACAAACAGTTGATACCTTGCTCGAAGTGCACTGCTAAACATCGCTAGTGAAACCTTGTGTCTGTTTAAAAATTGTTGGTTGCCAAGAAAAACCCGGTAAGAGAGTATCAGTAGCTCTAGAAGATGAAGATGGCCCGAGGCGAAAGATTGGGGCTCAACATACCAGCAGGAAGATATAAATTTCCTACAAGACCATAGAAACCTTGCTTGCAGAGCTGCCTAGCTCCGGCTACGATGAGAATGAGATTCTGCCGCCAAGAAAATGTTATGGTCCAATCAAATGTTTAATTTTTTTTTAATAATATTGAAAAATAAATATTTATTTTTCAAAGTTAAACATTATAATTTGCAGTGGTACAAGAAAATTGGAGGAGCACTCATTGTACCCAAATTCACTCACAAATAAATTTGTATTCTACATTACAAAGCCACATAAATAGTGGTCATGAGATCCATAGTTTCTAAGAAAAGAGAATATTGTTGAGAAAATATCTCAACAAACTCTAACCACTAACAAACAAAATTTTCCTACATTCTAATCATGCAAACATTATTCCAAGTGCCCTCCTTAATGCTTACATTTACATCATTACAAGGATTAATACAAAAATGATAAATTACAATTCACATGTCACATCTGTCTGACTAGACGTCCTCGACACTTATCCCCACTCTGAAGTCTCTCAGACAACGCTCTTTTCACCACCACAATTTTCGAGCTTCCCATTCAACTCATTTAAGACATAATCACCTTTGACCATCTTTGATGAACTTTGTATAATTGATGTTTTTCGATCTTCAGAAGGAAAATATGAATACTGAACCAGCCTATGGACAAACTCCCATCTATCAAAATGCAGCAAACTACACTTTTTGATAGTTGTATAGGTGAGTTGTCTTATTACTGAGCATATTCAGCAGTCAATTATGTAACTGACCTTTCTACATACAAGGATCTCATAACAAAACCTGTAACTGATGCTCTTGAAGCCTGAAGCACAAAAAAACTCATCAACATAAAACAGACTCACACAATCAAATTAGCTATATTAAATTAAGAATCACTATTTTAAATTGTGCTAATCTATTCAATAATTGATTCTCCATTATAAAATAAATAAATAATAATAATTTTGCACACCACTCACCAATTTTATAAATTATAATACATATACACAAACTCACGCATTGTTTTCTCAAAAACCAATAATAATTGTGGCTCCCCTCATTTTCCTCGGTATCCTCTACCATAAGAAACCAATGTAACCAATGTACTTTAAGCGCAATCCTCAGAGAGATTTAGTGAGACAATTAATTTCCAGAGCTAGCTTGGCAACATTGTCTACCCACAAATATAAAATAATTATTCCCAGCATCTCCTAACTATGGGTTATTTTTTTTCCATTCAAATGAAACTGCAAACGGTTTTCTTTCACACGCATCCACAAATCTTCGAACGCTTCTCCACACAGTTCACAAGAAGTCTGGTTTTCGTCTGCAGGAATGCATGGAAGAGGAGCACTTGCCTCTACTTTTGTTGCTTCGAAATTACTAATAAAATAATTACCACCACTCTGGATTGATACACAGATCCACGGGGTATGTTCAAATGTTCTCAATTTAGGTTTTCGTTGTAGATAAAACTCGCTTCAAACCTTCACGTAAATTCCTTCAAAGTTGATTCTTAGGTCTGAAAGACTTTGTCACCATTGTTCACACCGTTTAAAGATGGATCACGACCTGCTAAAATGAGAAAGACTTGATGACGGCTTGTAGCCGCTGCAACATGGAGGAGAAAATGTATGTCCAACACGATTCAGAAAAACCAAATTGCATAGCAGCACAAGGATGCATGATCTTAAAACATGAAGTGTCCTCCAGTACCTTGATCGATGGATTGCTTGAAACATTTGCCATACGGTCAATCCAAATGACTACTTGAAGCCAACCTCACAAATGACTACTTGAAGCCAACCTCGCTTCTGTAGCAAACATAATTCTAGCACAAATAGGTATCAGTCTCGGTTGCAAGGTATGTCGAACAGTTTCCTTGTCATCTACATGTGTTCCTTCATTAAAAAACACACACAAAACAGAAAATTTATGGATGGACAAACTCACACACCTATTAATATATGTACAAAGAGCAAAGAGAAAAACCTTAGTTCTCTTTCATCTCTCTGAGTTCTCCTAGAAGGAGTCAAGCCCATAACTCTAATACCAACAAGAAAATTGGAGGAACAATAATTGTACACAAATTTACTCATAAATAAATTCGTATTTTACATTATAAAGCCAAATTACAAGCCACATAAATAGTGGTCATGAGATCCAAAAGTTTCTAAGACAGGAGAATATTGTTGAGAAAATATCTCAACGGACTCTAACGACCAAAAAACAAAATCTGTCTATATTATAATGTAAGCATTATTCCAAGTTTGGCCAATGCTAAACTAATATTGATCAACAGAAAAATCTATCTTGGGAGGCACTAATAATGATTCCATAGTCATATTTAAATTTAATTAATAAGCACATAAAAACTTAATACTTACAATAAAATTAAAATATAACAAATTTCTTAACCATGGATATACACCCTCACTTTACCATGGATATTATTAACTTGTAAATAGGTTTTGTTACAATACCATGGGCCAATACCATGACTTATCACTATCACATGCTGAAAAACTATAACTCTCACCAAAAAAATAATTAAAATGTAAAATATTATAGACATTACATATAACATTTATTACATAGAGTGAAAATTCTCCATCATATGGAGAGAGAGAGAGAGAGAGATGGAATAGGAAGAGAGGGGGGAGATAGTGACAGAGCTGGAGGGCATAGAGAGCGAGTGATGGGGAGGAGAGAGGGGGGAGATAGTGACAGAGCTGGAGGGCGTAGAGAGCGAGGGAGAGAGGAATGAAGAGAGAGGAGAGAAGGGAGAGGAGAGAAAAAGGGAGAGAGAGAGATGTGGTTCGAGGGGGAGAGAGAGGGAGGGAATAACAAAGACATAGAGAGGTAGAGGTAGAGGTAGAGAGAGAGGGAGTGACAAGGGAGAGGTGGAGAGAGAGGGCGAGAGAAGATGAGGGAAGATAGAGAGGAGGAGAGGAGAGAGGGGGGGAGAGAAAGGGGAGAGAGAGAGAGAGGAAGACATAGAGATGGAGGGGAGAGAGAGAGAAGGAGAGAGGGAGGGAGATAATGACAAAATTGAAGGGTAGAGAGAGAGATTGAGGGGAGAGACAAAGGGAGGTGGGAGAGAAAGGGAGATATAGAGGACTTGAGAGAGGAGAGAGGGAGGGAGAGAGTAGAGTAGGAGGGAAGAGAGAGAGAGAGGGAGAGATGGATCCATCTTATATATGGTATGTGTGTACATAACCAACATAGATCCATCTCAACCTCGGATCGCCGAGAGATCAAATCTTCTGAGGTGCAAACCTTTCCTCAAGTTTTGCACTCAAAAAGGAGATTTGCACTTCAAAATATTTGATCACTCTCAGTACTTGATAAATATGGAGTTAAAATAGATCTATGATGATTTTGAAATACAATTTATTATATATATATATATATATATATATATATATATATATATATATATATATATATATATATATAAAGAACTTTATTAATCTAAATATTAATTTTGAAATGCAAGTCTCAACTTCAATTATACTATAATATTCTCTTAACTTTTTTGGTTGGTGATTAAATAGATACTATAATGTCTTCTTCAATTTTTGTGGTGTGAGCCACCACAATCCTTAAATAAATGCTAGAATATTCTCTTAATTTTATTTTATTATATATATATATATATATATATATATATATATATATATTTTTTTTTTTTTTTTTTTTAAAGTGTGAGTTATATTTGGATTTTTTTTTCCTAGTTTCAATTACAGTGAGAGCATTCAGAATTACATCATTGCACTAGCTAAATTTGACTATTAAGAAAAAAAAGACATAAAATGAACTTTGATCCACTTACCATTACTATTTTTTTTACCACTATGTGAAAATATCTCGACAACTAAAGTAAACAAATCTTATAAGAATTAAACCTTATTGATTTAATGGTGAAAAACACCTAGCTTTTAACTATTAAATATAACGGCTTTGATCAATACTATAATATATTTTCACTTTAAGATTACAAAATATATATATATATATATATATATATATATATATATATATACCTTCAATGTCAAACTTTGTTGTCCCTTCTTATTGAATAATTAACAAATCTAGGGTGAGAGGCCTATTAAGTATAATATTGATTTAATTTCAAGTTTACAATTTTTAATTAAAATATTTATTTTGTGGAATTTATTTGATATTTATTTTTAAAATAATGTATTTTTTATATCAATCTAGATCCATCTTAACTACAAAATATCTTGAGTTACAAGCCTCTTTTAAAGTGAAAAGAGATTTGATCCCTCTCAACTAAAGATTTCGAGTTAAGATCGAACTTGGATGGTTTTTATATACACACATACCATATCTAGGCTAGATACATCTCTCCCTCTCTCTCTCTCTTCCCTCCCACTCTACTCTCACCCTCATTCTCTCTCCATCTCTCCCTTGTCACCCTCTCCCTCTCTCCATCTTTCTTTATTTATGTATTTATTCTTCCATCCCTCTCTCCCCCCCTCCAAATCCATCTCTCCTTTTCTCTCTCAAGTCCTCCCTCTTTTCCTTCGTCTCTCTCCTTTTCTCTCCAACTTCCCTCTCTCTCTCCCCTCCCCATCACTCTCTCTCCCTCTCTGCCCTCCAAATTTGTCATTGTCTTCCTCCCTATCTCCTTCTCTCTCTTCCCTTCTCTCTCCCCATCTCTCTCTCTCTACCCTCCAACTCTATTATTATTTCCCTCCCTCTCTCCTTCTCTCTCTTCCCCTCTATTCCCCCTCCATCTCTATGTATCCCTCTCTCTTTTCCATTTCTTTCCCTCTCTCTCTTCCCTTTATTTCCCCCTCTCTCTCTCTCTCATATCCTTCTCTTTGTCTTCCCTCCTCTCCTCTCCCCCTCTCCATCTCTCCCTTGTCACTTCCTCTCTCTCTACCTCTATCTCTCTATGCTTTTTTTATTCCCTCCCTCTCTCCCCCACTCCAACTCATCTCTATCCCTTCATCTCTCCTCTCTATCCCCTCCTCTCTCTCTTTATTCCTCTCTCTTTCCTTCCCATCACTCTCTCTCCCCCCCCCCCCCTCCATCCACATGATGGAGTATTTTCACTCTATGTAATCAATGCTACATGTAATGCCAAAAATAATTTACATTTTATTTTTTTATTGTGAAATGAGTTATGGTTTTTCGACATGTGGTATTGATAAGCCATGGTATTGTAACAAAATTTATTTACAAGTTAATAATATCCGTGGTAAAGTGGGGGTGGATATCCATGGTTAAGAAACTTGTTATATTGTAAGTTTATTGTAAGTATTAAGTTTTTATGTGCTTATTAATTAAATTTAAATATGGTTATGGAATCAAGCGGCACTCTATAGCCCAGTATAGGGGTAGATGTGTAGGTGTAAATGTTTAAAATTTAACATAAACATTAACATTTATATGTTAGCTCAATTAAAAAATAATAAAAGGTTAAAAGTAATATAGATCCAATTATGGTGGAGTTGATGTAGTGTAAACATTTAAACCTTGGCTCAATTAATAATAAAAAGTTAAAAATAACAACAACAACAACAACAAAAAATCAATTCGTTATATTGTAATTTTGTTGCATAAATAATTATAACTTACATTGGTCAATGCTAGCTTTTGCAGTAACTGATAGATTGAGATGTGAAGTGGATAAGTAAATTTATGTGGCCTCAATTAAAAAATAATAAAAGGTTAAAAGTAATATAGAGTCAAGTATGGTGGAGTTGACGTAGTGTAAACATTTAAAAATAACAAAAATAACAAAAATAATAAAATTCAATTTGCTATATTGTAATTTTGTTTTGCAGTGCAACTTAGCCCCTCCAACTCAAGTTAGAAATTATGCTTTAGGAAAAATTGCATAAATAATTATAACTTACATTGGTCAATGCTAAATTAATAATGGTTGATAGAAAAATAATCCTATAGTCTTGCTTTGACAGTAACTAATAAATTGAGATGTGAAGTGGATGAGTAAATTCCTAGCTCAAGCAGAAGAACTTGCATAAATTTTGGTGGGTGGTAACAACTAGTAAATCTACACATTTATAATTTTACTTATACATAAGTGTTGAAGAAAGCATAAATAATGGTCGAAAGTATCTCCTATAAGTATATTATTTACATCATATTCCTATCCATTTTTTATGCAAATACTTGCTTAAAATATGGTGGGAAGTAATTGATACATATAATCAGGGACATAATATCTTGAGTTACAAGCCTCTTTTAAAGTGAAAAGAGATTTGATCCCTCTAGACATTATAGATTATATGTATCAATTATGGAACTAGGCTTGTTTTTATATACACACATACCATATATAGGTTGGATACATCTCTCCCTTTCTCTCCCCCTCTCTTCCCTCCCGCTCTACTCTCTCTCTCACGCTCTTATATCTCTCCCTTGTCACCCTCTCTATCTCTCCACCTTTCTCTCTTTATGTATTTCTTCTTCCCTCCACTCTCCCTCACTCTCTTCTATCTCTCCCTTGTCACCCTCTCTACCTCTCCACCTTTATCTCTATGTATTTCTTCTTCCCTCCGTCTCTCTCCCCCTCCAACTCCATCTCTCATTTTCTCTCTCAAGTCCTCTCTCTTTTCCTTCGTCGCTCTCCTTTCTCTCCCAAATCCCTCTCTCTCTCCTCCCCATCACTCCCTCTATATCTCTACCCTCCAACTTTGTCACTGTCTCCCTCCCTATCTCCTTCTCTCCCCCTCCACCTATGTGTCTCCCTCTCTCTCTCTTCCCTACTCTCCTCTCTCACTCGCTCTCTCTCCATATCTCCTTTGTAACCCCCCCTCTCTCTCCACCTATATATCTCTATGTCTTTGTTCTTACCTCTCTCTCTCTCCCTCTCTCCTTCTCTTTCTCTCCCACCTCCCTTTGTCTCTCTCCCCCATCTCTCTCTCTCTACCCTCTAACTTTGTCACTGTATCCCTCCCTCTCTCCTTCTCTCCCGCTCTCTCTCCCCTCCATATCTATGTCTCACTCTCTTTCTTCCCTTTCTCTCTCTCTCTCTCTCTCTCTCTATTTATATTCCCTCCTTTCCTCTCTCCCTTTCTCTCCATCTCTCTCTTGTCACTTCCTCCCCATCTACCTTTATCTCTCAATGTATTTGTTCTTACCTCCCTCTATCTCCCCCTCCCTCTCTCCTCTTTGTCCCCTCCTCTCTTTATTCATTCCTCTCTCCCCCTCTCTCTTACACCTCCATCTTTCTCTCCCCTTCCCATCACTCTTTCTCTATCCGCCCTTCCTCCTCTCTCTGTGCTCCACCTCACTCTCTATATTTTTCCCTCTCTCTCCCCCCTCCATCTACATGATGGAGTATTTTCACTCTATGTAATCAATGATATCTGTAATGCCTAAAACATTTTACATTTTTTTTTTTATTGTGGAATGAGCTATGGTTTTTCAGCATGTGGTATTGGTAAGCCATGGTATTGGCTCATGGTATTGTAACAAAACCTATTTACAAGTTAATAATATCCATGGTAAAGTGGGGGTGGATATCCATGGCTAAGGAACTATGTGCTTATTAATTAAATTTAAATATGCTAATGGAATCATTATTAGTCCATGCCAAGGCATGACTATAAAACTCTATTTTTTTTTATCACCATTAGTGTAGCATTGACCAATGCAAATTATAATCTTTAACTTTGAAAAATAAATATTTATTTTTCAATATTATTAAAAAAAATTCAAACATTTGATTGGACCATAACTTGAAGGTCTTATTGCATATTTTTCACAATATAATGTCATGTGGATAATTGCCTTACATATTTTATGCCATAATTTATGGATATGGTTGCAATATTCATACATGATTTTTAAATATTTGTTTAGTGAATTTTGATTCTTAATCTTTGCAGGAAAACCATCCAAAAATAAAATAACTTGTACTCTAGTAAACAACATATCTATCATCAATTACTTCCCACCATAATTTAAGCAAGTATTTGCATAAAAAAATGGATAGGAATATGATCTAAAAATATACTTGCAGGAGTTCATTCCCACCATTATTTATGTTTTCATCAACACTTATGTAGGAGTAAAACTATAAATGTGTAGACTTTTTTTTGGTAAATTAATCTATTTCTATTAAAAGAGCATATGGTACAAGATGGATTACAAACATTAGAGGCTAGATAACATGGAACCGGAAATGAAGAACATTCAACCTCAGTCCCATAGAGTAGCCAAGAGAGAAGCAAGAGATACAGACAGAAAATCAAGGGAGCCACAAGACAAACACTGGAAACTACCCCGAGTGGGTTGCTTCCTCAGTTTGAAATTTCTTTCCTTTCTTTTTTGAAACTCTGACCCAACCATCCTGGGGTTGTTGGGCTAGTATCACTTGGAGCCTGTTGGTGTCTGAAGGAGAGGGCTCCTTATCTGAATCTGAGGAGGAGGTTTCATGAGACCGTTTCTGTGCACTCATGGGACCAGTAGGCATGTCAGGGTCTGCCGATATCATGTCCTTCTCTTGCTTTGTAACCTCTGCATCTACTTCGATCTCTTCCTCATCCTCATCCGAGCTGAAGGAATCGATGCCATCCATGGGAGGCAGGACACAAGGCTTCCAGCCTTTGGAGTTTGATTTGCAGATGCTCTTCTTCTTTTGGGCCAGGAAGGAGGAGCAGGAGTTCTGAAGATGTCCTGTTTGGTGGCAGTGGCAGCATTGGAAGGCGGTATTCTCATGTTCCAAGGTATGTGTTCAATGGAAGTCTCCCACTCTGAGATTGATTTGATCTAGCAGGCCTTTTCTGATGTTTATTTCAGCACATATTCTACCGAAGGTGTATACGCCTGATTCCCGCCTGGAGGTATCCATTGCCACAAAGCGGCCTAGAGTATTTTTGATTCCCTGAAAGACATAATAGTGCCATAGAGGGGCCGATAAATTTGGGAGCCTGACCCAAATGGGAAGCTTGGTGATGATGATCGTGGAGGGTCGAAGTCTGGGAACCATGGTGTGAGGAATAGCCCAACTTTTCCCCAGAACCAAGGTCCTCCTGTTAAAGCTTATTGATAGTCCTCCTTGAAAGCGAACATAACTATGAAGAAACCCTTCGAGCAGAATAAAATATGGCTATTATTGGTCCAAGCAGAGTGAGCCCATTGATAGAGATCTGTTGAGCGTGCCCATAATCTGTTGAATCGGCAGATTATGGCCCTTTCTGCATATTTCTAAAACTGGTCATCCACTGTTGGGTGGGAGATTTCAATCACTTATATATCTTCCATTTTTTCCACTAAAAAAGGCTTGGTAGCCTCAGGAGGAGGTGCATCTTTCTCGGGATGTTGTCCATGGACAACATCCTTGTAGGATAAATCTTGTGCAAAGGAGGGTTGCCTAGAAGCCCCACCTCGCATACGAAGGGATAAAACCAGAGTAGCGTTTTTCTCAATGTTATAAAAAGAGAGCGGGAGGTTGTTCTCGAATTTTTTACCTCTGTATAGGAATCTTTGCATGCTAGAAGGGATCCTCAACTTGTGTTCTAGGACATACGTTAGACTTTGCACCTGATCTGCAGATCGCACCCAACATAGTTGCATTTTGCCATTGAGAAGAATGATTAGGATCTAGCAGGAGGGTGTATTGCCTGCCTTTTCGAGAGAGGTGCGATGGAGCGAGGGTCCAAGATGGTGTGGAGGAAAGCTGTGAGTGGAAAATATTTCCTTGTTGTTGGTTGTCAAAGGGGATTTGATCCAATACGCGCAGTTGTTGATGGGGTCCTTCATTCTGAGGTCTGTGTAGGATGCAGCAGAAGCCGCGTCGCTGGGCTTGGGCCTAGTTAGATCCTGAGGCAGAGGTAGGAGGAGCCAGGCTTCTGTCAAATATGTGCTGCTGTGAATAGAGGCAGTCTTGTGCTTGGGAAAATGCATGTCAGGGTTCTGATTCTCTGTCGCAGCCGAATGGACCTGGGAGGCGATGGTTACCGGAGGGTGCTCACCATTGCAGAACCAGGCCGTCGGTTTCCCTCTCGCAGCGCTGCTCGTCCGGAGAGCTCCTACCATGTTCCTATCGTGCACGCGGCTCTAGTTGGAGGGTTCCCCTGTTGCCTTCTTGCAGGTAAACTCTGTTATCTTTTTGTCTTCATGGCAAAGGAGGGGCTCTGCTTCTCCTAAGCGAGACCGTTCACGAGATGTTGGAGGTTGAAGAGCTTCAGGGGCGGCATTCTGGCCATGGAGGTGGCCATACAAGGAAACCCTTACACCATCAGAGGCTACGCAGCTCATTGTTCTTTTCACAGATATAAATGTGTAGACTAATTAGTGGTTACTACCCACCAAAATGTATGCACGTTCTTCTGCTTGAGAAAGCAATTTACTCATCCACTTCACATCTCAATTTATTAGTTATTGTCAAAGCAAGACTATAGGATGATTTGTCTATCAACCATTATTAATTTAGAATTGACCAATGTAACTTATAACTATTTATGCAATTTTTCCCAAAGCATAATTTCTAACTTGAGTTGGAGGGGCTAAATTGGGCCGCAAAACAAAATTACAATATAACAAATTTAATTTTATTATTTTTGTTATTTTTAACTTTTTTAATTAATAATTGAGTAGAGATTTAAATTCTTACACTACATCACCTCCACCATACTCTGTTCTATATTACTTTTATCCTTTTATTATTTTTTAATTGAGCCTACATATAAATGTTAAATGTTAAACATTTACGCCTACACATCTATCCCTATACTAGGTTGTAGAGCACATCTCAGCGCAAAGATAAAATTTAAATATATTAAGTTTAGTAATACAAATATTTTTTAGAATTTAACAAGAGTTAATAATAATATTTTTGAAATCATTACAGTGATATATTTATTAAGAGTTCAACATGTTACTTATGAAAATTGAACCTATATGAAGAAGATAACAATCATTCTGTTAGGTCCCTATATTACTAGTATAATCTCTTATTGTTGTTAGTGTAACCCCCTTCTTGTTATTGTTGCACCCCTGTAACCCCCATATTGTTATTATTGTGCCCTTAAATTATTATTGTTAGGTCGGCTAGGATTACATTGTGGCCCCACTAGGATTTTATTGTGGCCCCATGGACTTCTATATATAGAAAGGAGGTTTTGTCATTTGTATCATCAAAGAATTGTTAATTTATGTAATGTATTGGAGGTTTCCCCCTCGAAGTGGCTGATTTCTAAGGCGTTGATCTCTCTTTATTCTATTTTTTGAGTTGGTTTCACAACATTTGGTATCAGAGGTTTGGATTCTAGGGTTTCGCTGCTCCAAACAGGTCATCATGGAATTTTCACTCTAAATTTTTTTCTACGAAGGTTCAGAAGCTGAAATTTTTAGAGCGCGAAGCCGAAATCCTAAGGAACATTGTCGCAAAATTTCAGACCTTGTTTCGCAATATTTTTGGAGATAAGATCTGTGGAAGTTACGGCTTTTTCAGGCTTCCAAATTTCATCTCAAAGAGGTGATCGTGGGAAAATATTCATAACTCTCTCTTTGGGAATCAGATTGGAATGTTGTAAAAATTGGCCGCAAGTACATGGACTGTAGTTTATTTTCTATCAATTTCAGAGCCAAAGGAGGAAACTGTGACACGTGGGAAGTCATACTAGTTCGCTCTATTGAACCAGTCCATAATTAGGTCATTGTGGGAGATTGGACATAACTTTGACTTGAAGAATCCAAATCAAGTCAGACCTGTGGTATTCGAAAGAGGATTCTGAGGGCTACCTCAAGGCCAAATTTCAAATATTAAAGATCCGAAATCACATAGATAATTCAGTTTCAATATCAAGCTCCTCAAAATCAAGAAAAAGGTCTATTTTTGTTTCTGAATTGCATAAGTCTTGTGTAAAAAATCAGTTTGAAGTGATTCAAAGGGCCTATTGAGAAAATATTTTAGTATTGGGTTCTAAAATACCTCCTAAAAAGAATTCAACACCCATTAAGCCCTCAGAAAACTCTACTATGACTCATGAATATGAATAATTGCAACATGATCTATCAAAATTACAAGAGCAAGTGCACCAAATTTCGCTCTCACAAAGAGCAGCAAAAAATGAAGTGGAAGTTTTGAAGAAAGGTGTGGAAGCGAAGATGGATGGTTTGAAGAAAGGCATGGAAGCTAAGATGGATGGTGTGGAAACTAAGATGGATGGTGTGGAAGCTAAGATGGGAAACATGGAAAAAAAAATGAAAGACAACATGGAAAACATGAAGAATGATCTAAAAGTAGACATCGAAGGTTTGACAAAGATGATACAAGAAATGATTCCTAATGGTGAAACGATAGTAGAGGAAACTCAAGATGAGAACAAAATAAATGTTAATCATGATTTCATAAACTCTAATGTTGGATTGAAGAACCACCATATTCCAAAGATGGATATGGGGAAGTTTTATGGCAAGGATCTCGTAACATGGATACTACAGATGGAGCAATATTTGGATCTCAATAATGTGCAAAACACACAAAAGGTACGCATTGCAACTTTACATTTAGAACAAAATACATTTGTATGGTATCGATGGATTTGCTCCTGTAAAAAATTGTCACTTGGTCAATTTTTATGGAGGAAATGATAGCACATTATGAGGATACAAAGAGCAACACCTTCTTTAGCCAATTGATAAATCTCAAACAAAAGGGTTCATTGGCGAAGCACATTGAGGACTTACAAAAATTGAATATAAGGGTAATTGATATTCCAGAGGAACACAGGATTGATGTCTTCATAGGGACTTTAAAGGATAACATCCAACATGAAGTTCGCATTTGGGAACCTGATTCATTGGAGAAGGCATTCAGGTTGGCAAGAAAATTTGAATGTAAAATTATGGCGACAAGGAAGCCTACCACTCACATCTATAAAGATGGAAGTGTTGCTACTCCTAGACTTCCACAACCTACAAATTTGACACCACAACAATTGGAAGAAAAAAGAGCAAAAGGGCTTTGCTAAAGTT